>CM061260.1:109751960-110408626 GCA_030848825.1 Tadarida brasiliensis | reverse complement strand
AATACGTCATTGGCCAAAGCGTGTCCCGTGGCCACCCATCCTCCACGCAGCGAGGAAACAGAGCCCGTGTCTGGTGGGGGGAAGAAAAAACGTCAAATGTGGTGGTGGACACAGAGACGGGAGAGGAATGGGAAGTCCAGCACGCGCTCCGTGATCTTGTCTGGGCTTTCTGCTTGTGTTGACGTCATTAACGTGTCTATGCGATTTTGAATCCCATCACTTTAGCTTAATGTGGTTTGGGAATACCCCGTTTGCTGAACTCGGACGGGACTTCTGGATCCGTCTGTTTCAAAGCATCTGAGATGCTTATTCACACCATCTCTGTGGTGTGGGGCCTGGGAATCTTCATTGTTAACAAAGTCATCAGCTCAGTCTCACGCACACTGAACTTTTTTTTTTTTTTATCCTCACCAAGGACATTTTTGCATTTATCTTCAGATAGAGCAGGAGGGAGTGAGGGGGGAGGAGAGAGAAACATCGATGTGAGAGAGACACATTGACTGGTTGCCACCCACACCACCCCAACCGGGGCCGGGGACAAACTGCAACTGAGGTACGTGCCCTTAGCGGGAATCGAACCCGGGACTCTCTGGAGCGCGGGCCGACGCTCTAACGGTTAGTAACCGCTGAGCCTAACCGGCTTGGGCCACACTGAAGTTTAGAATCTCTTCCTTAATGGAAGGACGTTGGCACTCTTTCAGCTTTTCCAGCGTTATATAGAATAGCCAGCAACGTCTGTGCAGGGGACTCACTTGGGGGTTTTAGTCAATTCTTTCCCGGGTCCATGACAGATTAATTTGCAGTTGAGGAAAATAACATTTGGAGTGGAGAGTGGAGCTTGCAGGGCCGGTGATGGTGATGGTTAGAAAATCTTTCACGTATTATATGTTCACTAAAATACGACACTGAATTAGGTAAGGAGAATTTCTGTCATATTTTTATACATCTCTGATTGGTAATGTTGGGTGCTGTGTAGTTATGCTTCCAGTACTAGTTATTGGTCATTTTTAAAATGAACATGGGAAAGTTGACAGGTTTAAAGAGAATTTAATTTTTTCCTCTGTCATCCCTGTAAATCTGGCATTTTGAGTCTTCATGGCATTTTATATAACCTCGTGTATGTACTTGATGGTGTATATATCGTTAGATAATCTTGGTTATCTTAGCTCTTTAAGAGTTTTACAGCAATGACAGAAACTGTATACATGGCAGATACAATGTGCATTCTTTTCCTTTTCCTTAGTAACAGAACCCTGTTTCATTTTTTTAATTGATTTATTTTTGTTACAAATGTTTCTCCTTTTTCCCCCATTGCCCCCCTCCTCCTGATCCCGCCGCCACACCCATCCCCAGCATTGTTGTCCATGTCCATGGCTGTGCGGACATGCATGTAAGTTCTGTGTTTTTTTTTAATCCTCACCTGAGGACATTTTTGCCTTTATTTTCAGACAGAGCGGGAAGGAGAGAGGGAGGATGAGAGAGAGAGAAACATCGATGTGAGAGAGACACATCGACTGGTTGCCACCCACATGACCCCAACCGGGGCCGGGGATGAACCACAACCGAGGTCATGCCCTCAGCGGGAACTGAACCCGGACTCTCTGGTCTGCGGGCCAACGCTCTAACCGCTGAGCCTAACTGGCCAGGGCAAGTTCTGTGTTTTATCTCTTCCCTCCCCTCCCCCCCAACCTCCCTTCTGAGGGTTGTCAGTCTGAACCCTACTTCTATGTCTCTGGGTCTATTTTGTTTATCAGTCTGTTTTGTTCATTATATTCCACAAATAAGTGAGATCATGTGGTATTTGTCTTTCTCTGACTGGCTTGTTTCACTTAGGATAATACTCTCCAGGTCCCTCCATGTCGTCTCAAAGGATAAGAGATCTTTCTTTCTTACAGCTGCATAGTACTCCGTTGTGTACATGTACCACAGCTTTTTTATCCACTCATCTACTGATGGACACTTGGGCTGTTTCCAGATCTTAGCTATTGTAAATAGTGCTGCCATGAACACAGGGTGCACATATTCTTTCTGACTGGTGTTTCAGAGAACCCTGTTTCATTTTGAGAGCAGCTTTTTGCCAGCTGAAACGTGCATCACCCAGCCTCCTTTGCAGCTACGGCTGGGCCACGTGACTTTGTCTGGCTCAGTGAGGCTTTAAGTGGAAGTGATTTGAATAAGTGGGTTTGCTCAAGAAGGCGGAATCATTTTGCTCTTTCCTTTGTATTGTCTGAGATTGGACGGGGTGCTGGAAGAGGAGACCTGGGGTGACCGACGTCTGATGACTGTCACATGTCAGAATGTTTCGTGGGAGGACACCAGGAGCTTCTGTCCCTGATGTCCCGTGGCATGTCCCTGTCAGGTCTGGCCTGCTCACCTCCAGTCTACTGATAGGAGGGAAAAGAGACATTTCAGCATCTTGAAGCAGCTGTTTAGATGGGACTCTGTTACGTAGCTGAAGATAATTTCGAACTTACGTGTTTTCTGTAAAAGATGTTTAGACTAGGTTATCTCACACTTGACTTCAAAATGGCTTTTATTTTATTTTATTTTTTTCATTTAATTCTGAAATTTGTTTAGGACTCTCCATCTGAAGGGATGTACAATATGCACATTTCGTGATCAAGCACGTATGGAAATTCTGACGTCACCAAATCTGCAGGCGGAACATCTTAAAACTTTCATCGGGAAGTAGTTTTAAATAGAAAGTTACTAGATGAGCACAAAGGACTTTCATAACTCATGTATTTATTTTTTATCCTGACCTGAGGACATTTTTGCATTTATCTTCAGATAGAGAGGGAGGAAGAGAGAGAAACATCGATGTGAGAGAGACACATCGACTGGCTGCCACCCACACGACCCCAGCCGGGGCTGGGGACAAACTGCAACTGAGGTATGTGTCCTTAGCGGGAACCGAACCCGGGTCTCTCTGGTCCGCCGGCTGACACTCTAACCGCTGAGCCAAACTGGCCAGGGCCATAACTTATTTTTTTCGGAACCATTTAAAAAGAGTTAAGTTGCACGCCCCTTTACCACTTAAATACCTGAGCGTATTTCCTACGAAAAGAAATGTTTTTTACAGAAGTGGAGTACAGTTATCAAATTCAGGAATTTAATATTAAAGGGTACTGTTACTAAGCCGTCCGTATGCATCGTTCTCCTCCTGTCCCAATAACACCCTGTACAGTTTAGCCCAGGTCTCTCATTGCGTTTGGTCGCCATGCCTTCGCGGTCCCCTGTAAGGAAGCCTCATCCTGTGTGTTTCCTGATGGAGACATTTTGAAGATGAACGTCCCTCAGTAGGGTTTGTCTGATGCTTTCTCAAGGCTGGAGTCAATCTGTTTATTTTGTGGCGGGAGACCACAGGGGGTATCGTCTCTTGGCGGACGTGTCACGTGTCAGGCGGCGCACGCTGTCCTTGGGCCCCGTGAGTGGTGATGTCCGCTTTGATCACTGGTGGTTGAGGTAGTTTCTTCTTCATAGTTACTTCCTCCTTTCAGAAGGAGCTCCCGGGACGCGAGCTTGAAACTCTGTCACCATCCCGTTCCTCTTTAACTTCCACCCGGTAGTTTTAGCATCCACTGATGATCCTTGACTGAATGGTAACTGAGATGAAGGTAAAACGTTCTCAGGAAAGGTTTCCTCAGATCCTTCTGTTCTAGTGGTGTCTTATTGTCCATACATCCACTGTGCTGAGTTTATTTCAAGGTGCTGTCTTGGGAACTTCTTTTAAGAAACACAGAGATAGCCCGGCCTGTGTTGCTCAGTGGTTAGAGCGCCGGCCCGTGGACCACAGAGGCCCGGGTTCGGTTCCTGTGAAGGGCACGTACCTCGGGCCGTTTGTATTTTCAGATTTGTCCCCGGCCCCCATTGGGGTCGTGTGGTGGCAGCCACTTGATGTGTCTCTCTCACGTCGATGTTTCTCTCTCTCTCTTCCTCCCTCCCTCCCGCTCTATCTGGACATAAATGCAAAAATGTCCTCGGGTGAGGATAAAAAAAAAAAAAAAAAGAAATACAGAGATAGCCCGGCCGGTGTGGTTCAGTGGTTGAGCGCCAACCCTGCACCAAGAGGTCGCTGGTTCGATTCCTGGTCAGGGCACATGCCCAGGTTGTGGGCCCGATCCCCAGTGTGGGGCATGCAGGAGGCGGCCGATCGATGTTCTCTCTCATCGATGTTCTCTCTCATCGATGTTTCTCTCTCTCTCTCCCTCTCCCTTCCTCTCTCTCTAAAATCCATAATAAAAAAAGGAAATACAGAGATGTAGGGGGAACATGACTCTTAAGTAGGGTAGTTCAGGGCAGGGTTAGGCAGTGAGGTCCTATCCATCTCTCTCTCTCTGTCTCTGATTGAGCGGTGTAAGCAGGTCTGTAACAAGTGAGGGCAAAGGCTCAATTCCACGTGGGATCTTTTATGACAGATTGGAGAGTGAGATGGTTCTCTTCTCTCCTCAAGTGGCTCTTAGGACCCCTGTCATCAGGACACCCACCTGGTGCACGGCCTGCCGCAGTCATGTCTCTGTCCAGCATGCCGGGGGCCTGGATGCCGCGGACCTGGATGCCGCGGACCCGAGGGCCAGGGGGGAGTGACCAGAACCGGCCGACTCCAGTCAATGGTGCCGCTCCCCCCTCGACGTAGCCCCGTGGAGACCTGTTCTCCCTAGTTCCTGGGCTTCGCCATCCTGCAGCTCGATCACGCCTTTCCGTTTTGGGAGACATAAATGAGGTGTGAGGGGTAGCCTGGAGCTGTCGATCCAGGAGGACTTTTCTCGGGGAGTAATGTAGAACTCCCTTCTGGTGGAAACACGAGCACGGGATGAGGGCTCCCCACGGCGTGGTTCCTGCTTCCGGAAAGAGGGACATGTGTTCAGTGTCTCTCAAGTTCTGTTTTCACTCTAGCGTATTTTGCATTTCCCATCCCCCCTCCCCCCAGAGGCCGTTTGTATTTTCGGATTTCAGAGTGTAATGCTTTCGGTTTCCCTCCTCCAGCACCACCAGACGTTCTTGAATCAGCTGAGAGAAATCACTGGGATTAACGACACCCAGACACTGCAGCAAGCCCTGAAGGTATGGCCTGTTTCAGGGTTTGGGTTCCCCCTCGGCTCTCCTGCCCACCGCCTTTGAAAGCTGAGTGCTTTGTTACACCATGTGGTAGTAATAGATATGAGAGAGAACTTGTGAAGTAAGAGACTGACTTGGCGTAACACGCTATAGCTCTGAGCATGTTCACTTCAGCAACCTGACGTTCCCGAATGTCATGGAGTGACAGGTAAGTCTCCATGAGAAACACTTGTCAGGCGACACGGAGGTGCGCTGGGGTGGGGCCGAGAGAGGAGGAGGGAGAAGTAGAAAATTAATAGAGGGTCAAGAAGGAGAAATGCAATTTGGCTGACATTCAACTTATTGGACCTCAAGAATAGTCAACATCTCGCTGTTTAGTGGATGCAGGAAATAAAGGGCGTCCTTTTGGTCGTATCTTACGAAGTGGCCTCGTTTCCGTGGAGGCACCAGATCAGGCAGATCACACGGATGTGCACATTGAAAAAGGTCGGGGGAGTGGAAGCTGGTTCACCAGCGAACCGCGTGTGAAGCTGACGTCGTCTGGGCCACTCCAGGCCTGCACACAGCTTCGAGTTCTTCACTTGTTTCCAGGAATACTTTATCGTCTAGACGAGTGTCATCGCCATCATCCTAATGAATAGTGGTCAGACTAGCCCTTGTGAAGCATTTGTAGTTCTGGGCTCGATTCTCAATACTTTAGGTGGCTCGCGTCCTGCTAAGGCTGTGAGGTAGGTGTCATTCTCATCCCCTTTTAAAAGATTAGGAAACAATAAGATACCTAGGAATAAACTTAACCAAAGAAGTAAAGGATCTCTTCGTGGAAAACTACAGGTCATTGAAAAAAGAAATAGAGGAAGATATTAAAAAGTGGAAGCACATACCTTGTTCATGGATTGGAAGAATTAACATCATTAAAATGTCCATACCACCCAAAGCAATCTATAGATTCAATTCAATCCCCATCAAAATACCAATGGCGTATTTCACAGAACTAGAACAAACACTCCAAAAGTTTATATGGAACCAAAAAAGACCCCGAATAGCCACAGCAATCTTGAAAAAGAAGAACAAAGTAGGAGGGATCACAATACCGGATATCAGGTTATACTACAAAGCTACTGTAATCAAAACAGCCTGGTACTGGCACAAGAACAGGCAGATAGACCAGTGGAACAGAACAGAAAACCCGGAAATTGACCCAAGACATTATGCTCAATTAGTATTTGACGGAGACAAGAGCATACAATGGAGTAAAGACAGTCTCTTCAATAAATGGTGTTGGGAAAATTGGACAGCTACATGCAAAAAAATGGAACTAGGCCACCAACTTACACCATACATAGGAATAAACTCAAAATGGATAAAAGACTTAAATGTGACTCGTAAATCCATAAAAATCCTACAAGAAAATGTAGGCAACAACATTTCAGACATTATGCGCACCAGAATCGTCACTGATACATCACCTAAGGCAAGAGACACAAAGGAAAAAATGAACACATGGGACTACAGCAGACTCAAAAGCTTCTGTAAAAGTTGAGGGAGCAGAGCTTACAGTGACTTGCTCAGCATCCCACAGCTAGAGTGTGGAGGGGCTGGGGGTGGACACCCAGCGGCCTGCTTCCAGGGGCCACCCTGAGCTGCCGTTGCTGGAAGCTTGCGGGTCCCGTTAGGAAAACGGGCCGGTGTAGGCATTTGGAAAGGAAGCCAAAGAGCCGTGCCTCAGTGTGTATGGTGATGGCACTGGATGATGGCCGGTTTTCCCTTGATTCTGAGTCCATGACCGAATCGCCCACGCGTGTTTCCAGAAAGTGTCTTTTCCATTCTCCATCGTTGCGGGTGAGTCTGCACCTGTTACGTTGCTGGGGCCCATGTAGGGGATTTATTTGTGTATTTTTTAATTTGGGAAACATGTAGAATATGTTTAGTGAAATAAGAATGAATCAATTTCTTGTCCACATTTTCTTTGAGGTAAGTTGTGTGATTATAGTTTTGTGTTTTTCTAATGTTTATTTCAGGGACCAGTAGCTGGGTGGGGGTGGGGAGAACAGTGTGTTTAAGCCTTAACTGTTGCCTGATATAAGTTTGTAAGATGTGGCTCAGTGGTTGAGCGTCCCCCTATGCGATGCACTGAGGTCACCGGTTCGATTCCCAGTCAGGACACGTGCCCTGGTTTCGGGCTCTGTCCCCAGTTGGGGGCATGCAGGAGGCAGCCAATCGGTGTTTCTTTCTCATCAGTGTTTCTCTCTCTCTCCCTCTCCCTTCTTCTCTCTGTTTCTAAAATCACTAAAAACATATTTTTAAAGAAATTTGTAAGATGTTTAATAATGACTTGACTCTCTGTTTCTTTTGGGATCCACAATGTTAATGATTGATTTCAGCCCTTTTATTTTATTTTGAGTATATACTTGTTTAGCCCTCCAAAGTTAGTAACCTTCAGCTTGAGTAAATCCCGGTTGCACTCAGTTTCATTGCGTGAGATCGTGTATGAAACGCACTTAGCCTGTTTCCTGGCCCATAGTAAGTGCTCAATAAAGTCCTTTTAAAATGTAAGCCATTGCCCTGGCCGGTTTGGCTCAGTGGTTAGAGCATTGGCCCACGGACCAGAGAGTCCCGGGTTCGGTTCCCGCTAAGGGCACGTACCTTGGTTGCAGTTTATCCCCGGCCTGGTTGGGGTCATGTGGGTGGCAGCCACTTGATGTGTCTCTCTCACATCCATGTTTCTCCCTCTCTCTCCCCCTCCTTCCCTCTCTCCCCCTCCCTCCCTATCTGAAGATAAATGTAAAAAAAAAAGTCCTCGGGTGAGGATAAAAAAAATAAAATAAAACGTAAGCCATCCTGTGGCATTTCTGCGCAGAGCCCTCCACGGGCTTCTGGTTGCACTTTGCGTATGTGGTCAAGTTCCTTAGGCCTGCAGAGCCGTACGTTACAAAGATAACCTTGTTATTAATATCTGGCTTTCTTTTTTCAGTCCTCACCTGAGGATATTTTTACATTTATCATCAGATAGAGTGGGAGGGAGGGAGAGAGAGAGGGAAATGCCAGTGTGAGAGACACATCAACTGGCTGCCTCCCACACGACCCCGACCAGGGCCGGGGACGAACCACCACCGAGGTACGTGCCCTTGACCGGAATCAAACCCGAGACTCTCCGGTCCGCAGGCCAATGCCCTAACCGCTGAGCCAAACTGGCCGGGGCAACATCTGGCTTTCTTAATGTTGTTTGACTTAGCTGCGGCAGAGACAATTCCCTTATGTTTATTAAGTGTACAGAGAATGTAGAGAGAAAACTGCACAAGGGATTATTTTGTTGTTTGGGGAATGCTTAGGTCCCTAGCATCTGCTTTCTTCGAAATGAACTGTAGTAGAATAAAGTTGTGTCCAGGTGTGCTCTCAGTAATAACTTTCTGGGGTATTTAGAGTTTGGGTGGGATCACCCTCTTGTCATTGTTGAGCATTTCTGTGCGGGAGTTCTGTGTGTCTTCTCACTGTCCGGCTTCACGGTACTTCTTTCTACGAGCCTCTGACATTTGCTGAAACTCGCCTGGGGGGGTGCGTTCGGCACCCGTGTTCAAGGGAATGCCGTCTGCTGTCCTTGTGCGTAGAAGGACTGCTGTAAGTACTCACTGTTTGCATGACAAGCTCCAGAAAACGTATTTTCAGTTTGTTCGTTGGGTTAGAAATATACGTTTGTGATTGACTTCAGTTAACCTGATATGAAAGTAATGGGAAACTAAGGAATTAGTAATAAAATTGATTTTTACATTCTGTTAGTAGTTTTATTTGATTTGTTTTTCCTTCGTTGATTTTAGAGAGAGAGGAAGGGAGAGGGAGAGAGAGAGAAACATCGATGAGAGAGAACATCGACTGGCCGCCTCCTGCATGCCCCCCACTGGGGATCGGGCCCACAGCCTGGGCATGTGCCCTGACCGGGAATGGAACCGGCGACCTCTTGGTGCATGGGTCGACACTCAACCACTGAGCCACACCAGCCGGGATATATTAGTCGTTTTAATGAGCTCAGGAGCAGGAATTACTATTGATATAATATACTTCTTTATAATGAATTTACAGTACAAAATTAGAGTCACAACCATCTTTCAAATCTGAAAAGGAGTTTTGCTGTTCAGTATTAATTGTTAGGAAGAACATTCCGTACCTCACGGGAGGACGTATAGAAACATTTCGAAGTAGTTGACGCTCTGATCTTGCTGTTTGAAGGACAGTAATGGAAACCTGGAGTTAGCCGTGGCTTTCCTGACCGCCAAGAATGCCAAGGCCCCCCAGCAGGAAGGGGCCGCCTACTACCACACAGCGCTTCCCGGCAACGACAGGTACATCAGCGTGGGGAGCCAGGCCGATGCAAGTAAGTTCGCTTCCCCTTAATGTTCATGAGGACGCAATGAAACGTTTCTGTGGGAATCTGTTTGTTTCTGTAAGCAGACGGGAAGGACGAGGAACTACTGTAAACTTGGTTCTTGTAGGTGTACTTAAAAGGACATGTTTGCATTAGCAGAGTGATACATTGTTTCCAGCTGAGGAGTAAACGTTGTATTTAAGTTATTCATCCTTTCATAGAGCATTTCAGGTGGTGTCTGTTGTTTTGAAATAGGGAGCAGCGACAGGTATTATTCATCAAGGAAACAAACTTTTCTAGAATTTTAGATGGGAACAGTCATTTCTTTTGTGGATCTTAAGTATTGTAGAGGCCTTCATATTGTTTTTGAAGGTAAAATATTATTTCTAATTACTGATAGGTTTACAGTTTAATAGAATTTCCTTTCCCTCAACCCTTCCCACTCCCCAAAATATTTTGGAAAAAGATTTACCCCGTAACAAAATAAACACCCATACTCACACACAGACACACACCACATATGCATATGGGACATTTTTCATGGGATTCTAGTTTTTCTTCATAGTACCAGTACTTTATGCTTATATAGCAATGCATTTTTAAAATATCAACAGTCAGCCCTGGCCGGTTTGGCTCAGTGGTTAGAGCGTCGGCCTGCAGACCAGAGAGTCCTGGGTTCGGTTCCTGCTAAGGGCACGTACCTCGGTTGCAGTTTGTCCCCGGCCCTGGTTGGGGTCGTGTGGGTGGCAACCAGTCGATGTGTCTCTCTCACATCGATGTTTCTCTCTCTCTCTTCCTCCTTCTCTCCCTCCTGCTCTATCTGAAGATAAATGAAAAAAAAAAAAAAAAGAAAAAGAAAAAAGAAAAAGTCCTCGGGTGAGGATTAAAAAAAAATAAAAATATGAACAGTTACCTCCGTATTATCATTGTGGCATAGTCACTGCACTCCGTAAACATAGGCACTTACTTTGTGCATTCTGCATTTGAGGAGTTTGATTCCTTACTTGTATTTGAAGATAATTTCCGATTTTGTTTATAGACTCTCAAAGTTAGCAGCCGCCAGAAGGACCCAGTCACATAGAGACTGATGGCGATTGATGGGCGTTAAACACTGCTTCGAGTTTGTTAGTAAAATACTTTCATTTCAAGTTTTCAAGGTATTCTTTGTAGTTTTGCTTCATCGAGTGATCTTAGGTTAGCCAAAGCTGGATGTTCCTGGCTCACACAGGTGGCAGGCGACACGTGAGACGGACGTACTACGCCCAGCTGCAAGACAGACTGTACTTTGGCCTCTGTCTGTGTCTCTAACTTCATTTCCCGCTGTTTCCTGCTCCCCTGTTGCCCTGGTCTCATGCAGAACAGCTGGGAGTTCTCCTACCCCAGTGCTATTCATTTGTTTTGTCTTTACATTTGCTGTTCCTTCTGTCCGGAGTCCCCTCCAGCCTTCACTTCCAGCCTCATTTCTTCTGGGGTAAGACTTGGCTCGGAGATGCTGGCTCTGGGATGTTCCCTGGCCTCCAGGTGGGAGCAAGGGCCTGCCCCACCCCGAGAGCATACTTTCGTCTTGAAGAGCACTGTGCTGTTTTCAAGTCACTTGCTTGTGCCTCTCTTGCTTTCCAGACTGGAAGCGTAACAGGGCGAGGAACCACTGAGGTTCCCACCATCCTGCCAGAACGTCCTAGTTTCTAAAACAGTGTTTGTTGAGTTATTGTTGTGTATGTAAAAAGCAGGTTCCAAGCCAATGACAGGGAACGAGCGTGTTGCAAGAAAAAGAGAGAAAAGAAGTGATTCAAAGTGAAAACAGACGTGTGTGAACAGAGGAGGAATTCGTATGTGAGAACAAGCTAGCTTCCAAAGTTCTGAGACTCGGAGGGGGGGCAGAATTAGGTAGAAAAGGGGAAAATAGAATGATTTTGATGGAAGGCAACTGCTTGAAGTGCGGGAAACAGGAAATCGACCGAGCAGTTCCGCGTTGTCCTTGAAAGGGTGACGGGACTTCAGAGTGGGAGCTGAGAATTCTGAGTAGAGGTGGTGCACCCCGGGACGGGAGGCAGCGTGGAGTGTTCAGGGATTGGGGCCGTAAGACTGTTCCAAACCAAATAAAACGTCTCCTTTGCTGGGAGAGTCGGGAAAGGTTGTTTAAGCCACATGTTAATACCTGTTCAAGATTCTTGACAAAGGAATAGTGGAAATGTTATGGATAAAAAGAGGGATTTGGTCCAGCCGGTGTGGCTCAGTGGTTGAGCATCAACCCATGCACCAAGAGGTCGCCGGTTCGATTCCCGGTCAGGGCACATGCCCAGGTTGTGGGCCCGATCCCCAATCGATGTTCTCTCTCATCCATGTTTCTATCTCTCCTTCTCCCTTCCTCTCTCTCTAAAATCAATAAAGGAAACAAAACAAAACACAAAAACATAGCTATCTTAAAAAAAAAAAAAAAAAGAGAGATTTAAATGCTGCTCTGAGGGAAAGGGTAACCTGATTTCAGAGGGCAGGGGTCCTGTCTGCTCACAATTAAAGTGTGTGTGTGTGTGTGTGTGTGTGTGTCCTGAAAAATATCTGTTAATTTTATATTCAAGTGAAATTTTATATTTCACTTGAAAGAAATGGTAGAGAAATTGGCTTTCTCGTTTCATATCAGCCGACTGACTGATGTGTTGAGTAAGTCTCTTACTGTTGTGGTTTCTTTGTGGATAAAATGTGCTGTCCTTTTAACCAGAGGCTAATTCATAGTTAGTAATTCTACAGTTTGGGTAGTGTGTCTATAAAGTTGGTTTGAGATGACAGAGAAGAAACTGTTGAAATACGACGTAGTGATCTTATTATTAATAGTATCAAACTTGGAAAAATAGCCGAGGAGGTAACAATAACTAGTTTCCATTTTAACATATTTGTACCCTATTTTATGAAGTCTGAAGAAGTATATCTACCTTTAGGAAATAGTCTCGATTCAGCATTTAAATTTCGTGGTGTCATAATGTTAAACCGTAAATTTAAACCATGAATTTTGTGGTTTAAAACTGAGAAAGTAAGAAGAAGTCATACATTCAGCACATTCTTTAAATTACTCTATTACTGCTGTGAGGTGTCAGACCCTTTCGTGCGTTTTTAATCGTGGTAAAACGTGGGTAGGAGAGAAAAATAATTATCGGTGAAAATGTATTCAAACGCAGTCCTCTATTGAAAAGCCTTGTTAAGTGCTGAAAGCGTGTGTAGTGTTGCAGTGAGCAGGGTGTTAGGACCTTTTCGAGGGATTGTTCTAGGTTCAAAAACCCCTTTTTCAGCATTTTCTTAATTTTATGTGAAATGCATTGTTATTTGAAAGTTGACCATAGTTTAACTTATTTCTTTTTTTTCTTCTTTATTGATTTTAGAGAGAGAGGAAGGGAGAAGGAGAGAGAGAGAGAAACATCGATGAGAGAGAACATCGATTGGCCGCCTCCTGCATGCCCCCCACTGGGGATCGGGCCCACAACCTGGGCATGTGCCCTGACCGGGAATCGAACTGGCGACCTCTTGGTGCAGGGTCGACGCTCAACCACTGAGCCACACTGGCCGGGCTCACTTATTTCTTTCAAATATGTCAGGGGTTTTTATTTTTTTAATTTCTTTTTTTTTTTGTTTAAGTATATGTGTGTTACAACCAGGGCTAAAAGCATAAACAAAGCCTTCCTAACTTGTCATCTATAGCAATGTGGACAGAACGTCTACATTTTGAAATTAAAGTCTCTAATGCAAAATACATACGACTGTTGATACCAGCTGGAATCTAACTTTATAACTATGGGTCTCTTTCACAAGGGATAAAATAACATTTTTTTAGTGACTAGAAAAATTTAACTTTTAAACTAATATCCCATAGAAGTTATGTTTAGGACTTGTGAGGAGATTTTCACTTATGCATACCCGGGTACATCAGAAGGTGAAGGAAATCATTCCATCTGGTTTGAAGAACAGGTGTTTGTGAACCTTCATGGAATATTGAGGAGGTTATTACATTCTTGGCAGTTAGTAAGTAAGACAGCGTGTGGCTCTTAGAGCATCTTTACCTTTCATTCTGAAGAGAAAAAAGAAAACGTTTCGGGGACGCTTGTATTCTGCATGTCAATAAATTACGGAGGAGTGCACCTGGTGTCTCTGTAGTGCCTTGGTAGCATTCCGTACTGTAATTTAATATTCTGTTGAATTCTGGGAAAATGCCCAAATCATTTGTAGTGTTATTAGCAAACATTTTTAGGCACCTTTTTTTTTTCTTTCATCACTTGGGTCTCCTGTCCCGACTGCGTGTTGTGGATTTTCAGAGGAGCGCCTCCTACCTCCAACTTAAATTGGAAATAAAATCATGTTGGAATTTTACAGTAAAAAACAATAATGCAGCCCAGCCAGCATGGCTCACTGGTTCAGCGTCGACCCATGCACCAAGAGGTCGCCAGTTCGATCCCCGGTCAGGGCACATGCCCAGGTTGTGGGCCCGATCCCCAGTGGGGGGCATGCAGGAGGCGGCCAGTCGGTGTTCTCTCTTATTGATGTTTCTCTCTCTCCCTCTCCTTTCCTCTCTCTCTAAAATCAATAAAGAAAAAAAAATTTACAAAAAAATACAAATGCAGAGTGGACTAAGAAACAGTGCAGGCTGTTGAGATATCGTAGGTGTACTTAATGGTCAGAGGACAGAGTCCCTGGTTTTTGTGTCACGGCAAACTGTCATAGACGTACGTCATCACAGAAGACTGTTGCCCAATTTGAAATCGAAGAGTCATATTCTTTGTTTTCTTTTCCATGACCATTACATTCTTTTGAACTTTTTAAAGACAGGACAAAAACAGTCTATGCCTCCCAGCACCAGGGGGGCCACGACCGAGCAATCAAAGTCTGGGTCAAAAGATAAAAGGTGTTTGGGTAGGTGATGCTCACGCAGGAAGTGACGCCATAGAGCACTCGGTGTCACACGTTCGAATGCGTAGTAAGTGGTTGACCCTTCAGCCGTTTAGCATCCTGTATCCCCAGTGAGTAATCTGAAAGGATTGCCCAGAAAGTGAGAAGAGTGTTGAGGTCTGTCCTCGAGCGCTGGTCTTGGTTCTGTTGTTAAAGCACGAGTGATGAGCCGATCGAGCCTCGTCCATCTGTCCCTGCCGGGGGCACATCGCTACGTTACGCAGATCAGAGGAGGCTTCCGTTGGACACGGATATTTTCCCCATTCCCCGAATGTGTTAAATAAGTAACTGCAGATAGAAAACGAATGCAGTGGACGTTACATCTCTTTTTCCGTCAGGATTTCTAATATGTAAAGCTATCTGGAAGAGTCACCAGAAATCCGGATTAATCTCAGAAAGGAGATAACTGCAGTGGTGTGAAGTTTCTTGTGACTGAGGAGATGGAATTGGGTGTGCGTTCCGTGAGCCGTGCACTGCCGAATGACTTGTAGAACTTTACGAATTTTCTTTAACTTCAGGGCGAAATGATAGTCATGGTCTTTGCGCTTTTTGTCGACTGATATAGAATGTGAAGTTTGATTTTTTTTTTTCGCAGTCCAAGTTGCAAAACATAGTGAAATGGATGACAAAAATCATTTTCCTTATCAAGGCTGCCGTTGTAATGTGAGCAGCTGCTAAAAACAGAAAAGGACGATTTAGAGCTGAGCTGTTCAATATAGTTGCCAATAGTTACAGGTTAAATTTAAATATAAATTAAAATTAATAATACTAAAATTCAGTTTCTTCGTTGCAGCAGACACATTTTAAGTGCTCGTAGTAGTCCCGTGTGACTAGTGGCTACTCCGTTGGACAGATAATAGTGCAAATAGTAGTGCATCTCCATCGTCACAGAAGGTTCTGTTGGACATCACTGTTTTATTTTATTTTATTTTTAATGTTTTTATTGATTTTTTTAGAGAGCGAGAGGAAGGGAGAGAGAGAGAGAAACATCGATGTGAGAGAGAAACATCAATTGGCCGCCTCCTGCATGCCCCCCACCGGCGATCGAGCCCAAAACCCAGGCATGTGCCCTGACCAGGAATCGAACTGGGACCTCTCAGTCCATGGGACGACGCTCAATCCACTGAGCCACATCGGCCGGGCAGACATCACTGTGAGCAATCCTTTCAGATTACTCACTGTTCCCAATTCAGCAGTGGGAAGACTGGAAAAGTAGGAACGTCTAAGAGAGCTGACTGCGGGCAGAGGAGAATGGAAGAGTGCAGGGGGAAGCAGTTTTCATTGCTTCTGTCCTCCTCCTTTTAAGTATTCTTTTATTTTATTTTAATTTTATTTTTTGGTTAATCCTCACCCAAGGATATTTTTCCATTGATTTTTAGATACAGTGGAAGGGAGGGAGGGGGAAAGAGAGAGAGAGAGACATCGAGGTGAGAGAGACACATGGATTGGTTGCCTCCCGCACAACCCCCACTGGGGCTGGGGGTCGAACCTGCAACCTAGGTGCGTGCCCCTGACCGGGAATGGAACCCGTCACCCTTTGGTCCGCAGGCCGACGCTCTGTCCACGGAGCCACACCAGCCAGGGCTAAGTGTTCTTTTAACACGACACCTTATTGTGATGTTTTGTCCTTTCACTTACTAGAAAAAATTATAGATGGAGAAGGCATACGTTCTCAAGTCTTCGAATTCGTTCTACTTTGAAGATGCCTTACTAATTTTTATCTCTATGCCACAGTCTAAATATTAATTTTTATCTGCGTGACCGATGTGTGTTGATTTCCTGATCTGTGTCAGGCACTTTGCTTATTTAGGCCGTTACAAAGGCACAGTGTCCTAGTGTGCGTAGGGGGAAGACAGACTGTGAACAGCGAACCATGCCAGTTACTAGGAAGTTCACGGAGAACAGAGCGGGGTAAGGGGACAATGGTGGCTGGGACCTGGTTTAGGTCAGGCAGGGGACAAGGTATTTCAGACACAGGGCCAGGCAGGGCGTGTCTGCTGCATGAGGTCATGCTTCGTACCGATGCCTAGTGAAGTGGGGAGTGAATCCTCGGCTGTGGAAAAGGAGCACCCAGGCTGGGGCTCCGGGCAGGAGTGGGCGGGCTCTGCAGGTGCGGAGTGGACACGCCCACGGCTGAGCCCGATGGAGGGCGCGATGGTGGAGCCCCTTTCCCTTTCCATTCTCCTGCTCACCATCTGCGTTCTCATTGCCTTTCTCTCTGAGGGCGTGCCCATCCTTCTGGTGGCCGGCGTTGTTTTTTCTTCCTTTTTTCTTTTTTCCAGCTCTTCCTAATTTTTCAAAACACCCGATGAGTGTGCGGTCCTGCCCGCTTGGGTGCTTTTCCCCCCGCTGCTCCGGCCCCGGCACATTCTCTTACAGCTCTTGTCACAGTCCTGTCCAGCACCCACCCCTCACTGCCCCAGAGAGTCCTTTCGACTGCTGTCCCGCGCCTGCCTATTTTCCCTGGTTATAGGTATACATTTGGCTTATTAAACAGCAAAGCGAGTGTTTTCCCTGGGGTATCGCCCTGTGTAAATAAGGAAAACAATGGAAGACTTTTTTTTAAATAAAAATCTTTATGAACATTGCAGTTCAGCCAGACTACGGGCTAAGTTGGCTTTTGTGAACTCATGTGGACGCCTCACTGTCACTGAAGAAGAGCCTGTTTTCACGGGGCAGTGAATTGCGTTGGACGACTGCTTACGTCTGAAGGCGAATGTATCGGTCAGCGGATGACCGCCTGCCTTTCGGAGTTAGCAGAGAAGTGTTTGGTAGTTCACGGTTTACTCAAATGGCAATTCTTTGGAAAGTGAAAGATTTGTTAGGGGGATTGTTATGTTTTGGTATATAAGGAGGGTTAGTTAAAACAAAGTTTAGTGTTCGACCATTGTCCTCCCTGGGCACAGATATAAAAATATCCATAATAGTTTGGTATTTGGATGGAATTGTTACAAAAGCTACATTCTTTTAATTGACTTTTGCCAATTAGCAATAGTTTACAGCCAGATGTATTCTTTGTGTGTGTGAGCATATGAGAAAATCATGTGAAATTGGTCGTTCATTATGTATTTTATGGAAACTGTGCTACTGAATCCAGGAAAAGAAGAAATTTAGGTTTAACCATCCTACTGAAGGAACATCTTTGCCTTAATATCTGGTCTTCTCTGTATTTGGAACGAGGAGGGCTTTTTCCTTTCAGGGAGGCCGTGTTGTTCTAGAATTTCCTGTGAGAAGACAAATCTTTGTTAAGTCGTGGGGCTCTAGTGAAGAAAATGATTGTAGTTCTGTTGAAACCACGGGTAGTAAATACACCTCCCCCACTGTTCAGAGGCAGAAGCCCCCGCTTTCCGGTTGGGGACCCGTGTCGCGGTCAGCCGACCTTTCTGGCGTCGACGGCTCCTGTGCCTGTTTCTCGGCACAGAGTCTGTCCTGACACCTGCCGTGTGAGTTCTCTGCGCACGGCCAGTTCTCCAGCGCTCCTGGGTGTCCTGCAATTCAGTTCCATCTGGAACGACCTGCCTGGAGTGGGTCAGCTGCCACAGGACAGGCCCCGTCCCACAGACTGCCGCCACCCTGGGAGCCCGTCCCGAGCCGTGCGTCCCCGGCTACACGCCCTGCTGGGGGACGTGGCTACAGATCGGGGTTCTCCACCCCTCTCCTCAGGTCCAGGAACTGGCTAGGATGGCTCACAGAACTCGGGGAACACTCGCGTCTGCTGGTTTGTCTCTGATAAAGGATGTGGTAAAGGATACAGATGAGCAACCAGGGGAAGCGTACAGGAGGCTCGCTCTGGAAGGGTCCCGGGCACAGGAGCTGGTGGCGTCGGGGTGCTCTGCCCCCCGCATGTGGTGTGCTCACCAACCCGAAGTGCTCGCAACCCTGTATTCAGTGATGTTTCTGAGGCTTCGTCAGGGAGGCGTGAGCATTTTCTTCCTTTATTGATTTTAGAGAGAGAGGGAGGGAGAGGGAGGGAGAGATAGAAACATCGATGAGAGAGAACATTGACTGGCCGCCTCCTGCATGCCCCCCACTGGGGATCGGGCCCACCACCTGGGCATGTGCCCTGACCGGGAATCAAACCGGCGACCTCTTGGTGCATGGGTCGATGCTCAACCCCTGAGCCACACCAGCCAGGCATGAGTGATTATTAATTGAACCTTCAGGCCTCTCTCTTCTCTGGAGGGGGGTGGGGCTCACAGTTCCAAGTGTTTCCATCAGGCGTGGCCTTTCTGGTCGCAGTGCCCATCCTGAAGTTGTGCGGGAGCCACCAAGGGCCACCAAGGGTCACCAAGGGTCACCTCACTAGAACAGAAGATGCTCCTGTCGCCCAGGCAGGTCCGAGATTTGGGAGCTCTGTGTCAGGAACCAGGGTCAGAGAGCGAATGTTAGGACAGAGGCTCCGACATCTTCCCCCCTTGCCTGCCCTTTGAGGAGGAGTCCCCCGGGTGCATTGATCACGCTGCATCGGTACTTTGGAATATACTTTCTTTCCAGTATTGGAAGAATCTCTATCAAAGGAATTGAAATTGTAACATTTGATTTCATCAGAGAGCTTGTAAGTACTGGGAAGATACTAAGTTCATAGTGGTGGAAGCAAGTTTAACCAAGTGCCAGTTTTCATGTGAACACTCCAGATTAATCACTGGCAACAAATACTGTTACTGTGTCCTCCTCCAGTGACACTGTGTTTCCTTGTGAGACAGTGTCTGCCATCGCGAAGTCTAAGGCTCCCGGTTCCAGCTGGTCGGTGTCCTCCCCGGGAAGTGGCCTGCGGCTCGGCACTGCCCGGCCTTTGCCCCTCAGCACAGCCCCTCTGGGTACCCAGCACAGTGTTGGAGGGCATGGAAGCTGGGTTTAGATCTGCTTAAACAGTCCCCTTTTTCTCAAGGACGTAAGGGAAAATAGACCTTTTTTGGAACAGCGTGTGTGTGGTTGTGGGCAGTGAGTGAGCTGGGCACGCGCTCGGTGCTGCCGCCTCGGGCTGGGCCAAGGTGCAGCGGTCGGCACTGTGCCATCCGCCGTGCGAGCGGGGCCGCGGGAGAATGGGCAAATAAGTATTCCGATGAAATTTTCTACTTCAGGAACCCCTTTTTCTAGTAGAATTATGAGAATCCCCAGGGATAAGTTGGTGCTATTTCTTTCTTTTTCTCTCTTTTTTTTTTTTGTACGTGCCCCTAGTGGGAACCGAACCCGGGACTCTCTGATCCGCGGGCTGACGCTCCAACCACTGAGCCACACCGGCCAGGGCGGTGCTATTTCTAATTCAGTTTTCTGCCCCAGCCAGTTTGGTTTACCTGTCAGTCACGAAACAGTAAACACTCCTGATGGTTTCAAAGACATTTAAAACGCGGGATTTGGTTCTTCAGAAACCTCTGGAAGGACTGTCGCTCAGCCTTACGAAAGGACTCCGGACTCTCACAGGACTGGTCAGCCAGACAAGCCACTGCCTCGGCCACAGTCAGGACACAGTCAGGACAGAGACAGGGCACAGTCAGGGCACAGACAGGACACAGACAGGACAGAGACAGGGCACAGACAGGGCACAGACAGGACAGAGACAGGGCACAGACAGGGCACAGTCAGGGCACAGACAGGGCACAGTCAGGGCACAGACAGGACAGAGACAGGGCACAGACAGGGCACAGACAGGACAGAGACAGGGCACAGTCAGGACAGAGACAGGGCATAGACAGGACACAGTCAAGGCACAGACAGCACAGAGACAGGGCACAGTCAGGGCACAGACAGGGCACAGACAGGGCACAGACAGGACACAGACAGGGCACAGACAGGACAGAGACAGGGCACAGACAGGACACAGTCAGGGCACAGACAGGACACAGTCAGGGCACAGTCAGGGCACAGACAGGGCACAGACAGGGCGCAGTCAGGGCACAGACAGGACACAGTCAGGACACAGTCAGGGCACAGTCAGGGCACAGACAGGACACAGACAGGACAGAGACAGGACACAGGGCACAGTCAGGGCACAGTCAGGACACAGTCAGGACACAGTCAGGGCACAGACAGGGCGCAGTCAGGGCGCAGTCAGGGCGCAGTCAGGGCACAGTCAGGACACAGTCAGGGCTCAGTCAGGGCTCAGTCAGGACACAGTCAGGGCACAGTCAGGACACAGACAGGGCACAGTCAGGGCACAGACAGGACACAGTCAGGGCGCAGTCAGGGCACAGTCAGGACACAGTCAGGGCTCAGTCAGGGCTCAGTCAGGACACAGTCAGGGCACAGTCAGGGCACAGTCAGGGCACAGTCAGGGCACAGTCAGGACACAGTCAGGGCACAGTCAGGGCACAGACAGGACACAGACAGGGCACAGACAGGGCACAGACAGGACAGAGACAGGACACAGTCAGGGCGCAGACAGGACGCAGACAGGGCGCAGACAGGGCGCAGTCAGGGCGCAGTCAGGGCACAGTCAGGACACAGTCAGGACACAGTCAGGGCTCAGTCAGGGCACAGTCAGGGCGCAGTCAGGGCACAGACAGGGCACAGTCAGGGCACAGTCAGGGCACAATCAGGACACAGACAGGGCACAGTCAGGGCACAGACAGGGCGCAGTCAGGGCGCAGTCAGGGCGCAGTCAGGGCACAGTCAGGGCACAGACAGGGCGCAGTCAGGGCGCAGTCAGGGCGCAGTCAGGACGCAGACAGGGTGCAGTCAGGGCACAGACAGGGCACAGTCAGGGCACAGACAGGGCACAGACAGGGCGCAGACAGGGCACAGACAGGGTGGTAGTGAATCAGGAGGCTACCTCTGGACCTGCTGAGTTCAAGAACACGCCTCTGGGGGTGGCCCGGGGGTCAGCCAGCCAGGAGCAGGTGCCTGCGGCCGAGCTGTGCCTGGACATTGGAGTGCAGTCTAGTTGCCGCTTCTCTTCCTCTCGCCGTCCCTCAGACTGGACCCCGGATACGGGCGCTGCTGTGGAGCTACCCACAATGTTCGGTCGTCCTGGGGCAGCAGCCCGAGCAGAGGGTCACGGTCCCCCTCGCCCCGCCTTCCCGACCTCATGTCATGCATCCAGTTGCTAGAACCTAAATGTGACCCAGAACTCGAACCACAGGTGCATTGGGAAATAGGTTGGCTTGCTTGCTTGCTTTAATCTTTCCAGCTTCTGTGGCTCAAGGGAGCCCACTGGGAGGATGGAAGAAGGGGTCTGAGGGCTAATTGATCTTATCCCCCAAACCTGGTTTTCTGCTTCTGTGTGCTTTCCAAGTGATTTCCTTTACTTCCATTATTCTCTCTTTACTCACCCAAGTTACAGCCGTTATTTGATGCGTATGACTTGATGACTCATTTCTATCATAAGCTATTCTCATGCCTGCCTTTTTTTTTTAAAAAAAAGAAAGAGTTCTTTAAAAAAATATGTTTTTCTTTATTGATCTTTAGAGAGAGAGAAAAAGGGAGAGGGAGAGAGAGATAGAAACATTGATGAGAGAGAACATTGATTGGCCGCCTCCTGCATGCCCCCACTGGGGATCGGGCCCACAACCTGGGCATGTGCCCTGACCGGGAATCAAACCGGCGACCTCTTGGTGCATGGGTCGATGCTCAACCACTGAGCCACACCAGCCGGGCGCCTGCCTTTTTCTTCATCAGTATTTGAACGGGGCTGGAGGCTGCACCCAGCTGACAGCCGTCCACAGCTGTGGTCCAGGTGATTTGGTTCTGTAAGCCAGACTGAGGCAGCCTTTGGCCGGCTGGTACGTCTCTTCAGTTACCCTGCTATGACTTGTTCCACGTTTTCTTGATGGAATTTTTTTTGGATCCTGCTCACTACATTTTTGTGAGATTTATTATACTAAGGACATTAAAATGACACCTCCTGTAGCTGTTATTTCTAATATTTTTAATATTCTTGTACACTACTGTCTGGAGAAACAAATGTGGATAGCAATAGAAGCTGGCTTTTGAAACTGTCAGTTAAGAGTGGGATACTCTTTTCTAGAATCCGTATAAAACCTTTTAGCCAGATGGTAAAATGCAGATACCTTATTTCCAGTGCGCTTACCCCTTCTTGTTTCTCTCTTGTGAAACTCCAGGATTACAGAGAAAAAAATAACTTTAACATGTCTCAAATGCACACAAAATGAATACAAAACTTTCCCAAAATATCAAGAAGCATAATCCCAACCACACAAAGACAAAGCAGTAACAACTATGCTTCCTTCTCCTGCTCATCACACTCTTCTGCAAACCCTGCTTAGCCACACACTACAGTTCCTGTCGTTGTTTAATGATGATGGGCGTATTACTGGAATCTGTTGGGTTAAGGAAATTGACCAGTTTACATTGACAAATTGGATTAAAAAATTTTTTTTCTGAAAGTGGTCATAATTATAGCCTTTATTTTTTGGCTAAAGAATACTTACAGCATCAAGACTGTTCTGTTAGAAAAGAAAAATAGTGTCATTTACTTCTATATTTCTTTTTGTGAAATGAAAAATCTTTTTGTTAAATTTAAAGGACTGTGTGTTTTTTAAGTACTTCAGAGAGTACAGACATAGGAAGTAAACAGATCCTCACACTTCCTCCTCCCTTAACCCTCCTCCCCAGATTAACCACGGTGACCAGTTTGGTACATACTTCCAGACTTTTAAAAGTGTACATATATAGGGTCATAGATAGATAGATAGATAGATAGATAGATAGATAGATAGATAGATAGATAGATAGAGAGTCAGTTCGTTTCTGAAACCTAATTTTTGAGAGCTCAGTTGTTAATTGTTATAGATAATATCTAGGCTGTATGGACACACTGTAGTTTGTTTTTATTTGGGTTAACTTCAGAAAGCATAAATGCAAATGTTTATGTTGATTTCGATCTTTTGTTGGTAAGGAAACTTACTCCCTTTTCATCAGAGACTTTTTAGTAAATATTGAGATTCCTCTACAATGAAAAATATTTATGTTCTTATTGTTTTGGTATATTCTAGAGAAGAACATTGAGTTTTGAAGTGTACCTGTTTACAGTTGATTTGCATTCTCTTCGGAGAGGCTCTTATGCAGAATTAAGTTGATGCCGAGTTTGGTTTGAAAGGGTCTGTTGGGTGTAAACTCCATGATAAGAATTGCCTCTCATTGTGTTTGACTTTTAATTTTGAGGAAGAGAGTTTTGCTTTTCAGATGTGATTGATCTCACTGGAGATGATAAAGATGATCTTCAGAGAGCAATTGCCTTGAGTTTGGCGGAATCAAACAGGGCATTCAGGGAGACGGGAATAACTGATGAGGAGCAAGCCATTAGCAGGTAAAGACACACTTCGTATAAAGTAGCTGTAAGTACTATTTATAACAGAATGATAATGGGCTTTCATTTCAAGAGGCACAAAGATATACTGTGTTATTCTAAATATTAATATACTTCAGTATTGTTTTTATATTTTATGTAACCAAAATGTTCATATTTAGTTACAGTTGCATTTGACGCTTAGATTGGGGGAGTTGAAGTGGCATTCTGGGGCATACGTTCAAGTATCTGTTTTGTTTTATTTTAATTAATTAATTTTTGTTACTGATATTTCTCCTTTTCCCTCCATGGACCCTCTCCTCCCGTCAAGTATCTATTTTAATGTGTCTTTGATTTTTCTTTTCTTCCCTTCATGCCTTTTGGGCACGTTGTCCGATTTCACTTACAGTCATGGTAGGTGGAGTGAGCAGGGGTCTCGGTGAAGGGCGGACGGTGCATATTTTAGGTTCATTGGCCACGTTTCCGTGACAGTTACTCCTCTCGGTGTTAGAGCCCAGCAGCCACAGGTCACAGAAGGTCATGAGCGGCTGGCTCCCGTAAATCCCGGTCTGGCTCGTGGCATAGTTTGCCAACCTCTGATCTGTAGTATGGTGGGACGAGGTTGCTTCGTTGCTTTCTTTAAAAAACTGGCAAGATCCCAAGACGTGTCATAGAGTGCCTCTTTTGATGTAATGGCCCAAACTTTTTAATTTGAAACAATTTGGTCTACCAAAGAATTAAATAACTAAACCAATTGTATCACCAAAACAATGCTAATTTTTAAAAAAGTATTTAAATTGTAACTGTAATCTAAACAACTCTTTGGAGGCATTGGTAACTCTCTAACTGAAGAAGAAATGTATCCTTTAAGAGTCTAAGTGATTTTCCAAAGGCACACAGCTAGGTGGGTCTCATGAGTCCAGCGTTCTTTTCCCTATGACACAGGTCGGTAGCAGAATGGACCAACTTTCTCTGATAATTCTCTTGGCCCAATATCAATAGTATATTTTTTTCTAAATAATCTGAAATTGCTATATAGTAGGAGATGTCGCAAAGTACTATGTTTATGCTATGCACATAATTTTTCTTAGTAATACTTTTAAATGTCTTTAAATATTACTTTGGAAACTACCTTGTAAGACATTCTATTAAAATGGAAAGACTTAATTAAAATTATTACCCTCTTTAGTGTGGTTAATATCATTTATTACCAGTAATTTTATTTTATTTTTTTCTTTATTGTAGAGAGAGAGGGAGGGAGAGGGAGAGAGAGATGGAAACATCGATGAGAGAGAACATCGATTGGCTGCCTCCTGCATGCCCCCCACTGGGGATCGGGCCCACAACCTGGGCATGTGTCCCGACCAGGAATTGAACCGGCGACCTCTTGGTGCAGGGTCGACGCTCAACCACTGAGCCACACCAGCTGGGCTATTACCAGTAATTTAAATGAAAACCAAAAATTGGTAGGCTATCATTCAACATTGTAGTTAGGCTTATTTTGTGAAGGATTTGGAGAAAATATAAAGTTATTTTTTGTCTTCAAAAATAGATTGAAATGAAATAGTTGTCTTGAATAATTATGAAACTTGACAGTATTTACACTTTGACGAGAAATGTTTTAAACATGAAATACATGAGTTGTATTTATATTTAAGGGGAATGATGATCTATTATGTGAAAGAGAAGTTATAAAATAGTATCAGCACTTTTGTGTCATGTGTTTCCTAATTTTAAAATAATATGTATCAATTAGATAATAAAAAGTACAACTAACTTAAAAGATAGAGGATTAAGGCTAAGTTCAACCTGTATACTCACTTTTGTTTCACATACCCCCTTTTGTCCAAATGGGAAAAAAAAAACATTTCTTAAGATAATGTTCTTTTTTATTCTTGGTCTTTTCATTTTTAATGTACTTTTAAAATAGTAAATATTTTATGAATAATTTTATTGTATATAACGTTACTGAGATTTGGAATAGTGTAATTTTCCATAAAATTATACTCTGTAGAGTAAAAAGTCGTTAATTTACTGTTACAAAATGTATTTTTTCTTGGTATGTGTAGATTTTATAATTTACAGTTTAAAATGTTAAATGCAAAATGTGCAGTTAATAAGCATGTATATAAATCATGTTGTATCAGGAAAAAGGAAATGTGAGAATTCTAGCTAAACTTTTGGCAGAGATACATTGTTGCTGTGGGTTTTATTAGGGCTAGGACTTAAGTTCAAAAGGGAAAAGGACGCATTTTAATGGAAAAACATTATATATCATGCTTAAAAGTAAAATTAACTATTTGTTCGTTACCCAAGTTCAGGTGACAGAATGTTACCAAATTAAATTTAGAATCATTGGTTTATATTTCAGTAGACGTACAGGGTGGGGCAAAAATAGGTTTTTCAGAGGAGAGGGGCGGGGGGGTGGGGATGAGATGAACCAAAGAACTTATACGCATGTGTGCGTAACCAGTGGACACAGACAACAATGCTGGGGTGGGGGGATGGGGGGGAGGGTGTCTGGGGGGAAAAAGGAGAAACATCTGTAACAAAAATAATTAATAATAAAAAAAAGATGTGTTGAAAAAATAGGTTTATAGTTGTGAGTAGGTGAAACAGTTTATCCTTGTATTATGTATTAATCATTGTATCATTTTCCATACACACAACTGTAAACCGACTTTTGCCCCACCCTGTACTTTATTCAATATGAGCTCACACATTTAGAATACTATGTTATTGTGTGCACTTAGATGAGATAAAACCTATCTTTTTACATCTTACAATCCTGTATTTAGGCGCCCATAAATTTCATGGTTTGACTTCTTAAGTTGAACATTTTTTTAATTAATTAATTATTAATTTATTATAAGAAATATATGCTGTATTTACATACAAACATTTACATATAAACATCTATAATTATACTTATCAACAATTGTGTTATATATGTCACTTAGGAATCGGTGCTTACCCACACATTAAAGTGTACTTTGTAATACAATTCCTTCTTACTTTGAGAATTAGATGTATTTATCATTGTCTCTTGGTTTTATTTCTTTAATGGGGAACAAGTAGAGGATAGTTAAAATGTGCTAACGAGCTGCACTGTGGCCAGTTTGGGTCTGTGGCGTATTTCTTGTAAGAACGGCTTGCCTCATGAGGGGACTTTGAACTGGCTCGGTAGGGCTAGGCTCTGCTTAGAATTACTTCTGGAAATGTGGTAGATGACATCTCTTCTAGTGGAAAAACCAGGCTGTGCTTTTCCATTGGACGTAAAATTGGTTACGATCTTGAAAGGATTACAGAATTGTGTAAAATCCAAGTGAAGGAAAGAACCCAGAGAGTAAGTTTGGAACAGTGACCGTCACTTTCTGACACGATGCGCTTGCTGTGTGTAAACTTGAACTCGAGTTACAGGAAGCTTATAGCATCTCGGGGGAAAGTCTCAAGCCATTGTCTGTGTCGGTGGGGAGCGTTAATAGGAGCTCATCCCCCTCATTAAACGGTTATTCCAAGGGATGACATACTCACAAGAAGGGTACAGTGAGAATCATCCCCTCCCCCCTTCAGACCCGACAGCACTACAAAGGTAGTTCACTGGGCTCTCACGGTGCTGTTGTAGGTTGTGGGACTTGCCCCTGAGGAGTTGTATCATGTTTTTATTTTTATTTTTATTCCTCAGCCAAGGATACTTTTCTGTTTATCATCAGATAGAGTGGGAGGGAGGGAGAGAGAGAGAGAAAGAGAGAGAGAAGCATTGATGCGATAGAGCCACATCGACTGGTTGCCTCCCGCATGACCCGGGGACAAACCACAACCAAGGTACGTGCCCTTGACTGGAATCAAACCCGAGACTCGTTGGTCCGCAGGCCGATGCTCTAACCACTGAGCTAACCCGGCCAGGGCTGTATCATGGTTTTGAAGCTAAAATCTCTGCCGCTTGAATGGTCCAGTAAATCTGAACTTGGGACTTTAGCTTTTAAAGGTGCTGGATTTGTGTTGTCTCTAGTTCCTGGCAGAGTCCGAAATGCGTCCTCTGTTTAAGAAGGCGTCTTTATCCTCGGCCTTCAGGACGCCCTTTGGTCACTTTTGAGGCTCTGTAAGCCCCTCCAGTCAAAATTAACAAGCATACTTGGAACAGAGTCACGGTGAGAATCAGCAGAAATGTTTCCACCTGTCTGGGTGCAGTGACTGATGGGACTTTGCTTTAAATTTCATTGGGGAAAATTGCTCAGAGTACAATGACACTCTTATTTTATTTTTTTACCATAATTTTTTCTTTATTTTTATTGTTGACACTATTACAGATGTCCCCCTTTCCTCCCATTTTCTCCCCTCTGCCAAGGTCCCCCCCACCCCCCACCCCATCTAGCCATCTCCACACCGTGCTCTGTGCCCGTGGGTTATGCATATATGTTCTCTGGCTATGCTTGTACAAGAAATAAGAAACGTTTGAAAATATGACCTGACGTTGGAAAAAGAACTGAAGATATCCTTTGGAAATGAAAATTAGAATTGCTAAAAATTACAAAACCGGTACAATACAGGTTTAATAGCAGATTAGAAACAGCGAGACTGCAAGAAGTACAAGAAGAAAGTGTGCAACCTGGAACAGACAGCTCAAAAGATGGGGACAGCTTGCAAGAGATGCAAAAGGAACTGAGTCGGTCTAACGCACATTAACTGACGTGAAAGGGAAGGAGAGAGGTAATCACAGAATTTTTCAGAAGTGGAAAGAAAACCTGTAGGCTCATGAAGCCCAACAAATCCCAGTCCTGAAAATGAAAATAAACCAGCCCTTCGATGTGTCACAGCGATGCCCCGGAACACTTAATTAAGACTGAGAACATCTGCAGAGTCCTCAGAGGAAAAAGGTGGAGTTGAGTTGTCCTATAAATAGTGACGGTGAACTGACAGATGACACACATTGGCACAGCCAGTGGGCACATGAAAATAATAGAATGATTCCCAGGGGCTGGACACAAGCGGCCGGAAGTCTGTGCGGGGGACAGTGCCAGGCAGTCTCGCTGTGGCACTTCTCTTTGTGGTGAGGGCCCCAGCAGCCGTTCTGAAAGACTGGGGTCATCACTGTCTCCCCCGCCCCCGTCTCCCACACCCAGACGTGGGTGCTTGGACTGCCCCCACTGCTACGAAATCAGTGGGTCCCGTCCCAGGAGTTACAGTTTCCTCTTTTCCAGCAGTGTCCTTGCACCCCAGCTTCCATTCAGAAGGTCGGGTGTAAGAGGAAGAAAGGCGTTCCTATAAAATTGCAGAGACCAGCTGTGCCTCCCGCCTTGACCCCCGTGGGCCACTGGGGGGACCTGGATGAGCAGGGTGTGCAGCCAAGTAACCGTTGTCGCGATACTAGAAGACAGTTCAGCCCAACAAGGGAATCCGGGTGTCACAGCTGGGATTAAGTTTGGGGCCCCCTGGAGGGTTTGCCAACCAGACAGCCCAGAGTTGCCGTTAGGGGAATGGAAACAGCATCATGTCCAGGAACGGTTAGGGCGGGATTCTGAATGTTTGAAACAGATCTCTGTAACGCCACCCTTCCCATCCGGATCGTCACCTTGGAAGCAGCTGCGAGTAGGATCTGCCTCAAGGTGTGTGGAACACGGGTAGGCGAGGGGTGATTACACTTGTTTGTTTTTAATCGTCACCCAAGGATATTTTCCCATTTTTGTTCAGATAGAGCGGGAGGGAGAGAGAGAGAGAGAGGGAGAGAGAGAGAAACATCGACGTGAGAGAGACACATGGACTGGTTGCCTCCTGCACGACCCCATCCAGAGCCGGGGATGAACCGCAACCGAGGTCCGTGCCCTTGACTGCAATCGAACCCGCGACTCATTGGTCCGCGGCCGACGCTCTAACCACTGAGCCAAACCAGCCAGGACTAATTATTTTTTTTTTAAAGTTGATTTGTGAGGATAAGTTTAAGGCTCGGTGATACCAGGTGCCCATGGATGGTCGGGGGCATAGAAAGTTCATCGAAGATTTTGACTGCCATTATATGTCTGAGTGGTTTTTATGATGAAAGGCCATCCATGGTCAGAGTACGAATGGCTTGTGAAGGTTGGAGACACGGAACAGAGTCGTTTGAAGGGCCGCAAGGGCGTGGCCCGAGTTGGCGGCTAGGACTTGAGCAGCAGACCACTAACTCGGGAACGTGCCCACAACTTGAAGTAGCACCGATGGTGCCAGGAAGGGTCGGAGGGGCTGGCGCTGGAAGTGCTCAGAGGTCCACTGTGTCGGTCTGCAGAAGTGGGCAGGACCACGACCCGGGGGCCTCTCTCGCCGTCAGAGAAGCAGGTCAGCTTTGGGCAGGAGACACGTCCGACAGGCAGTGGTAGCTGTGTGTCAGGAACACAGAGTGTGATGACGGACAGGTCATGGCACTGTGGGGGGGCAAGCTTGATGAGTCCCCAGGAGAGGACAGGCCCCGCTGTGCGTCCCGGTGGCTGGAAGGGAAGAGACTGACAGTCCACGTGTGGGTGAGCGGGGACAGCGGCCGACCTGGCCCAGCCGCGAGGAGCGCTGTGTAATGGTAACCGCTGGGAAACTGGGTTCCTGGTGAATTTCACACCGACCATGAGGGGACTTGGCATTTCCACTCATTGCCACAATGGAGCGTTATGGATCGTGAACACTGTGACAGCAGCAGCACATTCATAAGAGCAGAAGAGTAAGCAGTGGTGTGGTCCTCGGAGGACTCGTGAGCGGTGTGATAAGGCATTTCCTGGGATCTGAAGGGTGTGCCGCCGTCCGCGACACGCTGAGTGGAAGAAACTTGATAAAGAAGGACCACTGTGATTCCGTGTACGTGATGCTTAAGGACGGGCGCCATGAATCTAGGCGTCGGAGCAGGGATAGCCGGGGAAGGAGAAGACACCACAGACTCAAAGGGGCGTGAGAGAATGTTCTGGAATCCTGGAAATGGTCTGTATTTTGATCTGGGTGGTTGTCACGTGGGTGGGTACGTATGTAAAAAATGTCACAGATCTGTGCATATAAGATGTGTGTATCCTATTATATGTTCATTATTTCTCGATAAAGTATCCTTACCAAGAAAAAAGAACGTATTTAGCTATGTTAGTTGATAATCAATATACAAAAATTATACTTCTGTATATAAAAACGAATGAGAAGGTGAAACTTTTAAAAGCTGTTGTTTCTAGCACAAAATTATCAAAGACTAGGATAAATTTAATAAGAAATGTGGAAGAATTTCCAAGAAGAAACGTATTCAATATCATTGTGGCAGATTAGTGAATATTTAATAACTAGAAATATATTCTGTGTCATCAATTGGAAGGCTGAACATCGTAAAACTGGTCAATTCTCCTTAAATTGACTTATAGGTTCAGTGTGATCCCAATAAAAATACCAATAGATTTTTTTTAAGGAAATCAATTTGATGATTTCTCTCTCTCTCTCTTTCCTTCCTTCTTTCCTTCCTCCCTTCCTTCCTCCCTTCCTTCCTTCCTTCCTTCCTTCCTTCCTTCCTTCCTTCCTTCCTTCCTTCCCTCCTCCCTCCCTCCCTCCCTCCCTCCCTCCCTCCCTCCCTCCTATTATTATCTGGTCTATACAGCTTAAATGAAAGGCATCACAGTGACTGTGATGTTTCTCAAAATGGACTAAGATGATCTAAATGGGATGTTGTTGTTTTTTGTTTTTGTTTTGTCTTTTTATTTTCTTATTCCTCACCTGAGGATACTTTTCTGTTTATCATCAGATATAGAGTGGGAGGGAGGAAGAGAGAGAGACAGAGAGAAACATCGATGTAAATGGGATGTTTTTGACATTACTGTTATAATACAATTTAAATAACAATGCAAAACAAAATAAAGCAACAGCAACAACAAATGACCCACACTCAGTACAATACATGTTACTAGGAAAATGAACATGTGCCATAAGTAGGTGCTTTAAACCTTCAGTGTGATGTGTGGAAGGCGCAGAGACAGCCAAACAGTCTGTCATCTTTTGACCTGTTTAGGTTACTGAGTGCCGTGGTCGTGACCGGCGCTGGGAAGACAAGAAAGCAGGTGAAGTGTAGTGGGGTTGGGTTTTCATTTGTGGGTTTGGGGGTTGCCCTTTGGCATGCTCCATTGTGGTGGAAGCTCTTTCTGAGCTGCTTGACATTTTCAGTGGGTTGTTTGTGTGTTTGTTTTGGTCCCTGTGCGGGGTGCTGCCAGCCTTATCCCTGGAATGTAGCTGTTGACACGTTAGACATCAAAGCCTCGTTGGTACCACTGGCTTGACCTTTGTGAGGCCAGGAAAGGAACCCTTGTGCAGAACGTGGCTTTATGTGTATGGAAGGTTGACCTTTGTTTGCTAGTACTGGACTGTAGGAAGGAACAGAGGGTTTGGGAATAGACTGGTGTCTTGGGCTATAGGTTGGGCTTTTGCTAAGAAACATAGCAAAGAGGTATCTCCATCATCCATTGACTTTGAACACGTCCTTGGTCCCTCCTACATAGGATGGGTGCTCTAGGGATGAAGCATCTGTGTCTCTAAACTCCAAACGCTCAAGAGAGAGGGGTTGATTAACACATACTTTGGGTGCAGTAGATAGATGTGTTTATTGAGTCCCTTAGGAACCAGGAGGAGGTAGAAGAAACCCACTGAGGCATGGTTTAAGTCCCTGGTGATCCACACTGGATGTGTCTAAACCATCTCTAAATCAAGGAGAGTGCAAAGTCGTGGCATTCTTTTTTTTTTTAATCCTCACCCGAGGACATTTTTACATTAATCTTCAGATAGAGCTGGAGGGAGAGAGGGAGGAAGAAAGAGAGAGAAACATCGATGTGAGACAGACACATCGATTGGTTGCCACCCTCACAACCCCAACCGGGGCTGGGGATGAACCGCACCCAAGGCACATGCCCGTGGCCGGAATCGAACCTGGGACTCTTGGGTCCACGGGCGACGCCCTAACCGCTGAGCCACACCAGCCAGGGCTATGGCGTTCTTTCTTCCACCCTCTTTCAGTACGTAATTCTACCATAGGGTGTGGTTAGGAATATTATAACAAACCGATTTCTTTAGAAACCAATGACTGGTATCTACTGTATGACCGATTTGAGAGTTCTAGGAATGTTTAATGTTTGTACATCTATGACAACCTAAATAGAAATATTCTTTGTTTCCATATCTTGGGTGACTTTGAGGGGCAGTGAGCATGCGTCTCTTGAGCCCTAATCAGTGATTAGAGTTTGTACGTCACTTGACTCTGTAACGAGAGGTATGTGGGGATGCTGGGGAGACGGTGTCTTTCTCCCAGTGTCCTCTGTGGAGCAGTGATACGAACAGTGGGGACAAGATTCCTGGTCCTAGGAGGAGCATTTGAGTACGTTCTCCCAAGTCCCATGGGCGAGAGTAGGCAAGGGAACTACAAAGCGTCCGTTACCTCGTGACATTACGGTAGTATTCACATTACACTGTTTGTATGTACACATACAGTGAAGAGGTGTATTTTTGGGGGGAGATGGGCTGAAGAGGAGGGTGAAGAATTCCTAAACTTCCTGGGATTTAGTCATCTTATCCAGACCTGGAAGAAGAATAGGATGACCCAGGCCAGTGTAGCTGTAGGTTTGGGTCGGTTGTTGACGCTGACGGAGAACCTAGGACTTAGTTTCACTCAGTCTGGTCTTGAGGCTGAATCTCATTTTGCTGCTACTTTATGTGACTGATATATATGGGTTTTAATTTTTATAGGTTGGGTGTCTCCTGTAGAAATGAGGTATTCTCACGTTTTCCGTAATGAATGTCTGTGTGACGCATTGCCGGGTCATGATAAATGGGATCTGGCCTGTTGCCATCATTAAGAAGCATTGTTTCTTACTAGGATGTTACTGTAATTAGTAGTTGAAAAGATCTAATGGTAGAGGCTCAGCCACAGAGAGTCAGGATTGAATCCTAGACTGCTGACCACCGTATAGTGTAAGAATGAGCTCTGGGTTTCTCTTGCTAAGTGGTTACTGTGCACGCCCACCAGGACTGGACACTTGCTAGATGTCTCTCTTCTGTCTCTTGTAGGTGACCACTGGTGCTGATTCTTCTCTCCTGGTGTGCTGTTGCTGCTAGTTTTCCCAGAACTCATTGCCTGTTTTAGTTCATTCATCTCTAGTTCCCAGGAGAGAAATGAGGTTTCTTTATTTATGCTTCTAAATATACAAATGCATTACAAAGGGAACACCGTTTTCAAAAGAAAGCACACCCGTTTATAAAAGTCAGCAGAAAACTCAATATGCCCTCTTACGTGCAGCAAGCGGTCCTTTGTGTTATACTTACCTTTTGTATACGATGTATTCACCTTTCTCTGCTGTGTGTACATCAGTTACCGTGTACAAATTCCATTTCTTCTGGTTGATTATTATTACTGTGTTGTTTTATGCTGAACTGTCCAGCTTGGACATAGGGAGTCTCAACTGGCTCTCTGACTTTTATCCCCCCCCCCCCCATGTACTTGAGAACTTGTTTCTGGGCCCTGGCCGACTAGCTCAGTGGTAGAGTATTGACCTGATGCACTAGGGTTGCGGGTTCGAGCTCCTATCAGGGCACATACAAGAAACAACTAGTGAATGCATAAATAGGTGTAACAACAGATCTGTTTCTCTCTCTCTCTCTCTCTCTCTCTCTCTCTCTCTCTCTCTCTCTCTATTCCTCCCTTCCTCTCTCTCTAAAGAAAACGAAAAACTAAAAACACTTGTTTCTGGTAACAGTGAGATGTTCTCCATAAATTCTGATTTTATTTTTTCCGCTCCAGTTCATCTAATTCAATACCTTCCAAGGAGTTATGGGACCCCTTAGTGCTAAATAGTTTGATAAAAAGCCACCAGTGGCCCAGGCTGCATTTGAAAGTTATTAGGCAAAGCGTGTTGCTAATGTTTGATCACTCGTAATAGTGATAGAGGTGTAGACTGTTTATTTTTAAATATTTGAGTTTACTTTGATCTTTTACATCTTAAAATATGTTCTCGCGACCTGCTTTTTAAAACTGATCCCCAAAGAAAGACCAGCGTATATTCACACAGGTTATGTTAATAACTTGAAATCTTGCCACATTGTATCTAGTGTCATGTTGTAAATAATGCTGGTAGAGATAAAAGAATCATTCATTTTTCTCCACGATTAAGGGATATAGCTGTATATTTTGACATTAATTAGATAGGGTAACATCTTTAGGGTAAAGATGGTAAACCCCAGAATTTGGAAAAACTCATTCTTGCAGAGGTTTTCGTAATGAACAAAACGGGATCAGACACCTGGACATTATTTATGCTTATTTGGACTAGTAAGTAACACATGTACCTCAAACACGGGCATCAGGATTTCCCAACACGTTGCAAGAAAACATCAAAGCGCAAAGTAGCATTGCTCTCGCCATGTTTCAGTGTGTTGAAGATATTCTGTGGGTGAGTTTATTTTGAAGAGGTTAATCTTCTGTTATTCCGACATGGAGATATTTATTTGACTGGGTTTTTTCCTAGGGAAACTTTTGGGTGAAGCAACAAACACAGACGTGTTATCTTCCTTTAGTTAGCTGTCATAGAGTCAGAACGGAAAGGAACCTTCACTTTTTTATAGAAAAGCAAATCAATGGTCAGAGGTGAAAAAAGTGTATTTTCAGTTTTTAGTGTTTTCTCGATCATTCAAAGTCATTGTTATAAAAAGTAATCGTTTGTTGGAATGTAAATATGTACTTCAATGCAGTGATTTCTCAGAAGATGTATCTAGGTGCTATCGCTATTGCTGGTACTGAGCCTTTAACTGGTTGAAACGTAACTTAACATATTTTCTGCTGAAAACACTGTCTTTGTATGTGAAGTTTCCTTTTCGTAGGAAAAAAGGCTGCATCTCTCCCGATCCTTTGGCGTTGCCACTTGCTAGGTTTTCTAGGAAAACTAACCTCTGCTTGAGGAGAGAGAGCCCTAAACATGACTTCCCCGAATTACAGTCATCAACATCTGGAATGCATGCTGTTCCCTAGAGTCCGGCATGAATTAATACTCTGTTGTGTTTTTTGTTTTTTTTCCATGATCTCCCCCCCCATTGCTGAAGAGTTCTTGAAGCCAGCATAGCAGAGAATAAAGCGTGTTTGAAGAGGACGCCCACAGAGGTGTGGAGGGACTCTCGGAACCCTTACGATAGGAAAAGGCAGGACCGAGCCCCCGTGGGCCTGAAGAACGTGGGCAACACCTGCTGGTTCAGCGCCGTGATCCAGGTGAGGGCCTGGCCGGCCATCTGCGGGGGGTGGGGGTGGGGGGCCGCCGTGGGGTCGGGCTGGGTTTCTGTTCAGTGGGGACCTGAAGCATCATTGCGGGCGAGGCCGGAACATGCTTTCCCGGACGGACCCAGCGGGGGTCGCGGCTCTCCCGCCTGCCCTGCGCCTCCGTCCCGGGTGCACTCTTCACAGCAGAACGTGACCTGCGCCTTCTTTGGAATTACTTGGAATCGATTTCTTATTTGAAGCTGATTCTTCTCCCTCCCACTCAGGAACTGTTGTCAGAGTGCGAAGGACGGATTTCTGCATGGATTTCCCTGCACATTTAAGGAAGGATGTGAGCGAGATAGGAAACCAGAACTAGATTTTTGTTTTTGTTTCTGTGACTCATACCAGATTTATTTGTATGTACTAGAAAATGTTTCTCATAGAATTACAGTCCTTTAGATACTATTAAAAAATTTTTTTTTCTTTATTGATTTTAGAGAGAGAAGAAGGGAGAGAGAGAGAGAGAGATAGAAACATCGATTGGCCACCTCCTGCATGCCCCCCACTGGGGATCAGGCCCACAACCTGGGCATGTGCCCTGACCGGGAATCGAACCGGCGACCTCTTGGTGCATGGGTTGACGCTCAACCACCGAGCCACATCGGCTGGGCTAATCTTGTTCTTGAGGTTGGCCAGTGATTCAGTGGTGAAGCTGAGAGTCTTCTGTGGTGCTTTATGTCTTTGTCGAGACCCCTGCTGGAGGCCTTTCTCAAGCTCCGCAGTTACTCTGCTACTTGGCTGTATTTGAGCCCTGCTTTCTCTGCTGCGTTTCCTTCTGTGAGCTCGTACTCTGTGCCCTTCCTGTTCTTACTCTGACTTTCTCATGACCCGTTTTCCTGCAGCTTTGAAATGCTTCTTTTCCCCTAAAGTTCTGATCTTGGTCTCCTGTTACTGTGTCCACGTTACTTCTGATTTCTGTCACCTACTCTCATTGTTTATCTGCCGTCACAAGGTGTCATCTCCAAGAGGGCAGAGAGCGGGTGGTTTCAGCCTTTGCTGCCTGTCGGCTCTGTACCTGGCGTGCAGGGGCTGGGTGCGCCATCTACACCCGCTGAACGCACGATAACTGAACGATCTCGTGTGTTCATAGTGTTTAACAGAAATATGTCCAGATCCCAAGATAACCACAACGTTTTCCAGCAGTTTCTACTAGCAGATGTATGGCTTAACTGCTCACTTTTACATCTTTAGCTACATGTATCTTTATATGTCTGTAACTGTCTATTCCAGTGGTGAGTTTACGGTGTCTGATATGTTCTGATATTTTCCATTGTATTTTATTTAGTTCTAAACAAATGTTTGTCCTGATGACAATGGATTATGAGCTGTAGTTTAAAAATCAGTGCAGGCCCTGGCCAGTTTGGCTCAGCGGTTAGAGCGTCGGCCTGTGGTCCAGAGAGTTCCGGGTTCGGTTCCTGCTAAGGGCACGTACCTCGGTTGCAGTTTGTCCCCGGCCCCGGTTGGGTCGTGCGGGAGGCAGCCACTCGATGTGTCCCTTTCACGTCGATGTTTTTATCTCTCTCTTTCTTCCTCTCTCTCCCTCCCACTCTATCTGAACAAAAAATGGAAAAATGTCCTCGGGTGAGGATAAAAAAAAATAATAATAATTCTTAAAAATCAGCACAGGAAGTCATTCCATGGGTACCTTTTATATACTCTGTGTAAACAATGCTACTGTATCTTCGAGTCACAGTTATACTGTTATATATCTCCCTTCTAGGTTGTGTGTCCTTGAGCATAGACACAATATGTAACTGTTTTGTGTCTCCCATCACCAGGCATCTGGCCCATAAATGTATTTGTACTATATGTTTGTAGAATTGATACCTCTAGATAACTTATAGTGGACATGATATGTTTTAAAAGTCCTAGGCTTTGCATCTGTATACGTTTTATTTCAAACAAACTGCTTATTAGGCACAGAGTAACGTAAAGAAAACTTCCAGTATAATATATAGTACTTGTTTTTAGTTCTCCATGTATAATTTCTGCTGTGCAGTACAAGAAATATTGTTAATGATCAAATAATGTCTCAATATAAGTAACTTGATATTTTTCTCAGGGGGGAAATAGACTTCCTTGCGATTGCATTAATTCTGTGATACACTGTATAGTTGTCAAAAAGAAATCTCTGAAATGCATCCTATCTTTGTAGTTCTGTCAATAGAATTTTTTCTTACGTTTTTTTTTAATTGTTGTTCTTTTTTCAGTCGTTGTTTAATCTTTTGGAATTTAGAAGATTGGTTCTGAATTACAAGCCTCCGTCCAACGCGCAAGACTTACCTCGAAATCAAAAGGTAAAAGTAAGCCGAGGTTCTTAATTTTTAATCTGCGTTTCTTTGGGGGGTACTTGCCCCTCCTCCAATCTGAAACAGTGTCACATCTGAATGTCAACTCATTAATCTCAGTTACTACTAGGAACTTCCCGTTCTCGGTCAGCGGATTGTAAATAGGGGTTTTTCTTCGCCTGGGCGGCAGTAGTGCGCCGGTTTTCTGTATAACTTCAGTCACTGCTTTTTTCTTCCTCGTTTTGGACTTTCCCATTTCAGTAAACTCTGTGGGCTGCCGTGTACAGTTCGAGATCTCTCTTTGTCTCCTGAGGGAGATCTGTTGGAAGGAGAAGTGTTTTTCTGCAGACCACTCCTCCAGCAGCTTGCTCTCACACTGGCTCCATGGGCCACGCCCGCCTCCTTGGACCGTTCGTGTGGCCGGAACCAGGGCCAGCTTGCCTCGTTCTGGCTCTGGAGCCGAAGCGAGGACAGACCCCCTTACTCCATCTGTCTCTGCTCCGTTTCCTTATCGGAGAAGTGTCAGTAATAATAGCAATTATTTTATCCAGTTGCTGTGAGAATTAAATGAGATGAAACACCCAGGTGCCAACTATTGTTGGTTATTATATTCAGATTAGCTTTTTGAAACGTAGGACTGATCTGCATGCAGAAATCCATGCTCATGGGGGAAAAATTAATCATGGAGGAAATAAGCCCGAGTGTGGATCTTTGGGGATCTCCTCGTAAACATTGTAGCCCTAAAGGGAATCCTGGGCCATCGAGTGTTGAGCTCTGTGTGACCCGTGGTTAGCAGTAACGATACATTATTCAATTATGTTTTTCTTCTCTTGTATGATGTTGAAAACTACTTTTTCTGCAAACGTGCACCATTTATTACCCAAGCTAATGGGAACATAGTTTGATGTATCGCCATGGTCTTTAGGTTATAAAGTGTCAGTCTGATAAACAAGCCGTTTTCACAGGGAACGAAGGTCATCGGACAGCCCCTCATCCCTCCGGAGAAACAGCAACCCTTTCAGTCGGGACAGTGGGGGTTATTGCTGTCCCTTATCACGATGTGTTAATATCAACAGTCCTCTCTTCTGCTGTGTCCGTCGGAGTATATTTATAATTTACATACGTTATTTAACGTCATTACTTCCCATGACATAGTCATCTATATCTCAACCTTCTCTTTCATGTTCCTAGATTTTAGTGCTTTGCAGAGTTGGAATTTCTTTTATTCTTCAACATGTTGACACAACGAAGTTACTTTTCTAGTCTTGCTTAATAGACAGCTGTGACATATCCATGCTGAGGTGCCAGAGCTAGTGTGGGGTCAGGAGGATATGCATCTGCATGCCCGAGAAATGCCTCCGTCCCCCCCTCAGCACCTGCTAGAGAAGTGGATTTCTTGTAGCATTTCCAGGTGCTCCTTGAGCTGAAGGAATGAGAAGCATCCCTACTTCCACTCAAGACACTTACTTAGAAGAATACCGCACAGTTTTGTAAAAGATTGTTCCACAAATGAGGTCATTCCCTAATTTGGCGTGGTGACAGCAATACAGACTGTAACTTGAATCTTGGAAACAATCGTGGGATTTATGGGTCGTCAACCAGTCACTGACGGGCACTACGTTCAGTTAGGTGATAAAGACACAGGGTTTTCAAAAGGTGTCAGTGTAACTTGTCACTGATTATTTAATAATGCATGTGTATGTAACTCATGTTTGCTGCTGCTGGGTCTGACAACGGATGTGTTAAGATACAGCACACCCTTGGGGGTCACTTTGATCCAGTTATAGAGATGTCATATTTATCAGCAGTTAAAGGTGACCACAGATATTCCATGCACACTGAGTGAGAGACAGGGAGGGCGTCTTTGCGATCTGTATTTTAAGTAGACATGGTTATTGTTTCTAGGAGTTGAAACTATTTAATATCTAGGAGAACTGTGAGGTACTAAAAATGTAAAGATAGACTCTCCCTGTCAACAGCTCACCCCTGCCCACCTTCACACACACTCTCTTTGGCTTAAGAAGTTACAAAATTGGCCTGGCTGGTGTGGCTAAGTGGTTGAGCGTCGACCCATGCACCAAGTGGTTGCAGGTTCGATTCCCGGTCAGGGCACATGCCCAGGTTGTGGGCCCGATCCCCAGTGGGGGGCATGCAGGAGGCGGCCAATCTATGTTCTCTCTCATCAATGTTTCTATCTCTCCCTCTCCCTTCCTCTCTAAAAATCAATAAAGAAAAAAAAGTTAAAGAAGTTACAAAATGATGGCAGAGCATATATTAAATATTGACAACACAAAGATGCATAAGCTCATAACACTTAGAAGTCATCTCTATATAAATAGCTAAAGTTTTGCCCTGGCCAGTTTGGCTCAGCAGTTAGAGCGTCGGCCCACGGATGAGAGAGTCCTGGGTTCGGTTCCTGCTAAGGGCACATACCTTGGTTGCAGTTTGTCCCCGGCCCCGGTTGGGGTCGTGTGGGTGGCAACCACTCGATGTGTCTCTCTCACGTCGATGTTTCTCTCTCTCTCTTCGTCTCTCCCTCCCTCCCGCTCTATCTGAAGATAAATGCAAAAATGTCCTCGGGTGAGGATAAAAATAATAGCTAAAGTTTTATTAATCATAGGTTATATTACTTAAAGTCTTGATTTAAGGCAATTTCCAAATGAACAATATCTCCCCACTTTTCACTACTCACAGGTGAGGAGCATATGAGAAGGGAATGTGTTTAGCTGAGTGTGTTGAACTGTGTTACTACACAAATACCTGCAGGAATAGCGAATGTTACAAATAAAAGCCATTCCAGGATTTCTGTCTTTAGCCATGATGACGTAACAGAGACTGGATTTACAAGTCTCTGTAAATTTCAAGGGATTCAAAGCATAAATGTATGTTTTCGGACTAAGAAAATTAAGTTAGAAATTAACAAAAGGATATCCAGAAAATCCCCCTGGTAGTTGGACATTAAATAATACACCTTTAAATAACTCAGGGGACAAAGAACACATCAAAAGGGAAAGTTCAGAATATTCTGGACCAAATACAAATTAAAACAGGACGTATCAAAATTGGAGGATGCAGCTAAAGCAGTCATGAGTGGGAAGCATGCGAGCGGTGGGAAACATTCTCCTTACTGGAGGATAAGAGCGGTTTCGAATTCATGACAACAACTTGCAGTGGAAAACAGCAATCAATTGGAAAGCAGAAGAAAGGGACTCATAAAGATGAGAGCTTAAATCAGTGACACAGAAATCAGAAAAACAATAGAGAAAATTAGAATCGAAAGCTACTTTTTAAGAAGATTGGTAAAATGGATGAACTTCTAGGTAGAGTGAGCAAAAGAAGGAAGAAGCAAAGTATCAATATAAAGAATAAAAGAGAGGCATATCACTGCATATTCCACAGATAAGAGAATAGTAGTATATTATAAACAATAGATAAATGTCTTAAAATCCACAAGCTACCAAAGCTTACTGATAGAAAAATAGATAATCTGAGTATCCCTATATATATATATATTTGTTGTTGTTAGTTCTCACCTGAGGATATTTTTTCATTAATTTTTACATAGAGTGGAAGGGAGGAGTGGGGAGAGAGAGAGAAATATCAATGTGTGAGAGACACATCAATTGGTTGCCTCCTGCATGACCTCCACAACAATTTTTGAGCTGGGCAAAAATTGAATTTTTAAATATAATAATTGAACAGCCACTAAAAAGTTAACGGCAGAATAGTGCACTGGTGAATTATGCTAAACATTGAAGAGAGAACTAATACCAGTTCTCTAAATGTTTTCCCAGAACATGGAAGAAGAGCTAAAACATCCCAACTCATTTTACGAGCCCAAGATTACCCTGAAACCAAAAGTAGAAAAAGATATTCAAAGAAAAGAAAACTACAGACCAATGTTTCTCATGAATATAGAAACAAAAGCAGCAGATTTTGGCAAATTGAATCCTGCGATATGTGTAAAGGATAATACCCTATTGGCAGGTAGAGTTTATTCAGGACTTCAAGATTGGTTAAATGTTAAAACTTCAGTGTGATTCACCACATTAACAGACTAAAGAAGAAAACCATATGATTATCTTAGCAGATGAAGAAAAAGGCTTTGACAAAAAGCTAACATCTGTTTATGGCCAAATCTCTCAAAAACTAGGAATGAAAACTTTCTTATCTTGATAAAACTTATTTATGAGAAATATACAACTAATATAATACTTAGTAGTAAAAGACTGAAAGCTTTTCCCCCAACGAGCAGGAAGGAGCAAGGGTGTCAGCCTCACGACTTCTATTAAACACTGTACTGGAGTTTGTGACCAGTGCTATAAGGCAAGAAAAATAAGCATGTAGATTAGAAAGTAAGAAATAAAGCTGGTTTTTGTGTGTGTGTTTAGAACGTAACTGCCTATGTAGAAAATCCCAAGTATTCTATCAAAAAAAAAAAGCTAGAAGCAAGAAATGAATGATCAAGCTTACATGATACAAAGCAAACATACAAAAATCAATTATATTTCTAAATACTTGCAATGCACAATTGGGAATTTAAATGTAAAAATACTTATATATAAGCAGCGGCGGCTCTGGGAGCTGGCCCCACGCCCAGCAGCAGCAACAGTGACGCCCCAGGAGCTGAGCCCCACCAGGCGGCAGCCATGCCTCAGGACCCGTGCACCCCAGCAATGCACCAGCTGCACCCACTACCCAAAGCAACTTACAGATTCAGTGCAATCCCTATTAAAATACCAACAGCACACTTCACAGAGCTAGAACAAAAACTCGGAAAGTTTATATGGAACCCGAGAGACCCTGAATAGCCACAGCAATCTTGAAAAAGAAGGACAAAGTTGGAGGGATCACAATACCGGATATCAGGTTATACTACAAAGCCACTGTAATCAAAACAGCCTGGTACTGGCACAAGAACAGGCATATAGATCAATGGAACAGAACAGAGAACCCAGAAATCGACCCAAGACATTATGCTCCATATTTGAAAGAGGTAGCAAGAGCATACAGTGCAGTCAAGACAGCCTCTTCAATAAATGGTGTTGGGAAAATTGGACAGCTACATGCAAAAAAATGAAACTAGACCACCAACTTACACCATGCACAAGAATAAACTCAAAATGGATAAAAGACTTAAATATAAATTGTGAAACCATAAAATCCTAGAAGAAAATGTAACCAGCTGGAGCCAAGGAGAGTTGGTGGTTTGACTTTCCTCATCAAAAATAAATATATATATATATATATATATATATATATATATATATATATATATATATATGGAGCAAAATTGCAGACATCACACGAAGCAGAGTTTTCACCGATAATTGCCTGAGGCAAGAGAAACAAAGGAAAACAATGAACACATGGGACTACATCAAAGTTAAAAGCTCTGCACAGCAAAACAAACAACCATCAAAATGGAAAGGGAACCCATTGTATGGGAGAACATATTTGCCAATGATTCATTGGATAAGGGGTTAATTTTGAAAATACATAAAGCACTCGTACAACTCAACAAAAGGGAGACAAACTAATTAAAAAATGGGCAGAGGATCTGAGTAGATACTTCTCCAAACAGGACATACAAATGGCCAAGAGACATGTGAAAAAATGCTCAACGTCACTAATCATCAGAGAGATGCAAATTAAAACAACAATGAGGTATCACCTCACACCTGCCACAATGGCCGCCATCAACAAATCATCAAACAAGTGCTGGCGAGGGTGTGGAGAAAAGGGGACTCTAGTACACTGCTGGTGGGAATGCAGACTGGTGCAGCCACTGTGGAAAACACTATGGTGTTACCTCAAAAAATTAAAAATTGAATTGCCATTTGACCCTGTGATCCCACTTCTAGGAATATATCCTAAGAAGCCTGAAACACCAATCAGAAAGAATATATGTACCCCAATGTTCATAGCAGCACTATTTACAATAGCTAAGATCTGGAAACAGCCCAAGTGTCTATCAGTACATGAGTGGATGAAAAAGCTGTGGTACATTTACACAATGGAGTACTATGCAGCTGTAAGAAAGAGAGATCTCTTACCCTTTGAGACAACATGGAGGGACCTGGAGAGCATTATGCTAAGCAAAACAAGCCAAGCAGAGAAAGACAAGTATCACACGATCTCACTTATTTGTGGAATATAATGAACAAAATAGATTCAGAGACATGGAAGTAGGGAACAGACTGTCAAACCTCAGAGGGAAGGGCGGTGGGGGCAGAAAGAGATAAACCAAAGAACTGATGTGCATATGTGCATAACCAATGGACACAGACAGCAGTGTGGTGAAGGTGGGGGGTGGGCGGTTGGAGCAGGGGGGGGGGTCAATGGGTGAAAAAAAGAGAGGCATCTCTAATACTTACAACAATAAAGGCAAATTTTAGAAAATAATAAGAAAATAAAAATACTTATATACAGTAGCATAAAATATGAACTTTTGGGGGTAAAGTGGATAAAATATATGTATATGTGAAACTACAGAATATTACTGAGAGAAATTAAAGAAATAAAAAGATATATACCATATTCATGGGTCAGGAGATTCAACATTGTTAAGGTATCACTTGTCTCGGATTTAATCTCTTTATTCAGTGAATTCCCCATCATAATCCCAGGAGCCTTTTTTATAGAAATTAACAAACTGATTCTAAAACTTATATGGAAAATCAAAATATAACGAATAGCCATAGCAATTTTATAAGGAAAGACAATGTTGGAGGAGTAATTATCAGGCTACAGTGATCAAGGAACTCTGTTATTGACGGAAACATAGTCATACAGACCAGTGGAGCAGCATAGATTCAAGAAATAGACCTACATAGATAGGGTGAATTGATTCTAGTCAGTGTTGCCAAAACAGTTCACTGGGCAAAGAAAAATCTTTTAAAGTAATGGTGTCACAGACAGAAAAATAATCTTCAGTTCTTACAGGATACTCTACTATTCAGGTATCCTTGCTTTAGAAATCCAAAGAGGATTTTTTGCTGTTATGAAAAAAGCTGTTCCAATACTAATGTAGATGTTTTGTCAAAGTGAAGGGGCGGAACTCGAGCTTTCGGAAAGCGGGGAATACTTTTCACTAGGAGCCAGTTTGGCTTAGGGCAGGCTTCATAGGAACGCTCTACTTTAGGATAGTGTGGGGGCCTGTGTAGGAAAACAATCATAATGGGTTATAGAGCTAAAAGGAAGAACTAAAACTTTACAAATTATTGAAGGAAACATAGGAGAAAATTTTAGTGTCTTGGGTTTAAAAGATTTCTGAAGTAGGACAAGAAAAAGGCACAAACCATAAAAGAAAAACACTGATACATTGGACTTCATTAAAATGAAAAACGTGTCATCTTTGAAAGATGTATACACGAAGAAAAGACAATCCACAGACTGGAGGAAAATATTAGCGAAATGTGTCAGATAAAGGAATTGCATCTAGAATACATACAAAACTTGTGCACGTCAGTAAGACAAGTCACCTGTTACTGTGTTGGGAAAAATGTCTGAACATACACTTCACCAAGTTTGGATATGCAGATTATAAATAACCCCTTGAAAAGATGCTCAACATTATATGCCATTTGGAAAATGCAAATTGGAACTAAAGGTTCTGTGCACCCACAAGAACCGAAGTTAAAAACATCACACATGGGTAAGTCCTGTAGCATGTGCCCTCGAGCTCTCGTTACGCTGCCAGTGGGACTATAAAATAGTGTAAGGCCTTTGCACAGCGGTTCGGTTGTTTCTTAAAAATGTCTGTACAACCTAGCCCTTGCCCTCCAGATTGGTACTGCAGAGGAATGAAAGCGTATGTTCACACAGAGACGTGCAATAATACCCACGACAGCTGGCACAGGCTCGTGGGTAAATGAGTGTGATGTACCCATACAATAGAAGGAAACCGAGCAACAGCGTGGAATGCATTATTAGTAATGCACAGAATGGAGCTCGAAATGGTCATGCCTATTGCAAGAAACCAGAGTAAAACAAATACATAGTGTATGATTTGATTTCTGTACATTTCTAGAAAAGGGACCATGGTTGCCCGGGATGATTAGGAAGGGGAATGAGGAATGAAGACCCTTTGGGGGATGATAGACCGGTATGCTGTCTTGATTGTGCTTATGCTTTCATGAATATAATGTCGGAAGCTCATAAAATTGTATGCTTTAGGATAGACACGCATTGTACATCAGTTATACCTCGATAAATGTGTTTGAAAAAAGACTAAGAACAATGTTGGAATAGTTTTTGTATGTGGTGGTATTTTCTTTTTTTAATATTTTGATTGATTTTTTTTTATAGAGAGAGGAAGGGAGAGAGAGAGAGAAACATCCATGTGAGAAACATTGATCGGCTGCCTCCTGCACGCCCCCCACTGGGGACCGAGCCTGCAACCCGGGCACGTGCCCTGACCAGAATCAAACAGGGACCTCTCAGTCCATGGGACGGCGCTCAGTCCACTGAGCCACACCGGCCGGGCTGTGGTGGTATTTTCATAATTTAGCCAAATGCAGTCCTGCTCTTAACATCATTTATAGTTCTGCCACTTGAAATTCAAAAGCCAGAAGAATTGTCTAAGAGAAAAATATTTCATTATATTAAAGTATTTTACTTTTGAAATATGCTTTTCAGCAGAATTCCACTTAATTTTCAAAAGTAATTTATGTTATCCTCGTTACTTGGCAAGGAGTGTCTCAAAACACTGTCCTGATTTTAGATACAGTGATAAATGAAGAAATTAATCTCAGGAAATTAAGGATATTTATAAAATGTGTAGTATTTACACTTTTAAAACTTATTTATATACGGCAATTGTAGGGGAGTAGGAAGTACCACAGAAAAATCATGGATTACTTTCCTATCGGATTTAAAACTTTTACATTTAACTTTTATCATTGATGATGGAATTTATTCTACTTAAATAAAATCCATGTTTTCCGTAACTTAGCATTTGTGTGTCAGGCAATATACTCTGTGATTACTATATAATTTTGTATCAAATGGCAAGTAGTTGGAATAAATTTTTTTACTTACACCTATTTCTTAGGATTCCTTTTGTGATGCATTCTGGGAGCAGCTATTTCTATATTGTTTGTATTAGTCTGAAAGCAATTGCACACATATACACACACACCTATAATTTTATAATGTTGAGGACTACAACTCTGCAAACTTGTAAAACTTACCTAATATTTAAATAGCATAATAAGCCCTGGCTGGTTTGGCTCAGCAGTTAGAGCATTGGCCTGAGGACAGAAGAGTCTCAGGTTCAATTCCTGGTCAAGGGCACATACCTTGGTTGCAGGTTTGATCCCCGGCCCTGGTCAGGGTCACGTGGGAGGCAACCAATCGATGTGTCTCTCATATCGATGTTCCCTCTCTCTTTCCCTTTCTCCCTTCCACTCTATCTAAAAACCAATGAGAAAATATCTTCAGGTAAAGATTTAAAAAAAAAAATTAACACAATAAGTTTTCTGTGTTAAAATTGTTACTGCAAGAGCTAACGATAAGAGCTACTTGTGTTGCCATCAAGTATTTTACTAACGTATGCAAATTACATTCCTTTTTAAAAGTTTCCTTCTTATTTTAAAATACATTGCTCATGATGGATACTATTGGGTTGATTTTATTCTTCGGTTTAATCAACCAGTAAGAATAGAATGTGCTTTGTGTATCAAAATGTGGAAGAGATACAGAAGTTCTTGTCTCTGAGAAGATTACAGTCTCATTGAGAAGCAAAAGTTAAGTAAGATTTCAAAGGAGCAGTAAGTGGATGATACCTTAGTCCATTATTGGAGCAGTAAGTGGATGATACATTAGTCCATTATTAGGATCTAGACTGATTATTAGACTGCTATTAGTCTGATAATTAGGGTCATCACATGACTGACAGTTGGTGATTCATGGTTGAATGAGAGACATTCATTTTAGTAGATGTGGGGTGTGAAGGGATTATTGACTTGGAGGGGTCCGGGAAGGCTTCTTGGAGGCGGAGGGATTTTTGCTTAAATGGGTTTATTGAGGTCAAGTACTTAAACGGTGCCTGGCACTCACTGAATGGTGGTGGTTGTTACTGCTGTCCTCAGTAGCATCTGCACCTTGCTGAATGGAAAGGATGATAATGAACAGACTTGATTGGGGAGGATATTCTGGACTGGGTGTTGACATGATTTGCTATGAATATGTGGCATTTAGCTGAGATTGTGAGCTCAGCCTAGATTCTTGGCTGTTTTCTGTGCCTGACTCCTGTGAGTCTCTTAGGGGACACCCACACTCTTCTTTAATTATGACACAGAAGTGCTGGATGCGTTCCTGATCTGTATCACTTACATTTTGGGTTAGTTTTAACACAAAAATCTGTCTATCAGTAAAGATTTGTTCATCTTCATTTAAAGGTGTTTTTTTTCCCTTTGATCCCCACAGGAGCATCGAAATTTGCCTTTCATGCGTGAACTGAGATACCTATTTGCTCTTCTTGTCGGTACTAAGAGGAAATATGTGGACCCCTCGAGAGCGGTTGAAATTCTTAAGGATGCTTTCAAATCCAATGACTCCCAGCAGGTAGCTGTATTGTGCTTCCTTGTTTATTAACCGTTTGTATTTTCCTTAATCTGATCATCCAGTCAGCAGTTTTTTTGACGATGTGTTATTCCTCTGAATAAGCTGGAGCCATTTAAAACATTACTTATTTGGAAGGATTTATTTAAAATTTTAAAAAAGTAATAATGATCTTGAAAGTGCTAAGATAACTAAAAGTATAATTTATATTATGATGGAAATGGGTAAGTTACAACTATGGGTAAAAGTAAGAATGCTCTAAAACGTGTAATTAAAAATCTGCACAGCCCTGGCCGGTTTGGCTCAGCAGTTAGAACGTCGGCCCCGGGGACCAATGAGTTGCGGGTTCGATTCCGGCCAAGGGCACGTACCTCGGTTGCGGTTCATCTCCGGCCCTGGTCAGGGTCGTGCAGGAGGCAACCAGTCGATGTGTCCCTCTCATGTGGATGTCTCTCTCTCTCTCTCTCTCTCTCTCCTTCCCACTCTATCTGAAGATGAATAGAAAAATATCCTCGGGCGAGGATTAAAAATAAATAAATAAAAAGTGAAAAAAATCTGCCCAAATGTATGATAACCTAATGCTGTTACAACATGATGCCTGTGTTTGCTGGCAGGGGCTAGTCTTCCTTAATTACTCAGAAAAAGTTTCTGATCTACATTAACTCCGTTATTCATTGCTGCTTTTATTTTCCCGTCTTTATGTAGTGCCATTTGGTGGCTTTTTGTTCATTTCTTTAAACGAATATCGGGAATCTTTTGTAAAGTAGAAAACCTCAGTAACCAACATCTTCACGTCTAAGTTGAGTCAGTGGCGTGAAAGAAGGAAGACGGGAAGAAGGAAAGTAGCAGAGAAAAGTAGCAGCAGTGTTGGGAGATACAATGTTGCTCCGGGAAAGCACCACACTTGCAGGGAGTTCTTGTAGCACACTCGTGTGTGTCGGCTGTGCAGCTGTGTGGAGGGCGTGTTCGGAGCGGGTCCTGGAAGATGTGATTCAGCCACCACCGGCCCTCTGCTTGTTTTACGTTTTATGTCCGTGATAAGTGAACAGCAATGGAGCCTGTGGTCCTGGTGGCTCTGGGGTCCTTCCACAGAGTTGCAATATCAGCATTTCAGGGACCCACGTATGGAGGAGGAGGTACAGTGGTGAGATTGACTGGGGTAGAAATATAAGATTGCCCCCAGGTTCCCGGGGTCTTATCTCTGCCCCGCTGTGGAAGAAGTCCAGCCTGGTCTTCACCAAGCCTGGAAGAAGGGCCAGGGTCCAGAAATGCTGCCGCTGGTTCTTAGTCCGTGTCAGACCTTAGCCTCGTCTCTGTCCCCGTCGGACAAGCTTAGCCTCGGTTCCTGCCTGCCCTCGGCCTCTGCTGTGCCTCTGTACCCATGGTGGGCTTGGGGCCCGCACCTGGGGCCTGCCTGGCCGCTGGGCCTGAGGGCTGCTATGGAGAGAGAGAGGAGAAGGGACCCGTGTCACCCAGTGAGAGGCCTTTGTTCAGCTTTGATTATGTTGCCTCCAGCTTTGAAACTGACCAGTCTCTCTCCCAGTCTTTCCCGGGCTTGGGCTTGGGCTGGGCCCTCCCCCTAACCCATCCAGGCTTTTTCCCAGGTTAGGTTCCTCCCCCTTAGCTTCTGTGGGGCATGTCTCCTAGTAGGAGGGCCTCCCCGTGGACCGTCTTGACTCTTCCTGGGCATGTGCCCACCAGAGGGGTGTGCACCCTTCTCCCCCTGCCTGACTATCCTGGTACCAGGCTGGTTGTACCCTGGGGGCACCGGGAAGTGGCTTTTCCTTCCTAAATGGGGGGATGGAGGGGTGTTAATCCCCTTGGTGGGGCGATGCTGCCTTCCCTGGTGTGTGTGAAGCTGTAGCTCCTGACCTAATGATGCTTAGCCAGCTCCTTTCTCTTTATTAATGTCTAGCTACCTACCTGCACCAGCAATACCTGTATTTGCTTTTATTTATTGATTTTAGTTTTTTGTGTGTGTTTTTTCTCTAACTATTCCAGTGCCTGTTAGGTTTACTGTCTTTATCTGTTACAACGATACTTAAATAGGTCAGAAGAAATCATATTCCTAACAATGACTCCAAACCACCCTTTTAGGGCACTCCTGGTGCTGAGTGGGGTTTGGTTGGTTGTTTGTTTTGTAGCATTATTTTTTGTTGTTGTTTAGTATGTGTCACTCTATTCTCTGGTGGCTACAGAGGATACAGTTAAATTACAAAGTCACTTGTGTTCCTTGACTTTTCTTCTGGAATCGCTTTGTCTTTTTCTCGGCTGCTCTCTTTTGCGTTGAAGCTTTCTGCAGATATGTCTCTTTAGGTGTCTCTTCATACTTAAAAACGAGGCAGCACAGGCTTCACTGGGAGCCCGTGTGTCCGTGGGTAGACTTCAGTTTTGTTGGAGTGGACAGGAGACACGAGTGTTAACTGCTGTCATGTGCTCTGGAATGCCACAGTGTGAATGACTTTGCTTCCGGCTGGCGGAGTGGAATAAGTAGTGTTCTCGTTGTTGCGTTCTTTTCTCTACAAGGTCTTCTAAAGTAGTTGTACGTAGCCCTGGCCGGTGTGCATCATCCTGTGCACCGAAAGGTCGCCGGGCACATGCCAGGGTTGCGGGCTCCATCCCTGGTAGGGGGCGTGCAGGGGGCAGCTGATGGATGTTACACTCCATGTTTCCCTCTCGCTCCCTCTTCCTCTCTCTCTAGAAAAATCAATTTAAAAAAGTCTTTAGAGTAGTTGCACATCAGTTGAGGTAGAGATGGGTTTGATTCTCTCCTGTTCCCACACATCGGAATCTGAAGCACACATTAGTGACCTAGAGGAATAAATCAGAAGTGAAGTAAGCAGCATGTTTCTTTAAAAGTGAATTTATAGTTCATATTCTTTGAAATTATTTCATTTTGAAATAGGCATGAGTGTGGGGGGGGTGATACCTTTTGGGATATAGTACTGCCAATTTTAATCACACTTATAATTTTTAATATAAAACTACAATGTTATAGTAAAGGCCTTCTCTTGCTGTCTCCTGACGAACGCAGGTAGAATTGTTTTATAAGGGTAAATTTTAGATTGATTGCTGAAAAAGACGGGGATTGTTTTAAAGGCAAGAGTGTTGCAGTAACTAGGAAACCTTTTTGTTTCTTGTCAGATAATCGTGCATGATACATTGTAGAGACGTGTACAAGGTTTTAAGGTGTGAGAGCTTGCCAGGGCAACTGTAACAAATCACAAATGGAGGGACTTCAAATAGTAGCAAACTAGAGGCCAGAATCCTAAATGAAGGTGTTGGCTGGGAGGTGCTCCCCCAGGGGCTCTAAGGGGGCAGCCTGCTTGCCTCCCCCATATTCTGTGGGCTCCCGGTGGTCTTGTCATGTGTCAGCTTGGCTGAGTTCACCCTTACATGGCCTTTCCCCGTGTGACTGTGAATTTGCTCACTTTCTGCTTCTTACGCGAATACTCGTCATTGGAGTTAGCCCCTATCCCAACCCAGGATGCTCTCCTCTTGAGACCCTCACCCTGATTACGTCTGCAAAGACCCTTATTCCAAGTAAGTTTGCATTCTGAGGTTCCAGGTGGACACATATCTTGGCGGGCCACTATTTAACCTACTACAGAATGTATGGATGTTTATAACTGGATTTTTGTGCTGAGTTTCGTGGTCTTGAATTATATGACTTTGGAGTAATTTCCTGACTCTTCCTAGACCTTAGTTTCAACATTGTAAAGGTTCGTGGGTTGGCCCACATGCTCTTTAAACAATTTCTGGATGGAAAAAATATGTATGATAGTAAGTTTGTTTTCTATTTAGGGCTGCTTTGATAAATAAAGACACACTGCTTACCCCGATCTATCTGTATTTGAGGGGTAGTCTTAGTAGGATGGATTTACTTTCCCCCACCCAGGTTCCGTGTGAACCGATTTTCTGTGTTTCGGCTCACATATTTGAAGGAATTACGGTAGTTGATGAGTGCGGCTGCTGTGGGCTATTCCTGTTTCTCTGTTAGAGGGGGTGGAGCCAGGGGAAGGGATGAGCAGCGCTGCTGGCTGTGCTGGTTCTGGGTGGAGGGCCGTTTGCAGGTCGGATGGCAGGCTCAGTGGTGGGCAGTGAGCGAGTGACTGAACTTGTCAGGTATCTCCGTTAAGTGGACATCACTTTAAAAAGTCGAATTAAGAAAAACACATACTCCTAAGAGAGAAGCCAGTCATAATTCTTTATAAAATGAAGAACTCTTTGGTGACATAGGTCCTTTTATAAAGATTCATTACAGAGCTTTTTGGAGAGAGTCATAATACTTCTTATGATCTCACTCCTATGTGGAATCTAATGAACAAAATGAAGTAACAAGCAACATAGAGACAGACTCTTAGACAGAGAGCAGACTGACAGCTCTGGTGGGGGGGATGGAGGGATTGAGCCAAAAAGGGAAAAAAGAGAAAAGAACTCATGGACACAGACAACAGTGTGGTGGCTGTGGGGGGGAGGGGTGTGCAGCGTTGTGGGGGGAGGTCTAGCAGGGATGAATGGTGATGGACGGAGACTTGGCTTGGGGTGGTAAACACACAATGCCGTGTGTACAGATGATGTGTTGTGGGGCTGTGCGCCTGAAACTTGTGTAATCTATTAACCAGTGTCACCCCCATAAATTCCGGGAAAAAGAAAGACAATAAAAATAAAATAAAAAATAAAAAAAAATTACAAATCTCATTTGTAAGTTTGAATTTGGGTATGTATTTTTTTTTCCCTAAAGTGAAACCCACTCACCGTGATTATCCATATAATACTTGTTTTTCTCAAACACTGATCTTATGCTCTGGTTAAGTTATACATATGTCTTGCCTTTGGTGAGGAAGATTTCATAGAATACCTTTGTGAGGAGTCAGTAATTGTGCATTTGAATGTCTGGCTGCAAGTTTTAGGTTGCAGTATTTAGTATTTTTATTAATAGGCTCAAAAAATAACAAGAGTTTCTTTCTTCCCGCAGCAAGATGTGAGTGAGTTTACACACAAGTTACTAGACTGGCTGGAAGATGCCTTCCAGATGAAAGCGGAAGAGACGTAAGTCACCGCGGAAGTTAGGGATGGGGTTTAAGGGATCTGTAAATAGCACTCTTTGTTTGTTTGTTTCTTAATGTATTCAGTGTCAACAGAGAAGTAGGAATCTGAGAGAGACATATGACAGCCCATGTGTCACCGCTGTGTCATTGACGAACTGTTTGGAGTTTGTGGCCGCAAATGCCGGTAGCTTTAGATTTCCACTCTAAGATCAGCATCTAGCCAGAGAGACCTAAAAAGTGATCCCTGAAAGGGCTAATCCTGAATGCTGAGTTCCTTGCATTAGATTTAATGAGGAGAGGGACATGTTTCAAGTAAGACTTAAGATTTCAGAAGAAATGGCCCGGCTGGTTTGGCTCAGTGGTTGAGCGTCGACCCTGCACCAAGAGGTAGCTGGTTCGATTCCATGTCGGGGCACATTCCCAGGGTATGGGCCAAATCCCCAGTGGGGGGCATGCAGGAAACATGTTCTCTCTCATCGATGTTTCTATCTCTCTCTAAAAAAAAATAATAAAGAAAAAAAATTTTTTTAAGATTTCAGAAGAAATGGAAAAGTTCTAGCCTCTTTTAAAACCATTTTAGAAAAGGGGAGATACTTTGTTAGTTACTAGATCCTACAAGGTGACCAGGACCCAATGAAAATCAAAGTAAATAAATCATAAGCAGGGTCTTCAGACTCAGAATGGAATGAGTCCTTCAGAGACAGAAGGATTCGGAAGGAGTCCGGCGGCATTCTCCTGATCTGCAGACGAAAAGCTCGTGGGCAGCCCTGTGTTGAAGACAGGACGCTGTGGAGTGCCTACAGAAAATCTGGGTGGATTTGCGAGGGGGCGTCTCAGGGCGAAGCAGTTGAAGAATTACTGAGAGAGATTCAGAGAGACTCAGCTACCATAGATTGGGATACAGATATTGTTCACACTCGGCGGAAGCATGCACAAGACATTTTCATATTAGAACCTTCAAGGTGCAAGGGACATGAGCCTTGATGCACGAGGAACCAGGGCGGACACCCGTAGATGAAGTCCACACGTAGACTCTCTCTCAGTCTGACAGGACAGGAGCGCGGGTGGAGTCCTTCAGCTTGAAGCTGGACAAGGCATGTTTGATTAAGGGTGGCTTTTCCCCTTCCCAGCAAGTCCAAAAAAGCATGTGTGGTCCAACACGGAAGTGTCTGAGGATAATAGGAAGGTCAGGCACTTCGTGGACATGGACTGTCAGGTCCCCTTGTAAGGGCATCCCACATAGTAACGAACTCATTTTAACTGTTAAAATAGCCTGTGAGTTTAATTACCATTATTGTCTTCAGTTGACAGGTGAAGAAATGGAAGGGTACATTTAAGTACCTTATCCAAGGGGACACTAAGTAACAGCTGAGCGCACAATGACCACATCAACCTTATCGCTTTGGCATACGCTCTTGTTCTTGTCACGTTTTCTTTATTATTTACAGGTCCAAAAATTATAACCACATTTTCTTTAACATGCTTTAGGGATGAAGAGAAGCCAAAGAACCCCATGGTAGAGTTGTTCTACGGACGATTCCTAGCCGTGGGAGTACTTGAAGGTATCGTTACACGTTTGCTTGTTGTTACAATTGAAGAGATAGTATCTATTAGCTCCTTTGTCTTGATAGTAACTCTTTATGTGTTGACTGGTTTTTAATTTCAATTTTACTTACTCTGTTTAGAGTTCCTGTTACATTGCTGCTACTAGTAATCATTTGTGTACAAAGCGCAGAATTGAGTGATGAAAGGTGCAGAGTGTATTATCACACACTCATTGATACTTAGTATCACCCTGCCATCCTTGCCCTGGGAAGGCTTCTGCGATTCTGCGAATTACTGGGACACAGGGATGATGGGGGAAGTTGTTGGTGGATCTTTTGAGACAGTCCTGGAGTTGAATACTGCTGGATTTGGTATGATGATGGTTTTTGAGGGTTTCAAGTCTGTGAATGTTGAAAACTGGGTTTAGCAATGTAGTGTAGTCAGGATACAGTTTTTGGATGATTATAAAATTCCTTAGACTCTGGTTTTCAAGAAAGAGTTGTATTCTGTATTTTGCCAAATCAGCTAAGAGTGACACAGTTCCTCCATTTGCCGTAAATGCCTGTTACTCAGATCGGGGCCTAACCAGTTACTCTCTGATTTTCCTAACAAGGGACAGAGCTGAGTCAGTAGATGCACTTCAAATAATATTACTAAGTCCCAAAACAGAAACTTTTGAGAACTTGTTTTTCCCAGATGGCCCAATGCATCAACTTTTGGAAGTTTACCCAAAGTATAAAATTTGGAAAATTGGTTTTCCCTTAGGATCTTAAGTAATGGATTCCCATGAAGTTTTGTTTGACTATAATTTTATAATTTAGAATTCGGGAAAAGGCAGAGACACTAAGGATTGGGTCAGTCATTTAAAAGGTTATATTGAGGTGTCAGTACATTTTTGTTTGCCTCAAATGTTAAATATTCATCATGTAAATAGTGGAATATTTTGCATAGCCCTGCATTCCATTCCAATTTGGGATTTCCATACTGTGACACTGATTTTTATTTTACGTAGGAGAGTAGCTCTAATCAGGTTGTGACTGGGCACCATTTATAATGCCCTTCATATGCATTTCTATCTGTATTATCTTGATGATTAACTGTGATTGTTCTTAAAATACTTATCAATCAGTGTTGAAGTCTTTGTACTCAGTAAGTTGCTTCAAAGCTATTGCACCATGTAAATGTGACTTTAATAGCTAAGATACGGAAACAGCCCAAGTGCCCATCAGTAGATGAGTAGATAAAAAAGTTGTGGTACATTTACACAATGGAATACTATGCAGCTGTAAAAAAGGAGGATTTCTTACCCTTTGAGACAGCATAGAGGGACCAGAGAGTATTATGCTAAGCAAAATAAATCAGAGAAAGACAAATATCACATGATCTCACTTATATGTGGAATCTAATGAATAAAAAATAAATAAACTGATGAACAAAATAGTTCCAGAGACATGGAAGCATGGAACAAACTAATGAACCTCAGAGGGAAAGGGGGGCGGGTAGGAAGAGATAAACCAAAGAACTTACGTGCATATATATAACCCGTGGACACAGGCCTGGGAGTGATGGGAGTGGTGCAGAGGGGGCCATTGGGTGAAAAAAGGGGGGACATCTGTAATACTTTCAACGATAAAGATAAATTTAAAATATATATTTAAATAATTTATTTTAGAGCACTTTCTGATCACTTTGACATTATCTTCCTAATGCTTTCTTTTAGACCAGTGAGTCCCAAGGGGGTGATTTCAGTTTGATTACTCAAGTACCCCCTTGCAAAAAGTTCCTCAACTTGTCCAGAACTTAGAGCCCACCGACCCCTCCATTTACTTCCTCTCGGCCCCCTTCTTCGTTTCCTCCCGTGTCCATCACAATTGCTTGTATAAATACCTGCAGCTCCCGTCCACACCTCCCTTCCACACCGTCTCTGGCTGTTCTCTGACCTTCACTAAGCTGTCTGTCCATTTTCTCTGCGCATGCACTGAGTGCCTGGGTCTGGCCGAGGAAGCTACTTCAGTGGGCTCACTGGAGGGGATCAAGAATGTAGTAGAGCCCAGCCAGTTTGGCTCAGTGGCTGAGCGTCGACCCTGCACCAAGAAGTCGCCGGTTCGATTCCCTGTCAGGACACATGCCCAGGTTGTGGGCCCGATCCCCAGTGGGGGGCATGCAGGAGGCGGCCAGTTGATGTTCTCTCTCATCGCTGTTTCTATCTCTCTCCCTCTCCCTTCCTCTCTCTCTAAAATCAATAAAGAAAAAAATTAAAAATAAAAAAAATTCTGCCCTGGCCGGTTTGGCTCAGTGGTTAGAGCATTGGCCCACAGACCAAAGGGTCCGGGGTTCAAGTCCGGTCAAGGGCATGTACCTCGGTTGCGGTTCATCCTGGCCCCGGTTGAGGTCATGTGAGTGGCAACCAATCGATGTGTCCCTCTCACATCGGTGTCTCTTTCTCTCTCTCTCTCTTCCTCTCTCCCTCCCTCCTGCTCTATCTGAAGATAAATGCAAAAATATCCTCGGGTAAGGGTTAAAAATAATAAATAAGTAAGTAAGTAAGTAAATAAATAAAAATAATGGAGCAGGTACCAAGTATCACTCCCCAGCTCTGGCCCGGGCCGTCAAGCTTGCTTGGTTTCATCGCTCTCCTCTGTTCTGCACAAACGATTTCCATCTTTTCTGCCTGAAGCCTAGTGTCTTTGTCTCTTCATTGTCTGCAAAACACTGTACCTCACATCTCGTGCGTCTGCTGCGAAGCTAACGAAACCTAACCACGTGTCCCATGGCCACGACGACCTTGAAACGAAAGGGAAAGCCCTCTGTACTCGCTTCAGCGGGCCCCTCTCAGAACAGAGACATCAGGCCGCTTGTTTGTGCTAGAAATCTGAGTCTCTTGCTGGGTACCTTCTTTACCTCGGTCCCCCTCCTGCCCATGAGTCAGTCAGTCAAGTCTTGCTGGTGTCCCCTCCTGTACGTATGCATAAATGTGTGTGTGTGTGTAAATTGATTGTCTGTTTTTGTACACTTTTACTGGTAACGCCCTGCTCCACATGACCTTTATTTCTAGATGGGTTCTGTAAGTCTCCCAACAGTCTACCGCCCACTTAACACCTGAGCCATGAGGATGTTTTAAAGACACGAGTCTGATCCTTTTGTTCCTATTCATTGAATGTATTGGGGTGGCACTGGTTAGCAAAAGTATACAGGTTTCAGGCGCACAGTTCTCTACAGCGCATCGTCTGCACACTGTGTGTGTTCGCCCTGAGTCAGGTCTCTGTCAGCATTTGTCCCCAGACCGCCCTCCACCTCCCTCCCCCCCAGCCTGGCAGTCTCCACTCTGTTGTCCGTGTCCATGGCTGTTTCTCTTTGCTCAGTCCCTCCACTCCCCCACCCAGCCCCGGCCCCAGCGGTCAGCCTGCGGTCTGTGAGTATGTCTCTGTTTGCGTGTTAGTTCACTGGATCCTGTTATTCCTAGAGTGAGCAATTCAGTGACTTTTTTCTATCCTCACCCGAGGGTATTCTTCCATTTATCTTCAGATAGACTGGGAGGGAGGGAGAAGGAGAGAGAGAGAGACATCGACGTGAGAGGGACACATCAACTGGCTGCCTCCTGCACAACCCTGACCAGGGCCGGGACGAACACAACTGAGGCATGTGCCCGTGACCGGAATCGAACCCATGACTCATTGGTCTGTGGGCCGATGCTCTAACCACTGGGCCACACCGGCTGGGCCAATTCAGTGACTTTAACCAGGGCTGTTAGGCTGTGGATTTTGACCCACCCGTCTCCCCGTTGCCGTCTCCCCGTTGCCCCCCCCCCCCCAAGCTGTACAGTCCTCTTAGTTCTCTGCAGCTTTCAAGTCTCTGCGTGGGCTTTTCCTGGCAAGAGTGCCCTGCAGGTCCCTGACACCCTGGCCGGCTGACTCCCACCCACCGCCCGAGCCTCAGCACAGACGTCCTTCTGCTGTGGAAGTCTCTCTCCTCTTCTCCAGCCCGAAACACGAGGGTCCCTTCTCTGCCCTCTGCCAGCCGTCTGTCTCCCACACCTCTTACAACCCTGCACGGCCAAACAGTGATCTGGTCATTACTGTACATGCAGTTAACGTGTATCATGTCTTTCTTCCGAAAAGGTGATGAGAGGGTCCTCACTCTGGGACCATACCTCTTCTGCCCACAGTTACACATATTCTCAGAATTTGGCACAGTCTGCTGCCCTTCGAAGGTACTTTTTGAAAGAATAAATAAATAAAGACAAACACACACACATCAGCACACACACGTGTGTGTATACTTACATATTTGCATACATGCATACAGCTGGTGTGAACTGAGTGTCTCTGGCTGGGTGTGAGTGTACATGCGTGCATGTATGAGCCAAGAGGAAAATCACACTCGCTCCCTCCTCTCTGGACCGTCACAACTTCAGGGTCGGGTTTGCAGGTTCCAGAGGGATTTGCAGACAGTCAGTAGCTACACGGCCTCGTGGACGAACAGGAATGAGTCCCTTGTCTCCCCTCCAGGTAAGAAGTTCGAGAATACCGAGATGTTCGGTCAGTACCCACTCCAGGTCAACGGATTCAGAGACCTCCACGAGTGCCTAGAAGCTGCGATGATCGAAGGAGAAATTGAATCTCTGCATTCGGAGAATTCAGGGAAATCCGGCCAGGAGGTGAGTGGGCGTCCACATTCCCTCCCCCGGTCTTCCTCTCACAAGTCAAGGCCCTGGCTCGGCAGCCCCCTGCTGGTGGAGAGGGAAGGCTCTGAGCACGTGTGTGCTCTGAGCATGTGTGTGTGCTGAGCACGTGTGTGCTGTGAGCACGTGTGTGCTCTGAGTACATGTGTGCTCTGAGCACGTGTGTGCTCTCAGTACGTGTGTGCTGTGAGCACGTGTGTGCTCTGAGTACGTGTGTGCTCTGAGCATGTGTGCTCTGAGTATGTGTGTGCTCTGAGTATGTGTGTGCTCTGACTGTGTGTGTGCTCTGAGCACGTGTGTGCTCTGAGCATGTGTGCTCTGACTATGTGTGTGCTCTGAGCATGTGTGTGCTCTGAGCATGTGTGTGCTCTGACTACGTGTGTACTCTGACTACGTGTGTGCTCTGAGCACGTGTGTGCTCTGAGCATGTGTGCGTGCTCTGAGCACGTGTGTGCTCTGAGCACGTGTGTGCGCTGAGCAGGTGTGTGCCCTGAGCATGTGTGTGCGGCACATGCTGGCCACGTCTGCGTGTCTGGGGACCTGCACAGACCCTGTCGCCCGTCATCTATGTTAAATCGTCGCAGGAACACGCCCTCTGAAAATGTGCTGTTAAGCCTCCTTTGGGGCATTTTTAGACGTTTCAGTTCAGGTCGTTACAGCATGCTGGTCGTGGAAGGAAGGAAAAGCACTGATGTTAGGGAGGACGTTCACGGAGAAGGATGTTCCTTACGTCAGACATTGCTGGAATTTGCCCACGCCGGAATCGGCAACACCAGACCCCTTTGCTTGCAGACTCCCTGCATAGTTCTGTGAAGGGCAGGCGGAAGGAATGGCTTTCTTCTGAAGGAAATAATGTACAAAACAGGTTACAACCCTGTCCATCTGTGTCCACTGGTGTCTGTCGTGCCACCAAACTCTGGCTGTCCCTAAATACACGTGGATACATAGTTATTTACCCACCTGAGCAATGTTACAGTAGAAAGCAGAGGACAGGCAGAGTCTCGGAGGTCGGTCACCATCGAGCGGGTGCTGAGAGGGGTCTCTGTGAGCTGCAGGCGTGAGGGCGTGAGGGCCGGGCTCACCTGGGCGTCCCGCTGTGTCCCTGTGGATGGAGCAGTGACTGCAAACAGCAGGGCATCATCCGTGCTTCTGACTGACTGAAATGCCTCTGTTACCGAAAAAGTTTCTGAGGTCTTACCCTTGAAGAGGCTTCGTAAATACTGGGATGCCCTCTCTGTGTTTATCTCGAAAGGGTTCTTGTATCCTTGAGAATAAGTTGGTTTTGTCTGAATTGTGTGCTTTAAAAAAAAAAAAAGATGTCATGAACCATTTTGGGTTCTAACTTCTTTCCTCAAACACTCAAACGAAAACAGAAATAAATAATACTTATTATTAGGGGGTTTTTTAAAAGAGAGAAAGAGAACATGTGAAATGTTTCTCTCTGTGTCACAAGTGGTCTGATTCTCAGCAGGTGCCCAGGCCCCCTTCAAAGCTGTCAAAGCAGAGTTTGGGTAGGGATTTGGTGCATGGCGCAAGGACTCCGCAGGAGATTCCGATATAGACCTATAATTAAGACTGTTTACATTAAGCTTCTTTATTTTATTGATTGGGAACAGATCTCCAAGGATTGGGACTTTCCCTGGATCCCACAAGGGAGCAAGAAAGCAGACCTAGCCCGGCCGGTGTGGCTCAGTGGTTGAGCGTCGACCCTGCACCAAGAGGTCGCCGGTGCGATTCCCGGTCAGGGCACATGCCCAGGTTGTGGGCCCGATCCCCAGTGGGGGGCATGCAGGAGGCGGCCCATCGATGTTCTCTCTCATCAATGTTTCTATCTCTCTCTCCTTCTCCCTTTGTAAAATCAATAAAGGAAAAAGAAAGAAAATTTTTAAAAAAAAAACAACAAGAAAGCAGACCTCCTTGAAGTGTGGTCTGGTTTTGTTAGCTGAGAGGATGGTGGAGGGTGGGTAGGTGGGCCCGGGAAGGAGGGATGGCCTAGTCCCTACTTTGCCAAAGTAGCTTAGAAGTGAAATACACTACGGTTTACTGGTAAGCAATCTTTCTCACACATTCCTAGCTTTTAAACATGTTTTCCTGACGTTGAATCTGAATTTCACTGTTCATTTTTTTAAATCGAGTTTGTCTTCCGTCCTTGTCTGCCTGCGGCCTGTACGCGCTCTGCCTGGGTCCCCGCCCACGGGGACGCAGTGGTGTGCCCTCTGCTCCGAGTCCAGCAGTGTCCGAGCAGTCTCGGTGACAGCCACTTCGTTGCCTCCACTACCGAGTGCCTGTGTTTGCTGATCACAGCACTAGTTTCAGATATAATTCAACCTGGGTTCAGAGAATCACCAGCTAAAATGGACTGTCGTAAACGTTTCTAATCACTTTTAAATTATAGTCTTATTTCATTGTACCCTTCAGAATAACTATTGTATTTCTTCTTGAGTCCCTACAAAGACCAATGAAAGACATTTTGGGCTTGTTTTTAAATTGGCATAAGTCTTGATGATAATACCTCTTACACTATTATTTAGTAAAACTTGTTGATTTTACTTTGACACAGAAAACGTTTTTTTTGTTTTGTTTTTTACTGAAATAGCTGTTGTCAACTCACCAGGAAGACCTTTCATCTCCAGAATTACTCATGTTAAAACAGTCCGCAGGCTCTAAGATTTTAAATTTCTGGGATGAGATAACAAGACAACTGAATACATTAAAAATGATTCTATGTAAGAAAAATACTTCTATAAAACACGTTTCTAAAATATGTTTTTAAGGTAAATGAGTAAAGACAGTTTGATGACTGAAGTAATTTTTGACTTGGAATAGGGAGTATTTGAGTCTCACTCTTAGCTTACATCCCGGCTCTGTTCGGTGTTCTCGGGGGAATTTGGGGTGCCAGGCCTGGTTGTGTGCCGCCCCCGCATTCATGTCCTCTCACGAAGGCAAGGTTTAAAACACAGTCACAGAAAAGTCAGCTGCTACAACTCATAAAAATGACTATTCTCTCCAGAAAATATTTCTGGTAACAGGTCAGATTTACAGTCATGATAAATTTAGAAGCACCTTTGCCGATTATATGTTATTTATTCATAAGTTGCATCAATCTATTACTCCTATAAGTTTATTATATAATAGAATAATAATGCATATGTTTAGGGATGTGGAGAACATAAGCATCATTTTTACCTTGAAGGTCCTGTGTCTCACAAGCACACCAGTTAGAGTAAAGAAGCAAATATCATTTGTATTGCATGGAAAAATGATATTTTGAAAGAAGAAAGTCTCATTGTTTCATTTAATTTTCTGGTTATGTACTACTGTAGTTTTAATCCTAAAACCACAGAGCTGGAGATACCCATGACACTTTCTAAAGTGAGTCTAGGGCATGCCTGGCTGTCCCTTCGCCGTCAGTGTGAGCACGAGACCGCGAGGTGCTCCCTGTCTGTGGTAGGAAAGGTGTCACTGGGGTCAGAGGAGATGCATTCGCCACGGGCGCGTGTTACACGCGTGCTCTGAACACGCTTCCCAAGGTGTGGAAGCTCTGTCCCGGGCCTTTATGGACTGCAGAGAAGCATTCCGCCAGCTGAGTCATTTCACGTCCCCTGGCCATTGGAGGCTCCCGTGGATTAAAGTGTGACTGTTTCATTTTAATGGTGACTTTTGAAGTGTTGCAATAAAATATGAAAGTAATCGTTCTTGGAATCCACTTACATGCTTCTTTGAATTTCATAAAATGGAGTAGAAAATGACATCCTAAGGCATTAAAAGTTTCTTGTGTGTGTGATACATATAGGATATATTTTAATTCTTTTTTTAATTATTATTTTTTCTTTATTGGTTTTAGAGAGAGAGGGAGGGAGAAGGAGAGAGATAGAAACATCCATGAGAGAGAACATCGACTGGCCGCCTCCTGCATGCCCCCACTGGGGATCGGGCCCACAACCTGGGCATGTGCCCTGACCGGGAATCGAACTGGCGACCCCTTGGTGCAGGGTCGCCGCTCAACCACTGAGCCACACCGGCCGGGCTATTTTAGTTCTTAATAGTAATTTGAGGTGTGGATTAGAGCTAATTTTTGCCAATGCCATGTGAGAACAAAATGAAGCAAATCTGTTCAAGAGATTTTAAAACGTAAAAGATGTTGCTGATATTCGACCTTTCATAATTTTCTTTAGTCAACTTCAGAAAATACCCATATAGAAAATAAACTCCTTAAACCTCAACTTTTAGTAGAAGAGAAACCAAATCCAGCTTAGGAAATCTCCGTTCAGGTAATCGTTAGCACTTGGGGAGGGACAAGCACTTTGAATAACTGTTTACTTTTATTAACTTTGTTTAGAGAAAAGGAGCAACTTTGAAGATTTTAGTTAAATCCAGTTTGCCAGTGCATCATTCCTGCTGTTTTTTGGATGTTTGAATTTAAATGCGTATACTCTCAGCTTATTGACATCTGTGTGGTGTCATTTTTTGACAGTTTAAACAGCATCCATAATTTAGTATGGAGCAATTTATTTTCACAGTATCAAAAAGCTGTGCGTTACATGGCTTATAATAAGCACTTGAAACATATGTGTTACATTGTTTTATGCTTCTGTATCTGTCCATTCACAATCTGTCATTTTCCTTTCTCTTTAAGTAAGCAATGTTTATATAAAACTTGAATCTGTTTTACAAAAATCATTGTTTTTGAAGTTTTGTTGCATTTCATGCTTGACTGAACAGTTGCCAGTTTATGGAAGAGTTGGTTTATAGCAATGAAGCATTTAATTTGCTAAATACTAGTTATTGAAAAATATTTCACATCTAGTTACCGTAAGTATTTATTAGTGACAGATCTTTTTCTTAAATTAGTCCGATTTCCAGTAGGAAAAGCAAGTTTAAAACAGTTTCTAGTTGCTAGTATGAGGACTGTGATCATTGATTGCTGTAAACATTTATTTTCCTTTCTGTGCTACATCTTACGACTTTGTCACACGTTTAGCAGTCTGGTTGGTTGTGACAAGTGTCTGCCATTCATGGTAGTAATCGGGGTATAATATTGAAGAAGGCAAAAGACTTGAGCTGCTGAGCTGTGATTTTAACCAATGGCTTTCTCTGTGGGTTGGGAATTCTAATGTAAAGAATGATCGTGGAAGAAGGAGAGTTGTTAGAAGATGTTTCTTTCCTGGTTGTGTGTTACCTTACATCCTTGGAATTTTCAAGAGGTGTGAAGATTTGGGGGAGAAGCTGAGTTTTATCTAAATACCATACCTGATCAGTTTTTTGTGACATCAGCATTGCGATGACGCGTGTAAAAATGGCATTGCTGGCATCCGGTGCCTAAAGCTGGAATGGGGAACACAGAAAGGGGATGCTAAGGGTTTTAACTGTTGCTTTCTTTCAGCATTGGTTCACGGAGCTACCGCCCGTGTTAACATTCGAGTTGTCGCGGTTTGAATTTAATCAGGCATTGGGAAGACCAGAAAAAATTCACAACAAATTAGAATTTCCTCAAGTTTTGTATCTGGACAGGTATGGTTTGGGATACAGCATGACTTGGTTTTGAAACAGTTTAGTAACCGAGTGAAGAATTACTGTGTGGAGAGAAGAATTTTGTTTAATTTTCTTAGAATCTTTACTTTTTGCATAATGTATCTAGTAGCCTTTGTCAAGAAATGGTATAGTTACTGGAAATAATGTTATAAGGAAGTTTTTAGAAAGATTTTTTTTTTTTGTATTGTAATTCTGTCAGAAATTTTCAGAAATACTATTTTTTACTGTCTGATATTTTATTGTAAAATTTTGAATGAATTGATCTTCTGTAGTATTGCCTAGACAGTATTGTACCTACTTCCCTGATATTTAGAAATACTAATGATTCCTATTTTTCTTTTTCCTGCAAGATACATGCATAGAAATAGAGAAATAACGAGAATTAAGAGGGAAGAAATCAAGAGACTGAAAGATTGCCTTACAGTATTACAACAAAAACTAGAAAGGTATTGCAACTTTTACAGAATGATGAGCTCACTGTAGAAGTTCATGTTTTCAGTGATTATCTAGAATCTTTAATATCACATTTTTCTTGAGTAATTTATGATGTTAGGACTAGATACTCATTCTGAATGGATATTTTTGCTTGTCTAGTTTAGTTTTGAATTCTGTTAGAAACTTGAATAATTTATAGTTGCATTAGAAGATTATTATTTAAAATGAAATCTTCTCGCCAACAATGGAACATGCTTCTGGTGCTGAAAAGCGATGTAAAGATAAACTAAGTCACGATTGAGGCTTCTTCTTTCAAGAGACTGTTACTCTTGAGATTTCCTTTCCGACCAATGGTGCCTGGTTCTCCTGTTCAACACAGAGAGCAGTCTCAGGTGCTGCAGAGCCCAGGGGAGGCTTTGTGAAGGGCTGGCAGCCAGACACGTGGTGGGCAGGGTGCCCAGAGAGCAGCCCTTGGAGGGGGAGCGGCCGTCATCCACGCTAGTGGGTGGTGTCCTGACGAATGTCATCTCAGGGCCGTAGAATGTCAAGTTGTTTCCAGAAGCCAGCATCTAGACTCAGATGTTCTGTCGCTCAGATCATGTCCCCAGGCCAAACGTGCCTGGCAGAGGTGCCAGCTTGCCACCTCTGAGCTGATCCTCATTCCCTTGCTTTCGTGTTCATTTGGAAATGAATACACTGCAACGTTTTTATACAAACTAATATATCCTGTTTCAATCATTCTCAGTCTTAAAAGGTATCCAGAGCAACACTGAAAAACAGTCAGAGGTAAAACAACAGAAAGTGACTGTCAGTCACTATGAAACCAGATGACAGGGCTGAAAAATATAAATAGTCTCAGGAGACGAAGCTGTCAGTTTGTATTTTCCTCTTGGGTTACAAGCCAGAGCAGCACCGAGCATCTGCAACATTGTAACACACACTCGGTCCCCGTCAGCCCTGGTCTCCTTCCTTTGGCCAACCTTGATTTATTTCTCGAATGCATACCTGATCTTACTGTCTTCATTTGAAAATTAATTTCATTGTTGGGAGAGATTCATTGAAATATTTGTATCGTGTTTTATAAAAATTATTTTAAAAAATCAAATTTGCTTTGTATGCAAACTAAAGCCTTCGTGCATTTTATGGTTCACAGATACTTAAGCTACGGTTCGGGCCCCAAGCGGTTTCCGCTGGTCGACGTGCTGCAGTACGCACTGGAATTTGCCTCCAGCAAGCCTGTGTGCGGGTCTCCGGTTGATGACATCGACGCCGGTTCCCCTCCCGGTGGTTCCGTGCCACCCCAGGCGATACCAAGGTAAACGTGTTTTCAAAGACCTCTGCGCTGTTACACGATGGTGCGATGGACGCCCTTTGAAGAGGGTTTTGTGAGATGCAGGTTGTGATTGCTTCTCGTGAGCTCTGAGGAGGTTCCCGTAGAACTGTGTGTGTGGTCTGGGTGCTGTCTTATTTCACTGTTTCCATAGAGTGTATGGATTGAATTTTTTTAGATATATATATATATTTGTTCTCAGAGTTATACTTTACGTTGTCTTGGTATGTTCTCTGTTGCAGCCTTCTATCCATGAAAATAGTACTGTTAAATTAGAATTTTCTTCTATAATGTAAGCTGGTATTAGCAAGGAGAGGCCTTTATCATGTTGGTACACAGAAGATTTGTTGGTTTTTCTTGTTTTTGTTTTGTTTTTTTAATCCTCACCTGAGGACACTTTTGCATTTATCTTCAGATAGAGCAGGAAGGAGGGGGGGGGGGAGAGAGAGAAACATCGATCGATGCGAGAGAGACACATCGAGTGGTTGCCACCCGCACGGCCCCAACCAGGGCCGGGGACAAACTGCAACCGAGGCACGTGCCCTTAGCGGGAACCGAACCCGGGACTCTCTGGTCCGCGGGCCGACGCTCTAACCGCTGAGCCACACCGGCCGGGGCTGGTTTTCTATTTTTAAGTAATTATGATCAAGCCGTGTCTACCACACAGCCAGTTTCTTCCTCATAGTCATGCAGCCCCCGGGTGTGAAGGGTCTCAGTAGGGTGTTGGAGTACTCCATGTCGGTCCTTTTTCTGCGGCCTTCCCTTGTTGAAAGTCCGAGCCAGTTCAATGCTGTGTACACGGCACGGTCTTTGGCCAGAGCTGGGAAGGTCGAACCCTGTCCCCTGCTCTCACCATGCAGCGCAGCGGAACAGCAGGTGGCCGCGTCCTCGGAACTGCCCAGGACACCGCCCGCCCCCCCGGGCGCCATCCCGTCGCGGTCCGTGATTCACAAGCCGTTCACTCAGTCCCGGGTACCCCCGGACCTGCCCATGCACCCCGCACCCAGGCACATCACAGAGGAGGAGCTGTCTGTGCTGGAGGGCTGTCTACACCGCTGGAGGACGGAAATCGAGAACGACACCCGAGGTGAGCACGGCGGCTTCGGAGGAGGGTGGGGAAAGATGACACTGAGAACGGGCAGCGCTCGGATTGCATGCGTAAACATCGTTCCTTTCTGGGAAGGGTTTTCTAAAGAGAAGCTCGTCTGGCTTCCATCTTTATGATCTTGATGCCAGGTTCAGAGAGACGGAAGGACTTTCCCTGGATTACTTAGCTGATCGGTGACAGGGCCGACGGTCTGATTTTCTAGGTTAGCGCGCGGCACGCTTATCAGATTGGTGTTCAAGCTCAGTCCTGGGCGGGGCGCGCACAGCATCCCGTGTGGACACAGGTTAGGAGCTCGCCCTGATGTTTACACAAGGGAGGTCAGAGATAAAAATTTTCTTCAGGCTTGAGAATTAGAAATGTGAATTTTAATCATCAGTCTGCTCTCAGGAGATTTCCAGATATTCTAAGAGCTCAGTGCCAGCCTGGGACGAGTTTAACTGGCATGAAGCAGAAGAAGAAAAATGAGGCCAGGGCTCTGTGGGGGCACATGTGGGTGGTCGGTCACCACCTGTCCTTTCTTGGAAGGAGCTCTCCTTTATTCTGAAATGATCTCCTTCCTACTTTACTATTGTTAAAATGTCCCTTTTAAAAAAAGAATAATAAAGTGACATTAATAATTTAGGGTGGGTTTTATTGTTATTTGTGTTACATATCACAAGTGGAATACCCTAATACTGTCCTCCAATTTTATCCTAATTTTCCTGCTCTGTGATAAAAGAAAAAACTAGGATTTTTAAAATTAAAGAGTTAAATTTAAAAATACCTGCTGTTTTATACCGAAAGGTTGGAACGATATTAAACAGTATCGATGGTTAGATTTTATGTGCTTAGTTTGACGCTGTATAGACAATGTGTAAATAAAAAGCGGTCTTATTTATTTATAATTTTCTTTTTCCTTTATTGATTTTAGAGAGAGGAAGGGAGGGGAGAGAGAGATAGAAACATTGATGAGAGAGAACATTGATTGGCCGCCTCCTGCATGCCCCCCACTGGGGATCGGGCCCACAACCTGGGCATGTGCCCTGACCGGGAACTGAACCGGCGACCTCTTGGTGCATGGGTCGACGCTCAACCAGTGAGCCACACCAGCTGGTCAAAAGCCGTCCTTGTTTAACAGAGAGTTAATAGGATATGATCGTAACTAACAATTAGCATCAGTAAAGGAAAAGTATGATTTCTCTTAGCGTTTTTTATGTATGAGGAAATCTTCTCATTTAAATTGATCAGCACACATTAATTAAGCACGCAGTTTTTCCCGAGCACTGCCAAGTTTGGGATAATTTTCTACTGGACTTAGCAGGTTGTGTTTGTTTTATTTTTTATTTATTTTATTTCTTTTCCATCATCATTTGTCCCCCATACACCCCTCCACCTCCACCCCCCCACCCCCCGTAGTCACCACACTGTTGTCTGTGTCCCTGAGTTCCCTCTCTTTTTTTTCCTCTTTGCTCGATCCTTTTAGGACCTCCCCTCCAGCCCACCCCCAGCAGGGCTGTCTGCCTTCTCTCACCTGAGTCCGTCTCTGTTTGCCTTGGTAGTGCCGTCTGTCCATCCGATTCCATCTAGGAGTGAGGTCCTGCGGTAACTTGTCTCTCTCACTGGCTTAGTTCACTTAGTGTCATGCTCTCCACGTCCATCCGTCCGTCTCAAAGGGTACAGTTTCCTTCCTTTTCTCAGTAGAGTCGCGTTCCGCTGTGTAAAGTGCCACCACTACCGGCCTGGGAGAGCTCGTCTCTCGACCTTCTCCCCGGCCCTGGGCACTTCTTAATCTCTGGTAGCCTGATGGTTGAGAAAAAACGTAGTTTGCTGTCTTACGATTTCCTTAATGACCGGTGAAATTTATTTTTCTATAAATTTCTCGTTTGTGACACCTGGCCCTTTTTTATATCCAGCCATTGGTCATTCTCTTACGGCTTAGTAGAAGCTAGCCCTGTGGGCATCAGCCTGTCACCCGCTGTGTGCTGCAGACGATAGTCTCCTGGTTGGCTGTTGTCACTGCACTTCCTGGCGTTGGGTGTGCTTTGTTTTTATCATGTGGCTTTTCTTAAGTCTGGGGACGCAGTCTTCCCTCTTTCTTTATGGTTAGCTGATTTTCCACCAGGCTCGGGAAGGCCCTTCCGCGCTCTCAAGGGACTCGTAGCTTTTTGTAATTTTTCATTGTTTGTTGTTGATCCTTTCCAACAGGTTTGTAGTCTGGTGTGGTTGTGCCATGATAGCACAACCCACTGACAGGTTTCAAGGTTGTCTCCAGGTTTTTCCATTACATGGGCAGTGTAGCTGTGAGCATCCCTGTCTCCGAGTAATTCTGTAGGATAGATTTCTGCTGGAAGGAGAGGTAACGGAGGATGTGAGACTCGGAACTTTATTTCCGCTGGTGATTATAGCGAGTTTTTATTCAGCTACGCGTTTATATAAGATAGGCGGTGAAGTTACTTTATTTTATTCTAAGCTTTTTCTGTTTTCTGTAAATAGGTGAGAGGGCTTCGCTTTCATTTACACGAAAAACGTTTTTATAGATATAAACCGAGTTCCGTTTCATTGCTTCCGCCCATTTCGTAAATGAACCGTACGTGTTTTGGTTTTTAATTATGAATTTGTGCTGTATCTTTTATTAAGTTAAAGACATCTGTGTTTTTATACAGACTCCAAGTAATGTTTTTAAAAACTGTTTTAGGAATTGTTTTTTTCCTAACGTATTGGTAGGAAAACCTTTAATCTCTATCTTATATGTCTCAGTAGAAACATACTTGACGTTAATCATTAAATGACATCTTCTGTTCTTAGATTTGCAAGAAAGAATATCCAAAATCCATCGAAAAGTTGAACTAATGTACTCGGACAAATCTATGATCCAAGTAAGTTGAATTCTGAGCTAGTAAGCACTATAAAAAATATTTACATATTTCATTTATCTTCACCAAATTCTTCTTAATTGTTCTGTTATAGAATTGCTGAACTTTCAGGGGTCATATTAATATTTCCCCATTCAGTTCTATTCCCATACTGCATTTATTGCTTACTCTTTTTATTTTTAATAATAAAATTTATCAGAATTTTCCCTAATATTTAAAAATAAAATCATGAGAGAATTATAAGGTTGTTTAAGGATATTAAGATTATGGGACTCAATTACATTTTAAATTCTGCCATACTGGGAATAAGCCCTTTTGGTGAACTCAGCCATCTGTTTGTACTTGTGAAGATTTAGACAAATCATGTGCTTTATAGAAAAAGATGTTCTTTATTCAAAGGAAAGAACTGAAATAGCTCAGCACATACATACATACAAATACATTTTCCGAGTTTTGAAAATCGTCTTGTTTATACACCTGTCTGCTTTCCACGTCTTTAGCTTATCCTCCCTGTTTCATTATTTCATACTTTAATTTCTTTTCAAACTTTTCACCTCAGTCAATTTTCTCTGGTTAAGAAATATGTGCCCTGGCCGGTGTTGCTCAGGGGTTAGAGCGTCGGCCCGCGGACCAGAGAGTCCCGGTTCAGTTCCCGCTAAGGGCACGTACCTTGGTTGCAGTTTGTCCCCGGCCCCGGTTGGGGTTGTGTGGGTGGCAGCCAGTCGATGTGTCTCTCTCACATCGATGTTTCTCTCTCTCTCTTCCTCCCTCTCTCCCTCCCGCTCTATCTGAAGATAAATGCAAAAATGTCCTCGGGTGAGGATAAAAAAAAAAGACACATGCTCCTCTGTCCCCTGCAGTCACAGTTTGGGGAGGTCACGGGATGCAGTGACAGACTGACCGCGTGACCGCCTCTGTTCCCTCCAGGTCCCTTATCGCCTGCACGCGGTTCTAGTTCACGAAGGCCAGGCCAACGCCGGGCACTACTGGGCGTACATCTTCGATCACCACGAAAACAGGTGGATGAAGTACAATGACATCGCGGTGACGAAGTCATCGTGGGAGGAGCTGGTGAGGGACTCCTTCGGTGGTTACAGAAACGCCAGCGCGTACTGTTTGATGTACATAAACGACAAGGCGCAGTTCTTAATACAAGGTGAGGACATGAGACACGCAGGGTGGGGTGTGTGTGTTTAAACAAGTCGCCCTTTTATGGGGCTCTGGTCTCTGGTGTGGTCAGTTAGGAATAATTCACCCGAGGGTGATGGAGATGATTACAAAGTGCTGCGGGTAAACTGGAATTGAAAAGTAATGTAAGCCCTGGCTGGTTTGGCTCAGCAGTTAGAGCATCAGCCCACGGACCAGAGAGTCCCGGGTTCGGTTCCCGCTAAGGGCACGTACCTCGGTTGCGGTTTGTCCCCAGCCCCAGTTGGGGTCCTGTGGGTGGCAGCCAGTCGATGTGTCTCTCTCACGTCGATGTTTCTCTCTCTCTCTCTCTCTCTTCCTCCCTCTCTCCCTCCCGCTCTATCTGAAGATAAATGCAAAAATGTCCTTGGGTGAGGATACAAAATTTTAAAAAAACATTAAAAAAAAGAAAAGTAATGGGACCAGGGCTGAGAATTGGAATATATTTTCTATTCAAAGTTAACAATTTATGAACTGTTGCCGACTGTAAATCAGACGTGTCTCCTTGCCTTAATGACCATGTCGCATGGTGACTCGTATTCGTGGCCCTTCCCTGACACGTACGACCTCCACTCTCTGGCCTCCGGTCGTCTCTCCAGCCTCCTCGCTGACTGTTGTCCGGCCGTTTCAGACTGATACCAACCTTGTCGCTGGATTCTGCTCACAGCAAATCATTGCATCCACGCATTTCTATCTACGTGTTCTGAGGCTTTTCTGTTTTTATTTTTCGCCAGTAATGTTCTTGCTTCTTTTGCCTAATTCCTGCTCATCTGTTGAGATCCCCTGTCCACGTCACAGGGTTTTCCTTGTCTGCCAGCAAGCAGCCCTCCGGTGTCCTCACAGCCCCCCTCCCCCCGCCCGCGTGCCACGCACACACACACACCCCACCCCCACCGGCACTCACTGTGCTGGAATTGACCTGCCTTCCCACTTCACTCTGATCTGCTCCATCCGGGGACCACGTCACACACTGTCTTACTCTTTTTATTTTTTATATTCTAATACAGGCTTTGCAGGTAGAAAACACTTAATAAAGGTTTGTTGAAACTGATAAAATCAACTTTCTTTGCTTATTTAATCATTCAGCAAAACTAGCTATGCTGTCCAATCTATTTTGTGTGTGTGGCGTAGAAATTAAGTAGCTGGTTTAAATAATACTTATGCAATGTTTAGTTTTCTTTTTCTTTAATGATGTTAGAGAAAGAGGAAGGAAGAGGGAGAGAGAGATAGGAACATGGATGAGAGAGAACATCAATTGGCTGCCTCCTGCGTGCTCCCCACTGGGGATGGGCCCACAACCTGGGCATGTGCCCTGACTGGGAATCGAACCGGCGACTTCTTGGTTCGGGGTCGATGCTCAACCACTGAGCCACACCGGCCGGGCAATACTTATGCAATGTTTTTTTAAAAAAAAATCTTTCTATATTGATTAGTTTTCAGATTGCATGTAAATATATGGATATACTCAACTGCCTTAGATGAAAAGTAATTTTAGTTCTGTTTTGAGCTGAATAAGGCTATGCGTTGTTTCTCCTCGTTTTCCTTCGTGGCTACTCCGACGTCTGGCATATGGGTTTATGTCCCTGTTCGAGTAGCAGTTCTGGAGATTAAAGATGAAAGCTGAGGACATTACCTGTAATGGACTATCAGATATTTGCATCGTTTCTTTTCGGAGCGTTTCTTTGAGTTTTCTTGTCATTTCTAGGTAACATAGATTTGCTAAGGGATAAGAAGTCCCACTTAACTCCCGTCTGAAACGCATTCTATTTCGAGCTTCGCGTGTCTCCCTTCATGCTTAATTTCATGCTCGTTTCTGAACTGGACTTTGCAGAGGAGTTTAACAAGGAAACCGGGCAGGCCCTTGTTGGCATCGAGACGCTGCCGCCCGATTTGAGAGACTTCGTGGAGGAGGACAACCAGCGCTTTGAGAAGGAACTGGAGGAGTGGGATGCGCACGCCCAGAAGGCTCTGCAGGAAAAGCTTCTGGCGTCCCAGAAACGGAGGGAGGCGGAGTCCTCGGCAGCCACAGGTGAGTCCCTTCCGGCAGCCGCGTTACCGTCTGCCGTCCATCGCTGACGTTTCATTATCAAGGGAGATGCTTACGGAGGACAGAACAGACTGCAGTTATCTTAAAGTGGGAAGAAACTGGTGACAGGGATCTGAAGCGCCGTCACCCTGAGATAAGCACGGGGCACAGTTGGGGTGACCCCTTTGCCAGACGCCCCTGTGAACATGGACAGGGCCGCTGACCCTCGGGCAGTGCGGGGCTGGGGGCCACCCGCCCAGGCAGTTGACAGTCCGCGTGTACCCCGGTGCCCCTGTTTCAAGCTGAATGCGATGCCTCTGCGAACTCTCCCTCTGCCTGTCCTGCCTCCTCGGCTGGGCTTGGTGCTTCTCGGCAGGAAACTTAAAAGCTGCGAAACCAAAAAGTAATCCAAACCAACTCACGAAAGCTGCCCGTGAAGTGAACTGCAGTGGTTTTACATCTGAGCAAAGTCACGCCACCCCACATACATTTTGGGTGTGCTCAAATACATACGCTTGATTTTTCATAGTTCTTAAAATTAAAACAAAATTACCCCAAGCTAAATATTTACTATATTCCACGTAAACATGTGTGTAGGCCTATAAAACAAAGACATAAACATATAAAAATACAAATATTTAAAAATATAACTCTAAACTTATTAGCCAATGAAAGCTAGAATATATTTAGAATAAACACCATACAAAAATAAAGACTGTATGTTCTAGTACAATTGAAAATGCATCTTATGGTTTTTTTTTTTAATTTTTTCTTTATTGATTTTAGAGACAGAAGAAGGGAGAGGGAGGGAGAGACAGAGACATCGATGAGAGAGAACATCGACTGGCTGCCTCCTGCATGCCCCCCACTGGGGATCAGGCCCACAACCTGGGCATGTGCCCTGACTGGGAATCGAACCGGCGACCTCTTGGTGCATGGGTCGACGCTCAACCACTGAGCTACATGGGCCGGGCTGGTTTTTTTTTGTTTTTGTTTTTGTTTTTTTTTGAGATTAATTTCATCGTCACTGACTTGTGAATGTGTTTTAGGGCAGCATTATTTCTATTGTAGAAAAAGTGCAATTTCTCTGTAGTAGTTGGGGAAATGAGAACAGATCAGGTAAACACATCTTTTTCACACTCATTAGTTTCTTTATGATAACCCTGAGTGGATCATTTTGAATGACCTTTTTTTTTTTTTTTTGGCGAGGTCTGCGTCTTTGCTTTTAGTTGTTTAGGTAGCATTTCAGGTGTTGTTTAATTTCTTCTTTTGCAGACAGATCCCATGCGGCACTACCTAGCTGGGTTGTAGCATTATCCTTTGAACTTCAGAAGGAATGATTCTTTTAAAGGGAGATTCACAATATCCCAATGTGGCATTGTGGCCCGTGCAGGTACACACAGCTGCATTCAGACTCGCAACTTGTTTTTAGATCGATTGAATAGTCGAGTCCTTGATATTAGGAGGCATTGATGTGGGATTGTTTCAAGACCAGTATAGTGGGCTTGAACCAGCAGGTACCAACGTGTTGATACGTAGGTGCAATCCCATGGATCCGAATCGCCACTGTCGTGCGATGAGCTCTGCCCTCGGCAGGACTGCACTTCCCTCATGTCGAGGGTCTCTGTGTGGAACAGGTGACATGCTGTGGCTTCACAGCAATGCAGTTTCGTTACCGTGACTTTGCCCGCTGCAGTAGGAAACGGAATAGCTCAGCAGGTATCTAGGAGGCTTCTGAGCTCAATCAGTGGAGCAGCTACATTGTATTGCCTTTCAATGTCAGCCAAGTTCATCCCTCTGTGACTTCCGTCCTTGTTTTCTGCACATACCCTCCCCAAGCCACGCCCCTGAACTCGCCCCAAGATGTAGCCGCTGTGTTCTTCTTCCCTTACCGTCTACACACCCATTTGCATGTGGCTGTCCTTGTTAGTGGGGTAGTTAGGGGGCTGCATGATTGGCGCTGGGCTTAGGTGGTTCAGCATGCGGGTGAAGGGGAATCCCCCTTTCACTGGTTAAGCAGCAGCTCTGTTCTCGGTTCGGCTGTATTTGATGGAGCCCAGAATATTGAATCCTATAGTCTCCTCCTCTTCATCTGGTTATAGATTTAACTAATTTTATTCCTGCGAAGTCAGACTGAGGCATATTCCCACAGAATCCTATCTGACAGGGCTGGCCAGCTTGGCCCCCCATTTGCATTTGTCATCTGCTGTTCTCTCCGGAGAAAGACCCCAGCTATAGGCCCCTCACCCTGTTTTCCTGATCCGTACCTCCTACCGTACACTTTGTGTGCTGTTCTGTAATCTTAAAAAATTCAGTAGTAGGTATCGGGCATAGATTTCCATGTCTCTCTTTTTAGTATTAAAAAAAAAACAACAACAACTGGAAGAGAATGCAGATATTTTGGAGAGGAGCTAGAATAAAAATAGGGGGTTCAGAAAGCAGTGTGATGCTGCCACAGCGGGAGACACCGTGTCCCCCGTGAAGTGTAGACACCTTGTTTGAGTGGGTAGAAAGAGAAAGTGCTAACTTTATACACTGGGGGCGTGAGAGCACTGTTGAAAAGTTTGGTTATTATTTCAGTATTATTTTACATAGCATATGAAGAAAGGTGTCCTGTGTCACAGGGGAATTTAACATCACTGTTGAATAAGGGGACTTCTTATAATGTTTGTTGGAACCACTTATCTGCGCTCTTGAGTAGACAGGCTTTACTGGAATGCCCAGGTCATCTTCTTCCTATTTCTTATCACAGTTTTCCAAGGAATTGGTTTAATTTGGTAGAATACTTTCAAGATATGAAAGAAAGCCTGGATTGGAGTCTCCTAGGTGTGAGCTAGGATTCTGAGTGACTAGTGAAGTAATACAAGAAACTGTTTGCTGATAAAATCCAACGGAGTGATCATCTTCCCTCTCTGCACATATTCTCAAATAAAACTGTAACATTATAGCTATTAAAATCCGATTTCTTCTGAGTGACATTCCAATAAGAATAGTAACTGATACAGCATTAATTAAATCAGTATTTGTTCTTCTGCTAACATGTGAAATCCACAGGCATCCTTTCTCTGATATCATTCGTGATCCTTTGCAACAAAGTGATAAATGATGGGGCAGCGTTAGTTGATTTATCTCATGCTACCTCCCTTACCTGCTTACTGCAAAGGAGAACTTCCCCTGGACCCTTATGTTTGGAGATCTAGCCAACAGTTCTTTTTTTTAAAAACATATCAGCCGAGGATATGTTTTATTGATTGTTAGAGAGGGAGAAACATCGATCGGTTGCCTCCCGCACACTCCCTGACTGGGGATCAAACCCACAACCTTTTGGTGCACAGGACAACATTGTATCCAACTGAGCACCCAGCCCGGGCCAGCCCACCGTTCTTTGCTGTAAGTGCTCAGAATAACCTGGGATTTCTTTTCTGGGTGTAAACAGCACACCCAACCTAACACCACATAAGACTTACCGAGATCACAATGTCTGAAGGAAGGGTCCAAAATGAATATACTTTTGAAAGACCTTCAGAAATTCGAGGTGTACCTCTGATTCAGCATATATAACATACTGAAATTTAAAAAAAAAAAAAAGAAAACAAACCAAATCAAAAATTGAGGTAAAAACGGTTAGTGTTGGTGTGAAATGTGTTCCATAGATTTCATAAACTTGTCTAGAGGTGGCATGCAGAACGGCCCGGGGACTGTCCTGCAAATCACTCTGAAAGTTAAACCTCACTGATGCTCCAGGGAAGTCCAGCCAGCTTCCGAGAGTGAGACCTGGTAGGAGGACAGTTCCCAGTAATCTCCAGTCCCTGTAAAGGGGACTGGGTGATGTTCCCAGTTAGGTCTCTAGAATCTAGCACAGTAAATGGCACTTGGTAGCTGCCCTTTGAGTGTTTTCTGAACTGAGTTCATTCCCTGTGGAGATTTCAGTAACAAGGTTCCCAGGGGTGATCCTTGATGTGTGGGAATGCCATCATTTAAAAAGTACAGCCGAGCCCTGGCCAGTTTGGCTCAGCAGTAGAGCGTCGGCCTACAGACCAGAGAGTCACGGGTTCAATTCCGGCCAAGGGCACGGACCTCAGTTGCAGTTTGTCCCCGGCCCTGGTTGGGTCGTGCGGGAGGCAACCAGTCAATGTGTCTCTCTCACATCAATGTTTCTCTCTCTCTCTCCCTCCCTCCCACTCTATCTGAAGATAAATAGAGAAATATCCTCAGGTGAGGATTAAAAAAATCAATACATAAAAAGTACAGCCAGAATTGCTACACGTAGGGAAGCAGGCTAAACTGTGTAATGCAGATGTCACTCTGTCCTGGATACATTTTAGGTTTAACTGGCTTTTCAGCCTCTGCCCATCCCCCACCCCCGAGATTCTGTGTTTTAAGTTTCTGGCCTTTCTCTGTAGCCAGCCCGGCATGGCTCTTCAAAGGCCACTTTTGGGGAGCCACTGATTTTAATGGTATTTCTCGCAGTGAAGGGACTACGTATCCTTGAAGCCGTCCTCTTTAAATGTTCTTCTGAATGTGAGCATAATAAATCGGGCTCGTCGTTAAGTCAAGGTTTTAGGTACTTCTGGAAGATAGGAGATGTTGCTTTTTTTTTCAAATGGTTTATGAAAGAGCAGACCCTTACGCTTTCACAGAAAACCAGTTGGTTGTCCAGTTGCCTCTCCTGTTAAGATGCTGACGAGCGTCACCAGGACGTACACTTCCAAGCCCTCCCAGGCTCGTACGTCAGCGGGAGAGTGGACCAAAGGGGCAGCCTCAACGCTGGGTCTCCAACAACCCACCAGGCGAACGTAGCCCACGGCCAGAACACCTCTCACGTGGAGGGTAGCCACCCAAATGTCAGTGGAGCACCCACAGAACAAATACATGATTTGAGGGGTACTTTAGACACAGGGATGTTCTGTACCTCCAGAAGGAACTGGTCGTTTATGGTGAAATTTGTGCATTTATAAGTTGGTAGCTGCAGGTAGGGGACCAAGGACACTTCCAGGAATTAAGAATAGTAAGTGATATGCAAGTAGTCACCAGCTGTATTCCAAGCTGAAGCCTGAACAATACATTAAACGGAGGGACCAGCGAATATATTAAGTGCCAGTTAGAATAGAAAGAAAACAGCATCGTCTCTGTCGAGTCCCTGCCATTCCTACAGGCCAGCCGTGAGCAGGCTTCCGTAGGGTCACAAGGTGAAGACAAATCATTGTGTGAATTTGCACACACACAAAAAGCAAACACTTTGTCCTGTTGTTTTTTAACAAAGAAATGGATGTTGCCTAGATGTAGGGTAGGGTATCCGTTTCATGAGTCCTCGGACAGAAGAACACAGAATAACCAGTAAAAACTACATTGACATGAAAAATGTTTATTGAGTTCAAAACCGTATATTCAGAATTACTGTTCTTGTTTCAAAAAAGCGGGTAGGTAAAGTCTGGAAATATATAATACTAAAAATGTTAACAATGCTTATCTCTGAGGAGTGGAAGGAGCTTTTTATGGTTCTGGTTTTAGTTGGTGGCTCTCAGCAACATGTTTTTAACTCTTCTGGTTGACAGAATGAAGCCCAGATGTTTTTCTGTGTTGTGAGGACCCTCTGTTATAATCTGACTCCTCTGTCATTCTCCCAAGACTGCTTCCCTGTGAGTCCCTTGTGCTTCCTCCAGAGCAGATTACTCCCCAATACTCTTGCTCTAGGGAACTTTCCTCTCGTAGGGCATTGTTCACCAAGTACCCTTCTTTTGAAAAGATCCTCTAGCCCGGCCGGTGTGGCTCAGTGGCTGAGCGTCGACCCTGCACCAAGGGGTCGCCGGTTCGATTCCCGGTCAGGACACATGCCCAGGTTGTGGGCCCAATCCCCAGTGGGGGGCATGCAGGAGGCGGCCAGTCGATGTTCTCTCTCATCGATGTTTCTATCTCTCCCTCTCTCTCTCCCTTCCTCTCTCTCTAAAATCAAGAAAAAAAATTAAAAACAAACATCCTCTATCAATATTCTTGAAATGTCACCTATTCCTCTAGACCTTTCTCAGTCTTTGTGAACTCCCATAAGATCACCTGTTAGCACCATTACCTGTTTCTTCTTCATTCTTACCCAGTTTCACTATCAAATGTGTGTTGTACTTGTATTTTCATTTGCTGAAGGACTCATCATATAGTGTGCAGACTCACTGAGAGCCAGGGTTTTATTAATCCTGTATGTGTCTTTACGGTGCCTTTGTATGCTATTCCTTCTGCTTCGAATCTTCCTTCCCATCGCTAAAATAATCCCCTACGAATCCTCCGAGACAGCTCAGTCGGCGTTTCTTCTCGGTGTTTCTGAACAGGCAGCATCATCCCAAGTGAGTGCGTTGGGCCCACAGTGCTTTTGCAGGACCTCACGCATGACTGACTGCATTCGTACCTCCTGTTGTCATGCAGTATGCGTTTATGTGATTCATTCACAATTCCTCAAAGTGAGTGAAGTTCATGTCAAGTTCTTTACCTTGTTAACACCAAGCACAGTACTGACCGCGGCATGGGCTCGATAAACACAATTGGGAATGAGGTGTGGGCTTTTGTTTCCAAAGCCCCAGCTCTCGAACCCTTACAGGTTCCCCCACTGTGACTAGGACACTGCTCACGTGGGTCCTCTGGAAGATGACCCCCAGGAAGATCTCTAGAGGAAATCGTTCTTTCTGTATGGCAGCTAGACAGAAGCGTTCAGCATCACTCAAGGGCTTTGGCCCCAAGTCCCTGTGTAGAAGGAAACCTGGATGACCTAAGGTATATTGGTTGTTTCGATCGGGTAGAATTAGTTTGCTTCCAAGAACGCATCTTACTGTCCAGGTTTTGAGGAGTTAGACCAGTGTCAGAGCAGATGGAGGTCGTGGGCCTCGTGGCGTGAAGCTCACGGGCTCCTATCCACCGCTGAGGTTTGATCTGTCCGGGTGAGCGCAGACAAGGGGGCAGAGCAGTCAAAGCGGTATCAGCGAGAAGTTTCTCCCCGTGAAGCCCTAACACACTTGGCTGGGGCCTCTTAGGAAACCCACCCGAAACAGAAGCCCTGCCAAGTTCTCCTCACCTCACCCCTCGTACAGGTCACAGAAAGGACATGGCAGTCCAGTCACCAAGTACCTATGAGACATCGGCTTCTTTTAACTTCTCTGCTCATCACACACTTGGAGGCGTCCCTGCCTCTGCTCTTCCCACCAGCGTGTGGTTCACCTCCGCGATTCCAGCTGCTCCTGCCACGGGTCATCCTCAAGTCCCCTCGCTGACGTCACCCCCAAATCCCATCGCTGACGTCACCCCTCAAATCCCATCACTGAAATCTCCCCCCAAATCCCATCACTGAAATCACCCCTCAAGTCCCATCACTGACGTCACCCCTCAAGTCCCATCACTGAAATCACCCCTCAAGTCCCATCGCTGAAATCACCCCTCAAATCCCATCGCTGAAATCACCCCTCAAATCCCATCACTGAAGTCACCCCTCAAGTCCCATCACTGAAGTCACCCCTCAAATCCCATCACGGAAGTCACCCCTCAAATCCCATCGCTGAAGTCACCCCTCAAATCCCATCGCTGACGTCACCCCTCAAGTCCCATCACTGAAATCTCCCCTCAAATCCCATCACTGACGTCACCCCTCAAGTCCCATCACTGAAGTCACCCCTCAAATCCCATCACTGAAGTCACCCCTCCTCCATTTTCCCCCAGAATGGATTATTGTAATAGTGTCACAGTGCGTGATTTCTGGTTAATGACTCTCTCCACGTTGACTGCCAGCGTCATGGGGCAGAGACTGGCTGTACTGCTCACACTTGGTCCGGTCCCTTGCCTAGTGCCTGGCACATAGTTAGATGCTTAATTATAATGTTCTGCATAGCCCTGGCCGGTTTGGCTCAGCGGTTAGAGTATCGGCCCGAGGACCGGAGAGTCCTGGGTTCAGTTCCCGCTAAGGGCATGTACCTCGGTTGCAGTTTGTTCCCGGCCTCGGTTGGGGTCGTGTGGGTGGCAGCTAGTCGATGTGTCTCTCTCTCTCTTCCTCCCTCTCTCCCTCCCACTGTATCTCAAGATGAATGCAAAAAAAATGTCCTCGGGTGAGGATAAAAAAAAAGTGTTGCATAAATGGGTGACTATATATATATGTTGAAATTATATTTCATTTTGAATATTTTCCTTTGAGAGATTTTTTTACATTAAATATTGGAAAGGATGCTAGGAGCCGGGTTGTGTCCTACCGGATGGTTGAGGAGAAGGACTCCATCAATTCCAATAACGTGGAATGTTTTCGTGTACTTTCTCATTCCCCATACCCATTCATTAGCTTATTTATTAACTCATTTGTTCCACTAAGTCACCGGGTGCGTTATTATGTGCTAGGCGTTGAGATAGCAAAACCAAAGGGGGCTAGCATCCCTGCTCTCAAATCCGACAGGGGGTCTGGGCTTGAACCCTATACCTGCAAAGAATCAAGTTATCATCGTGGTAAGTGCTCTATGTACCTGCAAAGATAATCAAGTTATCATCGTGGTAAGAAAGCATAAGTACTTTGAAAGCAGTGGTTCTCCTCCGGGGTGATGTTGTCCCCTAAGGGCATTGACGACACTGGAAGTCACACCTGGGGACGGTATCTCGGTATCTCGTGGGCGAATGCCAGGGCCACAGGGCAGCCTCCCACACCAGATGTCAGTGGGGCTGAGATGCGGTGTGGTGGTAATGCTTTGAGAAGGAAGCGATATTCAAACGAAAGGATAGAGCAGTTAGTCGATGAGGGGAGTAAGCGTAGGCGAACACAGACATAGGAAAGAAAATAAGGACAGATGGAAGGTAGGAACAGAATCTCTTCGATGTATTCAGTGAGCTGAGAAAAGGCTAGTATGCGCCCCTTTTGGGGCAAAGGGCAAGAGACACAAGATGATGTTGGAGAGATGGGCAGAGCCCCCACGAAGCCTGTGGAGGTGTCTGTGAGCGGGCAGTGAATACATGGGCACCGCTGACCTGTGGGTCTCATCGGCAGAATGTGGGCAATAGATATCATTCTGGGGGTTCTTCACAGGTATGATATTAGAATCCTGAATTTATATTGGTACCCGTTTGCCAAGGTGTCATTGTTTTTCCTCTGACGACACTCAGCTACTGGGGCAGGTTCAGAAAAGAGAAGGTCAGGCTCCGCCAGGCTCAGGGCTCGGTCAGGGAGGTGTGAGAAGGGGCTGGGGCCAGAAAAACAGCTGGTGTGCTCTCTGGAAACCGAGTCCAGGGTTGTACAAACCCAATTATTATTATTATTATTGTTTGCTTGGAATGCTAGTGGTTTTCCAAAATGAGATGTTGGTACTTGGGGTAAAAAAGTTTACTTATGAATTCGGTGTCATGATGTATAATGGGTACTTTCTTCAGTAATTATTTGATAACTTTGGGATTTTTGTTTTATTTGTTTTGGTCAATTCAGGGGGAAGGGCTGTGTGGTGAAGGCTCTGTCGCTTTAAACAGATTCGTAAAGTTGATTATTGCCTAACTGTGCATTAGAAATAAATAACAGTCATCGTAGTACAGACGCTCTGATGTTCTTAGCGATACAATTGATTCTTTTCTCCTGAAGCACAAGCGGGAGAACCAGAATACCTAGAGCAGCCGTCAAGGAATGATTTCTCAAAGCACTTGAAGGAAGAGACTGTTCGGACGATTGCCAAGGCCTCCCATGATCACGAAGATAAAAGCCCCGAGGCGGTGTTGCAGTCGGTAAGAACTTTTCTTTTGGCCTCTGCACATAGCGTGTTCACGGCGCGCCCTAGCTGTGTGACACGGGGTGTCAGGGGGAGACTGTGGGTCCTCGTGAACAGTGACCGAGGGCGCCACCTAGCGCCCCGGCTCTGGTGTTCTCAGCTGTGCTTTAAAAAATGATTCTTTCAAAAAAGAAGTTTCTATCTTCTTGTTAGAGAATTGGGGAAAGTTACAATCATAGATTAAATTGGGTATTTGATTGGGAACTTGCAAGGAGAACTAGAACGTTGGGTGGTACCAGTTGACCCTGGCACAGCTTGGGGGTCGGGGCGCCAGCCCCCTGAGCAGTAACAAATTCAGGTATAACTTTTGACTCCTCAGAAACTATTAGCAGCCTACTATTAACCAGAAGCCTGCTGGTAATATACACAGTCGATTAATTACATTCCATATATATATGTATATATATGTGTGTGTGTATATAGATATACATATATATAAAATATACTATATTCTTACAATAAAATAAACTAGAGAAAGGAAAATGCTATTAAGAAAATCAGAAGGAAGACAAGATGCATTCGCAGTGTTTATTGAAACAGTCCGGGTAGAAATGCACCCACACAGTTCAAACCCTTGTTGTCCAAGGGGCCCTGTGTTTCTGCTGTTTCTCAGCCTCCCCCCATCTCTGGCCTTGTTACAATGACATCATTGGGAATAAGGTATACGTTGTCATTGTTCCATGGAATGTGTTTAACAGTAAAATACCAGATACCTTAGAGTAGTATTAGGACAAATAGGATCTTACAGTGTGATTTCTGCATATTGCAATAATGTCCTGTCCAAACTTGTCATGACAATACTCCTGTCGGTGGTCCTCAGTGCTGGCTGCCAGCTCACGGAAGACAGTGTCATACCACTGTGTTCCATTTACTGTTACAATGTAGCACACTGGTACCGCACTGTTTTCAAGGGGTATGGTATTCTGGGAGATGTTATATCAAGAATGTGGTATTTGCCCTGGCCGGTTTGGCTCAGCGGTTGGAGCGTCGGCCTGCGGTCCGGAGAGACCCTGGTTCGATTCCCGCTAAGGGCACGTACCTCGGTTGCGGTTTGTCCCCGGCCCTGGTTGGTCGTGCGGGAGGTAGCCACTCGATGTGTCCCTTTCACGTCGATTTCTCTCTCTCTCTCTCTCTCTCTCTCTCTCTCTCTCTCTCTTCCTCTCTCTCCCTCCCACTCTATCTGAACAAAAAGTGGAAAAATGTCCTCGGGTGACGATAAAAAAGAAAAAGAATGTGGTATTACAGAATCGTTCAGTTGCTGTCGTCGTATTTTATTAGCACAAGCAGCTCCAATGCAGGTCTCACAACAGCTAATTTCAGTGTCTGAAGATTCCCCTCCTAGAGAACTAGAGAGACAGGAGATACAGTTTTCAACACAATTTTCTACTTAGCAAATTAACTTAATTCAAACAATCACCTGCTAAATGCACTGAGGTCTTTAATATAAGACCTTGATTACCCAAAATGTCCATTTAATAGGTAGGGTATTGTGTTCGTTATATTTTGATGAATGAAATAATCAGAATTACTTTTGTATTCCATTTTCTGTTTGAATAATTTTGATTATATATCATCTTATCATAAAAAAATAATGTATTGATGTAGGGTTTTTCTTTTTTTAATCTTTCCAAATGTTGCAGGTGCTGTAGAGACTGTAAATGAGCTTGAGATGAGCATGTGCTCAGGACAGAGCTCTGGCTGGGAAATGCTGCTTTCAGTGGCTATGGGACGTCTAGTTCTCGGGGGATGCTAGGGTAGGGACACCCAAGGAGGGAGAAAGGGCAGAGGAGTAGGTACAAGGGGGAATGTTTTTGCCCGATATAAAAAATAATTTGCCAGGTCCTTTGCTAATTAGGATTTTTATTTGTTAGGGCTCCCATTATGGTTAACAAATAGCATCCTTTCGACGGGCATCCAGAAGCCAAAAAGCATTCCCTAACTTCACACAGAACCGTGTTATTTTTTTCAGTTTGGCTATTCCTGTGTAGTTGAAATGTACAGACATCAGCACTTGAGTTTTGATTGCTTCGTTTATTAATATGAATATCATCTTATAAGCCAAAAACCTACTGCTCCACCTTTACCTGAGATAGGAGGGTGGCTTGGAGAGACTGTGGTAGACAGCGAGCACACACGTTTTTCCATCTGGCTTATCTTGGGGAATAGCGCCAGCACTGAGCGCCACTGTCCACGTAAATCCTGCAACACGTCCGAGAAGGTGTTAATCATGGCTGTGTGAGCGGCCTGTGTTCTCGGTCTCGTGGCCAGTGGCTTAGACTCACGGTAACCACGGTTGGGTTTTCTCACATGAAGGAATACTTCAGAAACCGCATTGCATGGGATTAGATGGTCCTGATTTTTTAATCTTGGTTTTACTTCCTACTGGCTCTGCAAACTTGAATACGTTGCTTGATTTCTCTAAACCTTGGTTTTCTTTTACCTAACTTTTCTTTTTCAATCACTTAACATTGTAATGTAACCGCTTCCCTATGTTGTAAATGCTGTAAAAAACATTTAAGGGTTGGGTGTTCTTCCACTGAAGGGTTACGTTCTTGTGTGCTTACCTGTTCCCCGGGGCATATTCAGTTCTACTTCTACACCTTTCTACATGGGCTGCCGGAACTCAGACTTGTTTTCACGATTTGGGTTATTTCCTTAGCTTCCCCAGAGTTGAATGATTGGGTTAAAAGGTATGAGCAGTCCATCTGGTGTGGCTCAGTGGGTGAGCGTTGACCCTGCACCAAGAGATCGCTGGTTCGATTCCTGGTCAGGGCACAGGCCCAGGTTGTGGGCCTGATCCCCAGTGGGGGGCATGCAGGAGGCGGCCAGTCGATGTTCTCTCATCGATGTTTCTCTCTCTCTCTCCCTCTCCCCTCCTCTGTCTCTCTAATATATCAATAAAGAAAAAAAAATTTTTTTTAACTGATTTATTTTTGTAAGTACAGTTTTTTTCCCCAAAAGGAATGTGTTGTTTTGTAAGGACCAGTATTCTGAGGAATATATCCCCAGTTGCTACTTGCTGCACATTTATATTTTCTCGTCTTAAGGTGGTATTGTTTTGGATTGGTTTTCTTGTGAGAAATTTTTCGCCACAATGTCCACACTGATTTCTTAATTACCTGCTTATATTTCACTCTTGTGAATGGAGACCTAGGACAATTATCACTCTCTAAAATGCTGAAAGAATTAAAATCCTTAATTAAATATCATGGGCCAAACATATCTCGATAGGGTATGTGTGATGGTGGTATTGGGTTAGAATTATTCAAATATAAGCAATTTAAAAGAACCTAATAGTAAAATAACATTGGTAATGCCTGTCATTTATAGAACCACGGTTCCGCCCCAGGTACGGATTACCTGAATATTATCGCTCATGGCCATGACACGCATTCACGCTGGTTATTTCCTCTTGAAAAACTGAGGACTCAGATAAAAGAAGGAAACCTTTTCTAAAAACCTTAGTTAAAAATGGCATTTCTTTTATTATTATTATTATTTTTTTTTTTTTTATCCTCACCTGAGGACATTTTTCTATTTTTTGTTCAGAGAGAGAGGGAGGGAGAGGAAGAGAGAGAGAGAAACATCCACGTGAGAGACACTTCGACTGGCTGCCTCCCGCACGACCCAGACCAGGGCTGGGGACGAACCGCAACCGAGGTCCGTGCCCTTGACCGGAATCGAACCCACGACTCATGGGTCCGCAGGCCGATGCTCTAACTGCTGAGCCAAATCGGCCAGGGCAGAGAAATGGCATTTCTTTTCAAAGGAGTTGTCCCAGCCCTGGCCGTTGGTTTTCTTGTTTCCTTGCATCCTTTCTGCAGATATGCTTCTGCAAAGTCAGAACATGCTCACATCGCTAACATGTACCCACATTTTAAATCGAAATAAAACCCTTTATTAACATTTTCTGTTCATTTTATATCAAGACTAAAGTTAATGTTTGATTCGGAAAACGTTTATGGTGCAATTTGAAATGGCTGAAGCAAGCGGCTTTGAAGCGTGTCAAGTACTTTTGAAGTTGGTTATAGGTAAATAGTGAGTATTCTAACTACGTATCTGTTCAGTAGAATAAGATCTGCACAGTATTTTGTTTTTTTTCTTTATTGATTTTAGAGAAAGAGGAAGTGAGAAGGAGAGAGAGATAGAAACATCAATGAGAGAGAACATCAATTGGCTGCCTCCTGCATGCCCCCCACTGGGGATCGGGCCCACAACCTGGGCATGTGCCCTGACCGGGAACCGAACCGGTGACCTCTTGGTGCATGGGTCGATGCTCAACCACTGAGCCACACCAGCCGGGCTGCGCAGTACTTTGAGTGAGCTGCGTTAGTGTCTTTGAGTGGATTTTCTGGGTTTCATGCTACCCGCCACTCTTAAAGAAAAAGAAAGAAATCTGACTGAGTTGTTCAAAATGGCACACTGTCCAGCAGATTTTAAAAAACAAGAATTCATGGGACACTTCTGATGTCAATGTGCGGGACTAGGTCTCCCAGCTGTTCCAGGGCACATTGAGCACAGTAGAGTGTGAATAGAAGGGGGTGTACACTTGATTGCTAGAAAGGATGGAAAGATAAAGTCACGAGAAAGAAAGCCTACAGTCTTCTGTGTTCAGAGGAATATCCTTCTTTTTTTTCAATCCTTGCCTGAGGAACTGTTGATTGACGTTAGAGAGGAAGGGAAAGAGAGAGAAACATCAATGTGAGAGAGAAGCGGCGATGGGTTGCCTCCTGGACTCACAACCTAGGCGAGTGCCCTGCCCAGGAACAGAGCCCACATCCGTTCTGTGTACAAGATGATGTTCCCACCAACGGAGCCCCCGGCCAGGGCAGAGGCATCTCTTACTTTGATGGAGATATCAGGAAAGGCTTATGAAGTTAGGAGAATTCAAAACTGAAACAAAATCTTCAGCTATGAAGATTGCACCAGGAACGACAACTCCGCTGTTTCTTGTTTTTAAGGATTTAGAGTCCAAGATGCTCTCCAGGGCGTGGGGACGGGGGATACAACATAATTTCGTGTTTGAGATGTGAAGGGAAAGGTCGTGATCTTGAATGATCACTCGATGAATTCATTTGCTTCTAATACTCAGCTTTAGGTGGTTTTATCGTACACTGAGCAAATGCAGGTGTTTTTTTAAAGACTCGAGACTCTCTGCACTTCAACTGGGTGTTTCCGTTGTTCTGTCTTCTAATGTTCATACTGACGGTTTTTCTCTGCAGACACCTGAAAGCACTCCGAGCCAGCCGCCTTCTGCCCAGCAAGCTGTAAAGGTGGCGATTCCTCATGTAGGGAGATTTGTGACTGAGTCCAAGGAGGGGGGTTATGATGACGAGGTACCTTTGTCCCGGCTCTCTGCACTGCCCCTCCTTGTTTACTCTGGGCATGCCTGCACCCCCACACTTACCTGTTGCCGCATAACCTAAGCTTCGCCACCCACGGTCTGAAACAACCTTGCCCACTGCTAACAGGGCTCTGAATGTCCAATGAAAATTTCAGCAGAAAGCGTACGGAATTTTTTAGAGTAATACTTTCCCTGTCTAGTATTCGTTGCTGTATGCAGTCCTAAGATTGGTTTACTCTCAGGTTGATCGATTCCAGTAAGGTGTGTTTAATGAAACAGCAAAAGGCTGGAGACTTTAAAAACAATTTTTCTTCTTCTTTTCTGTTTTACTTGAATTCTTTATTATAATACTTTGCCCACCATCTCCTGGCAAAAGGATAGACATCCTGACTGCGAATAGACAATTGATGCTTTTGCTTCCACAATCTCCATGGGACTGTGAGCTGGAGGATTCGTCAGCGTTGCTGAATGCCCACCCGTGTTTCATACACAGTGGGCCCTCCGCCTTCTCTCCTCTTCCCACATCTGTTCATTCTCATCCAGTTAGTTTTCTAATAGAGGCATTTTTGCTTCTTACGATGTGGTTTGGGGGATCCAGGTGAAAATGCCCTGTTATCCTGGTCCCATCGGAAGATCCCTCCCGCCCCGACCTCTACATTTCTGTTAAGACTCTTACATTTTGATATTTTCCATATTCCAGGAGTGCATAAAGACTTGGATTCTATCATTTGTTAGTTTTCAGTGATCTAGATGAGAACTGAATATATACTAAATAGCTTTTTCCAAGTAACTTTTTTCTGGATTCTTTCCAAGGTTATCATTAAAGTATTACGTAAGAATTACAATGTCTTTATGACGCTAAAATCAGAGGTGTCAGAAAGACATCAGTTTTATGTATCAATGTACGAAATCGTGGCCCTAAGGAGAGTAAGAAGTAGGTTGGCGAGATGGGACCTGGTCAGAAGGATTTTCTCAAGAAGTTAGTGTTATAGCAGCTCTCAATGTGTAATCCAAAACAGACACTCCGAGACATAGTTTCCGTGAGTCAGAGGTAATGGATTCAGTCTCTTGATAGCTCTAATTCAATAGCTTCAGAGTGCCTTGAGTTCTTCCATTTTGCAGCTATTTTAAAATGTGAACAGCTGAGAAGAATTGGCTGTTATGAAAACAAAGAATACACTTCAGTATGTGGTACTTAATAGCAATATTTTGTTCTAGTTAACTATTTCAGTACCTTATTGGCACTTGAGAATTATGGAAACGGTTACGTTTTTAGTAAAAATGGAAACCTATTGATCAAGCACCCCAGAGTGCTTGTTTTAGGGTGAGCCTCCTGGCATTAAAAAAAAAAGCAGAATTGAGGTTAATCCTTTAACACGATCGTTCGTACAAACGCTGATGCTACTGGCAGAGTGTTGTTTTGTGTTTTAACCCATTGGAGTGGCGGGCTAACAGTGCATGCGGCTGGGCACGGGCTGTGGGCACGGGCTGTGGGCACAGGGCAGCTGCGGAGGGCTGTGCGGGCCTGTGGTTGTTGCTGCAGGGCTGCCTGGCCAGTGGGCGGGCGGAAGGAGCGTTGAACTGAACCTTGGCTGCCTGAGCGCCCCCAGCCTTCACGAAGAGGCACCTTCCAATAAAACGATGGTTGCTGTTGCTAAACGGTTCTCTCCGAGAGCAGCCCGTTTTTCTGATTTGTCAGCAAGGGGGTGTCGTGTTTAAATTCTTTGGCTCAGAGAGGGGGTGCCTTTTTGCTTTTTGCACAAAGGCACCGTGTGGACGCGACGCGGCCCGCAGATGACTTTGAAATAGACTTACATGCATAAGTGCATCCTGTTTGCTATTAAAAAAAAATGCAACCTTTGATTGATCCATGGGACTTCTAACTTGCATGGAAAGAGATGATTTTGGTCTTTTAAATTTTTTCATGTTACTCATTCGAAAACTTTCACTTTAAACCCTTTGTGGCAGGTCATGATGACCCCGAATATGCAAGGTATCATCATGGCCATAGGTAAATCCAGGAGTGTGTATGACAGGTGTGGCCCCGAAGCAGGGTTCTTTAAGGTACAATTCCCGGTTTCCTCTTCTTTTCTTATTTTTTAATGAGATTTCCTAAAATATTGTCTTTTCTTGATTAAATTTGTTTTCCTGTTCAACTTTTCTCCTGTTGTAGCCTGATGTTCTAGGGGTTTCTTCTGTGCGTGAATCGAAGACTGATTATTTTTTTTTCTTTAGTCCAGATAATTCTACAAAGACTACACAGTGCACCTCTGTTTTATTAGCAGAAATTTGAATTCTGTTCTTACTTGAAAGGAATAAAGGGTATTGATAAGCAAAACTTAGGAACCGAGTAACTTTGTGATAATAATTTATTTTTTCCTCATTGGAGATACGATTAGTCATTCCCGTAATATTTTTCTTTAATCTTGCTTTCTTCATTGGGGTGTTTCTAAAATCATGCAGGTGTTACCTTTTTATGTTTCTATTCGCTTATGTTTTCCCCTTGGTTAATTCTTGAATGCTGGTCATTTCAAGACATGTGAGACCATGCAGCTGGTGCGTTATTCAATGGCTCGATCCTTTTCCCTCTAATTCCAGATCTTTACGATGTTTTTGATTACAGTAGTTGCTTTTAAAAATGAAAGCACTGTATATTTTGTCATTTTATTTAGATTAACTGAAAATCTACCAGGATTTTTTCACTCCTAGCACCTCATTCGTGTTTGTTTATTTCTATTTTAAAAAATGTGGGGGGGGGGGCGGCATTGAGGTATAGTTTACTACATTAAATGCATGCTCCTTTACTTGACATTAAAAATCTAAATTTTTCTCGTAATTTTTTCTGCTCTACCACCATCAAACTCGAGCTTTCAAACACTGCTTATTTCCAGTAGTTCTTTCGATATATAGAACTGAACAGAGGCCTAGGGCATTGCAGCCTGTGTCAATAAACAATTTTGCACCTGTTTGGATTGGCATGGCCAACCCTCCTGGTAGGCCCAAGACTGTGGGATTCCTGGGAGACGACTTTACCTGCCAAACTGTACAAGTTCTGGCAAAACGGTCCCAGGAAGAGATTGTCACCCTAATAAGAAGCCTTAAGAAAGGTTGAAAAACTACTCTTAAAAAACAACAACAGAAAACAAACTTTCATGTTTAAAAATGCATCCTTATTCCTAAGTAGTCTACATGTTCTTTTCTTATGAAACACTGGGTATCTGTCTTCTAAAGTGTGCATCTATTTCTATCTATTTCATGTGGAAGTTATCTGTTGTTCACCATGCCATTGTCATTTTTTTTATAATCAGGTTGGGTATCTCTATGTTGAATTGGATCTCATTTTTATTAAATTAATCTCTGCATATATTTTAAAGAGCCGGTTAATTATACAAACTACAAACAACACTCCCTCCCCCCACCCCCCATGGTAACAGCTTTCAGTTATTGTTATCTTGTCCTTTTGGCATCATTTCCATAACTTTAACCAGAACGCTTGTGTTTTTACAATTCTTTCTTTGCACATTTTCTTTGAATTGGGATGTGGGTGATGAGCCCTTTCTCCCCCCACCCCACGTAGTCACACTGACTCTCACAGTTCCCATCCCTCCGGGTGCAGCCTCGCTCTCTCCTCCCTCCTTCCCCCCCCTCTCTCACCACACACACACACACACACACACACACACACACACACACCTCTAAAATCTTGTCATTTCTGATTAAATCAGAACACCCTGTGTTATTTTTATGTTTGCTACTCAGGATTGAGCTAAGTTGTAAACATTGTTACTTTTACCTTTTTGAACCTCAGCTTTCGTTTTCCTTGGAGTTAGTTTGTTGTTTTTTTTTCCTCATGTGTATCTCTCTTTCACTTCCAAACTCTCCACCAGTTTGCTGACATCACAAACGAATCGCTTATTCCGTTCCCTGTGGGTTTTATGTCCTCGGGGGACCTGCTCTGGAGCTCTGTGGCAGCGTTGACGTTCCTTTCCTCCGAGGTCTCAGTTTCCTGTCACCCAGGGGTGCTCCTTGCATCTTGTCCTGTGTGTGTTTTCTGTAGCTCATACATTTTTCTTTTTTGGTTTGCCCTCTAATTTTTATGCAGCAGCATAGTTCTGAAATTTATGTTTTTACCCATCTGTCACTGAAGAATATATATGTGTGTAATCTTATGGAAACATTATTTGTTTATAATTAGTGTATATATTATAAATGATGTATAGGTATATAACCAACATGTGGAAAATTCTAGCTGATCATATATAACTTTAGGAAATCTGTCAAGTGAATAACAAAAGTAATATATGCAAAGTGCAGTCACTCAGTAATATAGAGGCTCCCAAAAGACATATCTAGCACAGTATCTAATATGTGATGGCCACTTCTGTCTTCCTATTTTTCTTAAAATAGATTAGTGCATCTAAATGTTTATAATGATTAGTTTATTATAAATTGAAGGAGAAGGGTTTTTTTTTTTAATATCCCTTCTATATTTGATCACAGTACCAAAGAAAAATCTTTATCGGGTTTATTTTATATTGGCATTGTAGCTAGGAGAAGGAAGCTTGTCAACTCTGTGCCTAAGGACTTCTGGGTATGGGTTTCCTTATGTATTATGATGAGGCCAATTTTGTAAGTGTTATACATGTTTGCGAGTGGCAAAACCATGTGACGAAAATGTTAGCTTTGTTACTGATAAAAATATAAGTTGCAAAGTGAAATGTATCAGACTGAGAAGTGGACTTGATACGTTTTAACCTCTGAATTAGGAAGTTACCGACCCAGTCAGTCAGTTGATATGTCCACCTCCCACACGGGACCGCCCACCTGGGAGTCTGCTCCTGCAAACGTGTATGAAAGAGTTAACAGGCAGGCAGATCTGCACAAATAAATGAGAAGGGACATGTACCTAGGTCCTTCTCCCAGTCTGACTGTTTGTTAGGATTTAGTTTTCATTGTTAACAGGAAAATCCCCCCAAAATAGTGGCTTGAAGACAGAAGTTTCTATCATGTAAAAATGAAACCCAGAGAAAGGCAGTACAGAACTACTATGATGAGCAAAAATAAAAGCCAGAGCGAAGAAAAAGAATACTATTCTCCAAGGTACCCATTGCCTGTTCGTCCAGGAGTGGGCGCTGGAGGGTCCTATGATAATTATCATCGTGGGATTAGTTTAACTTTTTTCATTTACTTTGAAAGACAGTAAAATGTCTTTTTGGTATATATTTTTTCTATACCTAGCTAAGTACCCTCAGAATTTTAATGAATAGCACTTTATATTATGAGACTTTTTTTCCTGTTTAGTTCATTGCTTCATAACAATTGTTTCCTTTTGACGTAATTTTATCGCCCTTTTTAAGTTATGAAATGCCTATTATTATTATTACTCCTTTGTTTATTCAATAAATATAAAATATATCAGTAGAATGGGGAGACCCAAACAGATCCATTTATAAATGGTACTTAATATGTGAGAAAGATGATATTTCAAGTCAGTGTATAAAAGACACATTGGTCAAAATTTTATGTTTGAACTGTTTGACTCTTTCTCTATTTGGAGAAAGCAAAATCCCATATTTATGAATCTAAACAAAAAGTAAAATCCTGAAAATACTAGAATTACAGAGGTGTGTAATTTTGGAAGTGTTCATATAGGCCCAGATCCATAAAGAAAATATTGCTGTATTTTATAAGAGTTTCAAAAGTCTATACAGTAAGACAGTAAAAACAAATAAAAAGATAAATGACAAACAAAATACAATTTGCAACTTATAGACGAATCAAGTGTCTTAGCAGAGCAAATGCTCATTTAATTTAAACAACAACATAAAAACCTTAGAGGTTCCTTATTTTAACGAGAATGTCTCTAGTGTTTTATTAAGTATATTGTTTTTTTTTTTAATCGAATCCTCTTATAAATATAAAAACACTCTCAAATTCATAGTTAAGAGTCTTCTTTGACATTGGTGCTGGAACCTGGGAAGTTTTTAATGCATCTGAGATACTAAGCAGGCTTCTCTTTCAGTTTTAGTCTTGGAAATGTAAAGATCTTAATTAGCCTTGGCTTAAAAAAAATCATTGTGAACGCCTTCTATTCCTATATATTCTTTTTGTACACAATGTAGTTTATCAGACGTGAATATGGAGACCTTTGTTCACAGATAAATTGATACATAGTTTCTTTTTTATATCGGTCAACTTTTGATATTCGGATTAAAGTAGCCTTGTATATCATTAAGGAGACTTCCCTTTTTTCAGGCGTTGGAGCAGGTTAGGTATAATAGAAACATCTTGTCCGTGAAGATGTGCCCTAGCAGCTCGGCTCGAACCCCGTGTGGGCCTGATTCCTTTGCTGAGCCCATGTCTCGGGCAGCGATTTCAGTGTTTCTGTAGTTTTGCTGGGTCTCTTCAGTTTTTCTACCTCTTAAAGCAATCCTGGTAATTTACGTATTCCTAGATGATCCTCTTTTTAATCAAGATGTTATAGTTTATTGGCATAAAGTTATATGTATTATCCTTTTATAACTCTTAAAACATGTACCTGTATTTTGGTGTTGAGTTTTCCATTTTTTTGGTTTCCCATTTAGCTTTTTGGAAAAGAAATAGCATCGACTCTATCCAATGGCCACATTATTTTATTTCTTCTAGTTTATTTTGGCTTATTTTCTTTCTCTCCCTGGCTTCTTGAAATACATTTTATTCTGTTTTTGCTGAAGTTGGAAATTTCCTTTGACGACCTAACACAGTCTGGCTGTGTCCTATCGATTTTGACATCTCATATTCTCAATGTCAATACAGTTTTGATTCTTGGGGCCTAAGAATTATTTAAAGCTGTATTTTTAAATTCCTACGGGTTCAGTGTGGGAGCTGCCTTTAGTTTCAGTTCCGTTTGTACTACGTTGTGGTCAGAGAGCGTACTGACATGTTGGGGTCCTCTGGAGAGAGGTGGGGTGTCTTCATCCCCGCTCCACTGTCAGTGTTTAAAAAACAGTCCACATTTTAAATATAGACATTTATTTACACAGAGACACGCACTCGGTATTCACCGAACATTATCGTAGAGATAATAGCACTTGGAGAACGATGTGACCGGCTCTATGCCACGGTTAGTGAGTCGATACAGTTTAGAAAAGTAAATCTTTAGAACTGAACATTTCAAGAGAGACATCAACCCGTCCTAGCAGTCAGCCGCAGGTGGGGAATGAACACGCCGTCATCCATGCGGAGAACGCGGTACCCAAAGCAGGTGTGCATCGGGGGACGAGCCCGGCCCAGGCGGACAGAGGAGGTCCTGGTTGGGAGTAACAGGGACGAAGCCTAACAGGTGACTTGGGCCCTGACGAGTGGACCCACTCGAAGGGGTGGTGAGAACAAGTTTAAAAAGGAAGCCAGAGGCTTCCTGACGACCAGTGCCACATGGTATCTTGTCAGCGTGGGGGATTTCATCACGGCGTCTGTGATAATCACCTGACCTGAAGTGTGGACAGGACAAGCACAGTTCTGAGTGGACAGGGTGCTGAGGAGTTCCTAGGAGGCCGACTAGCAACCCGGCACATTCACCGTGTCATTGACAGACGGCGGCGAGCTTTGCTGAGTCTCTGTTGACAGTTTGAAGGAATAGATATGATTGCCAAGTGTTTTAAAAGTTAGAAAACTGAATTTTGGAAATGAGGAACGTATGCGGGTCGAAGGTGATTTTGTGTATGTGTGTGTGTGACAAATTACCCCTAGAAATTAAAACATGCCTAGAGTGGTTTAAACACCTACAGGTTGTAAATTTGGCATTTACTTGTGAAAATTAGGAGACTCTTAAATAGAGCAAAATCAAGTAATAAACATAATCTTAAAGTAAAAGAAGGTATATATATTCCAGCTGTCTAGTAGAAGTCTACTTACTATTCATAAAACAATCACAGCCTCTATTTTGAAAATAGGTAGGAAAATGGATAACTCTGTAGTGTTATCATTTCTATCTCTGAACCATAATATTATTTTAACAAACTCAATACAAATCTATTTTATTTTGGCCATACTAAAACACAATATTGGCCAAAAGCACAATAGCTAACAGAAAAAAACCTGTAATAGCCTATAACAGTCATTGTCTAAGGGCCATAATAAAAATGAACAGTTATTGTTCTTATATTTTTTCTCTAATTCAGTATAATTTGGTTATTAAATGAACATGAGCCTTTTTTTCAAATTGGGAAAATAGGGAGATTTTAAAGAGTTCTAAGCCAAGCTCATGTGCGGTTATTAGGTATACCAAGAAGTGAACCTTGATAATCTTACATGTCAATGAGAGTGAATTTTCTTGGCTATTTTTAACCACAGCTCTAAGACCGCAGAATGACATGTATATCCTAAATAAAAAGTAAGTAAAATAGAAGATGCTATTTTAGCAGTAAAGTAATTCTTATTCCATTTATAATGCTAAGCTATGCAGAAAGGACTCCGCCTCCCCCTTGATAAACTGTAACTATATGTAACTAGAACATTTCATTTAATGTTAGTTATATTTTCTGCCTTCTATAAAATACAGTTATATAAGTGATGATATCTGTATGCCCAAGAATTGCTTAAGAAAGGCATAGATTTAACAAGAAAACCGTGCTATAGAGTGGATACTTTGAAATATACAGTCAAACCTCAACGTAACGGACTAATTCGGGCAAAGGGGTGTCCCTTAAAGCCGAAGTCCATTATATAATAAAGTAGGTTTTCCGAATGTGTGTTAAATATGTGACAATTTAGTTAGTGTATACCTCCTTTTACTTATGTAGACACATTTGTGTAATTAAAATTATGTATGAAAAGCTTAATTTCACAGAAAAGTTTTCTATGTGTATTGCAGTCATTTTAAATGCAGTCTCTCCGTGGTTGGAGTGTCGGCCGGTATAGCAAAGGGTTCGCCTTCTGCTCGAGGGCACGCACCTGGGATGAGTGCAGGAGGCAGCCAACGCCTGTGTCTCTCTCACTGATGTTTCTCTCTCTCTCTCTCTTCCCCTCCCTCCCCCTGGTTTCCACTGTCTCTAAAAATCAATGAGAAAAACTGTCCTCAGGTGAGGATTAACAACAACAGAAACTGCTGCAGAAGGTCACACCGGGAGACCACAGAACCCCCCCACCCCCCACCCCACAGTGTGACCACGTGCTAATCATTCCCAGAAGTTGTTCTCCAGTGTGACTCCGGATTGAAATATGTGGACGAGAGTTGTGGACATGTACTATTTATTATGTTGGCAACATTACTACAGCATTTCTTCCCACATATGGCCTATTCACTAGAATTTGTTAAAAATAACAGCGAATTAATAACAAAAATAATTAATGTAATTGTAAGCAAATCTTGGTTAAAAGCATATCTTGGTTAAAAGCATTTTAAAATTAACAGGCTTAATTTTCACATATGACATGCAGACTGGAAATTTTGTCCATTACATCCGAAGTTCGTTAAATTGAGGGTTTATTGTATTTTGCATGAGGCCCCAAAATATTTTATGGTTAATAGAGCTAAAATTTAGCTACAAGCCTAATATAAATTAGTATTCTAAAAATTATTATTTCTAATCATAGTTTCTTGTATACAGCAGTATTTGATGTATAATTCTACATAGATTTCTATACGAGCAAATATTTTTCAAATCATTTGCCATGTACAAAAACCTATTAATATGTATTTTCCATCATAATTAGTTATCAATTGTGAGGTCTTTCTAGCTATAAAGGAAAAGTAAGCTTCAATATCAAGGTGGTAGTAGTCATAATGTTCATTAATAAGTAATTATACTAATGAAATGTGAAAATTTTTGAAGCAACAAGAAATTCATTCTGTGGTAACTGCAATCTCTGGGCTTGCTTTTTCATCCCTTATTTTGTGGACTGTTCAGTTGAAAGTTAATTGTAGTGATATCGTTAGGCATTCGAGAGCCAGCCACTGTGTCTCAGATCTGGGTATTCCACAGGAGTTCTCTGTCAGCCCTAGAATTTGGGGTCTTAGAGGCCACATCAGACTGACACTAGAAAGCACAGGAGAGCAGCTGCTTGGTATACCAGTCTCAGGCGACCTCTGAGTGGACTTGGACCGGGCTTTGATGAGCTTCACAAAAGTCCTCACGTAGTACGCTTAGATGTGTTATTTATTTTACCACGTCTCTGGGTGGAAACAGAAAGAACATTTATAGAAGGAAGGGCTTATGTGGTCAGTTTTGTAGAAAGTTCTTTGAATCTAGGAAACATGAAGAAGTATTCTTAGATACCTTGTTGGTCATACTTGCAAAGGAAAAGGGCATATGAGAACGCAAGAATAATTACAGTTACACTATGGAAGGATTTAATTGTTACAACTAACCCACAGTGACATTTTGTTGCATTTCCTAGGCAATTAAGTTGGAGTACTCAAGGCTGGTTAAGTTGGCCCAAGAAGATACCGCACCCGAAACCGACTATCGTTTACATCATGTGGTGGTCTACTTTATCCAGAACCAGGCACCGAAGAAAATCATTGAGAAAACACTGCTGGAACAATTTGGAGATAGGAATTTGAGTTTTGATGAAAGGTAATGTACACGTACGAAATATGTAATTTACAGGCTCTAATTCAACTTTTGAATGTTTATTTTCTATGTACACAAAGACATTTTCAATAAATACAGCACAAAATCTGACCTGACTTCATTTGAACAGGGGCTTTGTAATTTATCTGCAGGTTATAATCAAGACCTTTAAAGGCTCTAAGTGAAAATTATTCAGTTCATTTTAGTACATTTTCATTGTGAGCCAAGGTACTGGGCTAAGCAACATAATGATACACACAAGAGTACACTGTCATCACTGCCTGTGGGACTCCGTATTTTAGAGAGAAAAAATGTTCAACCTTTACACTGTGAATATTTTGAGTCAGATAATTGGTTCAATTAATTTTGGTTTACCAAAAAATGTTTTCTCTTTAAAGCTCCTATAAAACTATTTACTAATGTTAAAATTCTAAATGTCATCGAGTTAGAATGAATACTGTTGAAAGAAAAAAAGGTCTCTGTTCAAGATCAAAGTATTAGAAGTGATTTTAGCATGTGAAACATTTATGTCTTGGAGTTCATTGTGATCACATTCTAATTATGAAATCAGTGATTATCCTTCTTATGACAATTTCAAAAATACTGAATGGAAAATATGTTTAACAGAGGAGATGAGGAGGAGAAACGAACATCCCGTGTTCATTCCTGCTTCACCATGTGGAATTTAGGATTTAGTGAAATAATGCGAGTAACTGGTTTTGAATATCAGGTAGACGCTGAGTCTCAGTTAAGTGTTGGCTGTTACAATGTTAATAGGCGTATGTGGGCATCATTCATTTTGTTACATCTGACTACAAAGAGCTCCGCGGAGTGACTGATCGTGATCCCTGTTATCTCTGTTAATGAACTATGTTCAGTAAACATGTGCTATTGAATTTGGGGAAGAGATTTCTGGAATAATCACATTTTCATTCTTTTGCAATTATGTGTCCTGGCAGCTGCAGAGAGTCGATTTGTTTTGATAACCTAATTTGATAAGTATATTTCGTGGGGATTTCCTTATCTATGATTCTGATGATAAATTGACTGCAATGTTTCTATTCTGACGAGCAGTGATAGGAACATTTTGGATCCTTTTTACTATTTGCAAATGATGTGGGGGGCAATAAAATGTTTGAGCGTGCTAAATAAATATAAATTATTTTTGAAACACAGTTTTTACCTATGCAATCTTTATTAACAGACTGGAATTTTAAAACCCTATGTAACTATGACATGGTACATTTGACTCAGAATCGTTGACGCTGTCTTTTTTATGCACTTTGTCACTCCAAAGCACATTTTCCGTAAGGTCATTTGGGACTTGTTTCCTCCGTGACAGTGACCTCATGTCCAGATGTGTCGGCTGGTTTAGGTTTACGTGGCGCACACGTTCCAGGTGCACGGATCTGGCTCTAGATTGAGGAACCCTTTTCTTTCCTTTAAAGGTGTCACAACATCATGAAAGTGGCCCGAGCCAAACTGGAAATGATAAAACCCGAGGAAGTGAACCTGGAGGAATATGAGGTAACGTCTTTCTGCGACGTCCAGCTGTGGTCGGAGGAGGTCTGTGGGTCACGGGGCTCCCTGTCCGTAGCTCAGCTGAGCCCCGAGGAGATGAGGCCCATGGGGTGACCACCTGCCAGAGGCCTTCAGAGCCAGCAGAGACGGCCGGCTGACAGGACCTGCCTTCTTTTTTTTAATTTTTTTTTCTTTATTGCTTTTAGAGAGGAAGGGAGAGGGAGAGAGAGAGAGAAACATCGATGAGAGAGAACATTGATTGGCCGCCTCCTGCATGCCCCCCACTGGGGATCGGGCCCACAACCTGGGCATGTGCCCTGACCGAGAATCGAACTGGCGACCTCTTGGTGCATGGGTCGACGCTCAACCACTGAGCCACACCGGCCGGGCGGAACCTGCCTTTAAATGCCGAATGCTCTCTTGGCTTCATCACGTATTTTGATGTTAGACATTTATTTTAATAACTGAATCCCCTGTATGTTTTTCATCATTGAACCATGTGGTCCCTGTGAGCACACATGAACTGAGACTGTTTACAGTCATTTTGTGCACAGAATTCTCTTTGACTTAACTTCTGGCTTTAAAACTAATATGTTTTTTAAAAAATTGCCGATTCAAATACCTAGTATTTATTTGACCTTTAAGTTTATACTATATGTACTGTATCTTTTATATCATTAAATGCGATATGTATAATACCTTAGTCATACTTGTATTTAACTATATAGTGTCTTTTTTAGTTACAAATCCAGTTAGTTTTTAGTTGCGTTCGTGGGGGCCTTGGATGGATGTTTGGTCCCATTTACAGACTTAATTATTTGACATTCCCTTAAACAATGATTGTAATTCCCCATAGTATAACAGATAAAAGGAAATATACAGGAAACAGTCATTTTTGATGAAAACCCTTAGCCAGCCTGGAATACAAGGTTTTTATCCTTTTCCCCGAGTCTCAAATGAATAGACTATTCACCTGCCACATTTGAAATAAAAGTCAACGCAAATCTGGCAAAATTAAAAGGTGAAATAAATGTATTATGCGAAAACTTTTTTTTTCTTTTAGTTTCTTTAAATTCTGCATCAAATAATAGTCTTCAGGCTTTGATTCACATTAGAGTAGTAACCGCATTCACCTCCTACATCCACTGTGATATAGATGTATAATACAAGATGAGGCAACAGAAGGTTTACAGATGTTTGTATGGAAAATCATGCAATAAGTAATAAATAATATACAAGGGTAAACTTTTTTGCATGCTCACAACTGTAAGCCTACTTTTGCCCCATCCTGAATTTTTATAGTAGGCTTTTGTACTGAGGAATTTTGGAGAGAAAGAGAGAGAGAGAGAGAGAGAGAGAGTGTCAGACTGATTTTCCTGCCTTGTATTTCTGTTACCTTCTAATGAGATCGTGTGGTTTCATTTTTCATCAATGTCTAATAATTTTTGTTTATTATTTACTAATAAATAGTCTTGTCAGAACTTAAGGTCTTTTTTGGCAAACTGTTTTTATTTTATTTTTTGATTTATTATTACAGATGTCCCCGTTTTCCTGTACTGACCCCCTCCGTCCACTCCCCCCACCCCCATGCTCTCAGCAGTCTCTGCCTGTGTCCTTTGGCTCTGCGCACACCACCAGCTCACACCACACACAAGAACAAACTCAAAATGGATAAAAGACTTGAGTAGGTCGTGAGACCATAAAAATCCCAGAAGAAAATGTAGACAGCAAAATCTCAGACATCACACGCAGGAGAATTTTCACCGAGACATCACCACGGGAGAGAGAAACAAAGAAATTAAAGTCTTGGTTTAGCTCTAGATGGTCTTCACTTTGAAGTCTTTCCTATTAATTCAAACAGTTATCGGAACAGTGTGTTACTGTGTGGATCATCTCCAGGTTAGCGTGAATGTCTTCCTGTGTATACGTTCACTATTTTCTTGTGCTTACAGGAGTGGCATCAGGACTATAGGAAGTTCAGAGAAACAACCACGTACCTCATAATTGGGCTAGAAAATTTTCAGAGAGAAAGGTAAGGAAAAGCGGTCGCAGCTGAAAAGACGAGCTTAATTTGGGTTCTTAGTTCTATCAGATATGACCTTCTATATAGAAAAGATTTTAATCACAATATATATTGTTAATGCTTTATTTTAGAACAGTTTTAGATTTCCAGAGAACGTGCACAGTTAATACAGAGAGTTGTATATACCCCCCACACCATGTATTTTTTTCTTTTAAGTTAAATCTGTGAGGTCGGTATTCGTCTTTGTGTTTATCAGCTCTGAAATATGACCCCTGAAGTTTAGGACGTGGTAGGATTGGATAGCCGCCTAGAAGTTTGCTGGAGACCAGAGAAGCTGGTAGCCCAGCACGTAGGATTCTTTGTATTCCCTGACAGCTCCCTGCAGGCTCCTCCTTTTTCCAAATGCTTTCTGAGTCTACTCCTGACCTCGAATCAAACGTAGATTTTCCAGTCTGTCTGCATGCCTGAACTTTAGGTACTATGAAAATATAGCTGTGGAAAAACTGCTCTCTGGTCTTCTAAGTATTGAGACTGCAAACACATCTTAGATTTTTTTTTTCATTTATATTGCAAATGGTTTTAAAAGTATTTCTACTTACTCAACTCTGGTATGGTTATTTGTTTTCACTTGAATTGTCACCAAGAAGAAAGGATGGACATTGATTGACTTAGCACTACGGATTGCTCAGCAGTTGGTGTTTACTTATTTCTCCACATCGTTCTTGGTTCACAGCCTTTAATACGAACTTACTTGACTAGTGATTTGTTTTTGAAAGCGCTGTATTTGAAATGGGCCATAGCGCCACCAAGTGCAAAGATCTGTTGGAGTCCTTCTTCCTTTGCTTCTCCCTCCTTCCCCTTCCCGCCACTGAGGGAATAAAACGATTTTTTCTTTTTTTTATAAATTTTTTTTTCCTTTATTGATTTTAGAGAGAGAGGAAGGGAGAGGGAGAGAGAGATAGAAACATCGATGAGAGAGAACATCGATGGGCCGCCTCCTGCATGCCCCCCACTGGGGATCGGGCCCACAACCTGGGCATGTGCCCTGACCGGGAATCGAACCGGCGACCTCTTGGTGCATGGGTCGATGCTCAACCACTGAGCCACACCAGCCAGGCGACACTATGTTTTCTTAAATGCTGACAGAGACCTTTACTTCTAGAGGTATGATCTCCACCGTGGTGGCCACCAGGCATGTGTGACAATTCAAATTAATTAAAACTTTTAAAACTAAAAATTTCGTTTCTCGGTCAGACCAGCCACATTTCGAGTGCTCAGTGTCTGCAGGTGGTGACTACTGTGTTGATGTAAAACTCTCCCATCTCTGCAGAAGGTTCTGCGAGCAGGGCTGGTCCGCTCAGTGGGCAGTGCACCGTGCTATCACTATTACACTTACCACAGTTGTGGAAGTTGTTCATAAAAGAAAGACGTGGTATCAATACTTGGATGCCAGTTGTTGAAGTCCTAATTATTGTGTAATTTATAAGATAATTCACTTCACACTGGTCATTGAAATAGAAAACTATGTGGATTATAGCTCTATTTTATACATCATTGTGGTCAAGGTTTTACTTCTTCTATAGAAATATTTAAATTTATATTAGGGTTTCTCAGATTTGTGCCGATTCGAGAAATATTAATACGATGTTACAATTCAGTGACGTGTTTAAGACCAAAATGGCATCTTACGGACCAAGCAGTGACGCTCCCGGCACGTGAACTTGGTCAAGGTCACACAGCTGACTAGGGAGAGAAAAACGAAGATAGAGACCCCTGTGTTCTTGTGTAATTTAATGAAGTCAGATAAGCCCAAAAAGTAGTATTCATTTATCTCATTCAGAATTTAAAAAGTGGGAACTGTCACTTTCTAGCTCTCTGCATAGCATCTGTATTAACTCATTTTAGCTAACATCTGTTAAAGGTCTTTAAAATATAATAACTTGGGCCCTGGCCGGTTTAGCTCAGCGGTTAGAGCGTCAGAGAGTCACAGGTTCAATTCCGGTCAAGGGCACGTGCCTTGGTTGTGGTTTGTCCGTGGCCCTAGTTGGGGTCGTGCAGGAGGCAACCAGTCGATGTGTCCCTCTCACATCAGTGTTTCTCTCCCTCCCTTCCACTCTGCAGATAAATGGAAAAATATCCTCGGGTGAGGATTTAAAAAAAAAACAAAAAAAGATATAACTTGGCAATATGTTGAAATTTCATAATTTCCTTATCTTAAATATGTATTTGTTTCAAGTCAATATTCTCGTATGTGTTAATTAAATTAGGAAGATCAACTGGAAAGTTAGTAATGATGACAAATAATGTTTATAAAACATGTAAAAAGAAATGTTAGTTTTATCACTCTAAACATAGTAGTTGCCATAGCCAGCAGCATATCAAATGTTCCCAAAAGGTTCTGTCAGACGGTTTTCAATGAGAACCTGACACTTGGAAACTGTGACGGGAACTGTACCGATGGGTCATTGTCAGTTCCGTGACTACAGCCGTTTCTGTCACCGTGCCTTCCAGGGGTGTAAGGAGGGTGTGCAGAGATCAAGAGAGAGTCCTCCAGGCTCCAGTCTTATTGTATCTCAAATAAGAATGTGGTGTCCGGCCGGCGTGGCTCAGTGGCTGAGCGTCGACCCTGCACCAAGAGGTCACCGGTTCGATTCCCGGTCAGGGCACATGCCCAGGTTGTGGGCCTGATCCCCAGTGGGGGGCATGCAGGAGGCGGCCAATTGATGTTCTCTCTCATCGATGTTTCTCTCTCTCTCTCCCTCTCCCTTCCGAATCTCTCTAAAACCAATAAAGAAAAAAAATTTTTTAAATAAAAAATAAATAAAAACATATTTTTTAAAATCTTTAGCTGAGAATATATCCATATTATTTCAAAATAAAGTTTTATAATCTTAGGTTTTCTCAAAAACAAATTCCTGGAAAAAGCCATTTTTAGTACGTGCGTAAAATAACTTTTCAAAACAGTTTCAGGCTGTAATTTGATTTGTCATGAGTGTATATATTTCCAGATAATTCTATGTTTAACCATTGGAGTATAGCACTGATTTATCTGAAAACACAAAATTAAATAATAAACAGTAACACTGATTGGCAGTGTACCCTAGAGTTTTCCTTTATAATATCTCACTTTTTAGGGTGTTCCATTTTTCTGAATTAATCTATAGAAAGCTATGTTATGATTGGACAAACTAGCACAATGGAGCTATCTTAATATATCTTTCATATTTCCATTTTGCAAATATATATCTGTATATATTTTTTCCTACAGCATGTGAGGAGATGGGTCATTATTTCAGAGACAGATATAACACTCAAACATTTTCCTCTCCTCCCTTTATTAAAACTAGTTTGAACTTCATAATGTCTAGATTTAATTAACATAACAAATTAATATTACTGGTATTAAAAATAGTGCAGAGAGCTACCCTTTTAGCCTTTCATGTTAGTGTTTCCTTGTGTTCCTTTGCATCCTTCTAGGTTTCCGAGATTTAGAAGGATTCTTGTCCCTTTCTACTCCCCCATCTCCCTTGTTGTTCTCCCCTCTGACTTGAAATTTTTCTCAGTGACTAGAACTGTGCTGTGGCATAGAAAAACTCCTAACCAAACAGTCACTGAATGAACCAGTGATGTGATCAAAAAGCAAAGTAGCACTCTTTCTTCCTACAAAAACGACGTTCTGTCCAGTGAGTAGTCTATTCATATCAGTCTTAATTTTGAATCTGAATGAAAGACACCAGGAAAACAAATGCCCAGCGCAGACAAAGGGGACTCCCTAAATGCGTCCGTTCTGGCCTTTTCTCCCAGTTTTTGTGTTGTTTTTTGATTTTTGTATTTTACTTTTAAGACATAATCGTCTTCTGGTTTCCTGTATCAGGCTCCCAGTGATCAGATCATAGTTTTTATTATAATGTTCTGGATGTTCAAAAGGTAAATGTGTATTTTAAATGTTTTATAATTATAGCTGACTCTTCTATGAAATACTAATGCTCTCTTTCTTATACTTTTAAGTTATATAGATTCCTTGCTGTTCCTTATCTGTGCTTATCAGAATAACAAAGAACTCTTGTCCAAAGGCCCGTACAGAGGACATGATCACGAGTTGATATCACATTACAGAAGAGAATGTTTACTGGTAAGTTGAAAGCACATAGTATGTGTTTACTTTATCTTTTTGTCCTGTGTTGAGCCAGTTTTCCACTCATAGAAGTGATTCACTGTATAAACTTGACGGGGTAAGAATCATGGTGATGTCTGTAAGCTGGGTGTACTCTCTTAAAATGGGAGAATACAGTCAATTCTTTATCCCTTCTATGTATGGATACTAAGTATTGCATGTGATAAACCATAAATGTTCTTAGAATGGGATCCGAATGATTACATTCTTATATTTATATTTCTTTACATTCATCCAATAGTTACCACGTCCTTGATTTCATTTGCTTCACCATTTAAAAAAATTTTTTTCCCCTTTATTGATTTTAGAGAGAAGGGGAGAGAGAGAAACATCGATGAGAGAGAACATCGATTGGCCGCCTCCTGCATGCCCCCCACTGGGAATTTGGCCCACAATCTGGACATGTGCCCTGACCGGGAATCGAACCGGTGACCTCTTGGTGCAGGGTCGACGCTCAACTACTGAGCCACACCGGCCGGACTTGCTTCGCCATTTTTATACCCTGTCCTTCATACCCATTGTATTCTTGCCTTAGTTGAGGCTCTCGCCCTCCTTCCCCTGTCTGTCTGCTCTGTTTCTGACTCAATCACTACTACTTTCTAGTTTACCCTCTAGCATACTACTGCCAGAATGTCTGAAAACACACCTGATCGTGCCGAATCTAACATTAAATTTTAGAATAACAACAATGTCTTGGAATGCATATTATAAAAATTATAGTAGATACTTCAAGGGTTGTCTCATGTTTAAAGATTTTTTTTTTATTAATTTATTTTTGTTACAGATGCTTCTCCTTTTTCCCCCCAGACACCCTCCTCCTTTTCCTGCCCCCGGCCAAGCATTGTTGTCCGTGTCCATTGGTTACGCAGACATGCACATAAGTTCTTTGGTTCATCTCATTTAATCCTCTTAACCACCGTGTAAGGAAGTGAATAGGACCCCATTTTTCAAATAAAGAAACTGAAGCGGAGAGATTACTTGTTTGCTCAAGATTAGATGATTGGTTGGTGGGTGGCTGAGTTAGACTTTTAACATTAGCCTGTTTCCTAACTAAAGATAAATCCCACAAGAATGGTGTAATATAAACATAAGAAATAATGTAAGTTTTGTATTTGAAATTCAGCTTAAAACTATGATCATTTAAAAATCTTATTTAGCCCTGGCTGATTTGGCTCCGTGATTAGAGCATCGGCCCATGGACCTATGAGTCAGGAGTTCGATTCAGGTCAAGGGCACGTACCTCGGTTGCGATTCGTCCCCGACCCCCGGCCCTGGTTGGGGTCGTGCGGGAGGCAGCCAGTCGATGTGTCCCTTTCATGTCGATGTCTCTCTCTCTCTCTCTCTCTCTCTCTCTCTCTCTCTCTCTCTCTCTCTCTCTGTCTCTCTCCTTCCCACTCTATCTGAACAAAAAATGTATAAGTGTCCTCAGGTGAGGATACCAAAAAAAAAATCTTATTTATCTGCTATAAACATAAGATTTCAAACATAAGCCCTTCAATATTATAGCCGTTATTTTATCTGTATTCTTTCTCCATCTCTTATATCCGTATTTCTTGTCTCAGGGATTTCTCAGTTCTCCTCGGTTAGGGATCAGCACGTATGGCCTGCGCTCCAGCCTGTCCCTTATTTTTGTAAATAAAGTGTTACTGAAACGCAGCCGTGCTCATTTGTGTGTCATTGCCTCTGTGAGACAATAGGCAGGTTGGCTAACTGCAGCGGAAACAGTATGTCCCGCAAATAGTTCCTCTCTTGTCCTTTCCAGAAAGAGCTTACCGGTCCCTGTTCCAAACCGTGCGCTGTACTCGAGTTTTCTGTGTCAGTCCCTTAGGTGTCTTGCACCTGGAACAGTGTCGGGCCCATGGCATGAGCTCAGTAAGAACTTTTTGAAGGGATGAACGAGTCCATTGTTTCCCTTTATATTTTTGCACCAAGGAATATAGTTTTTCTTACTCAGTTGACATTTATGGAGAAGATGGTGAAGAGTTTTCCAAAATTAATATGGAGTTTAAATTTCTGTATTTTGAATATTCCTTGGAGTGCTTAGTGAACTTTAGTATTGGGTGAAGTTCATCCCTGGAGAAGAAATAAAAATGGGCCCCCGTAGCGATGATCACTGTACGCTGGTCATGAACTTTACAAACATGACAACATTTTCTGTTTTCTTTTATGTCTGTTGCTGTACGCGTCACTTTCCCTAAGACACTGGTTCTCAACCTTCCTGATGCCACGACCCTTTAATACAGTTCCTCACGTTGTGGTGATTCCCAACCATAACATTATTTTCGTTGCTACTTCATAACTGTAATTTTGCTCCTGTTATGTCTCAGGCGACCCCTGTGAAAGGGCCGTTCGACCCCCAGAGGAGTCGCGACCCACAGGTTGAGAACCGCTACCCCAAGAGGTTGAGACTGTTCTTCCTGATCCCCGCTTGTGCTCAGACCGCCTGTGCGCGTACTGACTGTGTCGTCTTCAGTACGTGCACCGGCAGGTGTTTTTGTCTCATTGCGAAAGGAAACGACTAAAGGTAAATATTCTTTTTCTCCTTGCATTAAGAAACTGAATGAGCAGGCTGCAGAGCTGTTTGAATCCGGAGAAGACCGAGAAGTCAGCCACGGCCTGATCATTATGAATGAGTTCGTTGTCCCATTCCTGCCCTTGTTGCTGGTGGACGAAATGGAGGAGAAGGATGTTCTCGCCGTGGAGGACATGAGAAACCGATGGTGTTCTTACCTCGGACAAGAAATGGAATGTAAGTGTACATTGTGCTCCTGGACACCTGCGTTGCTTAGAATGAAAAGCGGTGACAATTAAATGTTATAGATTCGTATCATTTTTTTTTTGATCCTCACCCAAGGACATTTTTGCATTTATCTTCAGATAGAGCGGGAGAGAGAGAGGGAGGAAGAGAGAGAGACAAACATCGACGTGAGAGAGACACATCGAGTGGCTGCCACCCACACGACCCCAGCCGGGGCAGGGACAAACTGCAACCGAGGTGCATGCCCTTAGCGGGAACCAAACCCGGGACTCTCTGGTCCACAAGCCGACGCTCTAACCACTGAGCCACACCGGCCAGGGCAATTCGTATCGTTTTTTATATCCGGTAATATTCACATTATTCCTTTTCTCTTACTTACAGACTGAGCTCTGGACTCTGCCACTGCCATTTATCTCTAACCTCTTCCCTCAAGATGGCAATGATCGCATATATTTTTAAATGAATCAGCTGACCAAGTTAATACATCAGGTTGCAGACCATAATTTCTCTCTCTCTCTCTCCCCTTAGTTACCTCTTACTGTTTGTATTTGCAGCAAACCTCCAAGAGAAGCTGACAGACTTTCTGCCGAAGCTTCTCGATTGCTCCACGGAGATCAAAGGCTTCCAGGAGCCGCCGAAGCTGCCCTCCTACCCCACGCACGAGCTGTGTGAGCGCTTCGCCCGGACCATGCTGTCCCTCAGCCGCACCCCCGCCGACGGGAGATAAACACCCTTCCGCGGATACACTGTATAAACTTTTTTTTTTAGTTCTTAACCCTTGCCTTCCTGTCACAGGGTTTGCTTGTTGCTGCTATAGTTTTTAACTTTTTCTTTTTTTTTTTTTTTTTCAATGACTGCAAGATACAAAGTAACTATACAGACTCTAGCTGGACTGCAGACAAAGCTGAGACTCGCATGGCGCTCAGACTCCGATTGAACCAGAGCTCATGTATCTTTACGACCCTGGTTGATTTGATTGTGGCAGAACCGTGTTTCGCCGCCCGTGTTACAGTGTTACTGCTTTTCTCTCTGTCTGCAGCCATTCAAGTGTTCGGCACTGTGTACGATACATAGCATTTGGTAGCTTGTAAATGGAATTAAAGAATAAAGTTTTATTTATGGCTACCTATGTGTTTGTAAGCAGGTATATTGTATATTAGTGTATTATTTTCACTGTAATATATAAATGCATTTGGGGGATTAAGATGGGGTGATGAAAAGATGAGTACAAACTTGTTAATTTTGCTCTAACGTTAGCCTATTGGAAATTTACTACAGATTTGACACGTAAATATATATATATTTTTCACGAAGTTGTTAAACTTTAATATGGCACGTAAGCCTGTTTTGAATTCAAATCAGGTTTTCACTGAGGTGAGCGGCTGAGTCAACCACACTGAAACTTTTAAACTTTTCTTAGATTAACCTTTTATTTTTTTATGTATTTACAAATAATGTAGCCAGGTGATTCTTTCAAAAGATACCAGAAAAAAAAAATACTTGAATAAGGGCTATTTAATAGTGAATCTTATAAAAAAATATGTATATGTGTATATATACATAATACACACACGTACACACACACACATATTCTTCATAATGGAGGACAGTGTTTTGCATTATATAATCATTCTATTTTTGTAAGTTGTATATCACTCTAATTGGAAATGTTCTCTGCTAATCAGTGCTGTGAAATGAAGTTGCTATTGTTGAGCTAGAATTTATGGGTCTCTTACCTGCTTTAATTTACCTCCTTTTCAATAAGGGAAAAAGCTGTAGAACATTTTATAGATGGAACTTCTGTTTAAGATGAATGAGGTCATGTTGTGAATAAAATCAATGCTTTAAAGGTATTCATGTCACCAACAACCTATTTTTGAATTTATAAAAGTTTCTTTATGAACAGGACCTTGTTAGTTAGTAAAATGTATCACTATCTACGCGTATGTTTGGTGTATGTTTGTGATAGCATCGCCAAACGTGCCTCTCACAGAACATCCTGGACAAGGGAGAGGAGGAAACTGTTACATTGTTACCTGATGTTCCTCTTAAGAATGTCCTGCTGAGGGTTAATGACAAGGAGCCGGTCCTGTCTCTGTTGTAAGCGTGGGTTTGCATATTGTAGCTGTCCGAAGGTGGTGTGGTTCAGAATTTATATCGTCCCCTTGAGCAGAATTCATGTTCTACATTGGTTTTCAAGTCCTGTCAACATTTTAGAGACTGTATGTGTGCGATCAAAGCTTTCGTAAGCGATCTGCAGTATTTGGTGATGTTCCACCGGCACGGTGAATGGTCTGTGTCTGTGTGTCTGGCTGACGGCTGAGCCGCAGAGAACTCGGGCCACGGGGAGAGTGCTCTTGTCACAGGCCACAGCCAGGGAGTCTGTGTGGCTCTGGGGCCGAAGGTGAGTTTCAGTGTTATGTTTACATTGTATTTGCACGCCAGCTCATTCGTTCCTTGTCGTGAATCCGAAGTCCCTATTTTCCACGATTTGTTAGACGCTGCTTGTTTTTATGTCAGCTTCAATCTCGTGTTACGGTTTAGGTCAGGAAAATCCCCTTACCTTATTTACTGCGTTAAATATCACTTGTAGGCAGTAATTTACAACTTAGAACCTTCTACAGCTGGAGTCTGTGGCAGATTTTACTTTGGTCCTCCCTACCTCCCCGCACCCCCCCCAAAAAATAAGCTTCGAAATGATACAAGGCAGATAGAATGCATAGAACTTGAGACTTATAGGAACTTCTTATAAACACAGGGCTTAGGGAGACTGTGGCCAGAGTGAACCTGAGACTCACTAACACTTTCCGTCATGAAATAGTGTGATGACCACACACTGACTCAGTAGTTCTCAGGACGCGGTCTCAGTCCAGCAACCTCCACAACATCCGGGAACACGCTGGAACTGGCGATTCCTGAGTCCCACGCCAGACTGCCGATTCGGAAACTCCCCCGGTGGTCTGTGGGCCAGCAGGTCCCGCAGGCGATTCCGATGCTGCTCACGTCCGAGAGCTGCGGCACTGCAGAGCCGTCGGGAGCGTTCTTGGTCGACGCTATTTAGTTTCCATTTACTTCCGACCCCTGGTGTGTGGGAAGACGTTCCTATTTCCCTCACTTGTAATTTCAAGGACGTGATTACAAATTATTTTTGCTTAGTTTTAGATTGGAGACGAAAGTGGATTTTCTCCTTGATCTGTGTTTCCAGAAGGCCGGTGTCTTTGTTCTGTGATTCAGAAGCGTAGACTCCGCCTCTGGGTCCCCTGTCCCTTTTCAAAAATACAGTCACTGCGATGCTTGGGGGAAGGGAGATCACCCCAATGCTTGGGGGAAGTGAGTAAGGATACCCCTGTGTAACAACGTAAACATTTTTACGTCATTAAGCAGATTAAATATAATTTGTTGTGCCCGTGGTAACTTTGTCCAAAGGAGATGTGTTAGTTTGCTAGGGCTGCTCTAACAAAACAGCATAGGCTGACTGGCTTAGAAAACAGACGTATTTTCTCAGTGACGGAGGCTGGAAGTCCCAGATCAAGGTGTTGACAGGGTTAGTTTCTCCGGGGGCCTCTCCTTGGTTTGCAGACACCTTCTCGCTTTGTCCCCACACGGTCTTTTTCTTCGTGCATGCCTGCATCTCTGGTGTCCCTCTTCTTGTAAGGACACCGGTCATAGTGGACTAGAGCCCCAGCCTGATTGCTTCATTTAATCTTAATTCCCTCTTTAAAGGATGTGTCTCCAAATATAGTCACATTGTGGGTAAGGGGTTCACATGAATTTGATGGGGGTTGGGACACGATTTAGTCCGTAACAGTAGGTGAGCGTGGTCTAGTTCTTATCTTCCTTCCAAAAACAAAGTAAGACTGTCAGCCTCTTGCCCTCGGCCCCGGGGTCCCAGCTCCATTTTTACCTCTGCTGAACTGTTTCTGCCTCTCACTGGGCTCTCAAAACTGCCGTCGGGTCGTGGCAGACCAGGTAGAAAGTGCTCACGGGCATTCGTCTCGTCAGTGTGTTTTTTTGAGCAGATCTCGGCCGATGAACGCGGGAACCCGTGGTGAGTCATCCTGGTTCCTGGGCTTGCATCATCAGGCTTGCGCAACATTGTATCAGGGCTCTGTTTCTGCAACATTGTATCAGGGTTCTGTTTCTGCAACATTGTATCAGGGCTCTGTTTCTGCAACATTGTATCATGGCTCTGTTTCTGCAACATTGTATCATGGCTCTGTTTCTGTAACATTGTATCAGGGTTCTGTTTCTGCAACATTGTATCAGGGCTCTGTTTCTGCAACATTGTATCATGGTTCTGTTTCTGCAACATTGTGTCCAGGCTCTGTTTCTGCAACATTGTATCCGGGCTCTGTTTCTGTTTCCCTAGTATTTTTATTCTTACCTACTCCTCCGCATCACTTTCCCTTCCCTCCCCCACCCCCAGCCTGGAGGGACCACTGTTAGCCATGTGTTCACATGTTTTTCCATGTTTGGATAACGTTAACACAGTGTATGCACATAGGCAGTTGGGTTTTTTTGGGGGGGGTGGATTGGGAAGAAAGGATCATTGCTTCCACAGAACTGAGATACCATTTATTTTAAACATCCTTTCTCCTTCCCCCTCGTGTGGTTTCTAGCCTCCAGGCCTTTTTCTGATTAGCTTTGATAAGGTGACTTAACGATAATCAAATAATAATAATAAGTAATGCAACACTAATAAAAGCTGAATGAGGCATGATTGGCAGAACTGCATCCGCAACTGAATATACACGTGTGCACACGCCAAGATTCCAGAATCCTTATTCATTCCGTACACAGTTCTCCTTGAAGCCATCAGACCTTTGCCACCATGCCCAGCCTCCGGTCCGGCGGCTCCGGGGAAAACATGTTTTTGTCGCCTCACCGACACGATTGGGGACGCGGTAAGAGCCTCCCTTCCACATCGCTCCTGCACACCTATAAGCTTACAGGTGATTATTTGGTAACCAGGGTATGATCAGGGGATGGACATTATTGAAAATCCAACGGTATGAGGAAAATATAAAATCAAATGTATACAGTGAGCTTACACGTGTCAATTGCATCCATTATTTCGAGACAGTTGTTTTCTACAAAATGAATTCCAAAAGTTCACTTTTGTGTGCCTTGCTCTAGCCCTAGGCCTGGGAAACACCCCTCTGTCCTTTAGCAAGTGGCCCTCTCGCGGTGCAGTGACCTAGAGCCAGACTCGTGTTCTGCACCCTGGCCGTGTGTCAGGCGCCGCCTGTCGTGAGGGTGCGTAGACTTGAAAGGGAGGACATCAGGGGAGCGCTTCCCATCTGTGCTCTGAGAGCCACCTGTGGCCCTGCCCTGAGAGACGACGGAACCCGGCCAGAGCATCCAGCCGACACTTTGCTTCCCACACGAGTGTGTCACCGGGACAGGCAGGGTAGCTCGGTGGGCGGATTGCCGCCTCGGGCAGAGCAGACGTAGCGTGTGCTCCAGCCGCAGCTGCGCTCAGAGGTCTCGAACTCGGGACACCTGCCCTCGAGCGGCAGGAGTGCCAACTCCAGAACCAGATTGCCTGGGTCCAGATCCCGGTTCAGCGAGCTGCGGGTCGACCTCAAGTGAGCACAGCCGTTCTGTGCCTCAGTTTCCCCATCCAGAAGGTGGAGTGACAGTATCACCCACCTTACAGGATGCTTGAAGGACACCTCAGTGATCTCTGCCACGCGGCACTCGGTCACCGTCAGCCCCTTGGACTGCTGGTTACTTGGTCCTCTTGCTCCTGACGTTGAGAAGCTGCTTTCCTGAGAGGCTTTCTTGAGCCTCGTTCCTACCTTGTCATTTCCTTTCCTTTCTGTCCCTGAATGTCACTGTTGTCGAGGCTTCTCCTAACTCTTCTCCTTTCCTGGGTGGTCCCGTGCACTGCCTTGTCTCCCTGCCCCGCCCACCTGATCCACACCTCGGTGTGTCTCAGCAAACCTTCCCTGTGAGTCCCAGCCCGAATATGTTCCCAGCTGTGTGTCCAACAGAGACTTGGACGTGTCACAGCCCTTTAAACCTCGCAATCCCACGCTGAATGCACCGCCCCTTCCCCCGCCCGATTCTCTGTCCCCTTCATCAATGACATCACAATCCGGACATGGGAAATGATTTCCACTTCGACTTTGATTTTCCATTGGTGATCAAGTGTCGACAGGTCAGATTTCTTAATACTCGTTCCTGCATCCCTTTACGTCTGTTGATCTGTTTATTTGGACAGCGGATGTGGGCCCGAATGATGTCCGTATTTGACCTCGTCCCTACGATCCATCTTCTGTCGGCGGAAGAATCAACGTTTTCACAGGCGTGCCTTCCATTGCCGGGCTGAACGTCTTTAGAGGGAGATAGTTGCTCTTGTTTTTGTAACCCCAGCACCTCTTAAAATACCTGGCAACTTACTAGAGGTGAAGTCTTGCAGATTCCAGCCCGCTGTCCCTTAGCCCCCCACGGTCCAATACGATAGCCGCTAGCCGCATGTCGCTATTGAGCTGAAACCAAATAAAGTGACTTGATCATACCAGCCACCTATCAAATGCTCAGTAGCAACGTGTGACTGCCGGCTATCCACGGACAGCGTGTTTTAGGACATTTCCACGATCGCAGAAAGTTCTGTTGGGCGGAGCGGCCCCAGACCCTTCCTGCCATGGACGTCTTCCATTAATACCCCTGGGACATTGCCGCCCGTGCAAAGTGCTCACCTGTGCATGGTGGCCTTCAGCACTTGCCTCTATCTTGAGCCCGCCGTTAGCTACTGTGCCACGTCAGGGAAGTCACCCCAGGAGGTCCAGCAGAGACCTGGTGGGGACATGAGGAGGCCCAGCCACCCCGACGGCAGAGGCCAGCTCCTGTCCCTGCAGGTAGAGAAGCAAAAGAGAGAAGCTGGGGGACCAGACACTTGGCCCTCCAAGTCCCCGTGGAGATGCTCAGTCTGAGGAAGTCCACCCCCTCTCCGCTCTTGCTGCTTCTGAGGGGTGCAGTGAAGATAGTCCCAGAAGTTCTTAACGTCGTCGAAGACTGGAATCAGCAGACACTGTTAGGTCAACCCCGGTGGGTGGGCAAGCAAAGACTAGGACGCCCATCCTGTTTCCCTGCCTCCCCAAGATCTTATTAGCAGAAGCTAAAAAATGCAGCAAGCGTGTTAGGAAAACGCTCTTTTCAGAGTCCCAGCCCCAGCACCCAGAGCAGAGGGGAGAGGGTGGAACTGAATGGGGCGCTGAGAGACAACAGGTAAAGCACCAACACGCCAGTTCCCCTCCAAGACTCCTTGTTGTCCAAAGGTGGGAATCCCTACGCTACTCAATATTCAGGAATGTACTTGTAAACAATCTCTGGGACCTCAGGAGTAAATGCGCTCCTTCTGATTGAAACTTGGCTGATCTTTTCGATCAAATGGGACCTTTTGATGATGGTATTTGATGCCTTATTTTTAAAATCCGCAGCAGGGGGGTGTCTGTATAATATAAATTCATGCCCAGCCACACTTTTTTCTTTTTTTGCATGCATACCACATGCCACAGAATCTGCCAGGATGAAACAAAACTTATGTAATAAGACAAAAGTCATCATCTACCCAAATTCACCTGCCTACCCAGAATTAGACACATTTGTGGGTTGATGACTCCGGACATCTTTCTATACATGTGCGTGCACACACACACACACACACACACACACACACGCACGCACAACTGTAAGTGCTTTTCATAAAAACAAAATATAATAAATGTTCTAAGAAAGTATGTATGGATCTACCTGTCTTACTGCCATATAGTATTTGATCATAAGGAAAATATAATTTATTCATGAACATACAATGTAGGCTGCTCCTTATGTCTGTGTGTATATTATTTTTATATCTTTTGTCTTTCTGCTTAATTTCTAGATGTATAATTTCTGAGTTGCTGAGTATACAGATTTAAAATGAGCAAAATTGTCAAAATGTTCTTCACCAAAACCATTCCAGTTTACACGGCTACCCCTAGGGTGTGAGAGTGTGTTCCTTCCCAAGTTCAACAACACAGAATGTTGTCAGTCTGTACTATTTTTCCGTGACGGCCAAAAGTTTATTGTATTCTTTTTATTTTTAGTGACACGAATATACTTTCATATGCTAATGGCTGTTGGTATTTATTGTATAACCCTCTTCTTATGCCCTTTGCACTTTTTCTTGTGGGTGTTCATGTCTATAAATTTGCAATAGTTCATATTAGGAATCGTTACTCTTTCATCATGCACATTGCAAATATTCTTTCCTCTGTCATTTGTTTTATTGTTTTATGACTTTTTATTTTTAATCAGACCTGTTGACCTGCTTTATATTTCTGCCTTTGATATCATGTTTGGAAAGAGTTTTCTCCTGCCCCCAATTATAAAAATAACCGTGTTTTCTTCTGTTATTTTTATGATTGTTTTTTCATGTCAGTCTTTAATGCAGTTGAAAATTATATTAATTTAAGGGGTGAGGTAAGGAATCACAAATTTCTGCCCAGATTATGTAGTTGTCTAATACCATTTATAAAAGAATTATTTTCCTTTACTGATCTCAAATGTAATCTTCACTAGATAATAAATTTCTATATTTAATATTTATAAATACTCTACATTCAGTTCCATTTTTTTTGTCTATTCACTACCATTACTGATTTAATTGCTGTTGTTTTAACATTGATTTAAAATACTTTTATAGCCCTGCCAATGTGCTCAGTGGTTAGAGCATCAGCCCATGCACCAAAGAGTCGTGGGTTTGATTTCCGGTCAAGGACACGTACCTGAGGTTGTAGGTTCATCCCTGGTCCTGGTCAGGGCACGTGTGGGAGGCAACCAATCGATGTGCCTCTCTCAATCGATGTGCCTCTCTCTCCCCCTCCCTCCCTTCTACTCTCTCTAAAAAGAAAAAAAAATCAATGGAAAAATATCCTCAGTGAGGATTAACAGCAAAAAATAGATATATTTAAATATTTAAAATATAACATATGTATTCCTATCTAATAAGTCAAGTGGTACCCCCAACACACACACCCTTAATACTCATTTTTTCCAAAATTTCCTGTACTCTTACAGATAAATTTTAGAATTACTCAACTTTCTTTCAAATAAAAACCCTACTGGCATTTTTATTGCAATTATGTCGACTTAGATTGCTATACAGTGAAAGTATGGCATCCTACACTATTGAATCTATCTAAAAAGAATGTTGCCTGTCTTTTTATTATATTTATATGTCCCTCATTAGAGTTTTGAAATTATTTTCATTTGTCTTTAATTCTAGGTATCTTAATGTGTTTTCATGTTTTCTGATGTTTATGAATTAGCTTTTTTCCACCTTGAAAAAATGTTTCTAACTAAATGTTACTGATATAGAACAGTCACTGTCAAACTTTGTGGTCTCAGGACCTCTTTACACCAAAAAATTATCGAGGACTTAAAGGAGCTTTTGTTTGGGCTGGTTATATCTATTGCTATTTGCCATACTAGAAATTGAAACTGTAAAATAATTATAGTATTAATTTTAAAGTGATAAAATATCAACATAACATTTATGTTAACAAAACTCATATATTTTAAGTGAAAAACAGCACAATTTTCTGCCTGGTCCTTATTCTGGAGGCTGGTGTTCTTAAACCACAGGCCTGTGGCTGGAAAGGAAGTGAAGTCACCATTGTTACCGTCCCTGCCCCTTACACCAATTACAAAACTGATGCTGTGCTCGCACCCCCATACAACATGCAACTTAAAATTTGAACTGACAATCAATAAAAAATGGATTGTTTAAGAAATACATAAGAATCATAAGAAGCAATTTAATTCCTTAGAAAAATAAACACTAAATGTAACCGTTCCAAATGCCGTCAATAGTCCTGGGAATTTCACTCAATAAGAAAACGTCCCTTTTGGGGGTTCAACCATGCCGTGCCCCATGTTTGAAAATGCCTCAGGAAGGTGACCTGGTATGCTTTGCTGCCTTCAAGCATCACATTACCCATCGTCCAAACACTGAAAGAGTTCCTGCATGCATCTCTACCTAGTTTTGTGGACATTGATGGCGGGAGCGTTATTCTGATACCAGCTGTTCCATGACGCTAAGTCGATAAATCATTTCAGCGAAAGCATAAGGGAGTGTCTTTACGATCTTAGAATAACAATGGACTTATTAACACAGAAAAAGAATTCCACATGAAGGAAATTTTTGATAAAGGTAGACACATTCAATCAAGCATTCTGTCGATCAGATGATTCCTTGAAGAGTAAGAGGCAATGTTGTGGGGAAGATATCTTCAGGGAGCAAAATGACAGGCAATAAAACTAAATAAAGAACGGGCTTAGGTGAGATGATACACTTTCTAAAATGTTCCTAGATCGTTTTGTTTTGTTTGCTTTTTAAAGCAACGGGGAGAGCTAAAGATAATCGTAGACAGGGTTTGCAACACATGACGTGACCAGGCGTTCTTGTGGAGCCCAAAATACAAGTGGTGGGAGCCCAGTTACAGGCAACCACGATGTTTTGGCAAGACTCCCTCAAGGTTAGCAAATGTGAGCAGATAGCAGAGTCAGGACAAGGGGAAATTCTGTGTGTCCCCAAGAAACAGAAATCGCCAATAAATGTTTATAAAGCAAGACCCTAATCTGATAGGAACCCCCTGCGAGTGTCTGAGAACAGCCGGCAAACCTGGGAGACGGTTCTGTTTGTGGATGAGTGCAAAAGGAAATGAACAAAACGGTGTTGCAAAAAAAAAAAAAAAAAAAATCAGAGGGTGTTGAGGCCGTCTAACCCTCAAGGACATTAAATGCACAAAAACAAAACTATTTCAGGAGGCCAGAGACCATCCTGGGGAAAAAGCTGCTGTAAATAGAATTTAGTGAAGATGAACCCAACCCAAAACTCTTTCATCTGACCTGCATAAATGTCTCCTCTTACTGGTGTGGGAAAGGGTCGGTAATGTTTTAAAGGGTAAGGGTAAAAGCTTGCAAAAGGCAGAAACTGTGAAAAAATTGTGTTGCTTGCATGACCTTTGCTCAGCCTTCTGTTGAGTACGGATAAGGTTTATCTGGATTATCCCCAAGGCAATGGATCACCCAGAAGATGCCGGAGGACATACCAGACCAGTCCAACTGCAAAGTGGACAATGGGCCAGGCAGAGTACACCAGCAGGAACTGCTGGAAGCTAGAAGCATAGTATATAACCTGCACCCCAACTGTTATTTGGGGCTGAACCCTTCTTGCTCAGTCCGCCTGCACCCAGGCGCATCCAATAAAGCCGTTTTGCTCTACACTGGCCTTGCGTTGTGGATGTGATCTCTCGCCGGCTCAGACTTTTAGTGTGCGTACCCTAATGGCATTCCTGCACCCCTGGGAATTTGTATCAGTTTGGATACAGTGTCCAAAATATCTGAAATGCCTGATTGCATTATTTTCCACGATGCACAGTCCACCGTGGCAAATGGGCACAAGTCCCTTTAGGGGAAGGTAATGACTTAGAGTTTGGATACTTCTGCTGCGAAGTTGGGAACTCTCTCAGGGGGCGAGGCCGTCCCTCCGTTCCAGTGGCGCGCAGACTGACTGGAGTCTTGGGATTGGTCGAGGGCCATGACTGGAGACTCAACTCCAACTTCCAGTGAACAGAGTAACAATTTTCTTCCGACATAAAAGTGGACCTGGACAGGAGCTTTACAAAAAATGTATCCAGATGACGGCTAAACATGAAAAGGGGCTTAACTTCATTAGCAATCAGGAAAACGCGATTAAAACCACGAGGTACCAGCAAATGCCCAAAGACTGGCCAAAGCACAACAAAACAGAACTACCATGTGGCGCTGTCAGATGGCGGCGGGGTGTGTATGTAGCAATAGGAACACACAGATGGCACTGTGGGTGTGTAAATTAGTGCAACCACTGCGGAAAAGGGTTTTGCATTGTTTTAAAATATCTGAAGTTGGGAATACGTTATTCAGTAATTCCTTAGGATTCTTCCCAATATTTGGGTACACGTGTGTCAGCTTGCACATACAAAAATGTTCTCAACTTATATGCATGACGAAGGGACACAAACAATAGTGTGGGGAAGGCATGAGGGGGTGGGGGTGGCCAGGAGGGGGTTAATGGGGGAGCAAAGGGGGGGACATCTGTAATACTTTCAACAATAAAGATTTTTTAAATGTTCTTAGAAGCATTGTTCATACTAGCAAAAACTAGAAACAACACAAATATCCAACAATAATAAACCTAAATTGCATGCAGTGGAATACTATACAGCCATGAAAAGGAGCAACTGACAGCCACATATCGTGAATGGTATAAAGATAATACTGAGTGAAAGAAGCAAGGTAAAAGTATATAGAGCCTAATTCCATTTATTTACTGTACAAGAAAAAAGCCAGGTAAAATCAAAATACAGGAATGCATTCATGAAGGTAAAAACTGAAAGAAAAAAAAAAGGGGACAGAGAAAGGATTACCACATATGTAAGTCCAGGTAATGGTTTCTTCTAGGAGGAAGGAAACAGGTGATGGGGGAGGGACATCTGTGCGGCCCCCGGACTTGATCCCAGTTGCATGTGATCTGATGTGTTTTAATTTCTGTATGTATATAAGTTTGCAGTCGGAGTTCTAAGTTTTGAGCGTGAAGGAGAGTTGTCCCCCCAGAGACATACATTTAAGAATCCTCAGCTCCGAGCTGCAATTGAAGTCAAGGGAACTCATGACATGTAACAAGGTTATGGAGAGAGAAGAGGAGGCCCAGCACGGACTTCTTGGAGCACCCACAGATGCAGTGGTGGAGGGGAGACCGGGAAAGGAAATAGAGAAGAACAGCCAAGTAGAAAAGTCTGGTGTCTTTTAGTCCGAGGCAGAAGAATTTTCCCAAAAGTAGAAAGTGGTCACCTATGACAAATCCTTCTGAGAAAAGTGAGGACCCAGAATAAGTCACCTGGACAAGGGTCGTGTCTGTGGCGTAGGGGAGACAGGCATGTTGGAACGGCTTGAGGAATTCAGCAGAGACAGATGTGCAACGCCCTGGCCGACTGCGCAGCTGGAAACACTAACAGGATACTTGCAGCATTGATACAGCAGTGAAACGGTTTTCATGCAGCCCTGAGTCTGGGAGGAAAGTGAGAACGAGCACAATGGCCAGGAAGGAAGAAAGTCCGAATCCATTGTTATCCGCTGTGCCAAGAGACTGAATTACTTTTCTAGTCTCTCTCTCAAAAAAAAAAAAAAAAAAATTACAAAATTGCTGACAAATGTAGGGATACAGTCAGAATGTCAAAAAATATATATATTGAGATGACTAGATTTAATTACATTTGTTGGCATTTGTCACATTTTTATGACTTTGCCATTTCTTTTCATATTCTAATATTAACGAACCTACATAATTTCATATTTTTTTTTATTTAAAAGCTTCTCTTATGGAGCTTTGGGCCCATGAGACATAGTTCAGGCCAGGGAGCAGGAGAAAGAATGTTAAACCCAGGACCCAGGACAAAAGAATAAGCATCAGAATAAAGGGAGGAAACCCTTTTACCCAGGGAAGACAGTAAAGAAACGTGTAGTTTTCATCTTTTCCTCTGGAGGGAGCAATTTGCAACCACCAGCTGCTTCTCTGGGGATGTGGGTCTGAGGCTCCCTTGACCTTGTGCACATGTCCTGAAAAATCAAGATGAGAACCGTTCCATTTGTGGGAGCTGCAGGACGGGAGGGACAGCAGGGACCAGGCAGTCCCAAACTCAGACCCTTGGTGGGGCAAGCAACTGATACCCAGAAAGACTGGACATAGAAAAAGAGAGGCGTTGGCCCTTAAATTCAGTGGTTCTCAACCTTCCTAATGCCGTGACCCTTTAATGCAGTCCCTCATGTTGTGGTGACGCCCCAACCATAAAATTATTTTCGTTGCTACTTCATAACTGTAATTTTGCTTTCCGATGGTCTTAGGCGACCCCTGTGAAAGGGTCGTGCGACCCCCCAAAGGGATCACGGCCCACATGTTGAGAACCGCTGCCTTAGAAACACGGTTTTTCCCTTGATTTGATGTAAGCCACGACTGAGAGGCGGGTATACATCTTCGCAGAAGTCAGCATCAACAATTCTTGCAGGTGTTGAGGCTGGGAAAGCACTCGACTCAGTGTTGCACGGAAGAGGGAGAGGTTGAGAGAGGGGGAGAGCCCTGAAACAGCGGGAGAGAGGTGGCCCCATTTACCAGATTGATAAAGCTTTCCATAAATGTGGCCTGAACATCTTGGCAGTGTGTAATCCACGCTGAGGTAGACAGAGAGGAGGCACGCAGATCCCCTTCCCAGGGGCCACTTTGCTGGCAGATCCTTCAGGGTCCAGAGGGCTCTAGGTAAGGGCATGCTCCCCACCTGGGCTCCGTCCACGCACGAGGGACGCTCAGGCCGCTTTGGCCCATGCAGAGCCGTATGGGACCCAGAGCACTGGCCCGGCCACGGCCCTGGGGCTCACAGTGTCCTCTCTCGTTGGTCCTGGGGGTCCCTGTTGCTGCCCTAGGCCCTGACCCCTTCCTGAACACCGGCTCTGCCTCAGTGTGGGCTTCCAGAAAAGCCCACCTGTGACACATTTACCCACTTAGATTGACTTGGGTTTCTCAAACACGCTGATGAAACAATAGAACCCAATTTATCTTACGGGCAATCATCTCTCATTATAGGTTAGTACGTGGGTGTTTTGGTTAATACCTCCATTATCTGTTTCATTAATCCCAACTAGTTCATCTAGATACGATCGTTTGCTTAGTAGTACCAGAAATGAAAAGTGGTTGAATTAGAGACTCCCCTAAATAAACATTTGTTAATAATTTTATAGAGGCTCTCTATGTGTTCACCGGTGTGTATATATTGATCGCTTTATTGATGATTTTTGAAATGTTTGTTGGCCCGGATGTGAAGTTACACTGAAGGAACTTGATTGCTGTCTCCTAAATTTCCAGCAGGGGGTGCCATAACGCTGCATTTAGGGAACAGGTGTAATTTCTTGTTTGTTTTAATAAAGTGGAAAAAGAAGGAATATAGCTACTCAAATACATGTACTCGCATTTAAAATCCTCTTTACTTTTTCTTCTAAGATAGCACTGTTTGAAACGCACTGCTCATGCTGTTTCTTCAATTACATTTTTATAAAACAGCTTGTACTGAGTGACCGCGTTTTATTGTTTTTCTCTAGAATTGTACAACAGCACACTGTCAAAGGAACGTGGCCAAAATGTTTGCAGAAAAATGTCCCGTGGCCCTGGCCGGTTTGGCTCAGCGGTTAGAGCGGTTCCCGCTAAGGGCACGTACCTCGGTTACAGTTTGTCCCTGGCCCTGGTTGGGGTTGTGTGGGTGGCAACCACTCAATGTGTCTCTCTCATGTCCATGTTTCTCTCTCTCTTTCTCTCTCTCTCTTTCTCTCTTTCTCTCTCTCTCTCTCTCTCTCTCTCTCTCTCTCTCTCTCTCTCTCTCTCTCTCTCTCTCTCTCTCTGTCTCTCTCTCTCTCTCTCTCCCTCCCTCTCTCCCTCAAGATAGATGCAAAAAATGTCCTCGGGTGAGGATTAAAAATATACATATATATATAAAAGAAAAATGTCCCATGATCTTTTTTTGCTCTTATGCTTTAGACATGTGAAAAAGAAGCTAGTCTTGTCCTGGAAGTCAAACAGGAATGCAGAACTTGTCATTCTCATCGGTACAAGCTTTATTTTGCAGACAAAACGCTTTCTGCTTTTCAGTGCTATTTGGAACGATCTATATTATAGATGGTCGACCTTGCTGAAAAGCAGCTATTTCTAGTTGAATGTAGTCTTAATCTTTCTATCTAACATTTTCAGTAACCCTCGTGTTTTCCTTGGCAATGTGATAATAAGGTAGTTGTATCACTTAGAGAACAGGGTGGTCTTTGTGTGAGGACGACACGACATTCCTTGTCATGTTCCAGGTTCTCAGTGCTTCCAGCTGGATTACGTTCCCTTTGAGGACAGGGTACACGGACTAGGGTCTTTGTGTTGTTATTTTTGCTTTTTGTAACCACCATAATACCTGCTTTAAACCATGTAAAATTATATAGTAAATGTATGTTAAGTAAATATGCTACTCTGTAAGTATAAGTAATTAACTTCTCCTTGAAATCCTTCCTCACCCAGCCATAGGACTCCACAGTGTGAGATCAATCATTTTGGTACTTTAATGCTTGTGACACTTCGGTCATCAACAATCTAGAGGTATGCTCCCTTCGTGGGGCTGGTCTTTAAGGGAATTATGTACCTTCTTCTCAAAAGTTACAAATAGTTCACTTATTTTTAAATGTTAAAGCATTTTTAACTTTCTAATGTGTTCTGAAAATGAGGGCATTAAGTTGAGATCATTTTAAGTTTAAAAAGATAGTTTTGGAAAACTACGGAGACCTCTCATTCCATTCAAGGACATGTTGAACACCCAGGTCTCAGAACAGGCTGGAAGTCCGGCAGCCTCAGACGTGAGCAATGAAAACCCACGGACATCCCCGGGGAAGGTGTGTCTTCACTCATCACGGAGCTCGTGGTTTGAGAGCCGTTTCCTGGAGGGTGTGTAGAAGCTCTCTGGGTCCCACTCTAGATCGTGATGGCCTCCAATGTCCAGAAAGGATACTTCTCTCTGAGAACCAAGATCCACGGCCCCAGTTACCGTGGGCTGAATTGGGTCCCCTTAAAATTCTTATGTTGAGCCCTGGCCAGTTTGGCTCACTGGTGAGAGCATCGGCCCACGGACCAAAGGGTCTTGGGTTTGATTCCCAGTCAAGGGCATGTACCTGGGTTGCAGGTTCAATCCCTGGCCCCAGTCAGGGTTGTGTGGGAGGCAACCAATCAATGTCTCTCTCGCTCCCTTCTTCCCATCTAAAAATCAATGGGAAAGTATCCTCAAGTGAGGATTAACAACAACAACAAAAAAATGTTTATTGAAGCCTTACCCACAGCATCTCAGAAGGTGTGGCTGTAATTTTAGGGTCATTAAAAGATGAGAATTCTTTGTCTGTCATTAATTTTTAACTTTTAATATAATGTGTCTTACATAACCCCTTTAAAAAAATTTTTTTTTCTTTATTGATTTTACAGAGAGAGAGAAAGGGAGAGGGAAAGAGAGATAGAAACATCGAGGAGACAGAACATTGATTGGCTGCCTCCTGCATGTCCCCACTGGGGATTGGGCCCACAACCTGGGCATGTGCCCTGACCGGGAATCGAACCAGCAACCTCTTGGTGCATGGGTTGATGCTCAACCACTGAGCCACACCAGCTGGGCTACATAACCCCTTTTAAAAGAAAAATCAAGATAATTAGGTGTTCTGTTAGCTTCTTGGATTCTAGAGCCCAGTTCTTTCTGTAGGTTTGGAAGTTATAGATTATTTTGTTTGGGTAGGCTCTCTGTTCTCTTCCTTCTGTCCTCATTCTACACTCATTATCCTTGTATCGCCCTTTCTGACGGAGTCAGGTTCTTCTCACAGAGTTCTTCCACTTTTTATTTGTACTCTCAAATCTCTTTTTCCGTCTGAGTCATTTCTAGCTCTCTGTCTTCAATGTCACTCATTCCTTTTTCCGTCTGGTCTGCTCTGTTTCCCCTGCCCTCTAATTCATTCTGCACCTCATTCATTATGTTTGTCCGCTCCAGGATTTCTGTTTGGTTCCTTTTTATTAGTGTCACTCTTTTTGCTGAAGTCCTCCTTTTATTCTTTGGTTTTATTCCTGAGCTCATTGACCTGCCTTTCTGAGTTCTCTTGTGTCTCATTGAGCTGCTCCCAACACGGCAAGCTTGAATTCTCCGTCGTTTCAATCAGTCTCTCAGGTCTTTGAGTTTGGCTTCTGGAGACTTTTTACGTTCTTTCCGAGCGACATCGTCGCCTTGGGGGGGTTCACACGTCTGTGGCTTCGCTCCTTCCTGGTGACGGCAGCTGTGAGACCGCAGGGGCGCATCTCCGCCGCACCATGGCCTTTGTCGCTGGGTTAGGTGCCATGGGTACCGGTCACTCAGGCTGGAATGTTGCTCTGTCCCTCCGTCCACTGAGTGGGCCGCAGCGAGCCCCTCCCGCTCTCCGGGGTGCATACACCCCGTTTCAGCTCTCTCCGTGTGTGGACCTCAGACATGGTTGTGTGCAGAGCAGGGGATCGTCTGTTGAACCACAGCTGTCTGACGTGGAACCTTAAGGGGAGACCGCCAGAGGTCCTTTCACTGCCGTGACGCCAACTCACTGTCTTTTATGAGTGACAGTGAGGGGACAGCTTCCAGGATGTTGTAGCCTCACACCGAGGACGGAACCACTCACAGGAAAAGCACAGTCAGTACTTCCCGGAACTGATGCAGTGGCTCAGTGTTTGCTTTTGGAGAAGGGCCCACTGTGATCGATGTGCTGAAACACTGGTGAACAGGCTACGCATTGAGATGATCAAAAGGCAAATAATCAAGGTGCAGAACAAAAAAAAAGGGGGGGGTTTGAGAGATTGAGTTATCAATTAAACTCACAGATGTAATAACTAATGCAGCCCCAAATTTACTCATTAAAGAAGGACACAGAAGAGAGAAAACACCACACACAGGGCAGGAGCACAGCCACCCAGGGAAGTTAGACTCTGGGTAGTATGTCTGCCCACGGGAGTGCATTTTGTGTGTGAGGTTCATGCAGACAAACATGAGTGCGGGCCCCATCATCACAGGGAAGCTGGTCTGGAGATCTTCAGCTTTAATATTTTGCTGTTGTTTATCCCTTTTCAGGGTAAATGATTCACTCCGGAAAGACAAAATAATAGAGATGATCCTGACTTCCATTTAAAGTTGGCCAGGGAACTTCTTGAATTAATAATCAGTACATCGCAGTCAATGCAGTAACGTCATGTAGCTTCAGGCTGATGGTCCTAAAAGTTGGAGTAAGGGTCAAATATCGAGGCGTTTGGAAAGATTTATTAACCTTTTCCTTCGACAAGCAGAAACAACTAGCAATACATTTGAAAGCAGACTTTGTGTTAAGTGAATTTTTAAAAAAACTAACAGAATTTCCATTGAGTGGATGCGATTAATGGACCATTAACTGAAAAGGAAAAGTCTTCAGTTATAATGCAGTATTCTGCCCCAAAAGATGGGATTGCAATTTCCTTCCTTAAAATTTCTCCTCCCTCACCACTACTATTCTTATCACTGCCCAGAAAATATTGTGCCAATATCCATACTTTTTGTACTTAGTATTATTGGTGCATATTGAGATCTTATCAAGCAGAATAAAGGGCATTGATGAGATTATGAAATTGATGAGATTAGTGCAATGAACATCTTCATTCTAGTAAGATCGATTAGTAACTTATTCAAAGATACACAATAAACTTTGCTCTAATTTAAACCTGGGTTTATCCAAACTAATATCATTGTTCTGTCCCTTAAACTCAGAAAATTCCAAGTATAACCTTTGGATTACAATACTAACCAAATGATTAGCTAGGTACATGTACTATTTATTTATAGATTCTCTTCTAGCGACCTAATATACTTATCTTTTATTCTAAAGCCTACCTGTAAATAAAATGGTGATGTCATGTATGAAATTGCTCCATGGATTGCATCTTCTGTATGTGGTCATGAGTAACTTTAACTCCAACATTTTGAAGTCGTGAGACATACATAAGTCCATCATTTCTTAAAATAACATATTCACAGGTGAGGCTATATATTTATTTTAGAGGTAAATTTTTTTTTATTAATTTGTTTTTGTTACAGATGTTTCTCATCCCCCCCCCCCAGATATCCTTCTCCCGATCCCACCCCCCACACCCCAGCATTGTTGTCTATGTCCATTGGTAATGCCTACATGCATATAAGTTCTGTGGTTTACCTCATCCCCTCCCCTCACCTCCTCCTCTGAGGTTTGTCAGTCTGAACCGTACTTCTTTCTATGTCTCTGGGTCTATTTTGTTCATCAGCTTATTTTGTTCATTATATTCCACAAATAAGTGAGATCATGTGGTATTTGTCCTTCTCTGATTAGCTTATTTCAATTGACATAATGCTCTCCAGGTCCCTCTATGTCATCTCAAAGGGTAAGAGATCTCTCTTTCTTATAGCTGCATAGTACTCCATTGTGTAAATGTACCACAGCTTTTTTATCCACTCATCTATTGATGGACACTTGGGCTGTTTCCAGATCTTAGCAATTATAAACAGTGCTGCTACGAACATAGGGATGCATATAGTCTTTCTGATTGGTGTTTCAGGCTTCTTAGGGTATATTCCTAGAAGTAGGATCACTGGGTCAAATGGAAGTTCCACTTTTAATTTTTTGAGGAAACACCATATTGTATTCCATAGTGGCTGCACCAGTCTGCATTCCCACCAGCAGTGTGCTAGAGTCCCCTTTTCTCCACACCATCGCCAGCACTTGTTGTTTGATGATTTGTTGATGGGGGTCATTTTGACAGGTGTGAGGTGATACCCCATAGTCATTTTAATTTGCATCTCTCTGATGATTAGTGATGTTGAGCATTTTTTCATATGTCTCTTGGCCATTTATATGTCCTGTTTGGAGAGGTGTCTGTTTAGGTCCTGTGCCCATTTTTTAATGGGGTTCTTTTTCTTCCTTTTGTGGAGTTATATGAGTACTCTATATATTTTGGAAATTAATTCCTTATCTGATGTATCATTGACAATTATGCTCTCCCATATAGTGGGTTCCCTTTCCATTTTGATGGTTGTTTCTTTTGCTGTGCAGAAGCTTTTGAGTTTGATGTAGTCCCATGTGTTCATTTTTTCCTTTGTTTCTGTTGCCTTAGGTGATGTATCAGTGAAAATTCTGCTGCATATGATGTCTGAAATTTTGTTGCCTACATTTTCTTTTGGGACTTTTATGCATTCACGAGTCACATTGAAATCTTTGATCAATTTTGAGTTTATTCTGTGTATGAATGGTGGTCTAGTTGCATTTTTTTGCATGTAGCTGTCCAGTTTTCCCAACACCATTTATTAAAGAAGCTGTCTTAATCTATTGTATGCTCTTCCCACCTTTGTCAAATATTAATTGAGCATAATGTCTTTGCCAATACCAGGCTGTTTTGATTACAGTAGCTTTGTAGTATAACCTGATATCCGGTATTGTGATCCCTCCTACTTTGTTCTTCCTTTTCAAGATTGCTGTGGCTATTTGGGGTCTTTTTGGGTTCCATATGAACTTTTGGAGTATTCGTTCTAGTTCTGTGAAATATGTTGTTGGTATTTTAATGGGGATTACATTGAATCTATAGATTGCTTTGGGTAGTATGGACATTTTAATGATGTTAATTCTTCCAATCCATGAACAAGGTATATGCTTCTACTTTTTCATATCTTCCTCTATTTCTTTTTTCAATGTCCTGTAGTTTTCTGCAAATAGGTCCTTTACTTCTTTGGTTAAGTTTATTCCTAGGTATCTTAATTTTTTTGCCACAGTAGTCAATGGGCCTTTGTTTGCTGGGAGATTCTTGATTACATTTTCAATCTCCTTAGTTGTTATTGGTCTGTTCAAGTTTTCTATCTCTTCCCAGTTCAGTTTTGGGAGACTATGTGTTTCTAGAAATTTGTCCACTTCACCTAGATTGTCCAATTTGTTGGTGTATAATTGTTCATGGTATTTGTTAATGATCTTTTATACTTCTGTGGTATAAGTTGTTACTTCTCCTCCTCTTTCGTTTCTGATTTTATTTAGGTCCTCTCTCTTTGTTTCTTGGTGAGTCTGGCTAAGGGTCCATCAATCTTCTTTATCTTTTCAAAGAACCAGCTCTTTGTTTCATTGATCATTTGAATTGTTTTATTTGTCTCTATGTCGTTTATTTCTGCTCTGATCTTTACTATTTTTTTCCTCTTACTTGTTCCGGGTTTTTCTTTTTGTTTGGTTTCTAGTTCTTTAAGTTGTGAGGTTAGATTGTCAATTAGAAATGTTTCTTGTTTCCTGAGGTAGGCCTGTAGTGCTATGAACTTCCCTCTCAGGACTGCTTCCCCTGTGTCCCATAGATTTTGTGGTGTTGTATGTTCATTTTCATTGGTTTCCAGGAAGTTTTTAATTTGGTCAACTTGGTAAATTCTTGATCTCCTTGGTAAATCCCTCCATGTGTTTAAAAGTTTTTGAGTATTTTTATTGTAATTGATTTCTAGTTTCATGCCACTGTGATCTGAGAAGATGCTTGATATCTTCTTGAACTTGTAGAGACTTAGTTTGTGTCCTAACATGTGGTCTATCTTTGAGAATGTCCCATGTGCACTTGAGAAGAATGTAAAGTCTGTAGTTTTGGGGTGTAATTCTCTGTAGATATCTATTAAATCCATTTGATCTAGTGCATCATTTGGAGCTTCTGTTTCCTTGTTAATTTTTTGTCTAGAGAATCTATCCAGTGATGTCAGTGGGGTGTTAAAGTCCCCTGCTATGATTGTATTGCTGTCGATTTCTCCTTTGAAGTCCTCCAGAAGTCATTCTTCATTTCCAATTGGTTGGTTTTCAGTGCTTCTATATCTTTACTCATGCTGTTGAGCTTCCTCGTGATTATTACTCTGAACTCTCCCTCTCTGATATCTTGCTCAATTCCCTTTCATTTATTTCATCTTCTGTCGAATTATTTTGTTCTTTCATTTGGGATTTGTTTCTTTGTTTCACCATTTGGTCTTTCTCAGTGGATTTTGGAGCCTGCCAAATTTTCCCTGTGTGTGTTGGTGTTCTGCTGTTTGTGGCTCCCTCTACTGGGTTTGGATGAATATGGGAGGACCCACGTTATACACCATTGTCAAGTCTTACTTTCCTGGGTAGATTTGGAAGCCCAGGAAAAGTTCAGTGATCCTCTAGCTTTTCACCTGGAGACTATTAGTCTCAGTTACTTGATTAGCCTTGGGTTGTAACCCTCAACTGAATGAAAAAATCTCTCAGGTGTTCCAGGTAAGAGGATTTCCAGAGGGTGGGGCAGATGCTTGCTGGCTGTTAATGAGCTTCAATTTGCATTTCTCTGGCCTGCCTGGGTGGTGTTAAATTCCTGAGGGAGAGGCTGTTGCTTCTCCTTGGGGCTCTGGGAAGGGGCTCATTGAGTAAGATGGCTACTGTCCTGTAAGGGAGTGATCCAGCACAAAACTCCCAGTGCCCTCCAAATACCAAGTCTCTCCACACAGTTCCAGTCCAGTCTGCCCTCCCTCTGCCAGAGCCCAAGGTGAGTGGCTGCAGCTAATTTAGTGCTCTGTGCCGGCCCTCTGTGCTGTGGAGCTGGCTTGGGATTTTAACCTCAAGGGAGCTGCTCACAGCTAAAACAGCTGCTGTCTGTGGGCTCCCAGCTCACCCTCTCATGCCTCCACAGTTCCTACCAGGCTAGATTTAGTGTCCTCTTTCTGACTGTGGTTATATGAATCCTCTCCAGCTGCTTTTCTGTTCGTTTTTCCTGATGATTTGTCTTTATTTTAGTTGTAATTCCAGTTTGGTCCTGGGAGATGGTCTGTGTAGCTTCCATTCACTCTGCCACCATTTTGGAATCCAAAATCATATAGATTTTAAGCATACAATTCTATGCACATCATCTGTATATTGCTTCATGTGTTTACCACCCAAAGCCAAATCTTCTTCCATCACCATATATTTGACCCCCTTAACTCTACTCTCTGCCACCCCCCTTCCTGCTGGTAACCACAATACTGTCTGTGTCTATGAGTCTTTGTTTGTTTGTTTGTTCATTTCTTGCTTTCAGCTTTATCTTCCACATATGAGTGAAATCATATGGTTCCTGAATTTTTCTGTCGGACTTATTTTGCCTACTATGATATTCTCAAGATTCCATGCATGCTGTTGCAAATGGCAGTATTTCATCTTTCTTATGGCTGAGTAGTATTCCAGTGTATATATGTACCATGTTTTCTTTATCCAATCATCCATTGAAGGACGCTTCAGTTGTTTTCATGTCACGCTCACTGTGAATAATGGTGCAATGAACATAGGGGTGCATATATCTTTGCAAATAAATGTTTTCAAAATTTTGGGGTAGATACCCGGAACAGGGGTTGCTGGGTCATATGGTAACTCTATTCTTAATTTTTGTGAGGAACCACCATAATGTTAGCTATAGTGACTGCACCAGTTTACTTTCCCATCAACAATGAATGAGGGTTCCTTTTTCTCTAGATCCTCCCCAATACTTGTTATTACTAGTCTTGTTGATCACAGCCATTCTAACACTTGTGAGGGGTTATCTCACTGTAGCTTTGATTTGCATTTCCTTAGTAGCTAGTGAAGTTGAGCATCTTTCCACGTATCTGTTGGCCATTTGCATGTCTTTTTGGGAGAAGTACCTGTTCAGGTCCTCTGCCTATTTTTTAATTGGATTGTTCGGTTTTTTTGGTGTTGAGTTGTAGGAGTTCTTTAGAAATTTGAGATATTAGCCCTTTGTTAAAACCACTGTTTGCAAATATCCCCCGTTTGGTTGGTTGCCTTTTGTTGCCTTTTTGTTTTGATGTCGGTTTATTTTGCTGTGCAGAAGTTTTTTAGGTTGATATGGTCCCATTAATTCATGTTCTCTTTTACTTCCCTTGCCTTTGGGGTCAAATTCATAAAACCCTCTGTAACACCAAGGTCTGTAAGTTTAGTACCTATGTTTTCTTTTATGTAATTTATTGTTGTAGGTCTTATATTTAGGTCTCTGATCCCTTTTGAATTAATTTTTGTACATGGAGACAAACAGAATTCTAATTTCATTCTTTTGCATGTGGTTTTCCACTTTTCCCAGCACAATTCATTGAACAGTCTTTCTTTTTTCCATTTTGTATTTTTAGTTTCTTTGTCAAAGATTATTTGCCCATATACATGTGGATTTATTTCTTGAGCCTCAAGTCTCTTCCATTGGTCTGTGTGTCTTTTTTTTCTGCCAATACCATGCTGTTTTGATTATTGTTGCTTTGTAGTATAATTTGAAGTCCAGGAGTGTGATATCTCCGGCTTGTCCTGTTTTCTCAGGACTGCTTTGGCTATTGGGGGATCTTTGGTGGTTCTGTACAAATCTGATGATTTTTTGTTCTATTTCTTTACAAAATGTCACTGGGATTTTTATGGTGATTGCATTAAATCTGTATGTTGCTTTGGATAATATGGCCATTTTAACTACGTTGATTCTTGCAATCCACAAACATAAAATATCTTTCCATTTCCCTGTGTCTTCTTCAAGTTTTTAAAATAATGTTTTGTGATATTTCAGTGTATAGGTCCTTCATATCCTTTGTTAGGTTTATTCCTAGGTATTGTATTCTTTCTGTTGCAATTGCAAAAGGAAATTTTTTTCCATTTGTCTTTTCAAAGTATCATTGTTACTATATGTGAATGCAATGGATTTTTGTAAATTTATTTTGTATTCTGCAACTTTATTGTGTTTGTTCATTGTTTCTAGTAGTTTTTTGATGGAGTCCTTAGGATTTTCTTAAATAAGATCATGTCATCTGTAAAAAGTGAGAATTTTACATCTTTATTCCCAATTTGGATGCCTTTTATTTCTCTTGCCTAGGATCATGTTGAATGACAGTGATGAGAGTGGACATCTTTGTCTTGTTCCTGATTTTAGAGTAATAGCTTTCAAGTTTCACCATTAAATATGATATTAGCTGGGGTTTGAGTATATGGCCTTTATTATATTGAGGTACTTTCCTTCTACACCAATTTTATTGAGTGTTTTAAACATGAATGGAAGTTGTATCCTGTCAAATTCTTTTGCTGCATCTATTGATATGACCATATGCTTTTTATCCTTTATTTTGTTAATGTGGTGTATTACATTTATATATATATATATATATATATATATATATATATATATATATATATATATATATATATATCTTTGTGCCCCTGGAATGAATCCCACTTGATTGTGATGTACTATTTTTGTAATGTACTCTTGTATTCGATTTGCTAGTAGTTGATCTCCATGATTTGGTGCATATATATTAAGAAATGTTATGTCTTCTTAATGTAGTGCCCTCTTTATCATTTTAAAATGTCCATTTTTGTCTCTTGTGACCTTTTTATTTTGAAATCTATTTTGTCATATATAAGTATGGCTACATCTGCTTTTCTGTAGATGCTATTTGCTTAGAGAATCATTTTCCACCCTTTCACTTGGAATCTACCTTTGTCTTTGCAGCTGAGATGTGTTTCCTGAAGGCAGCATATGGTTGGGTTTTGTTTTATGATCTAATCTGCCACTCTGGGCCTTTTTCATTGGTGAGTTCAGTCCATTTACATTTAGGGTGGTTACTGATGTATGAGGATTTTCTAGAGCCATTTTATCTTTTGTTTTCTAGTAGCTCCGTGCCTTCATTGGTTCTTTTGCCTTGTGTTTCTGTTTGTTGTTTTAGTTTGGGGTAGTCTTTAAGTACTGGTTCTCTTTCCTTCTTCTTTTTTTTTTTTTTTTTCTGTGGTTCCATTAGACTTATGCAAAAGAAAGTTTCATGTATACAGTGGTCCTTTCTCTTCTGAATGCATCTGATCTCCATTCCCTTTTGAAATTCAGACCTTTACTCCCTCCCTTTTTATATTTTCATTGTCACAAATTATCCTTATTTGTGCTGAGCTCATTTTCTAATTGCAGTTACTATTGTCTTCTTCCTCTCTCCTTCTAACATGTTCTTACCTCCTTTAACCTTTATGTGATGTTTGGGTGGATAGTACCCTATTCTGGAAAAGTGATGTGATCTCCTGCTCTGTCTGCCTGTTGCTGATCTTACTCACAGTGTTGTGACCTTTTGTTCTCGGTTTCAGGTAAGATAACCCCCTTGAGTATTTCCTGCAGTGGGGGTCCTCTGGCGGTAAATTCCCTCAGCTTCTGTATGTCTGGAAAAATGTTTATTTCTCCTTCATATCTAAAGGATAACTTTTGAGGGCATATTATTCTTGGCTGGTAATTTCTCTCTGTCAGTAGTTTGAATATTTGACTCCCTTCTCTCCTACCTTGTAGCATTTCTGCTGAGAAATCCGATGATAACCTAATGGGCTTTTTATTATAGGTTACTGGCTTTTTTCCCTGGCTGCCTTTAGAAGTATTTCTGTCATTAATTTTGGACAGTTTTAATACAATGTTGGAGAAGGCCTTTTTTGGATAGAGATAATTAGTGCTCTGTTTGCTTCTTGGATTCAAGGGTCTAGCTCTTTCCATAGGTTTGGGAAATTCTCACTCACTATTTGTTTGAATAGGCTCTCTGTTCCCTTCTCCTTCTTGTCTTCTCTGGTATGCCTATTATTCTTATATTGCTTTTTCTGATGGAGTCAGAGAGTTCTCATGGAGTTCTTTTATTTTTTTATTCTTAAATCTCTCTCTTACTGCATCTGTATCATTTCAAGATTTCTGTCTTCAATAGTACTACTTCTTTTCTCCATGTGGTCATCTCTATTTCTAAGCTCACCAGGAAATAAGTTCATTGTTAATCTCCTTTACTGAGTTCTTCATCTCCCAAATTTCTATTGGGCTCTTTTGTAAAGTTTCAATGTCTTTGGTATAGCTCTCATTTTGTTTTTTAACTTTATTTCTGAGTTCTTTAAATTGTCCATCTGTGTTCCTGTGTATCGCACTGAGTGTTTTTAGAACTGCAATCTTAAATTCTCTGTCATTTATCCTATATTTTTATGCCTTTAAGTTAGTTTTTTATTTTCTCTCTGAGCTGCCTCATTACCTTGGTTATTCATGGTTTTGATGGCTTCCTTCCCTGTCTAGGCATCTATGTATCAGTGATGCTTTTCTAGCACATCAATGAGAAGTGTTTCTATTGTTTCCTAGTAGGTGGTGTTGAAGCACAGGATTTTAGTTTATCTTGCATCATTCTGGCTTTTCAGATCTCTGTGGGGCAGTGGGAAATGGCCTGTGTTCCCTGGGAAGGTAGGTGTCTTCTCCGAGATCAGATCCCCTTGGTCTCAGGGCAACAACCCTGTGGGGCATGTGGTGTGGGATGGGGATCGAAGCCTGTGACATCCCGGTGTTGTTCCTGCTGCCAGACTGCTGGCAGGGCAGCTGTTATGGGTGGGGTGGGTGAGCTGAGAGAGGCTGGCCAGTGATTTTGTAGCTTTGTTCGTTCAGTAACGATGACTGGAAGACCTCGTGGCCTCCCCTCTGCTTCTCCACCCATCCCAGGATTAATCACGGAGCACACCTGTTGCTCAGGAAATAAATGTTCCTTTAGTTGTAGCTCTCGGGTTTGCAGATGACACACACACACACACTCACACACACACACACACACACACACACACTCACAAACTCAGAGCACAGATGATGTGCTCTGCAACCTGACACTCCCCGCTACAGCCTCTAGGGCCCCTGCTAGCCAGGCTCTGTGGGTTTGTTTTTTTCTGTCTGGCACAGCGATTGTCAGACAGCTGTGGTCACACTTCTGTGGTTCGTCTCTGCCCAGGTCACTGGGTTCAGCCACAGGCACCCCTATCACCCCCGCAGGAATGCTCACTATTCCTCCCCGCTGAAGGGGGGGGCCAGCAGCCCGATTTCTCCCCTCTCGGGGCTGAGACTCACGGGGAGCCCGGCTGCATGGGCGGCACCAGCTCAGCCCTTCTCCCTCCCCTCCTCCCGGGTTTGCTCCCACAGCCCACTTTCGGAGGTTTCAATACGTGGATCTCTCAGCTGTGTTTGTGGGTTGCGCAGGGAATCCTTTGTTGAATTAGAGCTGTACGAATTGTTGAAACCTCAAGGGGAGAGACATTGCTCTGACATCACTTTGTTAACCTTCTGCCAAATCTTACTTGTTTCGAATCTGCTGCTGTCCAGTGCCCAGAGTGTACCTTGGAAATACCTACTCAGTGCATTTCTCCTTCTCCACAACAACTTGCTTCTTCAAATGCTAACACTTTTATGAAAGTGAAATTATGAACATTTGAATGAGATTATTCTCTCAACACGATCGCAAGTGTCCATCTCACTGAAGTCTGTTTTGGAACGCCTCACCGTTGGCTGTCTTGAGTAAATTATGCTCGCACGATCGTAAGTCCATTATTTCTCTCAGTCTGAAACCAATTTAAGCACTGAAGCATTTCTTTAAAACCTCAGTCAGACACCACGTGGTGCGTCCTTGCCCAGGACAGAGCAATCCCATAGATTTCCGAAACCAGTTTTTACCACTGTCTTTAACATAACATCTTCCGGCGTATTATAAAATAACACTATAAGAAAAGAAATGGTAGGTCGTTCTGATTATCAGTCCAAGAACAAATGCTGGGTAATGTCAAAGGGATGGAAGTGAAGTATTCCTTTTGTTATAATAAATGATAAACTCCTTGATGACGGAAATCATGTTTTATTTGCCTCTGTCTTTCTAGAAGTTTCTGGCATAGTCCCCTGTTCACAGACATTCATATACTCACACACACACACACACACACACTCACACACATTCACAAACACACACACACTCACACTCACACACTCACACACACTCACACACACACGCTCACACTCACACACTCACACTCACACACTCTCACACACACATACTCACACACTCAAAGTTGAATTCAACCAACTTAACAGGAATTTCAAGATGAAATATAGCTCTTTAATTATAGGATTTACTGTTAGGACACCAAAATGTAGATTAAAAATAAGACAAAACAGCCCTGGCCGGTTTGGCTCAGCGGTTAGAGCATCGGCCTGCGGTCCAGAGAGACCCGGGTTCAGTTCCCGCTAAGGGCACGTACCTCGGTTGCAGTTTGTCCCTGGCCCCTGGTTGGGTCGTAAGGGAGGCAGCCACTCGATGTGTCCCTTTCACATCGATGTTTCTCTCTCTCTCTCTCTCTCTCTTCCTCTCTCTCCCTCCCACTCTATCTGAACAAAAAAATGGAAAAATGTCCTCGGGTGAGGATAAAAAAAATATATATATATAAAAATAAGACAAAAAAAAACTTAGTAATGTCTGGCCATGGAACAATGAGTATTCAGAGGGGTGACATTTTCCAAGCTAATCATTTTCTCCACGTAGCCTGGCTTGACTCTGTCCTTACAGTGTGTCAGTCTCTCTTTTGCATACAGACTCATTCAATCCTGTTTCAGGGAAAGCCAACCATGAACTTTTTTTTTTTATATATATAACATATCGTGGCTTCTGGGTGTTTAATCAGTGAGAATATACAAACACATAGCATAATATAATTTACATTACTGTTACTCTTAGGTACTCACTAAAGTCAAAATGCTGAAAAATCTGTTGCTGCAAATTTTAGGCTTTTAATTAAAAAAAAACATTTTGTAATTAAAATAAATATTAAATGAACCACTGAGAGGCAGTAGAGTCCCAAAAGTTACCCTTTCCTCCCATGAAAAGATAGGTTTTTAATTTTCCTTTCGAATCCAGAGCATACTAATATTACTCTTACAGATTTCAGTGCACATTACGGATGAGAAAATCATCTGTGATTTTTCCTTCTTACTGGATCTCTTTCAATACAACCAAAAAAACACACTATTTAGAAAACACATCCTGTAAAATAGAAAAGTGTGCTATGGAGAAAAATGGTTTCACAGCAAAATCAAAGAGTAACTACTTATTATCATCGAGGACAGAAAAGGGTGACTTTAACATTTGCTAAGGATCTTAGTTGAGCCGAGCATCTGTTTTTAGCAAGTCATTTGTTGACACAAATTCAGTGGAAAAACTTGGAAGTAAGGATTACATGACTCACTTGCGAAGGTATAAGGCAGATTTATACAAGTGAACACAGTGAACTCAGTAGAACATCCTCGTCGAACCACTAGAAAGAACTTTCTGCTCAACCCGCAGGTGATGCTGTGCCCCTCCCCGCACGGTCTCTGCGACAGCAAAACTCAAAGGGGCACGGCGTTGAATGAAATAAAATTTTTTGCTTTTGCAATGTTCTGCAAAAATGACTTCAGAAAAACTGGCTGTACAAAAAATATCAAGGACACAAGCGCTACTTAAGGTAAAAACCGAAACACAAATAGAAATATTACCAAAGATAGAGTCAGTCTGCTCAAGGTGAGAAAATACCTGTTTGCTGACTGGATTGGCCCATGTGCTCGGACCAAAGGTCATCACGTATGTCCAGTCGTTAGTATTTCAAAAGTCAGACAGTTCGTCTCTTGAAGAAAGGGCTCGAGGCTTCACTTGCTTAGAGACTAGTAGTCTACATAGTGTTTTTGTTTTTAAAAGAATATTTGGAGCCCAGCTGATGTGGTTCCGTGGTTGAGCGTCAACCCTGCACCAAGAGGTCGCCGATTCAATTCCCGGTCAGGACACATGCCCAGGTTGTGGGCCCGATCCCCAGTGGGGGGCATGCAGGAGGCGGCCAATCGATGTTCTCTCTCATCTATGTTTCTATCTCTCTCTCCCTCTCCCTTCTTCTGTCTCTCAAATCAATAAAGAAAGAAAATTTATTTTTTAAAAAAAGAATATCTGGAGACACAGAAGGCTTTTTTGTCAGCCGTGAGGTTCAGTCAGAAGGGCAGCAAAGCACAGTGCCCACTTTGCTCTGAGCCCCCAAAGCACAGCGCCCACTTTGCTCTGAGCCCCCAAAGCACAGCGCCCACTTTGCTCTGAGCCCCCCAAAGCACAGCGCCCACTTTGCTCTGAGCCCCCAAAGCACAGCGCCCACTTTGCTCTGAGCCCCCCAAAGCACAGCGCCCACTTTGCTCTGAGCCCCCAAAGCACAGCGCCCACTTTGCTCTGAGCCCCCCAAAGCACAGCGCCCACTTTGCTCTGAGCCCCCAAAGCACAGCGCCCACTTTGCTCTGAGCCCCACAAAGCACAGTGCCCACTTTGCTCTGAGCCCCCAAAGCACAGCGCCCACTTTGCTCTGAGCCCCCCAAAGCACAGCGCCCACTTTGCTCTGAGCCCCCAAAGCACAGCGCCCACTTTGCTCTGAGCCCCCCAAAGCACAGCGCCCACTTTGCTCTGAGCCCCCAAAGCACAACGCCCACTTTGCTCTGAGCCCCCCAAAGCACAGCGCCCACTTTGCTCTGAGCCCCCAAAGCACAGCACCCACTTTGCTCTGAGCCCCCAAAGCACAATGCCCACTTTGCTCTGAGCCCCCCAAAGCACAGCGCCCACTTTGCTCTGAGCCCCCAAAGCACAGCGCCCACTTTGCTCTGAGCCCCCAAAGCACAACGCCTACTTTACTCTGAGCCCCCCTTCCAGATAAATTTCATTCCCACAAAAGTGAAAATTGGACCACATATATTTGTTTGGCTATGTTCTAATTCAGTATCCATAATGTATTTTTTGGGGCTGGTTTTAAATTTTTATTTTATTGGGATGAATAAAGATGTCTGTGTTAATACGGTTAACAGAACCAGCACTAAATAAAACTTGAGCTGGATTCCATTTCTCTCTTGAAGCGTTGGGAGCGGCGAGGGCCCTCCGTTAATCACTTTGATTGGCCAGAAGTACTTTTATAACCCTCATAACGACGCACTTTAAGGCCAGGGTTCAGAAACCACCCAGTGTTCCCCTTTTGCCTGCAGTACTTACAAATGTAAAAGTAATTCTGTTTCTCTACGATCTTTAAGATTCCGGTCCTGCTGGAACGTGACATCTTTCCTCCTGTGAGTCTGGGAGAAGACAAGCCTGGAGCAGGTCCCAGGGATACATTGTGGCATCGTTTGCATCTGAGAAGAATGCTCCTTGTTTCTCAAGAGTGAACTTAAGCCTCGCTAAATAACATTGTTATTGAAACTATGAAAAGACCTATACGGAAATAAAAGGCAACAAGACACGTGAAAGGCGTTTTGCCTAATATGTAACCATTCTGAACAGTTCTCCCAAAAGGATGCTGGATGAAGATGTACAGATATGCAATGGAATACGACTCAGCCATAAGAAAAGATGCGACACTGCCATTTACAACATGGCTAGATCATGCTATGCCAAGTAAGTCAAACGAAAAAAAGACAAGAACCATGTGATTTTACTCGCATGTGTGATAGAAAACAGAAAGCAACAAACACACAAACTTACAGACACAGGCAAATATACGGCGACAGAAAGAGACTTGACTTGGGGTGTGAACACAGTGCAATATAGAGATGATGTATTATAGAACTGTACCCTTGAAATATTGAAGTCATCATTTTTTATAATATTTCTTCCTGTATGCTCTGAAGCTTTCGTAGGGGTCTTTAGGGAAGTGGGAAGGAAAAGCAGGAACCACTTTTTGATTATAGGATTGAAAAACTTTGGTAATTTTATTATAATAATGAACAAAAATAAGTAAAGCACCCCACTGGAGTTCCATACAAATTAATATTTTAATGATTTAGTAAATGCTTACTCTGAGAATAAAAAAAAAAAATTATAGTGAGGTCACTGACAAGTCTCTAGTGTATTCATTTATCCTATAAAATGTGTGCTGTGATTGTCACCAACTGGCCTATTTTAACCTAGAAACTCGTTATAATCAACTCATGGATGATTGCTGTAGCAATCTTTACACTTTACGTGGCTGTTTCAATTCATCCTAAAAAAAAAATACAAATGTACAGAAACATTCATTTTGCGTATCATTACCGTAGGGAAATAAAGCTTCTCTTTTTTGTTTGTCAACTCTTTTTATATCTTGGGCCTGGCAAACAGAACAGTTTTTTGTTTTGTTTTGTTTTTTTTTATTCCTCACCCAAGGATATTTTTCTACTTATTATCAGATAGAGTGAGAGGGAGAGAGAGCGACAGAGAGAAACATCGATGTGATAGAGCCACATCGACTGGTTGCCTCCCGCAGGACCCAATCAGGGCTGGGGACGAACCACAACCGAGGTACGTGCCCTTGACGGGAATCGAACCCGCGACTCATTGGTCCACGAGTCTATGCTCTAACCGTTGAGCCAAACCGGCCAGGGCCAAACAGGACAGTTTCAACAATAGTGTTGGGCTAATTAAAATAATGGTATAATTCTTTATATATACACTATTATGTTTAGCATCTCTCCATTTACAAAATACTAAATAAATATATTCATGTTGTCTAGTAGTTTTCTGGCTGTAAAAGACAACTTGAGCCCTGGCCGGTGTGGCTCAGCGGTTAGAGCGTCGGCCTGCGGTCCAGAGAGACCCGGGTTCGGTTCCCGCTAAGGGCACGGACCTCGGTTGCAGTTTGTCCCCGGCCCTGGTTGGGTGCGTGGGAGGCAGCCACTCGATGTGTCCCTTTCACATCCATGTTTCTCTCTCTCTCTCTCTCTTCCTCTCTCTCTCCCTCCCACTCTGTCTGAACAAAAAATGGAAAAGTGTCCTCGGGTGAGGATTAAAAAAAGAAAAAAAGACAATTTGATAGTTTTATTATTGTGCTTTTGAGTTGTCTCTCTTAAAAGGAGACCACCCTATGTCATGAGATTTGAAAGATAACAAATGGTTATAGGAAACAGCTATAACTTTAATTTAGACCGAAAATAAACCCAGGAAATATTAGAAAATCTAGCCTTTCAGAAGTAAAATATTGTTAAAAATTTATTCAAAACATGAAAAAGGCACCAAAAAAAAAAATCAGTAGGCTACTGAGGAGATTGTTTTGACGATTGTAAGATACCTTTGCTCTACAATAGGATAACGTGCTATAGCCTGTCAAGGGCAGCCTGTATTCAAAGATCAGTTTTCCTTTGAACTATCTGTGTTTTCCTCCTTGTTATCTGGAAGCTTTCTTTGTTCAACCACTTTAATATATTCATAATTATTTCTAGACATATACCAGTGCACATATAGTTCAAGGTGATTTTTGAGATTGTCTCAGAATTCACATTGGTTTCCCTCCTCTCTGTGGCAAGTGATAGGCCTGCTAAAAAACGACTAAGAACAAGGAGTCAACTCTTCTTCTCACCTGAGACGCAGGAAGAAAGGCTGGGCAGGTGGCGTACAGGACACCTTCTTGTCCGGGACAGGTCACACAAGTAAGCTCCTGAGAAGAGCATAAGATTCCTCTCTGAAATGAACACAGCGCGCTTATATTCCTAGTAATTTGGCAAATAAAAAGACCATGAACTAAAAGAAAAGATAAATGCCATCTAGGTCCAATTTCCTGACTATTCATACTGTTCGAAAACAGTGAGAATCTGAGTTTCCACATAAGCGTCTAGGAACATCCTCTGTTCGCGAGCTAACAGTTAAGAAAATGATGTACCTTAAATATCCCCAGGGTAGGATCAACAACACTTATTTGGTACATTTTTTATGCACCAAATCACATGAAGTGATGTCCTTTCAAATCATAACAGGTGAAATGCACTGAAATTGACATATAGGTTTAAAAAGGGTTAAAAGAACCTTGGAAATTCCAAGCTTGCTATCTGTAGACTCTAGCCATACTTTATCATTAAAACATCCATCCCATAATGCTACTGTCAGGGTTAAAAATAGGGGAGAGGAGGAGATGGGGGGGTGTACCTATTTTGTCTGATGCAGTGGTCCATGCTCCATACATTGCGATTGCTGTCCATCTCACAACACCACAAACACATATTTTACTACAAAAATATGCCTGGTAGTTTCAACAAGTCATTCGGAGTAGCCTCAGTTGTGCCAGAAATTACAGTATACACATCACACGTTTATGGCAATTCTTAGGATTTTAACATTCCTTGAGGGAAACAGTGAAGGAGCTGGAGCCTAACAGAAGCTTCTTGGTAAGGATGATCTTTCTGCAGAAGAGCTGATGGAACGCGATTTGCTTTCATAGGGAGCCTTGAAAGGGGGCTACGATAATAAAAGGGCTGTTTGAACATGTTTGATGCAAAGAGGATGCCTTCTTTCCCATCTGTTACTAGTTACCAGATGAGGACTTGCACAAATGGAAACAAATAACTTTATTTCATAAACCATCTTTGGAATAAGCAGACAAGTCCAAAAAAGAAAAACTCAAACTCAAAGGAAATATATATATATTTTTAAATGTTTTTTTCTTTATTGATTTTAGAGAGAGAGGAAGGGAGAGGGAGAGGGATAGAAACATCGATGAGAGAGAACATCAATGGGCCGCCTCCTGTACGCCCCTCACTGGGGATCGGGCGCACAACTTGGGCGTGTGTGCTGACCAGGTATCGAACCAGCGACCTCTTCGTGCCTGGGTCGACGCTCAACCACTGAGCCACACTGGCTGGGCCAAATGAAATATCTTATGTATTTGAGTCAGACCTAAGCCAGTATCTTCCTAAAAACAAACAAACCAGAACAAATGCGGAGAAGTAATGTCAACAAGATGGTCCAAATGACCCCACAGAAACATGAAGTTAACAACCGAACACAAAAGAACGCACCTTCCCAAGGGTTCTGGAGTCCAGGTGAGAGGCAGTGAGAGCCCTGGGCGGAGCACAGAAACAGAAAGAGATGCATGAACACGGCAGGAACACTTTCCCTTGGCACATCAGCCCTCTGAGTGCCCAGCCAAGAGCGATGCCTTGGCCCGTAAGTTCTGCCAACAGGAAAGGGAGAGCGATGTGAGCAAAGACTTCACTGCAGGCCCTGGCACCCGGCCAGCCTGCTGGTCTACCCCATCAACCAGCCCGCCCAGAATCTCTGGCTGGGCCGACCGGCCAAGAGCCTTCCCTACCAAAGCCAGTCCCAGGAGACTGGAAGACATGTCTCTTCTTCAGAGGCGCAGACACCAGTGGGAGCTGGAAGGATCACAAGAACCAGGGAAACACGGTACCACCAGAGGAACAAAACAAAGCCCCACGAATCAACCTTGTAGAAATGGAGATCTTCCTACCCGACAAAGAATTCCAAATTATTATCTTTAAGATGCTCAGTGAGCCCGGCCAGTGTGGCTCAGTGATTGAGCATCGACCCATGCACCAAGAGGTCGCCGGTTTGATTCCCAGTCAGGGCACATGCCCAGGTTGTGGGCCCGATCCCCAGTGGGGGGCATGCAGGAGGCGGCCCATCGATGTGCTCTCTCATCGATGTTTCTCTCTCCCTCTCCCTCTCCCTTCCTCTCTCTCTAAAAAATCAATAAAGAAAAAAATAAAAGAAGCTCAGTGAGCTATAAGAGTCATAGCTAGACAATGACACAGAATCAGGAAAATAATAAAAAGAACTTTACATGCAAAAGCAAAAAATAATGTACAAGGTGGGCGGGAATCATCTATGCTGCTCCAAAACCATCTTATTTTTTTATCTGTTGCATTATTGTACATTTATAAAGTTGTGTGTTCAAAGGCAGTATCTTTGAGACATTCCCAAATCAGAGGCATGTAAGATAAAGGCAAGTTTAGAATCCTTTGAGGAAAACACATATTCAATAGTAAGATAAGTTTATCATAAAGTGTCTGGAACATAAGCATTGACATCATTAATTTGTAGTGTTTTAAAATCTAATTTAAAAACGTTTTTGCTGTTTTACAGATAGGAAACTTCCTGGGGACATCTATCGTCAAGGTTGCCTTCTTTAAGGTGGAGTTAGGAGCTGACTTGCAGGATATGAACTGACACAGTAGGCCAGAGGGGGCGCTGGTGAGCAGAGCAGAGAATTGTGGGAAACAGAAGGTGTTTCACTGTCCTGCCCTGGGGGGGAAATAACACATAGTAGTAAGTTGACATGCCGTCGTAAAAAAACCACAATGCATTTAATTTTTAAGTATAGATAATTTTATGTGTGCCTACACACAGAATGTTTTCTAGCTTCGTCAACTGCAGAAGGCTAAAAATGATGTCTAATAAAAATGATCTCGAATAAGTGTCCAGACCGTGAACTTGAAAGAATATTTCAGGATGAAAGAAACCAGAACTTCTTCAAAAGGGACTGATTCCAGTGGAAAATAATGTGCTAGTTGAGACAGGAATACCCTGTCTCGGCGGAGAGTAAGGGTGCTGTCCTAACACAGCAAAGCTCATCACGTCACAGAAGGCAGCTTGAAGAGGCTCCCTGTGGCCAAATACGGAACAACTGAAGCTTTAGCATGGAGAACTGCAACGGACTGAAAAGCCATCAGGAATGCTGAAAGCCATGGGTTCGTAACATTGAGAAAATAAACACTAGTCACCTTTTGAGAATGACAGGGAAGCAGTTCGTTGTCTTAAAAACGAGGTAAAGGGAAAGAATCGAGAATCCATTCTGACTTGCCCATACAAACTGTGTTACTGGTCAACCGAGGAGTAGGTAAAAGGAGAAAGCTCTTTATAAAATCATTACAACTAACAGATGAAAGAGAAGTGTTACAATTAGAATATCACCCTTTTTTTAACGCCAGGTGGGGTTAACGGGTCTAGGCATTAAGCATCAGTGGTTGCTAAGAACAAAGAGAGCACAAAACAGAGAGCTTGTGTCTTCTGCTGGAAGAACACAGTCTCACCTGCAGTGTGGCCAGAGAGACGAACGCGACTTTGACCAAGACTTTGAATCCAGCTGCCAATTTGCAGGAAATACAGAAAGTGGAGGAAGATGTTGAACGACATCATGAGAGTGCCAGGTGAGTGTATGAAAACCAGTTGTCCTCTGTACACTAGCCACAGACAATTCAAAAATAAAATTAAGATAACAGTTTCATGTACAACAGCATAAAAAATAATAACATAGTTATGAATACATTTACCAAAAGGAGACTCAAACATATTCTCTGAAAACGTAGCATTGCTGAATAAATTCAAGCACACCTAAATAAACAGAGAGAAAGCCTCTGTTCATGGATCTTTTCTTCCTCATAGCTTAGTCAAGAAAGTACACAGTCCATTCTTCATCTTTGAGAACTTTTTTTTTAATCCTCACCTGAGGACGTGTTCATTGATTTTTAGAGAGAGGAAAATGTCGAGAGAGAGACATCGATGTGGGAGAGAAGCACCAATCTGCTGTCTCCCGTAGGTGTCCCAACTGGAGTTTGAACCCACAATCCAGGTATGCGCCCTGGCCGAGAATCAAACCTTCGACCCTTTGGTGCACAGGACACTGTTCCAACCAGAATGAAAACTTCTTTTAACATAAGAGAGTAAACAGAAAAATGACAGAGTTCATTTCTTGGATCAGCTCCTACAAATGAAAATAAAGCTCTAAGTAAGACCTCAATAGATTTATAAGGAAAAAGATAAAAAGTAAAATGAGCCCTGGCCAGAGTGGCTCAGTGGTTAGAACGTCGGTCCTCAGACTGAAGGGTTGCAGGTTGGATTCCTGGTCAAGGACACATACCTGGGTTGCAGGTTCAATTCCCGGCCCCTGTTGGGGTGCATGCGGGAGGCAAACAATTGATGTTTCTCTCTGTCTTTCTCCCCCTCCCTCCCTTCCTCTCTCTCTTCAAAAAAAATCAATAGAAAAAATATCCTCAGGTAAGGATTAACCAAAAAGAAAAAAAAATGTTAAAACGAGATCAAACATTCTCCCTATTATTGAAGAAGCCTTGTGTGTTTTGTTTTAAGGATTCCCATTGCTAAGATGAATTCAAACTAGTGCAGTCTTTTTGGAGAAAAATGATTCCATCAAGAGAGTGTAAATATTTTTATTCTTTGATCTAATAATTTACATGATCTTCTGGGTCTTCTTAAATACAAGGAAAGCTTTTATTTTTATTTTTTATACATTTTTATTAATTTTATAGATAGAGAGGAAGGGAGAGGGGGAGAGAGAGAGAAACAACGATGAGAGAGAAACATCAATCGACTGCCTCCTGCACACCCCCATACTGGGGTCAGGCCCACAACCTGGGCATGTGCCCTGACCAGGAATCGAACCGGCGACCTCTCGGTGCATGGGATGACTCTCAACCCAGTTAGCCACACTGTCCGGGCTCTAGGGAAAGCTTTAATGTACAAAGAAAATTATTGTGTACAATGTTTATCATAGCCATATTTATAAGATCAAAGATTGGAAACAGTTCGATAGTAGGAGAATGCAAAAGCAAAATATGGAATAGCATTGGGATATAATATTGTATAACCACTTGGGGGGAATAAAACATCTTCAAAGAATGTTTAATAATGTGGAAAAACGTTTAGGTTAAAATGTTAGGTGAAAATAATCAGAATCAAAATATCTTCACAGAATTTCAATGATAAAAATGTGTATGGAATAGCACAGGGAAAATGTTAATCAAAGTATTAATAGTAGTTACCACGTGGTCATGTTTTCTTCTTTTCAACATAAACACTTTGATATAAGGAGTATATACTTGCTGTAAAAGAAACACACACACAAAAGGATTTTAAAGAAAACAGGTGACATAAAAAATAGCCTGCTAAATTAAGAAACAAATAGAGTTTATTAAAATATAAAATTTTACTATTTATTTCCTGATTGTTGAGTAAACCTATAGACGTTTTTTCCAAGTTAATCTCTTCAACTTTATGCTCAAAGTGGCCTTTAGTTTATAATTTGGAGAACATCAGAAAATAAACTTTCCTTACCAAATATGATCATTAAAGGAATGTGCATAATTCTTGGGCATAAGTCCAAAATGATTTTTAAAATTCAACATGTATTATTTTAGGCAGAATTCCATTTTTCAACAATCATATAAAATTTTTTAAAAAATCAAATCCAAATGTTACTGATTTATTTACACTTACATCATCAAATTACTGAATCCACTTTTAAGGGAGATTTGGTATAGAACTCTCTTCCATGAACTTATATTTTCTTCTTAGTTTTGTTATATTATCTCAAACTAACACTTTACTTGCTATTACACAGTTGCAAAGAATTTGATCTATAAATGAGCATTTCTGCCTCAAAACATAATTTTCAATATTCAGCCTTAATGATCTCAATGAAAAGGAACAGAAGAAGATCAAAGTGCAAAAGCAGCAGAAATCCTCCTTTGATATATCGGTTGATTTATATTATAAAAGGTAAATATACAACAACTACATTTTGAGCGGAGTCTCTCAGAGCTTGAGGGAGGCACCGTATACTTTGTTGTTGTTGAGTCGATTCATATTTTGATAAGTGAAAATGTGCCCACACAAGTCTATAAAAACAAGATTTTATATAAATGTTTACATTTGACACAAAATTAGAAAACAATGTAATTCTGCTGTTCCCGAGTTAATTAGGAGTTTTATGAAAATATTAATTCAACATATGAGAAGGGTGGTATGGCCCATCACGAAGGTCATCTTTTACACTGTCAGAATGTCTCTGGACTTTCACGTAAGACTTGATTACACGTAAATTTAATTGTACATGTAAAATGTACAGATACGCCCCGGATCTGAACCCAGGGTACCTGGCTCTAGTACAATAGCAGTTTTCACTCACGGGACAGAAGACTTCCAGGCAGTAAAGCTCCTTGACCAACGCCTGACATTGAAATGTTTCTCTGACTGTCCTAATCAGCTACTCTAGTAGCCGATGGGCAATAGGTCCTATGGAGTCCATGGCTTTCAAGAAGACGGAAAGTGAAGAGATCACAGAAAATTGTGGTAATTGAGAGAGAACTAAACTAAGAGTCCCAGTGCCCTCCAAGACCAATGGGACTCCCGGAAATGCCAAAGGATAACCTGTCCACAAAGGCCTGCTCAGGGTTCCATAAATCTGCCTAGATGAAGGAAGAAAGTATCACAGATACAGGAGAATTTTATGGGCTTCTCATATCTCAGCTCAGATGTTACCCCTTAAGGAGGTCTTTTGTTGCAGAAAACATTACACAGGGACAGGACATCAGATGCATAATTTGAAACCAAATACATAAGTGACCATTTCAATTGCATGAAAAACGTCTGAAGCGCACAGCACCAATACTTCGCTAATCAAAGTGTGGCTTTCAGACCAGAAGGATGAGTATCACTTTAGAGCTTGGAGAAATCTAAGTTGCAGGCCACCAGACCTACGGAAGCAGGTGATACATTTTAACAAGGATATCAGGTCATTCATAACATGTTAAAGTTTGTGAAATGCTACACTAGATAGACTCGCTTCTGCCTTGTTTAATGGATAGATGAATGGGAATATTAGATCACAGCGAAGAAATATTTCGGTCTCAAAAGTTCAGAGCAAGGTGATCAGTACTTGCTTCCTTTCTTAAGCTACAGTTTATATTGCTTAATTGACCATTTGCATGAGAAATAATTATTCAAGTTACTAAATGTATAGCTATAAAAATATGGAAATTGTTATATTTATTGGAAGTCTAGGGTACACTTAACAATTGGTCGGTGTAGAAAATACATAAAAGAAGAAGGTATGGTAGTTTCAAGATCATGAAAAAAAACACTCCATATATATGAAAGGGAGAGAGAGAGAGAGAGAGAGAGAGAGAGAGAGAGAGAGAGAGAGAGAGAGGTAGTAAATATACTCAAACAATTGAGGATAGAAAAAAAAATTGCCATAATCAAAAATGAAAACAGAAATAAGCAAGCAAAAAAAAAAGGGGGGGTTATTAAATTCAGGAAACAAAAGAAAAAAATTATCTCATAAATAAAATATATATTACAAGGTGACTAAAGCAGAATTGTGTAAAGTGAAAATGTAATAAGGGGCATTAAAGAAAGGCAGGAAAATGACCAAGAGAATGAAAATGACATAAAGAAGTAAAAAGGTCAGAGAGAAAGTAATGGCAATAGAAGACAGGTATAATGTTCATTTTGTCAGAGTCACTGACAAAGAACAAAAAGGCAATGGAACAGAGATAATATGAGAAGTATAGTCCAGCCCTGGCCATGTCGCTTGGTTGGTTGGGATGTCATCCAGTACACCAAGAGACTGTGGATTCAATTCCTGTCAGGGCCCACACCTAGGCTGCAAGCTCCATTCCTAGTCAGGCATGAACAGGAGGCAACCAATTGATATTTCTCTCTCACATCAATGTTTCTCTCTCTCATCCTCTCTGTCTAAACAATCAATTGAAACATATCCTTGGGTGATGATTAAAATATATAAAAATAAAATATATAGCCCTGGCCGGTTTGGCTCAGCGGTTGGAGCGTCGGTCCAGAGAGACCCGGGTTCGGTTCCCGCTAGGGGCATGTACCTCGGTTGCGGTTTGTCCCCGGCCCTGGTTGGTCTTGCAGGTGGCAGCCACTCGATGTGTCCCTTTCACGTCGATGTTTCTCTCTCTCTCTCTCTCTCTCTTCCTCTCTCTCCCTCCCACTCTATCTGAACAAAAAATGAAAAAATGTCCTCAGGTGAGGATAAAAAAAAATTTAAAAATAAAATAAAATATAAGGAAATAAAAAAAAAATTACCTGATTCTACATATGGAAAAGTTTCAATGGGTAACTAGCAAAAATCAACCCAATAATGATGAAAGCATTTTCTTAGTAGAACAATTAGATTTTAAAGATAAAGATAAAATCTTCAAGAACTCCAAGCAAAAAATTCAAATAATTTGCAAAGTCAAAATAATTAAACGGACATCAGACTTTTCAGAACCAAATGCAAACTAACTATGACTCAATATTTGTAAAAATACTCCATGAAAAAGTGTAAAAATAAAGGATTTTGTGCCCAATAAAATTGTCCTTCGGATACTGTAATGAGCTAGTTGTCAATAACAGGAACGGAGCAAAGGGAAGGGCAGACATTATAGGCATGTCTGGGGCAGCTTCACCAGGGAGCTGCAACTTTGCACTCCCCAGGGAACCAGCAGCCTGTTCCCTGCAAAGCATTGGGGAAGGGATCCAACAAAGGAAAGAGAAACACATGCCCCGTAAAATTGGGGTGACTAGGGAAAGTGACTGTCAATCACACCTGGGAACAGAAATCACTGGCCAGATGGGCGTGGGCGTGGCATGGGTGTGAACACTGGGAATACATGATCCCCTAAACAAGAGTTCTCTCTCTCGTTGTGCTTGACTCTTGGCTTGTGTGGCTCTTTTGCTCCTGCTCCCTGGAGTTTGCCTGTACGTCCCATGGCCGTGTAGACCCATACGCAATGGACTAATGGACTGCAGCCCGAAACACAAACCAAACGAGCCTGGTGCTGGACGGGACTCAGCTCCCACATGGAAACTCTACCCACTGGCTCTGATTCTAGCTCTGCTGAAATCCCAGCTACTCTTCTTCTATGACTGGACCAAGGGAAATGGGACTTTGGAAACCCAGGGGTGTAATTCCACAGAAATAAAGATTTCTACCACACCTCACCCTCCTGTGGGGGCCTCGGGAAATTCTTTTTCCAGCCATACCCCAAGAACCCCACTCCCACTAGCAACTGGGGGAGATGAGGACCTCTTCTATCCCGTAACACTTCAAATATCAGCATGGTAAATCATTTCTGACATATAAGACCTTAGGAGACCTGTTTTTTAATTTTTATTTTTCATTTACATTTTATATGTAATATTATTTGGTATTAGTTTCAGGTGTACAGCGTAGTGTTAGACAGTCATATGCTTTACAAAGTGTTTCCCCCACTATTTCCAGTACCCACCTCACACCATACGTAGTTATTACAATATTAGTGACTGTATTCCCTGTGCTGTACATTACATCCCCAAGACTGTTTGGTAACCACCAGTTTGTACATCTCAATCCCTTCACCTTTTTCACCCAATGCCCTAACCCTCCTCCCTTCTGGCAATCAGCAGTCTGTTCTCTGTGTCTAGAAGTCTGTTTCTATTTTGTTTGTTCATTTATTCTGTTCTTTAGATTCCACATATAAGTGAAATCATGTGCTATTTGTCTTTCTCTGACCAATTTCTTTCTTTTTTAAAAAATATTTTTTTCCTTGTTGATTTTAGAGAGATAGGGAGGGAGAGGGAGAGAGAGATAGAAACATCCATGAGAGAGAACATTGATTGGCCGCCTCCTGCATGCCCCCACTGAGGATTGGACCCACAACCTGGGCATGTGCCCTGACTGGACTCGAACCAGCAACTTCGTGGTGCATGGGTCGACGCTCAACCACTGAGCCACACCGGCTGGGCAGACCGATTTATTTCAATTAACATAATAATCTCCAGGTCCTTCCAGGCTGCCTCAAAGGGTAAGAGTTCCAGCAAGTAGTGCTCCATTGTGTAGATGTACCACAGCTTTCTTATACACTCATCTACTGATGGGCACTTGGGCTGCTCGGATAATGTAAATAACGCTGCAACAAACACAGAGGTGCATATATTCTTCCAAAGTAGTGTTTTAGGTTTCTTCGGCTATATACGCAGAAGTGGAATTGCTGAGACATAGGACAGGTGCATTTTTAGTTTTTTGAAGACCCTCTGTACTGTGTCCACAGTGGCTGCACCCCCTTGGTTTCCACCAACGGGGCACAAGAAAACCTCAGGAGATTCCTCAGCAAAAAGATCTGTGGTGAGTGCATTCAAATGCATAAATGTACATATACAACTAACACAATACGGGGTAAAGGTGGGAGGCTCAGGAATAAATAGTGTATAGTGTGACAAAGTAAAAATGAAGCAACTAAAAAATGGAGAACAAAGAAAGGAGGAAAAAAGCTCATGGCTGTGTAGACAATAGGTGGGCATAAAAAGATACTTAAAAAATAGTACAGCCCTGACCTGTTTGGCTCAGTGGTTAGAGCATTGGCCCAGAGACCAAAGGGTGTCAGGTTCGATTCCCAGTCAAGGGCATGTACCTGGGTTGCAGGTTTGATCTCGGGCCCTGGTTGGGGTCGCACAAGAGGCAACCAATCAGTGTGTCTCTCTCACATAGATGCTTCTCTCTCTCTTACCCTCTCCCACCCTCCCTTCCACTCTATCTAAAAATCAATGGAAAAATATCCTCTAGTGAGGATTAACCAAAAATAAATGAATGCTATAAAACAGATAGTAAAAATTTAGATTAAAAAATCAGAGAACTAGAGGTATTTTTAAAAGGAATATATACAAAGTTAACCACTAGAACAAAATACAAACCTTCCTAAAGACAAATTATAAATGAATTAATACACGTATAAACAGAACACTTAGAATGTACATCTCATAAAGACACATAGCAAATAGAACAAAACGTGCATAATTGCAAACTATGACAATTGAGACAAAACGTATCAGTTATATCAATAAATGTGAATGGATTTAACTCTCTTCTTTAAAGAAAATAATTTTACATTTGTCTCACAAAATAAAACCCAAATATGTGCTGTGTGCCAGAGATGACCCTAAAGTGATTCGGAGAGGCTGAAAAATACACACTTTCCCCCATTTCTCCACTGAGCACAATGGAAAATCCGGAACGCTGTGTGTAAAAGACATGTAAGAAGTCTCTGAAAGCTGGAAAGAAGAAGGCAGACTGATTGGGGCGCTCCAGACTTGAGAAAAAGAAATGGTGAAGGGTTCTATGGCGTTTCTTTTGGGCTCATATATCCCAGACTTGGAGCTGAGGAAACCAGCAACCTAGGAACGTCAAGGAGCACAGACAAAACAAACACGAAACCTGCTGTCTCTAGTGAAAGGACCAGGAACGGAGCAGTTTAGCAAGACAGAAATGTATAAACAATAACCACTCCCTTGCGTTCAACACAGACTCAAACCGTGGCTCGCCCCCACTCATGCCAGAAAAGGCAAGTGGGGGGCTGAGACTCCTGCTCCCAGGTCCCAGGTGCTTCTCCATACACAGCAAAGTCTATTAAAGGAATCTAGAGTAATTAGCCCAACATAATAGGATTCATTGTTGGTGTTTTGTTTGGTTTGGTCAATACTGTTCGTCATGGGGCCTCCAACATTCTAGCCCTTTGCCTATTTGGACCTCCGCCCGCCTCATGAAGTTGGCCTTTGTATTTGATCTGTAGGCTGTGACAGATCCCTGTCATTTAGAGACTGGCCAAATTTGGACCCTGCTCTTCAAACCCACCTCGATGCCCTCTGCATTCCAAAATTACATGTGAAATGACTCGAAGTCTCTAATTAGGCTTTAACTTTTTATTTCCCCTCTATTTTTAAAGCTGTTAAAACAATACCATTTTTACTAGACTATTTGTTGAAAGGGGAAAAAATAATATGGGAAAGAAGTAAAAGCTAATACTCAACACATGTTAAAACCACTACCACTAAATATTTGAGTTATTTGCTTATGTAAGGGGAAACTTTACCCAAGCTACTGCAAATAATTTTAAATTAGATTGCATAATAATATTACCCAAAATTGGGAATTAAAGTAAAATACTTACTCTCTGGTCATGTAAGATTTCTCAGAGAGACCCAGACATAGTGTAATGTCTCTTCTGAACAGGTTGTACTAAAATATATTTTTAATGTTCTCAGAAAAAAAAAATCAGTCATATTTTACATCTGATAAAATAAAATATTTCTTAAATTTGGAAAGCAATGCTATATATTTTTATCATCTGTTCAGTATGAGATGACTTTGGGGTAATACCTTGATAAAAATAAAAATCCATTGTTTTATGATTTTTTTGGATATGATGCCAAAAGCACAGACAACAAAAGAAAAAATAGACAAATTGAACTTTTTTAAATTTAAAAATTTTGTGCATCAAAAGACAATATTAACAGAGTAAAAAGGCAACCCACACAATGGGAGAAAATATTTGTAAATAATATATCTGATAAGGGGTTAATATCCAGAATGTGTAGAGAATTTCTAAAATTCAACAATAATTTTAAAAAACCTGATTCAAAAATGGCCAAAGGACTTGACTAGACATTTCTCCATAGAAGATATACAAATGTCAATAAACACATGCAAAGATGCTTAACATCACTAATCAGTAGGGAAATGCAAATCAAAACTATAATGAGATATATACTGCCATACCCATTAGGATGGCTACCATTAAAAAAAAAAAAGCACAGAAAATAACAAGTGTTGATGAGGAGGTGGAGAAAATGGAACCCTGTGTACTATTGATGGGAAAGTAAAATGGCTGTAGAATGGTACAGCTGCTGTGGAAAACAGTATAGAAGTTCCACAAAAATTTAAAAATGATATACTTACCTGTCAGGGGAGATATCATGATCACGAAGGTGGTTTTCCTGCGGTGAGGCTTATCCACTGCACCCTGGCTGTGCTGACCCCTGCAACTCCCCAAATGTGGGAAACTCAACTGCATAATTTGTGGTAGTTGGGGACTGTGTTCTCACTCTTCTCCAGAAAAAAAAAAAATAGAATTACCATATGATACAGCAATTCTACCTCAGGATATACACACAGAAGAACTGGAAGCAGGGTCTCAAAGAGATATTTGCATTCCCATATTCATAGCAGCATTTCTCATAATAGCTAAAACATGGAGGCAACCCAAGAGTCCATGGATGGATAAATGGATAAGCAAAATGTGGTATGTGCATACAATGGAATATTATTCGACCTTAAAAAAGAAGGAAATTCTGACATATCCTACAACATGAGTGAACCTTGAGGACACCATGCTAAGTGAAATAAACCAGTCACAGAGAATGCAAACTGTATGATTCCACTTATATAATGCACTTAAAGTGTAGCTGAAAAACTCAGATTTGGCTTCCCGCTGCAAGGAAAGCCAAACTTGTGAGACAGGTGCTGGTGAAAAAGGAAAGTTTTATTCAGGTGCTGCAGGACCTGGGAGAATGGTGGACTCCCGTCTCAAAGACCATCTCCCCTTCCTGCTCAAGCCGGTGGTTCTTATAGGGGTAAGGAGGGGAGGGCTTTTTTTCTATCCAATATCTGGCTAGCTTTTGGTGCCCTGGGGCCCTGTGCATTTATCTTGCTAGCTTTTGGCATGCTTGGCACCTGTTCATTCATCTTTCTAGCTGTTGGCATGCTCAGTGTGAGAAACTCTCCCTGAACCCTCTTGGCCAGTGGGGGAGACCCTGTGGTGCTCCAACTGACTATCTAAGGTAATAAGAGTACTCGAAAATCACAGCGACAGAAAGTTTAAAGTACTCGTGGGACATCTAGTAAGCAGTCAGAAGTCAGATTGTTGGAGTAGAATGGTCTAGAAATCAACTTTAAATAAACCTCAAATTTAATGTTCCAAATAATTAATTTACTCTTCAATTTATTCTTATACCTACTCTATCTTGATTTTTTAGTATCTCATCCAGTCCATTTTCCAAGTTCAATACTCTTGTTTTTCCCTTCCACAAATCCTAATGATTCTGCATCTGCTTGTTTGTCTACATTTAAGGGGAATAAAAAACTTTTTTCCTTAATTCCAACTGTCACTCAGCCCTAATTATCTCCCCCTGGGTTCCTGAGATGCTTCCTCAGGAGGCTTCAGGTCTTTCATTTTTCCTCCTTCCCTCTAATCTATCCTCCAAAATGCTCCCAGCATTATCTTTTTAAAATACTGTTCTGTTCTTGTCTCTAACCTAGTTAGGGTCATCGATGACTTTTCATCACTAATACAATATAAATCTATACTTTCAGTATGATCCTGTTAACTTTCCAGACTGATCTCTCGTTACCTTTCCCCTCAATGGCAGAAGAATTTTAAATGATCTTTTTTTCTCTTTACACCATATTTAGTTAAGTTGGGCACCTAATGAATGTTTTTAAAGTGGAAGAATGAAAAAGCAAGTGTTTTCCTTAACAAACAATATTAGTTTGTGCTCCTTGGTCTTTTGCCCAAGTCCAGAAAACTTCCACACCCACACCACACTGCTGCTCTCCATTATCTCTGGCATTGACCTATATGTCCCAGCTCAGGTGTCACTTCTGCCAATACCTTCACTCACACCTCCCTACAACATAGAGCCAATAAATCCTTCCTCTTTGACCAATACAGGATGGGGCAAAATGAGGTGTATAGTTGTGAGTATGCAAAACACAGTTTATTACTGTGTTATTGTTGATTCATTATTGTATTATTTTCCATACAAAAAAACCCCATAAACCTACTTTTGCCTCACCCTGTAGTATTTTATCATGATAAATGCTATTCCATTCAACAACAAGCAATTATAATTAATTTTTCACATATATATATATATATCTTAATAGGCTTGGGATAGGAACAGTATTTCACTCAACGGATGCATTGCCAAAGCTTGGCAGAGAAAGGACCATGTAACAACATAAAAGGGTTACAGAAAATAACCTTTCAATGAATAATGTAACAGAGAGATGAATTGAAATATGAGAAAATTGATACTGGAGTTTTACAAAGAATGTCATTATGATATAGCCAGTGCTTATTAGAATAAATATTTTCAAATGCTTCTATTTCACAGAAAACTACAGGTCATTGAAAAAAGAAATAGAGGAAGATATTAAAAAGTGGAAGCATATACCTTGTTCGTGGATTGGAAGAATTAGCATCATTAAAATGTCCATACTACCCAAAGCAATCTATGGATTCAATGTAATCCCCATCAAAATACCAACGACATATTACACAGAACTGGAACGCATACTTCAAAAGTTCATATGGAACCAAAAAAGACCCCGAATAGCCACAGCAATCTTGGGAAAGAAGAAGAAAGTAGGAGGGATCACATTATCAGATATCAGGTTATACTACAAAGCCACTGTAATCAAAACAGCCTGGTACTGGCACAAGAACAGGCAGATAGATCAATGGAACAGAATAGAGAACTCAGAAATTAACCCAAGACAATATGCTCAATTAATATTCGACAAAGGTGGCAAGAGCATACAATGGAGTCAAGACAGTCTCTTCAATAAATGGTGTTGGGAAAATTAGACAGCTACTTGCAGAAAAATGAAGCTAGACCACTAACTTACACCACACATGAGAATAAACTCAAAATGGATAAAAGACTTAAATGTAACTCGTGAATCTATAAAAATTCTAGAAGAAAATGCAGGCAACAAAATTTCAGACATCATACGCAGCAGAATTTTCACTGATACATCACCTAAGGCAACAGAAACAAAGGAAAAAATGAGCACATGGACTACATCAAACTAAAAAAATTCTGCACAGCAAAAGAAACAACCATCAAAACGGAAAGGGATCCCACTATACGGGAGACCATAATTGCCTATGATGCATCATATAAGGGGTTAATTTCCAAAATATATAGAGTGCTCACACAACTCAATAAAAGGAAGACAAAGAACCCAATTAAAAAATAGGCAGAGGACCTAAATAGACACCTCTCCAATCAGGACACACAAATGGCTAAGAGACATATGAAGAAATACTCAACATCACTAATCATCAGAGAGATGCAAATTAAAACAATAATGAGGTATCACCTCACACCTATCAGAATGGCCGCCATCAACAAATCGTCAAACAACAAGTGTTGGTGAGGGTGTGGAGAAAAGGGGACTCTAGCACACTGCTGGTGGGAATGCAGACTGGTGCAGCCACTGTGGAAAACAATATGGTGTTACCTCAAAAAGTTAAAAATTGAACTGCCATTTGACCCAGTGATCCCACTTCTAGGAATATATCCTAAGAAACCTGAAACACCAATCAGAAAGAATATATGTACTCCTATGTTCATAGTAGCACTATTTACAATAGCTAAGATCTGGAAACAACCCAAGTGTCCATCAGTAGATAAGTGGATAAAAAAGCTGTGGTACATGTACACAATGGAATACTATGCAGCTGTAAGAAAGAAAGATCTCTTATCCTTTGAGATGGCATGGAAGGACCTGGAGAATATTATGCTAAATGAAACAAGCCAAGCAGAGAAAGACAAATATCACATGATATTTGTGGACTATAATGAACTAAAGAAACTGATGAGCAAAATTGACCCAGAGACATAGAGGTGGGGTACAGACTGACAAGCCTCAGAGGAGGAGGGGTTGTGGGGGGGAAGAGATAAACCACAGAACTTATATGCATGTATGCATGACCAATGGACATGGACAACAGGGCTAGGGATGGGGTGGGGGGAGGGGGAGGAGGGTGTCAATGGGGGAAAAAGGAGAAACATCTGTAACAAAAACAAATTAATTAAAAAAATAATTTAAAAAAATAAATAAAAACTCAAAAAAATATATTTCTATTAACATATGTATGTTCTTGACTTAGTTTGCTACACTTTCAAGAAATAAAGAATGATTTCATGATCAATACATTTCCCAGCCGAGGATTTTTGAAAAATATTCTGAAAACTTATCACAACAGGGAGAGTGAACACCAACAGAAAGAAATAAAAACAAAGAGAAAAAAGATATTTCTCTGACAAAATAAAAAGACTTTAAATGTACCCAAACATAGAATTAAAACATACATTTTTCAAAATCAAAAATCTTGGGTATGACTTCTATTGCTTATTTTTCTAAATTTCTGTTCTTCTCATCTTGGAACAGAAATAGAAGTCTCAGTGGACTGTTTCATGGTCTAAACACTGAAGTATTTTGACTAATTTCTAGACCAAATATACTTAGCTAAGCTTTAGATCAGGAAGCAACTGCTTGTCCAAAAGTAACTCTAACTGCTCATCCATTACGAGTCAATGGACAATAAGAAGTATTTAGGACCTGGATATGCATCAGCTTTGCTCTGAGGAGTCCAAGATTTGATTTTGAAAAGAACACATTCCTTTGACAGTAAGCCAACGTGTTCTTATAACACAGGACAGAGGGATTTTTGTAGGGTTAAGAGCAAAAGGTATGAAATTATTCTTTATGAGAATAAAATGTTGCATATAGAGGCTATAAAGTACAATGTTATCTGAATTATTAAGAATATATTCATATGTGTATACAGTGGACATACGTATATATGTATGTGTGTATATATATATATTTATATATGTAATGTGCACACATGTGTATTACATATGTAACTCATATGTTCAACCCTCAAATGTTAAGAGAAAATAAGAGCTGAGATACTATCTACAGGGGAGTTTAAAAAACTATATCCAGAGTTGAGGAAAGAACAGTTTTGTGGGAGACTCCATGGACCAGCAGGGAAAAGAGAACCCCTCTGCCAGAGAGGCTCCTACAGCTGGAACATATATCTGAGGCCACTCTCACTACATCTCGTGCTTTTATCCAGTCGAAGAGACAAGACTTTGATCACCATCCCCAACTTTCAACCATGCCTGTCTTAATATGAAGCAGATTTATATGGGCCTCTTTCACTTCATAATTCTCTGAAGAGCACCCCCCTACAAAGCTCCAGGAAGCTCCTCAGACATGCCTTGTCACCCCAAGGCATTCATTTCTCAGTTGCCTCTCTAGTATCCCACAGGCAGGGAGTAGGGGGTAATTCCCCCTCCCCACTCTGCTGTTTCCTGACTTCTTTGTTCCCATCATGGTGATAATGAGGAATCTAAACACCATTTACAGCCTCTGCTGTAATTTTTAATTTGTCTATAAATAGCCTTTGGAAAAATGATCTGCCAGGGAGAACATCTAAGGAAATGGTAATAGGCATTTAACATTCAAATCAAAGAACTACTTATAGCTTCCCAGAGCTTAGCAGCCAAGCACCAAGAAGAGTCAAGAATGGCTTTCCCCAGCGAACAAAGAACTTGCCCTCATCCTGCCCTTGATCACCACTGCATGTGGGGCCAATCTTTTGCTCTTTTCTTTTATTATTATTATTCTTTATTGATTTTAGAGAGGGAAAAGAAGGGAGAGGGGGATAGGGATAGAAACATCGAAGAGAGAAAACATCGATTGGCCACCTCCTGCATGCCCCCCACTGGGGATTGGACCCACAACCTGGGCATATGCCCTGACCAGGAATCGAACTGGCGACCTCTTGGTGCATGGGTTGATGCTCAACCACTGAACCACACTGGCTGGGCCATCTTTTGTTCTTTAATTGGTCATGTGCTCTTATTCTATAATTTATTGAAGGGTTTTGTTCCATAAGTTGTTGAGGGCCAACTGAGTTAAGACCAGATGCCAAAATACAAGCTTTACATATGTAACCACTCCTGTTTTGCAGGGAAATTTTAAAATCAAGTTCTTTCATACCTAGGCCAAAGCTTTTTTGGACATAAAATTGCTACTTCTCAGCGAACTTGGACAAAGCATTTTAGAAATATTCAAGATTTTTTCTTATTGCCACTACACTAGTTTAACCCATCTTGGGAAGAACTACAAACATATCATAGAAATCATTATGAGCAGAAAAGAAGAGTTAAAAAATATAAAACCAGAGAACAATAAGGCTTGATCTTGAGTTTATTTGGGCTGTTTACAAGTTTACATTTCAGTGCCAAGAAAACTGTAGAGGGCACGAAAAAGACAGGAGTAAATGAGGGTGTATGTTTTCATTTTGTTTTTTGGATATTTTAATTCTATTCCTCAATTGCTCCAAAACTGCATTCCCTCTTTGTCTTCAAAAGAACTTTATTTTACATTTTACTCACTGTCCTTCCTTGTAGTCTTCGTTTTCCATTTCCACCTACAGATGTTTGAGTTGCTAAGGAGAGGATCAAAATGAGGCTAAGGAAAGCTTAATAATGAGAAATAAAAACAATTTCAGCTGTATTAATTTAGCTTTGTTTATGCAAAAGCCAACTGAAAATGTTATTTGGGTTTCCATGAAGTCAATTGTATTCAGTCATAAGGAAACTTTTATTGAAGAAAAATAAGCTGATGTCATCAAAATAGCAGTATATTACATATAAATCAAAACCAAAAGATATAAGGGTAAGTAAACTTATATCAGACAGAATATATCAACCACTGGAACAAAAGACAAAAAAGGTCATTACATAATGATACAGGGATCAATTCATCAAGTGGATATAACAATTCTAAATATATATGCATACAACGTTGAAACACTTAAATATATTAAGCAAATACTAACAGAACTGAAGAGAGAAATAGACAACAATACAATAACAGCAGGGGGGTTTAATACCCCACTTTCAACAATAAATAGATCACTCGGACAAAAACAGCAAGGAAAAATTAGACTTGAACTCCAATCAAGCTTTACGTATGACATTTCAGTCCATAACAAGCCACATATACAACAGTGGTCTTATAAGATTATAACAGGAAAATTCCCATCACCTAGTGACTTTGTAGCCATTGTGATTTCATAATGCAAAGACGCATTGCACAAATACTGATTGTGAGGCAGGTTAGTAAGAAGCTAGGAAAATTCCTCGACAAGAAGGAAACAGACAGATAGTTAAACGGATAGCTAAGCAAGGCCGAACAATTAACAGCCAATTAATAAAGCATAAGATCTTCTCTAATCAAGGACACCTACGAGCAGATGGTTTACACCTCTCCTCCCCAACCAGAGAGTGGGTAGCTTGAATCACCCTAGTCAAAGTGATAGATAACAGAGACCCAGTTGGTGCACTAGTGCCAGCCAAATCACAGAACAGATGAAGTCAGAGGACTAACTAACAACAAAATCAGAGCCAGACTGACCCAAGATAAATGTAAGGCAGTGAAGCTCACCAGAGAATGACCCCAAACTCCCCTATCAATGTACTCATTCTGATGCATCAGCACATGAAGGGACACACCTGGAAAGCTGTTGAATATTCTGTTGAGACCCTCCCCTGGGACCTCCCTGAAAACTCCTGCCTTTGGAGCCAGGCCAGTGTGGCTCAGTTGTTGAGCATCAACCCATGCACCAAGGGGTCGCCAGTTCGATTCCCAGTCAGGACACGTGCCCAAGTTGTGGGCCCAATTCCCAGTGGGGGGCATGCAGGAGGCAGCAAATCAATGTTCTCTCTCATTGATGTTTCTCTCTCTCTCCCTCTCCTTTCCTCTCTCTAAAATCAATAAAGAAAAAATATTTTTAAAAAAACTCCTGCCTTTAGAGAACAGATAAAACCCTCAATACAAAGGACGCAGTGTGTAGCTCTCCCTTGAGCATGCCCACCCTTCCCTCACCTTCCTTCCTCAGGTGAGTATCTCTGCTCTCTTCCTCCTAAGCCCAAGGGTCCTGCCAAGACTTGCACCCGAGGGAGCAGCGGGCAGTGGCAGGTCATCCTGGGCTAACCCCTGGAGCCTGTCTCCCAGGGCTCACCTTTTGCCCAACTTTGCCGTGAGCCAAAGAGCAGCTCTGCCTAGCCTCACTCCTGTCGCTGTGTTCTGCCTCGTCCATGCTAAGCCTTTCTTTTGTTTCACTGTCCCCGGCGTTCATAAATGTACTCTCAAAATCACCCAGACTCCTGTCTTGAAATTTTGCCTGAAGGGAGTCAGGAGCCCACACATTCCAGACCGTTCCAGGGCAGCTCGCCTTGGTCCCTGTCCCTTTCCAGTGACACTTGTGTAGTAACTGCCTACAGCATTCAGTATAGTAATAGGCTGTATAGGTTTATAGCCCAGGAACTCTATGAAAACAGAATCTGTCGCCACAAAACGTGTCTATTTGGCATAAAGATTATTTTGGGCTGGTTCATCTTAAGAAACAGCAGCTGTGGGAGAAGTTCTGTGAATGAGTCGGTTACCCTTTGTAAAAGACATTTACATTTATCAGGGGCATCTCCATTTTGAAGGATGTCTCCCTCCCTGTACCAGGAAGATGGGGATGACCTTATCTATAAAAACTCAACAATGCAAAAGAGAATGACTTCAATCTGCGTAACGTCCTTGCCCTTGTTTACTGTGCTTTTTTGGGTAACCTCCCGTAGCTGACTCCCCTCAACACCACCTTCTTTTGTCTTCAGCTGAAGGTGGTCCTTAAGGTGGTAGCTTTGGTCGCTTTGACAAATTACTGGGTTTTCCAGGTTCTCTCCCATTTACCCAGGAGGTACATATGTTATTAAACATTTTTTCCCTCCTGTTAATCTGTCTTTTATTACAAGAATGTCACAGCCAGGAATCCAGAAGGGTAGAGGAAAAAGTACTTTTCCTCCCCTGCAGAGCAATACGATACACCATGTAGATGAGTAGGCTATGCCGTCTAGGGTTGGTGCACGCTGTGACGTTCACCCAGTGATGACATTGCCTAATGACACATTCCTCAAAAAGTCTCAGATGTACCTCATATTATATACATAACATTCCACCGATCAGCAGCAAAACATCCATTCTTCTCAAGCACAGAAGGAACATTTGTAGAATAGACCATGTGTGGGAACACAAAACAAGTCTTAGTAAATATAAGAAGGTTGAAATCCTACCAAGTATCTTTTCAGATCACAAAAACTAGAAACCAATGACAGATGAAAAATTGAAAAAATTCTCAAATATGTGGAGATTAAACAACATGCAACTGAACAATCAATCAAGGGGTCAAAGAAGAACTCAAAGATAAATAAAAAATATTGTTAAACAAACGAAAAGAAAAAGAGTATACCAAAACTTATGGAGTATAGAAAAAGCAGTTCTAAGAGAAAAGTTTAGAGCAATAAAAACCTACATTAAGAAAAACAGTTTTCCAGCACCCATGTATGATAAAAACTCTGAACGAAGTAGGAATAGAGGAAACATACCTCGACATAATAAAGGCCATATATGACCAACCCACAGCCAACATCATACTCAGTGGGCAGAAACTAAAAGCGTGTCCCTAAAGATCAGGAACAAGACAGGGATTCTGCTTTTACCACTCTCATTCAACATAGTACTGGAAGTACTACAGCAATCAGATAAGAAAAAGAAATAAAAGGCAACCAAATCGGAAAGGAAGAAGTAAAACTCATTATTTGCAAGAAGACATGATAATGTATATAGAAAACCCTAAAGACTCCACCCATTACCTCAAGAACTGATCGATGAATTTAGTAAAGTACCAGAATACAAAATTAATATTCAGAAATTGGTTGCATTTTTATAATACCAATAATGAACTACCAGAATAGAAACTAAGAAAACAAACCCGTTTACAATTGAATTTAAAAAAATAAGATACCTAGAAATAAATTTAAACAAGGAGGCAAAAGACTGCACTTGAAAAATTATAAGATACTGAAGAAAGAAACTGAAGAAAATATAAATAAGTGGAAGCATATACTATACTGTGTTTGTGGATAGGAAGAATTATCACCATTCAAATGTCCATACTACCCAAAGCAATCTATAGATTCAATGTAATTCCTATCAAAATACCAATGGAGTATTTTACAGACCTAGAACAAATATTCCAAAAATTTACATGAAATCACAAAAAACCTCTAGTAGCCTCAGCAATCTTGAGAAAGAAGAACAATGTTGGAGGAATCATGCTACCTGATATCAAACTATACTACAACGCCATAGTAATCAAAACAGCTTGATACTGGCATAAAAACAGACATACAGGTCAAAGGAACAGAATGGAAAGCCCAGAAATAAACCTACACCTTTATGGTCACTTAATATTTGACAAAGGAGGCAAGAACCTACAATGGGGTAAAAACAGTTTATTCAATAAATAGTGTTGGAAAAATTGGACAGATACATGCAAAAAAATAAAATGAAACTAGACCATCTTCTTACACCATATACAAGAATAAACTCAAAATGGAATAAAGACTTAAATGTAAGTCTCAAACCATAAACATCCTAGAAGAAAACATAGGCAGGAAAATCTCAGACATTTCTCACAGCAATATTTTTTTATGATGTGTCTTCCAAGCAAGGGAAACAAAAGAAAATATAAACAAATGGGACTGCACCAATGAGACATCTAGTAAGTGCTTAATATCCAAAATTTATAAAGAATTCACACAACTTAACACCAGAAAAACAAACCACCCATTTGAAAAATGGGCAGAAAACCTGAATAGACACTTTACCAAGGAACACATACAGATGGCCAATAGACGTATGAAAAAGTTGCTCAACATCAAGTGAAACAAACCAATCAAAGATAAATACCATATAATTTCACTTATATGTAGACACTAATGAACAAAGTAAACTAACAAACAAAACAGAAACAGACTCACAAATACAGAGAACAGACTGACAGCTGTCAGAGGAGAAGGGATTTGCGGGTAGCTGGGTGAAAAAGGAGAAGGAATTAAGAAGTACAAATTGGTAGTTGCAGAATAACCACAGAGATGTAGATTACACAATAGGGAATTAAGTCAATAATATTGAGATAAATAGTTATGGGGTCCAATGGATACTTCAAACAGTAGGAGGACCACTCTGTAAAGTACATGATTTTCTAACCACTTTGTTATATGTCTGAAACTAATACAGAATAATATTGAATGTAAACTGTAATTGAAAAATTAAAATAATTTAAAAGAAAGATTTAAAACAAACAACTTAATTTCAAACCTTAGGAACTAGAGAAAGAACATACTAAGCTCAAAGTTAAATAGAGAAAGGAAATAACAAAGATCACAGGAGAGGTCAATGAATGAGTCCCAAAAAATAACAGAAAAGATCAACAAAACAAAGACCTGTTTTGTTGAGATGATAAATAAAACTGACATTTAGTTAAACTAAGATTAAAAGAAAAAAGAAAGCTTTGCTTTTAAGATCAGTTACAAGATAAGGGATGTTCATTCCCTCTACTTTTTATTGAACATAGTATTAGAAGTCCTGCCAGAGCAATTAGGCAAGAAAGAGAAATAAAAGTCATCCAAATTGAATAGGAAGAAGTAAAATTGTCACTATTTTCAGATGGCATGATTTTATATAGAGAAAACCCTAAAGACTTTGCAAAATAACTATTATAAATAATAAACAAATACATTAAAGTTTCAGGGTACAATATCAGTGTGCAAAAAATGCATTTCTATACACTAACAACAAACTATTAGAAAGAGAAATCAAGAAGAGAAATTTTATTCAAAATAAAAAAAACCAAAGAGAATAAATTATCTAGGAATAAATTTAACCAAAGAGGTAAAAGACAAGTACACTGAAAACTATAAGACATTGCACAAAGAAACTGAAGACGGCACAAAGAAATGGAAAGATAAGTCACACTTGTGGATTAACATTATTAAAATGTCCATATTGCCCAAAGCAATCTAGATTCAATGTAATTTCTATAAAAATCCCCCTGGCATTTCTACAGAAATAGAACAAAAACTCCTAAAATTTGTGTGGAACCACAAAAGGCCCCATATAGCTTAAGCAATCCTGAGAAAAAAGAAACAAAGCTAAAGGTATACGCTCTGATTTTAAACTATACTACAAAGCTACAGTAATCAAACAGTATGATTTTAGCAAAGAAGACACACAAACCAATTAAACGGAACTCAGAGTCCAGAAATAAACTCATACATATATAAACTGTTAATTTCTGACAAAGAACCAAGAATATACAACGGAGCAAAGACAGTCTCTTCAATAAATGGTGTTGGAAAACTGAACAGCCACATGCAAATGAGTGAAATTAGACTACTGTCTTAATAGCATCTACAAAATGAACTCAAAATGAATTGAAGACTTGAATGTAAGACCTGAAACCATAAAATACATAGAAGAAAACACAGGCGCTGAGCTCCTAGGCATCATTCTTAGCTATGTTTTTGTGAGTTTGACTCCAACCTTAAGGGAACAAAACCAAAAATAAACAAGTGGGACTCAGAAGAAATCCTCTCTGCATGACAAAGAAAACCTTCAACCAGACAAAAAGGTGACCAATAGAATGAGAGAAGATATTTGCAAATGATATTTCCAATAAGAGGTTAATATCCAACATATATAAGGAACTCATACAACTCAACACAAAGAGACAAATAACCCAAATAAAAAAGGGCAGAGGCTCTGAACAGACATTTTTCATCAGGCACGTGAAGAAATAGATGTTCACTACCAAAACCACAGTGAGATATTGCTTCGTACCTGTTAGAATGATTATTATCAAAAAGACAACAAATCCATGTTAAAGAGGATGTGGAGAAAAGTGAACTGTTGGTAGGACTGTAGATTGGTGCAGCCACTGTGGAAAACACCACGAGTTTCCTGCAAACAGTAAGAGCAGAACCACCACACGATCCAGCAATTCCATTCCTGGGTATTTATCCAAAGAATATGACAACATTAATTCGAATATACGCACCTCTGTGTTCACTGCAGCATTATTTATAATAGCCAAGATCTGGAAACAACATAGGTGTTCATCGATTGATGAATGAATAAAGATGTGGCACCTAGCCCTGGCCGGTTTGGCTCAGCGGTTAGAGCGTTGGCCCACAGACCAAAGAGACCCGGGTTCGGTTCCCGCTAAGGGCACGTACCTCGGTTGCAGTTTGTCCCTGGCCCCGGATGGGGTCGTGTGGATGGCAACCAGTCGATGCGAGATCTCTGACAGCGATGTTTCTCTCTCTCTCTTCCTCCCTCTCTCCCTCCCGCTCTATCTGAAGATACATGCAAAAATGTCCTCAGGTGAGGATTAAAAAGAAAAGACGTGGTACCTACCTACAATGGAATACTACTTGAGTATAAAAAGATGACATCTTGGCATTTGCAACAACTTGATGGACCTTGAGGATATTATGAAATAAGTCACACTGAAATAAACAAAAACTGTATGATTTTACTTATATGTGGAATATAAAACAAAACCAAAAACAGGGAAGAAACAAATAAGCAAATGAAACAAAACAAAAACACACTCATAGATGCCTCCAACAGACCGATGGCTACCAGAGGGGCAGGCAGTGGGAAGGTGAATGGGTGAAGGCATAAATGTGTGGTGATGGTCGAAACTAGACTTGGTGGCTGGCATGGGTGGTGTACACAGATATCGAAATACAATGTTGTGCACGTGAAACTTACCTTATTAACCAATGTTGCCTCAATTTAAAAAGCTTCAAATTTTTTTTTTTCTGTGTGTGACACGAAACTTGGAAGCCAGATAAAAGATCGATGACTTCAACTACCAAGGGCCAAGAAAAAAATCTATAGAAGGCAAAATAAAATTGGGGAAAATACCTACAACTCATATCACAGACAATGTGCTAACGTCCTTAATAGATAATAAACTGTTACAAGTCGATAAGAAAGGGTCAACAACCCAACTGGCATCTCAGCGAGGAGTATAAAGGGTCAACAACCCAACTGGCATCTCAGCGAGGGGTATAAGGGGTCAACAACCCAGCAAGTTGTCGCAGGAAAAAAACAACTTTTAAATAAAATAGAATAAAATCTCAAAGATCTCTTAACCACATGCAGTGAGAGGTATTTCCTCTTGTTAGATAGGCAAAGATCATAACATTTTATTTTCAAAAAAACAGAAAACTGCTGGCAAGGGTATAAAAAAAGGGGCATTTTCACACAATTCAGGTGGGAGTGTAAATTTAAACAGCCTCCGAGGAAGGTGATTTAGATAGCAATTCAAATTTAAAGTGTGCATACCCTTTAACCCAGAAAAGCCACTTTTACAAATATAACCTGATTTATATTGGGTACTGATATATACAAAAGTTAATCATTTTTTTTTTATGTTTGTAAGATGAAAAGGTTGAAAAGAACCCAAATGTCTATTACTAAGGATCTAGTTAAATAAATTGTGGGTTCATGACTATGCAAGGGAATAGTTGAGCTCTGTTTAAAAGAATAAGGTGTATCTATGTGCACTGTTCCAGCGAAAAATTAAGGTGCAAAGCTTTGTGTTTATTCTGCTAATGCATCTTTCACATTGCACGTACACTCACTTGTTTGCATGTGAAATGGAATATCTCCACTAAAATATACATGAAACTGGTACTAGTGGTTTTCTATCGGGAAGAGAATGAGGCGACGACAGAGAAAGAGTGGGAGGAACACATACTGTTCATTATATATGGTTTTGAATATTTTTATTTTTATAATAGTTATTCAATTTTTAAAGCGAGTCCAAACTCTAAAAAGCAGCACCCTACCCCTTGCCTGAAGGTTCACCTGTTTGTTTTTCCGAGGTAGCCCCTTTAAGAGGAGAAGCAACAGCCAAGGCAGAGCTGCCCAGGAAATGCCCAATAGGCTTGTTAGCACCGTGATCACGGGTGACATGCACTTGGCCGTTGTGACTGGCTGGCCCTCTTCCAGCTCTCCTGGCTGAAATGACTTTCAGTGCTCCTGGCTTCTTTTTTTTATTATTATTAATTTATTTTTGTTACAGATGTTTCTCCTTTTCCCCCCATTGACTCCCTCCTCCCCCTCCCTCCCTGCCCCATCCCCAGTTTTGTTGTCCATGTCCATTGGTTATGAGTACATGCGTACAAGTTCTGTGGTTCATCGCTCCCCTCCCCCACCCCCTCTTCTGGCAATTGTCAGTCTGTACCCTACTTCCACGTCTCTGGGTCTACCCTGTTCCTCAGGCTGTTATGTTCATTATATTCCACAAATAAGTGAGATCATGTGATATTTGTCTTTCTCTGCTTGGCTTGTTTCACTTAGGATAATACTCTCCAGGTCCCTCCATGTCATCTCAAAGGATAAGAGATCTTTCTTTCTTACAGCTGCATAGTACTCCATTGTGTATATGTACCACAGCTTTTTTATCCATTAATCTACTGATGGACACTTAGGCTGTTTCCAGATCTTAGCTATTGTAAATAGAGCCCTTAAGAACAGGAACAAGACAGGGATGCCCACTTTTGCCACTCTTATTTAACATAGTACTGGAAGTCTTAGCCACAGCAATCAGACATGAAGAAAAAATAAAAGGGATCCAAATTGGAAAGGAGGAAGTGAAACTGTCATTATTCGCAGATGACATGATATTATACATAGAAAATCCTAAAGACTCCATCAAAAATCTACTAGACTTATTAAATGAATTTGGCAAAGTAGCAGGACACAAAATTAACGTCAAGAAATCGACGGCATTCTTATACACCAATGATGAACTCACAGAAAGAGAAACTAAAAAAACAATCCCATTTACCATTGCGGCAAAAAAATTAAGATACCTAGGAATAAACTTAACCAAAGAAATAAAGGACCTATTTGCAGAAAACTACAGGACATTGAAAAAAGAAATAGAGGAAGATCTAAAAAAGTGGAAGCTCCTGGCTTCTTGATCACTTTCAGTAGGCCTGCCCAGCTCCCTAATTCAGCTAGTTTATTTCCCCCAATGACAGCTTCTCTTCATCTGCATCACAAAGAACATTAGCATCCTTAGATCTCACAAGATCTCGGATTTCTAATCACAGTCCTTTGAACACCGGCTATTTCTCACGTTCTACTTTTGCCCCGCCCACATCTACAGATGAATTAGCTACACAGCTGCCAGGCAATCCCTTCCGCACCCCTAATTTAGTTTCTAGCCCTGCCTCAGCTTCCTCTTCCCTAGGGATAGATGTCCACTTCTCAGTTCGAAAGAAAGTCATTCAGATGAGATTCAAAGCCTTTGCAGTCTCTTGAAAACTTTAAGGCATTCATGTATTCCTTTATTCTAGAACTGTTTATTGAATGAGTATTATGTACGAGGCATATTGCTAGACACCAAGAATACGACGATGAACAATAATGGCAGGGCCCTTGTTCTTCTGCATTATATACACTCTAGGTCAAAATAGAATACACATGGAAGTGAAGTAAATAGAAAAATGAATCTCTGAAGGAAATTGACTGGAAAATGTGATAGAAAATAGTGAGGCTGGAATGAGCGGAATTGCTTCACGTAGGGTGGTTATGAAAAACGTCTCTAAGAGGTAACATCTAAGCTAACACTTGATGAATGAGAACACTCAAAGTTTTTGAAGAAATGCATAAAAGTATAATCAAGTATGCATAGCATAATGTGGGGGGGCAAGGGGTGGAATCTCAAGTCTCAAAAGAAATGAGTTTCTCAGAACATCAGCGGTATGTCTAGCATCGATCTAGCGACTACACTTTCCCAAACATGTGTGAAGTTATGGGGAAACCAATATGAAGAGTATTAAAAAATCTCCGAAGCACACAGTGGCCATCGTCAATGTGGGGAATGGTCGGGAGCCCCTTGAGAGAATGACTTTCCCTTTGAGTCCCAGGACTGTATGTAATACAGTAGACACTCCAGAAGGGTTCAACATATTGAACAGAACACAGAAAGATTTATTCAGGAGGTAATTTTGAGGGGGAAAAAATACTATTTTACTTTTATTCTTTTTTTTTTTCCCATCACCATTTATCCCCTCTATGCCCTCTTCCACTTCCACCCACCCTCCTCCCCCACCCCCAAGTCACCACACTGTTGTCCATGTCCATGAGTTCTCTCTTTTTTCCCCGTTTTTGTTCAATCCCCCCACCCCACCCCCACCTCCCAGAGCTGTCAGCCTGCTCTCTGTCTATGAGTCTGTCTCTCTTTTGCTTGGTAGTTCCGTTTGTTCATTAGATTCCACATAGGAGTGAAATCATATGTATTTGTCTTTCTCTGACAGGCTTATTTCACTTAGCATAATGTTTTCTGGGACCATCCATGCTGTCACATAGGGTAATATTTTATTCCTTTCTACAGCTGCATAGTATTCCATCGTGTACATGTACCACAGCTTTTTTATCCACTCATCTACTGATGGACACTCGGCTGCTTCCAGATCTTGGCTATTATAAATAACGCTGCAATGAACATAGGGGTGCACATATTCTTTCGAATTAGTCTCTTCAATCAATGGTGTTGGGAAAATTGGACAGATACATGCAAAAAAAATGAAACCTTCTGACACTACACACAAGAATAAACTCAAAAAGGATTAAAGACTTCAATGTTAGACTCGAAGCCATAAAAATCTTTGAAAAAAACATAGGCAGTAAAATCTTGGATATCTCTTGTAGCAATATTTTTTTTATATATAGCTCCTTGGACAAGGGAAACCAAAGAAAAATAAACCAATGGAATTACTTTTATTCTTAATGTCATTAGACTTGCCACGTTTGCTGTCTCGGGTTAGACTAGTTTTACAAAGCTGTTCTCACTTGCATTTGCCTTCCCACGCCAGTCAAATAAAATAACCCTCCCGCTCTGCGGACACAGCTGAGCTTGGGGTTGGGTCTTATCTACAAAGCAGAGTTCAACCTCGGAAAGTGTTTTGCTATAACATCATGTAGTAATAGATGTGCAGTAATGCTTGACATTTAGAAAGCTAATGTGCAGACCTGTAAAATTCAGATTTATAAGGGGGAAAATGTAGATTTTTAACTAGAACAGCCTAATTACAATCAAGACTTGAATTCACGGACACAGAAAGAAGCATTTCTTTCCTATAAAGGGTTTATTGGGAAACCACAAACGAGTATAAATTATCACAATGTTCTTTTGGTGGGAATTTTGAGTCTCTAAGAGAGAGAGGCCATCTCTAATGTTTCTTAAGTACAGAAATATTTTACTGATTTTCCATCACGTGTTTTTATGAGGGTCAAGAGAAGCTTAGATTTTTAAAACGTGTTCAGTGCAAGACTACTAAGAATTTTGTAAAAGACTTTCTCCACCAACGTTTAAAGAATTCCCAAGGGACATTTGTATTTTGATAAAATATGGTAAGTTTTTTGGGGGGTGGGGCGTGGGGGGAAAGGAAGTGGCAGGGGTAGGAAAACAAATAGACTGGACCTGTGCCTGGCCCGTCCGCAGGTGGTCAGGTGGAGGGTAGAGCTCCAGCAGGGTCCCCACACACCCAGTGTCTGTGTCAATTCTCAACACACCACTGTGCCCAAGAGAAGAGAAAGAAAAGATAAATATTTATGGAGAAATAGAAAAATGTATCATTGGTCATTTTCCCCCAAAGTAATAATTCTAATACAGACAACAAATAAAGGCGTGGTGTGTTTTTGTTCCTGTGTGTGTGTGTGTGTGTATGTGTGTGTGCATGCATATGTGTGTGTATGCATGTGTGTATGTGTGTGTGCATGCGTGTATGTTTGTGCATGCATATGTGTGTATGTGTGTATGCATGTGTGCGTGCGTGTGTGCGTGCGTGCATGTGTGTATGTGTCTGTGCATGTGTGCGTATGTGTATGCGTGTATGTATGTGTGCGCATGTGTGTGTGCGTGTGTGTGTATGTGTGTGCGCGTGCATGTGTGTGCGCATGTGTGTGCGTGTGTGTGTGTGTGTGTGTGTGTGTGTGTGTTTGCCACTCCTCTCTTTGAGGCCCATGACAGCAATGAAAAATAGGGGAGGACATCATCTTCAATAAATCAAGGAAATGGCCATGTTTTCAGTGTGTGGCTTGGGACACACACCTGCCAGATGGTGAGATCATGAGAAACAATGTGTGCTACATCAGACTTGGAGCGGGATACCATCCTCCCCCAAAATGAGAGTCATGGCCCTGTAAGGCATATCCAAAACTTCTGTCATAGAAAATGAGCGATAAAGCATGCTCGGGCCATGGGGACAAAAAGAGTCACAGGTTGTCCCCACAGAACCTGGAGTGGAGCTGAAGGAGCGGCCAGGCCGACCCACCTGTTTGCCCTTCTCAGGCAGCCGCCCAGCCGAGGAGATGGTAGGAAAGAAAACCATGTGGACCCTGTGCCACATAGGTAGCTTGTGTGAGGCACACGACCTCTTTTTTTTTTTTTTTTTTCAATTTTCTTTTCTTTGTTGTTGCTTTTAATCTTTTTCCTTCCTTCCCTCCCTCCCTTGTTTCTTTCCTTTTTAAAATTATTTTCTTTATTGATTTTAGAGAGAGAGGAAGGGAGAGGGAGAGAGAGATAGCAACATTGATGAGAGAGAACATCGATTGGCCGCCTCCTGCATGCCCCCCACTGGGGATCGGGCCCACAACCTGGGCATGTGCCCTGACCGGGAATCGAACCGGCGACCCCTTGGTGCATGAGTCGACGCTCAACCACTGAGCCACACTGGCTGGGCAGGACACCAACCTCTTAAATCAGGAGCTGGACCCTCAGCATAAAAGGAGTAAAATATTTGATGAGAGGGGCTTTGTAATTACACATCGAACGACAGAGGACGTTTTGCAATGTTTATAAATGCAGTAAACGATTTCATTTTCAAATGAACTGTTTCACAGGAGAACAAGCTGATGTGTGAGTGGCCCCCCGAGAGTCCTGACAGAAGCCAGGTTGGGGGTACATAATGGGGTGGCCAGCTCCTCCTGGCGTCCCCACGTCTGTCCAGGTTTTCGTCTGAGTCCTGCACCCTGAGAACCCCCAGCCCGGGAAGGAATCAGCCCTCCTCCAGGAGTCCTCAGTGAGGGGGGTCCCGAAGGCAGTGCTCTGGTTGTAGTTTGGAAATTGCAGTAGGAAAGAGGAATTATCAAGAGAATGTGGCTAATGAAGAAATGGAACTCAAGTAAAGGACCCAGAGCATCCAGGTTGCAGAAATCCGTTCCACGCTGAGCCCTTTCATTTGCCCACCGCTCGGCTGTTTGGGCCCCGAGAACCTCGTGCTGCAGGAAAGGATTTGCGGATTTCTCAACAGCTTTTTGAACACAGTCCTGTAGCTGAAAAGAGAAAAATGACCTAAGGAACCAGAGAGGCTGCAGAGGTCAGGTCAGACTCCGAAGGGGCTGGCACGTCTCCGTGAGACGGCAGAGGACGTTCCGGCCATGAAAGCAGCGAGTTTTATTAAAAGGTCCACGATGATAGTGCCTTGTGCGATTCATTTGATTGTCCCATTAGCTGCCTCTCTGCACTCTCCTCTGGAAAAGTATCCGTCACCATGAAGGAGAGCCCGGCTCCTCCCCAGCGGCCACAGCGGGGAACAGCTCCCGGGACTGACGGACCTTGTCGAGGGTTACCAAGGGTCCAGCCAAAACTGAAAGCCACAAATTTGTGATAGCACCAAGTAAGCCCACGTCAGCACCTGGCAATCCAGGAAGAAAGGCTTGTTCCCAGGCCCTGGTTGAGGCTCGGTGAGAAAGGGCTTAGGAAATTCACGAACAGGGACACTGCATTTGGCCCAGAATCATGTCCGAAGGCAGAGTGAGCCGGGAAGAACTCCCCGGGATTTGGAGAACCACCCAGACAGTCGCTCTCACTGTGGGTCACAGCTCCCCTAGAGGAAACCTGAGCTCTGTGTGAGGGGCAGAGAGATGGGCAGAGTCACGCCCTAAATCTGGGGGCTACTGTGACCCACACAGGACCATCAATGCAGTGCTCGGAGCTGCGTTAAATAAACGCCAAGGAAACACTTAAACAAACATCGAATAATTATTGCAACCCCATGTGCAAGATTGCCTGGCTGCGGTATGACTGAGCAGACGCCTCAGGGTGGGACAGCCAGAGAATCACTTAGCTGCTTAAATATCAACAAAACTGACCTTGAAGTAAAGCCATTCCCTTCGGCCACAGGCTAAAAGGAACAAATGACCAAATGATCACCATATGAACAGCTGGGAAGCAGGAGACATCAGTCATGTGTGCGTGCACATGTGTGCACGTGCACACTTGTGTGTGTACACGTGTACGCACGTGTAGGTTTGTGCGTGCATTTGTATGTGTGTGTGCATGCACATGTGCGTGTGTTGCATATGTGTGTGCGTGCATATTGCACACGTGTGTGCGTGCATATTGCACACGTGTGCACGTGTGCATGCATGTGTGTGCAGGTGCGTGCATGTGTGTGCACATGTGCATGCACGTGTACGTGTATGCAGGTCTGTGTGTGCGTGTATACATGTGCGTGTGTATTGCAACGTGTCTGCAGGTGTGTGCACATGTGTGCACGTGGTGTCGTTGCTGTTCTACAGTTGTCAACACAAGGTGGGACGGGATGAGAAGCAGACTCACTTTACGTAGACTCGCCTCTCGGCTTTCCGCCTGGCCATGACCGGACGCCCACGTAGCCGACTCCTCTCACTTTCTGTACCACTCACTCTGTCACATCGTCCATTGTGTCCTCAGAGTAAATATCAACCCAAAATTGACGACCTGAAAAGGAACCTTTTTCCAGAAACTGAGAATCACCGTAACTGTTTCCAAGAAGTTTGTCTTAATAAGCACAGCAAACATATATTCGTGCCAACCTGTGTTCTAAGTGCCTCCTGTTCATCAGTTTATCTGGTCCTCACAGCACTTAGGAAGCAGACACACCATCAATCCCCCTTGTTACGTCGACCTGGAAACCAGGCATGCAGGGGTTAGCTAGTCTGTTCAAGAGGAAGCCTTGATTTAACCCGGGCAGTTGGGCTCCAGGGTCCCTGCTCTGGACCAGTCACCAGTGGTCTTCAAAGGGTGGTCCCCAGACCAGCAGCCCTAACCCTTGGGAACTCGTTAGAAATTCCACTTCCTGGGCACCACCCACATCAGGTCTACTGAGTGAGAAATTTTGGAAGTGGGGCCTGGGAATTCTCGTTTTCATGGGCTCCCCGGGGGCCCTGGTGCAGGTGCAGTGGGGCACCCACGGCCTCACACCACCCTGGGCTGAGGCCGCCCGTGGTAGCAAGGGCCCACAGCTCCCAGGCCACGCTGACGTCTCCCCGCCCACGGGGGTCGAAACAGCTGTCATTGCCGGATTTCTAGGTTATGTTTTTAGTCTTCGAACCTAAATCCTACGAAAAGGAAAGGTCATAAAAACCCGTCACAGGATACTGTCTGTGTCACGAGCTGTCCGTGTTCGGGCCAAGGGGAGAAAGTCCCCTTCCCCTTTGTCACATTCTGTGTCAGCTGGGAGGTGCTGGCCCACAGCCGTGTTTCAGCGCGCAGGGTCCGGTCCGGGTCGAAAGGTCCGGCTTCCTCGGCACACAACTGCAGACACAGCCAGATCCGTCCGGCAGAGCACAGCGTGTGACCCCGGGGACTGCAGACCACTTCAAATCTCACATTTCTGTCACTATAACGAGGGATCGTCCACCATTTTCAGGGTTTCGACAATGCCTTTCCAAATCAAATTAAGAAATAAAATGCCATTGCCTCTGGCTAAGCTCCTAGTTTTTAAATTCTTTTTTTGCTCAAATAATATGTCTGCAGAAAGAGACTGGGAGGAAGTAAACCCACAGGTTAACAGTGTCTGTCTCAGGCAGGTGGGATTATGGGAGTATTTTTTCTTTTCGCACTTTTATATCTTGTGTCTTAACCTCTTTCCTGAACTCTGGACTCATACCTAACTCCCTACTCAACACGTATTTAAGTGTCTGATAAGCAACTGGAATGTAACGTATATACAAACAACCATGTAATTCCTGGCCCCTCTCGACAAAATCCTTCCCCTCTCTTTCCCATCTCAGTGAAAAACAAAAGAAAAGGAAACAAAAAAATATCTTAACAAGTGGCCAACGTTTGAGCCAAATCTTGTCTCCGTTTTTATTCCCTTTCTCTCAGGAACTGTATCCAATCTGTTTGGCCAAACAGACCCAGCAGAGGAGCGCTTTTCATTACCACCACAGAACTACCCTGACCCAGTCCACCGCCGTCACTCCCTGGAGTGCTGTGGTTGGCCCCTTGGTGGTCCCCCTGTTGTCTTCTTCGTCCCCTGCCTAAGTCGACAGTCCGCAGAGGTGCCAGAGAGACCCTTGTAAAACAAGTCAGATCCTGTTGTTCTACTGATCAGACCTTTACAGTGCATGTGTGCATGTGTGTGCACATGTGTGCAGGTGTGTGCGTGTGTGTGCACATGTGTGTGATAGCACCAGGTAGCTCAGCAGTTAGAGCGTGGTCCCCATATGCCAAGATTTCAGGTCTGATCCCCGCTCAGGGTACATACAAGAATCAACCAAAGACTGCATCAATAAATGGAACAGCAAACTGATGTTTTTCTCTCCCTCTCAAATCAATAAATTTAAAATTAAGAAAGAAAACTTTACAGTGTTTTTCAAGAACTGTAAAGAGTGAGACCTGATTTTACCTGACTTACATTAGCTTGTTACTGTTTCATAGACGCTGGCAGAAGACACAAGACTCCTGGGTCCGAAACAAAGGTCGCATGACTCAGAGCCTGGCCAGTAGCACAAACACCGGCACGTTTGCACCGTTTCCCATATCCTTCAAGCTCTACGATGAAACGATTCTGTGCATACACAGTGGGTTGCGTCACAGGAGAGGGTCCCTGTGCTCGAGACACCCACTGGGTTATAGCAGGCACTGAGCTGCCCTTCTCAGTCCTGGAGAAAGGTGTCGCTCCTCCCTCAGGCTGCTCAGTATAAGCACGACTCTGAGAGAGAACCTGGGCAAAGAGGGCTCGGGGCTGGCATTCTTGGCAAGCTTAGCAAGACAAGCGGGAGTGCAAGAAATCCGTGGAGGACAGTTCTCCCCGCGGCCGTGTCCTGTGGTAATCAGAACAAAGCCACGGTCTTTACAGTGATCTACACTATTGGCGTGTCCCCACAAACACATCTTTCTGTCACCATCTCCTGTCACTCTGCCCATCACTCCTCCCCTGTAGTCATGCCCACTTCTGTGTGGTTCCTCGCGTGTGCCAGGCGTGTGCCAGGCATGATCCTGACTAGGATTCCTGGACTGACTGTTCTTCTGCCTGAAATTCTCTTCCCGCAGATATTCCCAGGACCTTGCTCAAATGTCACCATCTCGGTGAGGCCTCTCCTGACCACTGGGTCTAAAGCGTCTAACTCCCAATCTCCTGGGGCTCCGTACCCCCCTTTCCAGCTCTAGTTTTCTGCTTTGCACTTATCACTATCTGAAATGCTCTCTATAAAATATGTGTATTAGTACACGCACATATTGCATGTTCCATATACGTAGCACATACAATATATATGTCTAAGTGTGTCTCTCCTCCCAGGGAAGGGAATTTATTTGTTCACTGCGGGGACACCGGTGTTCAGCTCACAGTAGGTGCTCAATCAATATTTGTTGACTAAATAATGTCTTCTTATTCTTTTCAAATTTTCTAACATAATTGCTTTTATAATCATAAATGTACTTCTTTCCAGGCACAAGAGTTTCCCGAATGCAGGTTAGTGACACACCTGAGAAGCCCAGTCAGACCCCTGCAGTGTCTCCGGCTGAAGTCAGAATGGCTAGTAACGGCCACACGTATCAAGCATCAACTCTGTATTGGGCACGTTATACATTAGCTCATAGAATTTTGACAACATTTTCGTTAAGGCCTCATCCTCATCTTACCTATGAGAAAGCTGAGCTCAGCTAAGTGACTTGTCCACAATCACAGAGCTCAAGCAGTGGGGTTAGGACTGTGGGCGTAGGCAGAGCTGGGTAAGAGGGCACCTGCTTGGCGCCCTGTGCTCTGGCATGCCCCCCTCAAAACGAAGTTCCCCTCCAGTGCCTGGGACCAGTCGGACCCCACAGTGCTGTCTGGGCACGACGCCCCAAGCCCAGGCTGAGAACCAGAAAGTTCTAGCCCCCCCTTTGTCTCCTCCAAGTGCTCTCTGACTCTCTACCCTGCCCTGGGGCCAACTAGGTCCCCAGGAGCGTGAACTCACGGCCTAGTCTCCAGGGAGAGCCCCGATGTGTGTTTCAGGACAGAGGCCTCGTGGGGGGCTGCGCCCGCTGACCTGGGCAGTGTTTCTTTCACGGGACCCTGCGGATTGGGCACCAGAGAGCTGGTTGGGTGATCCCTGCCCCACTCACCCAGCAGGTCCTGGGGGCTCACCACCAACGCGTGGCCTGGAGCCACAGGTGTGAGCCCGTCCCTTGTCTCTGGCCTGTGCGTCATCATCGTGCCACTTGCAGTTCACAATGCCTGAGGGCGGGGGCAGGGGTCTCGTACCCTGTGTGCCCCACCACCGGCACCTCTCGCCAGGGCTCCCATTTTGCATGCAGCCTTCTCCAGGAGCTTCCAGGGGGCCTTCTCATCATTGTTCTCGCTTAGATCCCACAGGTGTGGTGACAGTGTCTCACCTGGTCAGTTTTAACCCATGACACACAAGGAAGAGACGTTTCTTGTGCAGATGGGATTGTTCTTGTTGCCCTGCCCTGGGGACACGTCTCTCTTCCCCGTGGTGGCAGCAGGTGGAAGGCAGAGGTGAGTGTAGGGTTGGGGTCTGGTGGATGAACAAAATGTAACCTTGAGGTGTGCATTCTCGTGACCTGGCCAGCCAAGGACCAAAGTGTGCGTGTGAATAGATAAGGTTTGCCTGGTGGGTTGGAATGCCACCCTGTCTGAACTGAATGTACTGAATATGCGTGAATAGATAAGGTTTGCATGAGAAAGGGTCGGAACACCGCCCCAAAAGAGACAATGGGCGATGTGCTCAGGCGTGAATGGGTTTGTTTTGATGTATCTCCGCTGGAAACAGCAAGGGACAGGTAATGTGCTGGGCTTGACTGGATGGTGAGCAGAGACGCGATCTCAAGGACTTAATTACCTGAAACGCCATGTAACCTAGGGAACCACTTTGCAAATAAACTGGGCTGCATCCAGAGATCAGGAGCATTTGCTCCCTTGCGATGCTCCCCTTCACTAGATCAGGAGCATTTGCTCCCTTGCGACGCTCCCCCTCACTCCTGGCAGTGTCTGCTTGTAGTTCATTGTGTTGCGACGACCCCCGGCAGGCCGAGAGAGTTGGCAGGTGGGGTCCACCTTGAAAGGGACCATCTTCTCAGAATGTAGTCACTGCAGCCTAACACGTTACAGAGAAAATGTGGTTGGATGATGTGCGGCTCTGTTTTATGCCAGAAAACTCCATTCAGTACATTTAACCTTAACAGAAAATGAGTTACGGTTCTCACGTTTTTCTGCACGCTCTGGGTAAGGCTTGTGTTGGTGCTCATCACGGACACACAGGGGCACTGACCAGGGCAGAGTGCTGACCCCTGAGCATCACTGGAAGCCGGATGTAGACGCATCATGGCGGATGACGCAGCATCATGACTGATGACACGGCAGCCACTGAATAAATGATTTCCTGCAGTTGGAAAAGCCAGGTGATCCCCACGGTTTCGATACAAACGGGTCCCAAAGAGCCGGGCACTGTAGCCGTAGGGCTGACACCTTTCATCACGGAGAGAAGATGGCCAAGAAGAGGTGGTTCCCAGAACTGAACGAGCCGGCAGCCTGAGCACAGTGAGAGACCTTGGAGGCCAACCTTTTACGTAATATACAAATAAAATGTCGGCACAGTCTAGCCACCCTCCTCCTGGTCATCGGTCGTGCTCCTTTCATACATTTGTAAAAAAATAAAAATAAAAAGTGTTTATTTAAGTATTGCTGCGGCCTGTTTCTCTGTTGAGGTCTCCACAATATTGAAGAGTGTTGTTGCTATTTTATTGTGCTGTGTACAATAAACTTTCCTCCTGACTTTGAATAATCAGCAGCTCATCTGATCCTTAGATCCCTGCTGGCCAGCAGCTTTCCACGTGTCCCCAAATGACCTCCTTTTCCCTTTATTCTGCACTGTGTAGCAACCTTTTCTCTTCCCCAAGCTAAATCAGAAACAGAAATGTCATTACTTTCAAAATTCCCGATGCTAGTGTTTCTCAGAGTGTAATGGTCAGACTGCCTTAACCCAAAGCACTGCAAGGCCTTTAAACATGCTGGTGTTAGGTCCCAGCCAGAGTATGGCCCACCTGAATGAACCAACTCAAGCTAATTCTTTCAGATGCTAAAGCTTGAGACCACCCACTTAATCACTGTGGGGGGGGGGGGGAAGAGCAAAAAAAAAAAAAAAAAACCCCAAAACAAAAAACTGCCAATGCACTCAAACTTTATGATATATTGAGTCAAGTACAAAAGTCACCACAACTATCCAATGTCTCTGCAGCCGATCACACAAGGTCAGCTGGTAGATACAGTTACACTGAAAACAGCTGTGTGCACGCATGATGACGTTACACACGAAGTCTCTGCGTGTTGCCGTCTAGAACGTCTTTGGCTCTCTCGTCTAATTTCTACATCCTTCTTTTTTTTTTAAAACTTTTTGTCTTTATTGATTTTAGAAGGGAGAGGGAGAGATAGAAACATCGATGAGAGAGAACATTGACTGGCCGCCTCCTGCATGCCCCCCACTGAGGATTGAACCCACAACCTGGGCATGTGCCCTGACTGGGAATCGAACCGGCGACCTCTTGGTGCATGGGTCGACGCTCAACCACTGAGCCACACCGGCCGGGCTTTCTACACCCTTCTTAAGCAGTCTTCTCGGGAAAGCCCATCCTGGCTTCTCCTGCCTTTCCCTTCAGATGCCTGGTCTCCTTTGGGAGGTCACCAGATCTTCTCTTCCGAACTAGGAAGTTCTTCGGCTACGTCACTGTATTTCCAACCATCGATGACTGTATTTGGACCATCGTAAGTGTTCGATGAATATTTCTCAGATTCGTGAAGGAACGAGCAAACCAGAGGCACTGACCAGAGTGGTTTTGCAAAGTTTCAAGTGAAGCACTTGAAGTCATACAGGCTGCTTCGGAATGAGAAATGTCATGTGAATCTCCCCCCCAATTTCACTGCTTGCTTTATGGAGAACACGTGCTGTGTTCCAAGTCAAAGGGGTTTTAACGCAGGTCAGATCTTCTCTCATAATCCTTTGGAAGTAACACTGACAAAAAGGAGATGGGGAAATGCTGAATTATAAATAAGGCTAAAAATATACGCTTGATGTCACTGAGTGTTCGGACTTCCAAGAATTAAAACTAGCCACATGTGGCATTTTAGCTTAACATCTGCTCTTTCCACCCATGCGGCTGAGCTATTTGTGAAACATTCCAGTGTCTACCTTCAAAGCAATGTGAGCAGAGAAGGATTCCTCTGTTGAGCACGGTGTAGGTTAGATCATCGGAGGGAAGCTGTGGAAATCGGATGACTGATGGGGGCGGCTGGAGAGGCCACACTTAGGTGAAGAGAAGAGTTTGATGCTCTTACAAGTTTCCCTCATGCTGACCTTTCTTTCCCTGAGCTGGGTACCCCTGGGGTGGCCCTGTGTCTGTTCTTTCATGAGCTCATTCCTCCCCTCCGGTCCACGCTCTTCCCAAGCCCCACCACAGCAGCCGTCTTTAACCAAACACCATCCTGACTGTAGGCATCTTAAAACTGAAGGTGCCCTTTTATTTATTTATTTTTGTTCATCCTCACCCAAGGATATTTTTTCCATTGATCTTTGAGAGAGTGGAAGGGATGGAGAGAAAGAAACATCGATGTGAGAGAGACACATGGATTTGTTGCCTCCGGGACGCACCCCGACTGAGGCCAGGGATCGAACCTGCAACCCAGGACCGTGCCCTTGACCGGGATTCACACCCGACCCTTGGGTCTGCAGGCCGACTCTCTAAGGCTGAGCCAAACCGGCCGGGCTGAAGGAGCCCTTTGAAATACAACGTTCTATAAGCAACTGTCAAAGAAAAAAGAACGAAATCAAAAGGCACACCAAAAAACACAGAACAACGGGATTTTTCCCATGTGGAGTGAATGCTGCGTGGATTTTCCCCTAAGTCCCACTGTCCACTTCCTTCGGAAAGCGCGACCCTCCCAGGGACAGCCTCCGCCGGCTCCTTCACATCCTACAGTCAGATTTCATTCGTGGGTCGAAACTTTTGTAGGCTTGGTTTGTTTATTTACTTAAAAAATCTCGCCCTGGCCGGTTTGGCTCAGTGGTTAGAACACCGGTGGTGAACCAAAGAGTCTCGGGTTCGATTCTGGTCAAGGGCACGCACCTCGGTTGCAGTTCGTCCCTGGCCCTGGTCCGGGTTCTGTTTGGGGCAACCAGCTGATGTGTCCCTCTCACAGCGATGTCTCTCTCTCTCTCTCTCTCCTCCCCCCCCCTCCCACTCTATCTGAAGATGAATAGAAAAATATCCTGGAGTGAGGATTAAAAAATGAATAAATAAATGAAAAACCTCGAATCGTGTTTTTACATCAGGACGGAGGGGCCACCGAGAGTGCAGACACTGGTCGCGTGGGTGATGGAGCAGGGGAGGCGGGGCGGGGGTGTCTCTGCTGCCTGGAGTCGGGGTTCAGGCCCCAGGCCTCGTCGGTCACCTAGCCGCTTCCTGCTGTCCCGCCCCACCCCGCGCTGTGCCCAGGGACAGCTGTCACCACCTGTTGCTTGGTTCCCTGGGCCTCGGGGGATCCAAACACCAAGATGCTTTCCGTACTCTGCGATCTCAGTGCTCTTTGAAGATCTGTTTTATGAACCGCAGCCCATGCGTCCCAGCTGGGTCCGAGCCTGAAGTCACGCTGGGCACTCCGGGGGCGTGCTGACGCTCTTGGCAAAGGCCGTGACAAGGGAGAAAAGGGTGACGCTGCCCCCCGGTATTTCCTGTCCCACACTGTGCACAGGTGCGAGTCTCCCCACAGAGATAAGTTCTCCCCATCGTTCCATTCCGCAGGCAGAGACGGAAGGGGTCCCTCACTGGTTCATTTTTATCAGGTTGCTACTGAGTTCCACCAAAGACTCCGATGTCGCTGATGTATCCACCTTCCTGGGTCCTGTTCTCTGAAATGCGTTCCACAAACAGGACCTTGAAATGTCCCACGGGGCCCCGCTCTGTCCTTCCCCTTGTTCCTTTGCTTTCTTCAGCCCTCTGACCCCACCCGGAATGCTTTCTGCCTCTGCAGTATTGGGGCGTAGTGCTTCACTGTTCTTCACTATCTGTGCATCCTTTGGCCAAAAAAAAAAAAAAAGCTATGGTTAAAATTAAGTTCCTCTGAAACAGTTGAAATATACTGCCCTTAGAACTTAACTAGGCAAGGAAATACGTGGACTATAAATGAACAATACAGGAACGTATGGTGTAGAGAGGAAGTCACCTCAGCCTCCTGAGAGAGGGTGAGGCCATGGGCTCTGCCTGGGGAAGAGAAACAAAGTATCACAGGAGCACCAAGGAGGAAGGTGCTGTGTTCACCAAAAGGGACAGGGAAGGCGAAGGTGGTTCCCTGAAATCACCACTGGCTTTGAACATCACTGTTTTGGATAATTTTTTTTTCTTTATTGATTTGTAGAGAGAGAGGAAGGGAGAGGGAGAGAGAGATAGAAACATGGATGACAGAGAACATCGATTGGCCGCCTCCTGCATGCCCTCCACTGGGGTCGGGCCCACAACCTGGGCATGTGTCCTGACCAGGAATTGAACCGGCGACCTCCTGGTGCGTGGGTCAACGCTCAACCACTGAGCCACACCAGCCAGGCTGTTTTGGATACTTTTTAAAAATATATTTATGACCTAGTTTCTTCTCTACATAGAAATTTTCACAAAATATTAAACATCAGGGAGAGAGGTTACTTAAACTACTGAATTCAGACGAATTTATTGTTTCTGTGCCCTGGCATCTGTTAATAACAGATAGCACGTCTGAAAGGCAGTGTTCCATTTCAGTGCTACGTGGGGGTGAGTTAAGGGCCATGCAAGGACCTTGTGTATTTGCACAACGGCAGCAGCTGTGAAGACTGTCTTGATGTCAAAGTCAAGTGCCAGGCAGCCAGGTGTCCTGGTAGGGCATAGGGACACCGGTTTTGCCGGTAGCAAGACCTGAGTTCCAATCCCAGCTCTGCCACTCGTTAATCTCATGACGTTTGCTTCTTCTTCTCTAGGTTTTTAGTTCTTTTCTCCTAATTAAAAAAACAACAGTTTTTGTATAGAGCTCTAGTGTAAACACCTAAATACTTAAAAGCAGTTTATGGAAAAAAAAAAAGTCACCAAGTAGTTACAAATACTTCTGCTAACATGTTTTATGGTAAAATCACTCGGCTCCTCTCACTGTGTCACATGAACGGCAGTGATACGCACAGGCAGAATGGCTTATCACCTACTGTGCAGAAATTTACTAACATGTTTCTCACTTATTCCTGGAGAATAAAGAACCTTAGACCCTGCTCTCGGGAACGAGGAGGCAGAGGAAGGGATCAGCGCTGGGCCCAGGGTTGGGAGAGAGAAGAGGAGGTAGGTCCCCTATTTCCCCTAGAGATTTCCTAGACACACCTGCCAAACACACATTTCAAGCTGCCCTCTCTACGCCAGTGTTCCTGATCTGTGTGCCTCATATTAGCCTCGTCAAGGGCTTTCATAGCTACGACCACACCTGTTCTCAGGGCATCACAGGAACCTGGGTAGTGATTATGACCACCCCCGTGGCGTTCCACGAGCAAATGAAGTTCGACCCAGGCTGAGTTTCCCCTGGCACGCAGCTAGCTGGTGGCACAGCCCAGTCTGAACTCAGGTTTTCACTGGGTACCCTCACTTCAAGCTAGTGGGGCACCCTCACTTTCTCGCCTTTGTCCCTAGGGCAATGTCACCCACGGTAACCGGGACACCATGCCGAGTGTGGGGTAAGCACCCTGTTGGATGCCTAGAACCTCACTGCAGGCTAGGGAAGAGGGAACTTACTTTGCAAGCGAGGGGATCACGAGGCTCAGAGGAGTGAAGGGACCTGCCTAAAGCACAGTGAGCACCAGAGCCCAGGCCCAGACGCAGGGAGAGCAACACTGTAGCGTTCTGTCTGTGTCTCCTGTCTGGGATGACGCTGCAAACACGCCTTCTGAGACCTGGGGTTGGCTTAGACTGTTTTTCCTGCAATGCCTAACACTGTGAGAGCCCAGATCTATACATATATATATATAGTATGTTTTTATTGATTTTTAAAGAGAGAGGAAGGGAGAAGGAGAGAGAGACAGAAACATCGATGACAGAGAAACATCAACAGGCTGCTTCCTGTGTGCCCTCCACTGGGGATCGAGCCTGCAACCCGGGCATGTGCCCCAACTAAGAACCGAACCAGGACCTCTCAGTCCATGGGACAACACTCAGTCCACTGAGCCACACCGGCCGGGCAGAGCTCAGACCTGTTTTAAGTGATTAGCACCACCCGTCAAAAAGCCGTCCCAGAACAAACACAGCCAGGCCTGCCGCTCCAGCACCCCACTCCTGCTGAAATGGGTAAATAGTAGGATGCACCCGAAGAGGTGGGTGTTCGGACATCCAGAGGAAGCCCATAGGGGTCCCCCTTTCCACCGCCCAGCGAAGTGAAAGACAGTGATGACGTATGTTTCCTTTGAATCCCGCGCTCATCAGAGTCTCTGAGGTTGGTCTTCACTTACAGAGCCGAGAGCCAGTGTGACTAGGCAGCAGCAGAAACCTAGATGGTGACATTTTCCAGTCCTAATATTTGATAAAGAAGATGAAGCTGGCCGGTGCGGCTCAGTGGATTGAGCGTCGGTCCCAGGGACTGAGAGGTCCTGATTCAATTCCCGGTCAGGGCACATGCCCGGGTTGCGGGCTCGATCCCCAGTAGGGGGCGTGCAGGAGGCGGCCGATCGATGTTTTTCTCTCATCAATGTTTCTATCTCTCTCTCCCTTCCTCTCGCTCTCTAAAAAATCAATAAAAAAAATATTTAAAAAAAAGGTTAAGTAAATTTATGGTTTTAAAAGCTCATTCCTTGCCTTGAGGCCCTCTCAACCTTCTTCCTATCAGTTCAGTATCTTCTAGAGCTCTAAGGGAAACACTGCTTAGGGCTGATTTCTCTCTGGATTTAATCTTCGTAAGCTTTTCTTCCGTTCGTGCTCAGGGGTGTCTACTGCGTTTCCTGGGAGCTCAGAGCCGGAGAAACAAAGCCTCAGGGTTGGCAATAGCCGCTCCTTCGAGCACCTTTGCCAGGGGAGGAATGGGCACGAGCTGACGTGCAATGCCCTTGTTACAGAGCTTCAAGTGAGCTTGTAAAAAATGAAAAGTTTTCGTTGTTTCTTGAAGAAATAAGTAAGGGCTCAGAACAGACAGCTCAATCCTTCATTCGTTTAATGTATTTGACGATAGATATATTTATCTCAGATGTTTAACAACCCACAGGCTTCAGAAACTCAGAACAATCTCTCCCGATGTGCTGACATTTGGGCTGTGATTCACGGTCTCAGACGAGCGGACCCTCCAGACGCATTTCTAATCCGTGTTGAATGAAGAAGGTGGCGTCTGGAAATCTGGAGAAACATTCAGCACTGCTGTTTCCTGAATGTCAGGATGTGCCCAGCCCCTTCTCCAGAACATCACAGATGCGAATCCCATCGATGGGGCTCATGTCACCTCCGTGCCAGCAATGCATAAGCTCTCCTTCCCTGGGACCATTGTCTCGGAGGAAAGGAAACCGACCTCAGATGGTTTAGTAGTTACCTCGGAGGAATATCTCCCAGTCAGTCTCACGTTTTAGAGAAATATCTATGTTGTCGCTGTGTTGTTCAGAGAGCAGAACCCTCTTCCCCCTAGAAATCTACAAGGCTGTTCGCCTCACATCCTTCCAGCCTTTCCTAAAAATCACCTTCCCAGCGCCCCCCCCCATTTAAAGCTATAACCCTTCCCCAACCAATGTCTATCTGCCTTCCTGTTTGCTTTTCTTCAAAGCTCTTATTACCAGTTGAAAATGACACATTCTGCTATTTTATTTGTATCTTCTCTGCACCCGTCAATGCAACTGCAAGCTCCGTGAGGGCAGGGATTTTTCCTGTTGTATCCGCAGTGCCTACAATAGTGGTTTTGGCAGATATGGGTACTCAGTAGTATTTACTGAGTGAATGAGTAATGACTAAATAATAAAGGTCAGCAATCTTATTTAAAGTAAAGCCATAGGCTGGCCGGTGTGACTCAGTGGGTTGAGCATGGTCCCATGGACTGAAGGGTCCTGGTTCGATTCTCGGTCAGGCACATGCCTGGGTTGTGGCTCGATCCCCAGTAGGGGGTGTGCAGGAGGCAGCTGATGGATGTTTCTCTCTCATCGATGTTTCTATCTCTCTCCCTTCCTCTCTCTCTAAAAAAATCAATAAAAACATATTTTTTAAAAAGTAAAGCCATAAACTTAGAAATGTCAAGCAATAACAGCTTTCACTATAATTTTTATGGGCCAGAATTTATCCTCAGTAGAATCACATATTCTTTTAAAAAATATGTATATGCGCTCAGACCACACACTTGGGGTGCCGGTCAACAAAAGAGCGTTTCAGGAGTGAAAACAAGGCTTTTGAAATGTATCCTTTCTTTTTTATTGTTACTATGTATCAAGCAGTTGCTGGAGGTGATGGCTGGAGTATCAACTACACAAACACATGATGCTCTGTGTGCTAAAGGTTCGGAGCAGAAGCAGCCACTCGGGGAGGGGGAGCTGTGTCCGGGGATGCGGGGAGTGTGCCTGTTTCCCAGCATGTGAAGCCCCTCTCCGCAGGGAAGGAAATGTTGTGGGAGGAACAGTGAAGACTAAAAGAAAATCCGTTTGTAAAGTTTGGATATTGGATGGTAGTCCTAAGTTTTGTACATGTAATTGATAATAAAGTTAAGTACTTTGTCAATATGTTACAATTAACAGGATTTCGAGAAATGGTAAAAATAACGGAATACAAAATGTTTAAAAACATCTGGAGAGAGATGCTCTCATTGATCTTCGTCCTGAAAAGAAAATGGAAAAAAGGCAATGTGACTTTCCTGTGGTTGGATTTCATGAAAACAAATGAGCTGATCTACAAATGTAAAAATAATTTCACGTGCCTTAAGCACTATCAAAATGAATTATGAATAAACTTAGCTGTTAATTTAAGATTTAGTCCACTATTTATTTTAATTTGCTCATAATCAAATTATATAGTCTCTAGCTATCCATCCAACCATTCCTGGATAAAAATAACCCCAGAATTATAAATGATAGGATACGTATGTAAGAAACGGGAGAACTGACCATTCTAGTAAACGCGTTGGCTGTTGCCACGCCGCGGGGGAGAGTCCCGCCCCCTCCTTGGCAGCCCTGTGGTTTGGTTTCCTGTCCTCAGGAGAACGGCTGGCTCCGAGGGGCCCCAAGACGTGCTGGGGAGCGAAGGGCCTTGGCTTCCGGTTTGGTTCTGCTACTAACAAACCAGGGCACGTGGTCTTGGCCGACACATGTGTTCTGGGACTCGGTTTCTTTCTGCGTGGAAGGAAGGGGCTGAATTAGATTATTACAGGAGCACCAGAGAAGGTTAAGACTACAGGAGCCTTGAGGATCAGGTCAGGCCTTTGTTATCGAAGAAACACAGTCGGATTTGTCGGATAACATCTGTTGGATATGATGATTCTGGTACTCGTCTTTCCCGTCAGGTTTTTTGGTAATTTTTTACTTCCCCCTCCCCCGTCAAATGAAGCTAAACTTTAAGAAAAAACACATGATAAAAGATATTATCCAAAATAAGTAAGATGTGTCAGGAGTACATTTCTGACCTGTGATTAGCAATGTCATTCTCCGTCACATCCCCAATTTGAAGTATTTTTCACTTGCCTAAGAATGTGAAATGGGTAGCTATTAAAATGTAATTACAGCCCTGGCCGGTTTAGCTCAGTGGTTAGAGTGTCGGCCCGCAGACCAATGAGTTGCAGGTTCAATTCCGGCCAAGGGCACATACTTCTGTTGCAGTTCGTCCCCGACCCTGGTTGGGGTTGTGCGGGAGGCAGCCAGTCGATGTGTCTCTCTCACATCAATGTTTCTCTCCCTCCGTCTTTCCCTCCCACTCTATCTGAAGATAAATGGAAAGGTATCCTCTGGTGAGGATTAAAAAATAAATAAAATAAAATGTAATTACATATCATTATACCCCATTAATTCTTCTTGGAAAGCAAGAGGTGATGAGAAAATGAATTGAGCCTGTAGTACTGGGGAAGCATTTTACATTAATAATCTCATTAGTCCTTAAACAAATGGTAACTCTCATCATTTCTACTTTATACATTCAGTATCAAGGGAGTTAAATAATTTGCATTAAAATAGATTTGCCAAGCAAGTGAGTGCTGGCCTGGGATTTAATCTCAAGTCCTGTTGGCCCCAGAGCTTAGGGACTTCTCACTCTTCCAAGTGGCCTGTGTGAAACAGAACATTTTCTTTCATGATTCTCAAGCTACCTGAGATAAAAGCCACGCAATAACTCAAGGGCTTGACAATGCCCAGAAAGAGAACAGGATGCTTGGGTCGAGATGAAGGAATTCCTCAGTCAGAGACTCTCCTTCCATATCAAACTAGAAATAATGGATCGACTATTTTTCAAACATGAAAAGCTACAGGATCACACTCAAACATAGGAATTGAAAATATTCATGTTGCAGAGGCAAAAGGAACCCAGAGCAACAGCAGAGATTAAAGTAACACAACCCAGATGGACGTGTAACCGTGTGTGGGACTGGGTAGGTGTGGAAGCCAAATCTCTCTCTCTCTCTCTCTCTCTCTCTCTCTCTCTCTCTCTCTCTCTCTCTCTCTCTCTCTCACACACACACACACACACACACACACACACACACGGGACCAGAGTCTGCTCACCATGCGAGCCCAGGAGGCAGGACCATGCTGCCGGCCCGTGTATAAGAGTTGAAATCGCTTTCCTCACACGGTCACAACTAGAGACATTCCATTTGTTTGAGCCCATTAAGATACATGTATCTGGACCCATACTGATACATAACTGCTACAGTTGCTGAAACATTTGATAAAAATTTAGTATCTATTCTGGATTAAAACCATGAATGAAATAATAACAACAGCTATGTGCCTCCTGGTTATTTATAATACAAAGTCCAGCATGGAGCTTAGTAAGAAACTGGAGGATGATGACTGACTTCCTGCTCCCTTCCAGCTGACACACTGAGAGAAGAAAGGAAAGAGAAATGCACATCGCACGCTTGAAGGAAAAGAGGCAACGTAACAGCACTTGCAGATGGCATTGCAGAAGCCGAAAATCCAAAAGATTCAGAGTCAAAACTATTACAAACAATAAAAAGTCTGATACAAATATAAGCCACCTTCAGTAAAAACCACAACAACTTAAAAAGCATAATGCAGGAGAATACATATAATATGCTCAAAGACAATATAACTACATAATGAGCAAGAAAAACGAAAAACTTCTAAGAAGAAAACTTTAAAATGCTTCTAAGAGACAGAAAATCTCTTGATCAAAAGAAAAACCTACCTGTTCTTACATAAAATGCATAGCATAATGTTATTCATTTTCACTACATTGGTCTACAAATCTAAAGCATCCCCCCCAAAATAAAAGCGAAGTTTTTAAATTAAGCAAATGGGTTCAAAGGTTTATATGAAGAAATAAACAAGCAGCGGTAGTCACTGAATCATAATATTTATGTTAGACAATGAACTGTGTCCCCCCCAAATTCATATTCACAGGGTTGAAGCCCTAACCACAGTCCCGAAGAATGTGACTGTACCTGCAGATAGGCCTTTAAAGAGGTGATGAATTTAAAATGAGGCCATTCAGAGGGGCCCCAATCCAACCTGACTGGTGTCTTTGGAAGGAGAGGAGATTGGGGCAGAGAAGCGGCAGGGATGCTCACACACAGACAGAAGACCTCGTGAGCACAGAGCAAGAAGGTGGCCGTCTGCCAGCCAAGGAGAGATGCTGGGGAGAGACCACCCAGCCCACACCTCGATCGTGGACTTCTAGCCTCTAGAATTGTTAGAAAACGGGTCGCTGTTGTTTGAGCCTCTCCCGCTGGCATCTTGTCCCGGCAGCCCTGGCAGACTGATACAATGCAGTGTAGCCCCATTGACCTACCAGTCCTTCTGGGTTGATGCTCATTGCACAAATATTCATTGCAAACCTGGTAAGAGCCATGTACTGCTATTATTGCAGCGAGGAATGCTTCTCCCCGCACAGCTTGTAGGACGGGACAAGCAGTCGTTGGAGCAATGGAATAGTCTTCCACAAGGAGAAGGCTGGCACTAAGAAGCCCCGAATTGGCCCCGCAGCAAAACAGACTCTGCAGGAAAGGAAAGCGCACCTCACAGGAGTGCAGAGAGCAAGGCCTTCCCAGCGCCACCGCTGACTCCCCCTCGCTCTCTGTGAGAATGTGCGTGATACACGCATGTGTCCATTCATTCACACAGTCACTGAGCATGGGACCAGGCGAACACCCTTCTTGTGAGTTAGGTATGTAACAATAATCATTGATGGTGTTAATACTATGGCCCCCAACGTTGGAAACAACCATCAGCTGTAGAACTGAGGAGAGCTACTTGCCTGAGTTACTATGGGACTCCCCCTAGAATATTCCACACACTGAAATCCTGTTAAAACAACAGCACTTTGTTAAACTGGGTGAAGGAAATAACCCAGCCCACAACGTTTTAGTCCTCATCTTCTCAGTTACCACATAAAAATAAGTCAAAGTACGTACTGCACAGTCTCTAGGTAGACGTCCAGGTGACTGGAGGGCTATGGAAAGACTTCCGATGCACGAGATATTTTTAGTTTTATTAGGGAAATAAGATCGGCATTCAAAAGACTGTGTGAGCAAGGATGAAATATTTCTACAGAAAGTAATCATTATAGATGTTTTGCATGGTCATTCTGATGAGTTGGCAGTTTCCAAACTTTTACAAATGTTCCTTTCTTCTTTCATATTCTTTGACTCAGATCAAGGGTTGGCTCCAATCTAAAGCTTTGTCTAGCCACCCACACCCTCTCGTACCCTCTGCAAATGTTTCGACAGCACGGTACACATTCTTGCATAACTTTGTTTGCACACTTGTCTTGTCTGAGTTTAAGCTCATTCAACTCTATGTACTTGGAGCCTAGCACCGTGCTGAAACCAGAGAGATCGACCGCTACGCGAATAAAAGCAGAAGAGTCTGACTACTCACAGGGGAGAGAGACTATGACACTGTGAAGACCCAAAGAACTCGAGAAGCACAGGAGTCCTCGGCCATCTCTTCATGGTGAAGGAATAACCTTGATCCAGAAGAATGCTTATCCTAAAGGAAAAAGAGTTGGCTCTGTGCTGTCTTTGAATTAACTTGAATGTATTTGCAGTGAAAAACAAAGCCAGTTTTATTTACTGGGCTAAGACGTTTGAGGACTGAGTATATAATCCTGTTCCTGTGCTAAACAAACCTGTGACTGGGCAAAAGCAATTCAGCTCCTTGCTACAGGAGACCCTTGCTACAGGAGACCCTTGCTACAGGAGACCCTTGCTACAGGAGACCCTTGCTACAGGAGATCCTTGCTACAGGAGACCCTTGCTACAGGAGACCCTTGCTACAGGAGACCCTTGCTACAGGAGACCCTTGCTACAGGAGACCCTTGCTACAGGAGACCCTTGCTACAGGAGACCCTTGCTACAGGAGACCCTTGCTACAGGAGACCCTTGCTACAGGAGACCCTTGCTACAGGAGACCCTTGCTACAGGAGACCCTTGCTACAGGAGTTCCTTGCTACAGGAGATCTTGCTACAGGAGACCCTTGCTACAGGAGACCCTTGCTACAGGAGACCCTTGCTACAGGAGAAACAGGCTACAGGAGAAACAGGCTACAGGAGACACTGGCTACAGGAGATCCTTGCTACAGGAGACCCTTGCTACAGGAGAAACAGGCTACAGGAGAAACAGGCTACAGGAGACACTGGCTACAGGAGATCCTTGCTACAGGAGACCCTTGCTACAGGAGACCCTTGCTACAGGAGACCCTTGCTACAGGAGACCCTTGCTACAGGAGATCCTTGCTACAGGAGACCCTTGCTACAGGAGTTCCTTGCTACAGGAGATCTTGCTACAGGAGACCCTTGCTACAGGAGACCCTTGCTACAGGAGACCCTTGCTACAGGAGACCCTTGCTACAGGAGACCCTTGCTACAGGAGAAACAGGCTACAGGAGACCCTTGCTACAGGAGATCCTTGCTACAGGAGACCCTTGCTACAGGAGACCCTTGCTACAGGAGACCCTTGCTACAGGAGATCCTTGCTACAGGAGACCCTTGCTACAGGAGACCCTTGCTACAGGAGACCCTTGCTACAGGAGACCCTTGCTACAGGAGATCCTTGCTACAGGAGACCCTTGCTACAGGAGAAACAGGCTACAGGAGATCTTGCTACAGGAGACCCTTGCTACAGGAGACCCTTGCTACAGGAGACCCTTGCTACAGGAGACCCTTGCTACAGGAGAAACAGGCTACAGGAGACCCTTGCTACAGGAGACCCTTGCTACAGGAGAAACAGGCTACAGGAGACCCTTGCTACAGGAGACCCTTGCTACAGGAGACCCTTGCTACAGGAGACCCTTGCTACAGGAGACCCTTGCTACAGGAGATCCTTGCTACAGGAGACCCTTGCTACAGAAGACCCTTGCTACAGGAGTTCCTTGCTACAGGAGATCCTTGCTACAGGAGATCCTTGCTACAGGAGACCCTTGCTACAGGAGATCTTGCTACAGGAGACCCTTGCTACAGGAGATTCTTGCTACAGGAGACCCTTGCTACAGGAGACCCTTGCTACAGGAGACCCTTGCTACAGGAGATCTTGCTACAGGAGATCCTTGCTACAGGAGACCCTTGCTACAGGAGATTCTTGCTACAGGAGACCCTTGCTACAGGAGATCTTGCTACAGGAGACCCTTGCTACAGGAGATCTTGCTACAGGAGATCCTTGCTACAGGAGACCCTTGCTACAGGAGATCTTGCTACAGGAGATCCTTGCTACAGGAGACCCTTGCTACAGGAGATCTTGCTACAGGAGTTCCTTGCTACAGGAGATCCTTGCTACAGGAGACCCTTGCTACAGGAGATCTTGCTACAGGAGATCCTTGCTACAGGAGACCCTTGCTACAGGAGACCCTTGCTACAGGAGACCCTTGCTACAGGAGATCCTTGCTACAAGAGATCCTTGCTACAGGAGACCCTTGCTACAGGAGATCTTGCTACAGGAGATCCTTGCTACAGGAGACCCTTGCTACAGGAGACCCTTGCTACAGGAGACCCTTGCTACAGGAGATCCTTGCTACAGGAGACCCTTGCTACAGGAGATCCTTGCTACAGGAGACCCTTGCTACAGGAGACCCTTGCTACAGGAGACCCTTGCTACAGGAGACCCTTGCTATAGGAGACCCTTGCTACAGGAGACCCTTGCTACAGGAGATCTTGCTACAGGAGATCCTTGCTACAGGAGACCCTTGCTACAGGAGACCCTTGCTACAGGAGACCCTTGCTACAGGAGATCCTTGCTACAGGAGACCCTTGCTACAGGAGATCTTGCTACAGGAGATCCTTGCTACAGGAGACCCTTGCTACAGGAGATCCTTGCTACAGGAGACCCTTGCTACAGGAGATCCTTGCTACAGGAGATCCTTGCTACAGGAGATCTTGCTACAGGAGATCTTGCTACAGGAGATCCTTGCTACAGGAGATCCTTGCTACAGGAGATCTTGCTACAGGAGACCCTTGCTACAGGAGATCCTTGCTACAGGAGACCCTTGCTACAGGAGATCCTTGCTACAGGAGACCCTTGCTACAGGAGATACTGGAAGATAAATCCATGAACCAACTAAAAGAGCTTACTTATGAAGACGAATAGCTCATTTCAAGAGCCTCTCCTTTTCATGTCCACGGGACCAAAGCTCTTTTGTTAATAAACACCCAGTGCCGTTCCCTGCTTTGTAACATCTGCCTTAGAATCCTCCAAAGGCCTGTCTACTTTCCCCTGGGAATTTCCCCTCGGAGGCCTTGCTAAGACTACCTCTCTGGGTTCCCCCTTTCCGTAGTCAGTCTAATAAACTCAGATGTGTTTGAGCAACACGTCAGACTGGTGGTCTTTGGTGGAGTTTAGGGCCAACAGTAGCCTTAAAATGAGTTTGACGTATACCCCAACTTTGAAGAGCAGTGTAGCTGGGGGGGGAGGGGTAATTTTGCATTATTTTCCTTAGATTTTATTCTTCTTCCCAAATATGAGGAGGCATGAACTAACTTATAAAAACAGAGTGTTTTTATTCTTTTTAAATGACAGTTCAAGTTATGAATCTTTCCACTTGCCTCCTCTGAAAAGAATGTTTCCTCAGATGCCCTTAACTTTATTGAATGGTGTTACCTGAAAAATAAGCATTTACTTTATTTTAACAGCTTTGTTAGGACCCAAGTACGTAGTACAGGAAATCTGCATTTTCTATGAAAGAATCCCTTCGGGCAAAGCCAGGCCCTCCTTTTTAAAGTGTTTTCACTGCCCTGGCCGTTTGGTTCAGCGGTTAGAGCCTTGGCCCGAGGACCAAAGAGCCGTGGTTGGGGTCGTGCAGGAGGCAACCAGTCGATGTGTCCCTCTCACATTGATGTTTCTCTCTCTCTTTCTTTCCCTTTCTCTCTCTCTGCATGTCCTCAGATGGGGGAAAGAGAGGGGGAGAGAGAGAGAGAGAGAGAGAGAGAGAGAGAGAGAGAGAGAGAGAGAAGGAAGGAAGGAAGGAAGGAAGGAAGGAAGGAAGGAAGGAAGGAAGGAAGGAAGGAAGGAAGGAAGGAAGGAAGGAAGGATTTATTAACTCCATGTTGCTAGGCCTTTGTCAAGCCTGTCTCATATTCCTAGCATAACTTTGAGCTCTTATTAACCCCTTAGTGCAAATTCCTTCACTTCCTCAGAGTTCATTATTTTTTTAAGTGAAAAAAGTAGAATAATTAAAACACAGCATTTCCCTGGCCAGTTTGGCTCCGTGGTTAGAGCGTCAGCCCATAGACCCAAGGGTCACAGGTTTGATTCCCAGTCAAGGGCATGTACCTGGGTTGCAGGTTCGATCCTTGGCCCCAGTTGGGATTGTGTGGGAGGCAGCCAATCCATGTGCCTCTCTCACATCAATATTTCTCTCCCCCCCCTCTCTCTCTCTTCCTCCCTCCCTTCCACTCTCTACAAAAATCAATGGAAAAATATCCTTGGGTGAGGATTAACAAAAAAAAAACACAATACATGTACACACAAAAAAAAACACAGCATGAAACAATAAAATAAAAAATTTGTTTTTAGATATAAATTTGTAGTAAGTGATACAAAAAATTTTTTAAAAAATAAAATGTATATTTATATAGATAAAATAAATATAATATAAAATTTTAAAGAAAATATATGAATTAAGGAGAAAGTGATAAAGACATTAAAGACAAATGAAATATTTCATTTAAGTAAATTAATTTTTATTGGTATAAATCGTTTGACCTAGAATCACTTAAATAAAGTAGTTTTCAGTTACATCTTTTGATCAAATATTATATAAGACTAGAAGACTCCCTGGCTTACAGTAGAGGCTCAATGCATGTTCTTTTCAAATATATCTAAATGATCTTACCAAAATTATGGTGTTGAAATTTTCTGCCCTCAGCAAATGTTTTTATACAGATTTCAGAAGGCCACAGGCTTCTGGAGAAATGTATCACTAAGAGAACAGCTGTCACCGATTTTAATAGGAGATTCCTTTTCCAATGACATAACCAAAATCATTAGGTTCTGTGTCTTCTAATATTCAATGCCAGCCTGATCATTTTCAGTGACAGAGAAAGGCTTTACCAGGTACCTTCCCTCTGGGAATCATCAAAGATCTCAAAAGACTTAGTCTACCCCAGTAGTTCAGGCCATTTGGAAAGTCGACCTGTCCCAACAACCCAGAAGGAGTGCTCTCCTAGGTAAAGGGCTTTATCCAAGGAAATCTGATTTCCCTTCAACCAATGACCATTTCTCAGTCTTCACTGTGTGCAACGCTTTGGGCCAGGCACTGAGGGGCCATAAAGACCAGAAGATACAAAAGAACACTCTAAAGATACAAAAAGATACACTCTAGGAACTGTTTGCAAGGAGCTGGTCTTCAATGAAAGAGACACGAAACATAGATAACAAAGCAATTCAAGGTAAAATGACATCAGTGTACAAATGGAAATTTAAAAATGTGGCAGGGGGATACAGCGAGAGAAGCGATGGTTTCTAAAAGTCAGACTAAAAAGCCTTCATTGTTTTCTGGCAATAATTAAGTCATATGTCAAGCAGGCCTGAATTGTGAGGAAAGATAGAAAATATATTTTTTTTCTTCTTTATTGATTTTAGAGAGAGAGGAAGGGAGAGGGAGAGAGATAGAAACATCGATGAGAGAGAACATGGATTGGCCGCCTCCTGCATGCCCCCCACTGGGGATCGGGCCCACAACCTGGGCATGTGCCCTGACCGAGAATCGACAGGTAACCTCTTGGTGCATGGGTCGACGCTCAACCACTGAGCCACACGGGTGGGGCAGAACAGCCAAGACCTTAGCTGTGCTAGAATTGCTTCAGTGAGATCACACTCTCCAGGCTTCATTGACCCCTTAACGCATTTTCACACTATTGATTCTCCATCACTCACTGTTCTACTTTCAGGTGAGAAGCAAAACACTTGGATTGAATTCAGCTTTAACATTCTACGTCTTTAATGTCATTACTAGAGCTCAGCCTTTTTCCCGCTAACCGAGCCACGGGCGAATCAATCAATGTTTGGTTGACAATCCCCCGTCTCAGCCCTGTGCAGGAAGGCTGCATGTCTCCTGGAAATTATGCCGCAACAGCGCCTCCCATTGGTGTAATGCTTTGTTTGCCATCCATGTTCAAATACATGTGACTGTCACATTGTGTGACAACGAGCAGGCACTGTGTCCTTGTAACTTGGCTGGCGTTTGACCAAGCTCTTTGTATACAAAGTTAATACTCTCATTTAAAAATGAGAATATTATGGCTTATAGACCTTAAGAGACATCAGAAGGTCATGGAACTAGTAAATAGGAATAAAATCAGGCTAACTCTAGGATTTCTACCTTAACCATTATGTTATATTATTTTCTGAACACACGCACACACACACACACACACACGCACACACATACACCCCAAAACTAGTTATGACATTTTAATAAAGCCAATGAAACATTTTTGTAAATCAATGACTTTGTAAACATTGTTTTACTAAGCTTCTTAATTAATGCAATTCAGATTATCATTAAATTGACCTTACTGGCTCAATTTATCCAACGATGTCAAAAATGCATCACGCAATCTTTATTTAAACGGACCACACCAGCCAAGAGAAAAATAATGCATTTGGAGTTGTAAGTCGCAATGTCCGCATCAGAGGATAAATAGCTGCGAAATGCACCCATAGCAAAGCCACCACTTTGAACTCTAAACATGTTACCGTATGTTAGGTTTTAGAATTCTAAATATCTCTCATTATTCTAGCACAAAACCAGATTCTTCAGAAGAACATTTCTACTGGCTGTTGGAAGTGTGACCTGGGAGGAGGTGGGGTTCTGTTTCACAGACGTGTCGGCCACACCACCTGTCTTCTGAACACTGTCAGAAGCGAAATTCTGTTCCTGCTGATGCCAGGCCTCCCCAGCCTCCCCTGCCCTGAGGGTGACCAGCTTCCTTGCTGTTACTCGCTGGGTCTGTATTCCCCTCCTTACTGAGGTCATTGCTGGCTGAAAGAAAAAATGAAGCCTAATAAAAACCCTAAGAGTTGTGTTACGTTGAATTTAAATGAACATTTTATTTGAAAAAGATCAAAGTTCCTGTTCGGTAATGAAATATAACGTTGATGCTGTACGTAAGAGAATTCTAGCCTAGAAGCAAATTGCTTTCCTGGTGAGAGTCCACCAGGGAAAAGAACAGAATGCCCTTTTAAGAAGCATCATCTTCATAAATTCGTCCTAAAAATCTCATAGTTATGAGGCTTTCTATGAGAGCTGAAAATGTGAAAAAAATATCCAGGAAGGAAAACCAGGTAATCGTTTTGTAACTGAGTGAAAATCGCTGAGTCCAGGCGAGCTCAGCTCCTTCTCAGATTCGTTCTCCCAAGACAGCAAGTACTTGGCCCCATTGAATGATCCGAGAGAAGTGAAGAAGGAAAAACAGATCCCATGCAAACTATTACTATCCTGGAGACAGATAAAAGTGGTTTTTCTCAAGAAAAGTAACATCAGCCAAAATAGCTGTCATGGCCACTTGGGGAATCACGACTGACCGAGACACAGAGGTCAGCGTGTCCTGTAGGAGCTGAACAGGCCTTAAAAACTCAGCAAATGAAAATGGGCAACGAGCATGATAACAATTTAGCTACACTTCTGTAATCTGAAGAATTCATTAAAGGAAACAATGTATTCTCTTACAGAAGCGAGGATTTGCTTCAGACAATCATTTAGCATATTATAAATAAACCACGTTTATAATTTATAGGCATGTATGTTCCAGCACATATGAGCAAGAAAGTCCAAGCGAAAGAATTTGAGAACACCTATTCACTTTATTTATAGTTAGCACTAGGGAAATCAAATGGCTATGTTTCTGGGGGAAACGACTCTTTTATATTTTTTAATAAAATAAAATTTAAAAACATGATACAGAATCACCGAAACTATTATTTTTAAAATATTAAGTTGCAAACAAAATTTTGGCATTCCTTGTTTTTCATTATTTAGTTCACTTTCAACTGTCTCCTCTTCTAAATATTCTTTTTGTGCCTTATTTCTTCCCTTCATTTCTTTACTCTGATGCATGCAGTCTCCTGGGATGCTGACAGCTACAAGCATTATAAATGCAGATAAAATAGTAAACCGAAATTGAAATTATGTTATGAGCCAGGTACTTTGTATTAACCCTCATATATTTGTTCTTTCAACCTCTGAGGAAAGTTATCATTTCATTTTATTTACTTTTATCATTGTGTTTTTTTTTCTTTTCTTTTTTTTTATTAATTTATTTTTGTTACAGATGTTTCTCCCCCCCCACACACACCCTCCTCCTGATCCCACCCACCCCCACTGCCCCACCATTGTTGTCTGTGTCCACTGGTTACGCACACATGCATATAAGTTCTGTGGTTTATTTCATCCTTCCCCCTAAACCCTCTCCTCTGAGGTTTGTCAGTCTGAACCATACTCCTTTCTATGTCTCTGGGTCTATTTTGTTCATTATTGTGTTTTAAATAACTTTCTTCCTAGAGTGTGAACTATATTCATTGAACTTACATCTCTTTCTCTGTCAGTCTATCCCCTGAGGGCAGGGCCATCTAACCATTCTGGACACATTGTATCCTCTTTGTATCAGGAGAGCATTCCAACTTGGAGGGACCAGCTCAATGCCTGGGGCTGAACAAATGGTGTTCTCTCGAGAGTTTTGATGACACGAACACGCCTTTGCTGAGAAGGCCAGTATTAACTATTTTAGGTTTGAGATCACCCTGTCTCTGTCACAGTGTGTCAATTCTGCCAGGTAGCATGAAAGCAGTCCATAACATAGGAATGAATACAGCTGCAGTCCAGTGAAACTGTATTTACGAAAAGATGGGTAGCCTGTATTTCCAATAACACTTTATTCATACAAAGAAGGTGGTTTGCCCACGGTGCCTGACTGACTCGCCCCGCCCCAGAAGGCCCTGTGTTTGTGAGTGGGCACGAACACCAACGCAAAGGGCTTGAGGTGAGTCTGAAACATGGTGGTGAAGTGAGGGTTATTTGTACCTCAGGCAGTGTGTCCACAAGGAAAGTATGGCTGTCTTCTGATTCTAAACCTTACAAAAATGCCAACATAGAAGGAAGGGCTTCCTACAACATTTGGTGAGAAACGCCCATGTTGACCACCTGCAGGCCACCTCATTGCTTCTCACTATTGTGTACTAGTCTGTTGTATCAAGAGAACACAACGTATCCCTATTCCTGCTGAGAGACAGTTAGATTATTTCCAATTTTTAACTTCTTTAAAAAAAAATTTTTTTTTGTTGATTTTAGAGAGGAAGGAAGGGAGAGGGAGAGAGAGATAGAAACATTGAAGAGAGAGAACATCGATTGGCTGCCTCCTGCATGCCCCCCACTGGAGACTTGGCCCACAACCTGGGCATGTGTCCTGACCAGGAATCGAACCGGCGACTTCTTGGTGCATGGGTTGACACTCAACCACTGAGCCACACTGGCCAGGCCAATTTTTAACTATTAAACAATGCTGAATCTTACAGAAATTCCCCTGAACATGTGCTGTATTTTCCGAAGGGACTATATACCTGGAAACGAAATTGCAGTCATCAGACATAAGCCAGTTTAATTTAATTAGGTAGTTCCTGTGTTAGACAGAATAATAGTCTCTCAAAGAAGTTCAGGTCCTAATCCCCAGAATGTGTGAACATGCTAGTTTACATGGTAAAGGGGAATTCAGGTCAGCAGTCAAGTGACCTTGAGGTAAAGAGATTACCCAGGTGAGCCCAAGGTGATCACAAGGGCCCTTGTAAGTGCGAGAGGGAGGCAAATGAGTGAGAGAAAGAGCCACAGGTGTGAATACGAAAGGGACTCGGCTCAATGTCGCTGGTCTGAGGTCGGAGGAATGGGGCCGGGAATGCAGACTGCCTCCAGAAGCTAGGAAAACAAGAAACAAGGAAAAACACTCTTTCCCGGAGCCCCAGAAAGAAACACAGCCCCTCTGACTCCTTGATTTTAAGCAGCGAGGCAGCGTCAGACTCTGACCTCCAGAAATGAGAGAGAAATCCGAGTTGCTCTAAGCTGCTCGGTTCGTGGCCATTTGTGGCAGCAGCCATAGAAACTGCACGCAGGTGCACCTTGCAGACATGTGAGCTCGGATTGACTTATAAACTGTCGACCTAAGAACATCCAAACCTGTGCAGGATTTTTAGGAAAATGTATTTGAGTCACACTTGTTTCCTGAAAGCCAGACCTTTAACAGACTGAGATAATGCTTGGGAAGATACCTTTGCAGTTTCTTCGCATCTGAGACATGGAGGGAAGATGAGGAAGATTATATGTGGGTGGGAGGAATCAAGTTGGATTAAAGGGAAGTTAAGATCCTAGGCTCTGTTTGCACACTTTAGACGGAGGGACCTGAAAGGGGGCATTTCAAAGGTGTGTTAACCTAGATGCACAGAAACAATGGACAGGACCGGCTTAAGGCAAAGATAGGCCTTTAATAAAGAAGTCGAGCCCTGGCCGGTTTGGCTCAGTGGTTAGAGCGTCGGCCTGCGGTCCAGAGAGACCAGGGTTCAGTTCCCACTAAGGGCACGTACCTCGGTTACAGTTTGTCCCCGGCCCTGGTTGGGTTGTGCAGGAGGCAGCCACTCGATGTGTCCCTTTCACGTCGATGTTTCTCTCTCTCTCTCTTCCTCTCTCTCCCTCCCACTCTATCTGAACAAAAAATGGAAAGATGTCCTCGGGTGAGGATTAAAAAAATGGAAAAATGTCTTCGGGTGAGGATAAAAAAAAAAATGTCTTCGGGTGGAGTGTGAGTACGCACTATGCCCTGCCCAGTTGGAAATCTGTGATCAGGTCACCCAGTGAGTTTAGTTTCCATGGAACCCCCCTTTTCATCCACAGAGTGTACTAGCAGTATATATAATACCTTACTTAGATTTATTATTTCTATATGGTCTCAGGAAAGAATATAATTATGTTTTTCAATATGAATAACTATTCAATATAACTTATTGCATCATTTTCCTACTAATATATAATGCCAATTCCATTATCATGCCAAACTTTCATATATAGCTGGATCTGTTTCTCAGTTTTTTATTCTATTCCTTTGATTCCCTTTATCTCTCCTGCTTTAATAACAGTTTTCGATGACCATTATTTTATCATTTCTATCATTTATAACTTACTGTTATTTTACCTTCTTCTTCTTCAAAGCTGTTTCAGCAACTCTTGGCATTTTGTTTTTCCATAGAAAACATTCTGAGATTCTCTCTTCAAATATTTCTTCTCTGATTTTCTCATATTTTCTCCTGTGTCTCCTCTAAAAGCCTCTCGATTTATTTTCCATCTGTTGCAACCACTCTACTTGTTCCTTTATTTGTGTTCCTTATGCTTTGCTGTGGGGGTGTTCCTTAGCACCCTCAGCGATCTCCTCCTATTAATTAATTTATCAATTAGTTTGTTTCCTTTCTAGAGTTTCTCTCATTGCGTGACCTGCAGAGGTGGGGAAGAGAATGCCTCAGGCCCCGCCCCCCCCCCCCCCCCCGCACTCTGGCTCATTCTTCCAGAAAGCAGTGCACTGTTATGTGTTGCACACACATGATGGTGGTTTAAAGGATATTACCATTCACGGACACGTCAGGAATGCTGTGGCTTAACGGGAATTTTGAGAGCTGGTGTAGAGACTTAACCACTATATAGGACATTTGGTTCTAAGGGGAAATGTGTTCTAGGTCCCAAACAACAGACTTCAAAATGAACTTGTGAAAACAGTCCGTGTTTAAGGTGGGAACTGCCTTTGCAAACACACGCTCGCATAAACACCAGATGGGTCGTGTTTATCTGTGCTCCCTCATCCCACCTCCCTGCGCTTGTAAACGGACTGAGGACGGGCCTCCCGAATCCTGTTATCTTAATGACATCAGCAACGATGTTTAGCTTTCTAAAAGCCAAGTCTAAAGTCTAGAATAGATTTTCTTTGGCGTCCAAGAAGAGTTATGGAAGCATGGGACCGACCGACAGATCTCGGAGGGAGGGCGGGTGGCTGGCCAAAGTTAACCAGAGAACCTATATGCGTGTACGCACAGCCCATGGGCACAGACAGCAAATAGTGGGGTGAAGGCCTGGGGTGAGGTGGGAGCTGAGCGGAGGGGAGCAAAGTGGGGGGCGTCTGTAATACCCTCAACAATCAAAATAAATTTAGAAACAAGAATTGTAATACTAAAAAAAAAATGCAAATTTTCAGAAGCCATACTGAAGAGAATTACCAAAATGATTTTATAGGGGTTTCTGTGGCTATGCCCTTGATTATTAAGCCAACGAACACCAGACCAGCTGCGTCCCCCTTCGGTTCCACCACAGCCTTTTCATATGCCAAAGTCGCAAACACTATTATCACTGGCTCCTAAGGCATGTTGCGAGGGGTGTATTAAGGACATATTCTAAAGTGTGATCGTGAGGGACGCTCGAAGAATACATGGCCCATTAAACAAAGGTCATCTTTGGAGTCTGTTCACCTTGGCATTTTTGATACTTCTTTTCCTTCCATCTGGATCATCCTTTTCCTCCAAGTCAAATATTAACCACTTTTAAAAGTACTGTGTAGATATCTGAACACAAGTCCTCCTTCAACTCTCTCCCCGAGTGCTCCTAGAAAAGTCACAGTTCCGCAGTAGCTGCGTTGCAACGTAGTTGCTGTCTAAGGAACTAATTCGTAAAGAATAGGACCCGACAGTAACAAAAACATAAGGAACCACTTTCCTTAGGAGAATATACATGACAAAACAATCATTTGTAGAGAATTTCAACAGAAAGGAATACATTTCTAACAATGAATTATCTACCAGTTTTAGAGACGATATGATAGATGATATATGAAAAACCTATTTTCTGATCATTAATAATGTTGAGCATCTTTGCGCACACACACACACACACACACACACACACACACGACAAGGAAACTTTGGGAGGTATTGGATATGCCTCTTACCTTTATTGTGGTGATGACATCATGGGTGTTTGTATACATCCAAACTCATCAAATTGTATACATTAATATGTACAGTTCTTTGTATATCAATTATTCCTCAAAGAAGCTGTTTAAAAATGCAAATTAAATAAACAGTTTTATGGAAGGAAACAATATCCCATATTGAATAAATGCATGCACATATCATTCGAAATTACATAAAAAGCAGTAAGTTAAGAATGAATATATTTTCTGTTGTGGGGCAAGCTGGAACAGTCGTGGCTCTTATGTCGTGATGATACCTCTGAGCCATTCATGTCCCATGTAATTCACCCACCCGGGAGTAACCGCTGGACCCTCTCTGGAAGGGATACTGTCTACCGAGACCGCTCATCGTCAACACCAAAATGTTTTAGCAAGTTCACTTGAGGTTTATCTGGTGCCAGTAATGATCATTAGCAATATCTAAGTGGTTTACAAAATTTAGGATTTATGGGGATTTAAAAATAAAAGGTTAGCTAAGAATGCCTGCACTCAGACTCAGAAACAGACAAGATTACGATACTAACAACTCAGATTACGCTGGCCCTTGCCTGCATTTTCCACAAGAATATTCATCTCCTGTGAGGAACTTGCAAGCATTTTGGGGAGAATCCAGAGTATGACTGGCATGTACTCAAAAAACTCCTTTGATAATCTCTACAACTGCCTCCAGTTACTCTTGTCATCCCCAGTAATTCCATGGCATGCACTAGCCACCTCGCACCAAACTGCCGTCACTCTGCTGAGACTGTGGGATAAAATGAAAGAAGGGGGTCAGTAAAAGCCTCCAGCTGGAAAAGTTAAGAAACCGATTTCCCCCTAGAACTTACAGAAGGAATGCAGCCTGTGTTTCTCCCAACACCTTGATTTTAGCCACGTAAGACCTATTTCGGATGTCTGACCTCCAGAACTGTCAGGTGATACATTTGTATTGTATCAAACCATTGAGTTTGTGATCATTTGTTACAGCAGCAATAGGAAACGAATACAGCAGGGAAATTAATCTTCCCTGGCCCCATCATACTCTCCTTCCCTTTGTTAGTTAGTGTGGCTTCCTAATCTTCTATGTAAAAGGTCTGAGCCGGCGGGAGATCACATCCACAGCAAGGCCAACGTAGAGCAAAACGGCTTTATTGCATGCACCTGGGTGCAGGCGGGCTGAGCCGAGAAGGGTTCAGCCTCGAATCAGGGTTGGGGTGTCAGTTATACACTCTACTTCTAGCTTCCGGCAGTTCCTGCTGGTGTACTCTGCATGGCCCATTGTCCACCTTGCAGTAGGGCTGGTCTGGTATCTCGTCCGGCACCTGCTGGGTGATCCATTGCCTTGCGGATAATCCAGGTAAACCTTATCCGTACTCAACAGAAGGCTGAGCAAAGGTCATGCAAGCAACACAATTTCCACAGTTTCCGCCTTTTGCAAGCTTTCCCCTTTCCCCTTTGAAACATTACTAACCCTTCACTATGATGTTCTGCACTGCTCCTGATCCATAAGCATCTATTTCAGAACTTCAGTTTTTCTTTATCAGATCTTTAACATTCATCACAGGTCATTCATAGTCTTTCTCCTATGAGTCGTATGGTCTATATGCCCATCCCTCTAACTGTTGTTCTTTTGTTTGTTTCTGTACAGTGACATCGCTCTCCTTCTGTGGTGGGCAGTTAGACAGACATGAGCAGAGCAAGGACGATGGCCCAGGTGCAGAAGGTCACCAGGGTGGAAAGCCCTGGGTGTCTAACAACAAACAACTATAGGGTGGGACCTCATACCCAGGTGACCTTCCCTCCCCTAGCGTATTGCTGGTCATGTGGTTTGGACCCCTGACCCTTCCTCCCTGGAGATAACATCTAGGCCTCAGTGGTATTTCAGCTCCAGGCCCAGGAAGGCAGCAAACCAGCCATGCCAGGGTGACCTCAGGACCAGCTGCATGGAAATGACCTGCCTGGTGCCATGCCATCCGTCAGTGAAGACCAGGACCCTGGAAGGACACCCCTGGAGAGCTGCTGAATATATTCTTCCCCCGGGATCTCCCCTAAAATCCCCACCCTTCAAACCCTTAGGACGGAGGACCCGTTGCGCTCTCCCTCCCAGGAGCAGGTCCCTGCCTTTCCCCTCCCCCCACCCCTCCTCACCCTCCCAGGCATCGCCTTGACCTTCCTCACTTCTAAGCTCCAAGGGCCCTTCCTTTGCTTCTATAACTTGTCTCCGAAGCCCATTTCTTCTACGAATTACTTCTTCTGCCTCTGTGATTTCTAAATAAATGTTCTCTTACAGTTTGAGTCTGGGCTCTGAATTCTTTCCCAGCCCGAACTCGAGTGCTGAGGTTGCCGAGCCCAGGTCGGGTCTGACCCCACGAGTCTAACACCTGGAGCCGTCCTCGCCGCCTCCAACACTTCAGTTGAATTCTCAGCAAAGCGTTGGGTGCAGATACCGTGTATTTGGGAGTGGCTTATTTCTAGGGTGAAGGATCCTTATTTTCTACTTCTTATAGCCTTTTGTTGCTTTCCATCTGGCTTATTTTGGGGGAAAAGCCACTCAGATGTTAATCACCACCTGAAAAAGCATTTCCTGTGATGCTGACATCACTGGCTCTGGGATCCCTGAGTATCACACAATCAGACACCCTCTGTGGTAAGATCAGCCTAGGACTGTGCTGTGAAATTATCTCATTCACACTGTGTGTGGGCCACACCCAAGGGATTTGAATAAGAAAGGAAAAGCCTGTCAAGTGATTTCCAGGGCCTCTTTGGCATGCTGAGATTTCAGCAAGTTTATGAAAGAGGGGAAGAAGAATCTATGAGAACTTTAGAAGGACACACACGAGATACAGGAGCAAAAGACAAGAAGATGGCAGGTGGAGCCTGGAACAAAGGAACTACAAGACATTCGTTGGGGGGTAGGGGAAGGAAAAGGTCAGAGGAGGGGAAGAAGGGACAGAAATAGTCCTATGGTCAATGCTGTTGACTTCCCTCCTGTATCAACATTTATTCAAATCCTCTGGCTTCTATGACTTCCCTATTCTGACCAGTTTTCTTATTCACAAGCATAATATCTTAAAACTGAAGGTTAGTCAGTGGTTCAACCTAGAAGGGAATTCCTGCATAGTTCTTTGTCAACTGGTTAATATTTTTTTTCTCCAGTCTAGTACAAAGTATAGTTATTCAAGTAATAAATCTTAATAAGTCTTGAAAAGGAAGGAAAGCATAATTCAGGTTAAAATATAAGTGACAAAACGAACATATCATTTAAGCTACTTTTCTACATGCAGCTAAAATTTTAGAGGTAGAGTTTGTTATTATTGGGTTCGCACATATCATGTCAGGAGGTCCTAATTTTGGCAAGCAAGAAAGCTGATGGAAAGTTTCTCTGGCTAACAAGACTCATGGAAGGTATTCATTGCAGAGAATTGAGAAATTCATGGGGAAAAACAAACATTAAAAGACACTATTTTTGTTCTGGCTCTCATGTTTTCTCTTCTCTCTTTACAGAAATAAAATCAAGGATTTCTTACTTCATAGGTCAATGAATCAAGATATTGGATCTGTGCAGGCTCACAAATGTATGTTTTGCCAATGTGGTCTCAGGCAAAAGTAACTGACCTTCACATTGAAGATAGATTTAGTACTTTAAGTGTTGGAAAATTAAGGTAAACATTTGGTGAGTTTTCATTGAAAACATTAAAGTATTTTTTTCCAGGTGTTACTTTTTCACAAGAAATTTGAAGACTTTATAATATTTTTAGAGTAGTACTCTCATTTACAAGATTTCTTTGAACATGTAAGTTTTTGCGTATCACAATTTACATTAGAAATCATATATTCTTAGTTGCTTTTCCCAAATGTGATCTATGACAACCTAACAATAATCACTTACCATTTTCTTCCTCCTTTAAAATCAACCTATTTAGCCCAGCTAGTGTGGCTCACTGGTTGAGCGTCGACCCATGCACCCAAAGGTCGCTGGTTCAATTTCCAGTCAGGGCACATGCCCAGGTTGTGGGCCCGATCCCCAGTGAATGGCATGCAGGAGGTGGCCAGTCGATGTTCTATCTCATCAATGTTTTTGTCTCTCTCTCCCTCTCCCTTCCTCTCTCTCTGAAAGTCAATAAAGAAAAAATATTTTTAAAAATCAACCTATTTAAAACCAACCTAGAATATTGACCCATATTCTATCTTGAGATGAATAGCTTTCATTAATTAGAGTTCCTGGCCAGTCCCATATTGAAAGCTCTATTACAGAAACAATTGATTTTTTCAGTTACTCTCAGGGGACTTTTAAGACTCAAATAAATAATTATTCAGATAGGTTATTGATCCTTTGCTCTCTCTCTTCTCCTTCTGGTACCTCTATGATGTAGATGCTGTTATACTCATGTTGTCCCAAAGGTCCCTTAAACTATCCTCATTCTTTTTCATTCTCTTTTACTTCTGCTGCTCTGATTGGGTGTTTTTTTCTACCTTGTCTTCCAAATCACTGATTCAATCCTCTGCTTCATCCAACCTACTTTTTATTCCTTCCAGTGTATTCTTGATGTCAGATAGTGGATTCTTCATTTCTGACTGGTTCTTTTTAATAGTTTGTATGTCCTTTTTCATGCTATTATAGTTCTCACTAAGTTTCTTGAGCAGCCTTATAACCATTACTTTGAATTCCATATCTGAAAAATTGCTTACTTTCATTTAATTTAGCTGTTTTTCTGAAGGGTTCCTATTCTTTCATTTGGGGTCTGTTTCTTTGTCTCCCCGTTTTGGCTGACTCTTTGTGTTTGTTTCTATGTACTATATAAATCTACTCAAGTGCCCATTAGTAGATGAGTGGATAAAAAAAAAATCTGGATTCATTTACACAATGGAATACTACTCAGCCATAAAAAAGAAGAAATTGTAACAGCATGGATGGATCTGGAGAGTATCATGCTAAGTGAAATAAGCCAGTCAGAGGAAGACAAGTATGATATTATTTCACTCATATGTGGAATCTAATGAACAAAACAAACTAACTAGAAAAGTGGAGATAGACCCATGGACACAGAGAACAGACTGACAGCTGTTGGGGGGGGGGGGGGTTGGGGGATGGGTGAGAAGGGTACAGGGATTAAGCAAAGAAAAACAAAGAAAGACTCCTGGACTCAGACAACAGTATGGTGATTGCCAGAGGGAAGGAGGGGTGGAGAGAAATAGAAGAAGGTAAAGGGGTGATAGATGGTGATAGAAAGAGACTTGATTTAGGGTGTAAATACACAATACAATATACAGATGATGTAGTGTAGAATTATATACCTGAAACCTATACAATTTTATTAAACAATGTCACCCCAATAAATTCAATCTTTGTTTTAATCCTCACCTGAAGATATTTTTCCATTGATTTTTTTTGTTGTTGTTAGAATGGGAGGGAGAGTGAGAAACATTGATGTGAGGGAGACACGTTGACTGGTTGCCTCTTGTATGACCCCAACCAGGGCGGGGGGCCTTACCACAAGCAAGGTATGTGCCCTTGACTGGAATCGAACGTGCGAATCTTTGCTCTGCCTCTGAGCCCAACCAGCCAGGCCACAGAATAATGAGGCCACTCCCTTCAGTTATCTCAGGATGCAATCCCAAGAATGTTCAGAAAGGATCCTGGTCACTTAGAAGAGCAAAGATAGAGGGGAAATGGAGTGTGAAGTGTGTGCCCAGGACAAGGCATGCAGGGGGTCAGCAGAGGGGACCCTGGCTCAGGAGGTCACTAGATGACAAAAGATGAAGTGTGTGGTAAGAAACGGAGAGAGATGAAAAGCAAGAACCTACAACCAAGATTACTCTTTCCTGCAAAGCTGTCATTTAGAATCGATGGTCATATAAAGAGTTTCCCAGACAAGGAAAAGCTAAAGGAGTTCATCACCACCAAACCATTATTATACGAAATGTTGAAGGGTCTTCTTGAAGAAAAGATAAAAAAAATATGAACAAACAAAATGGCAATGAATACATACCTATCAACAACTGAATCTACAAACAAAATGAACAAGCAGAACAGAAACATTCTCATAGGTACAGAGAACTTTTGTTGGATACCAGATGGGTGGGGGCTGGGGGCTGAGTGAAAAAGGTGAAGGGATTAAGAAGTACAAATTGGTTGTTAGACTGACATACCTCAAAGGGAAGGGGGGTTGGGGGGTGGGAAGAAATAAACCAAAGAACTTAGATGTATATATGCATAACCAATGGACACTGACAACAGTGTGGGGAACGGCAGGAGGGGGGCAGGAGTGGGGCGGGAAGGGGGGCAATGGGGGAAAAATGAGGAACATCTGTAATACATTCAACAATAAAAATAAGTTGTTTTTTTTTAAAAAAAGAAAGAAACGGAGAGAGAAAAAAAGATAATACATAAAACCATTGCATAGAGAAGCCAGAATATGAATGTGATAAGCCCACTAAAATCAAACTCTTACTTGGAAATTGAAATACCCGATCCCACTGCTGTCCAGAGCTGATCCGGAATGCGTTCTGAGGGCCACACATGTAGCACTGGGCCGTGTGGAACAGCCATTTGCCAAAGGAACGTTTAGCTTCTTAGACTCAGCACACAATAATTAAGCACAGGAAATCAAATAGTGGGTTGAAGCCAGATTTTACATGAGGGTCGAGTATGCACTATTTAATGAGTCTGGAAAGATCTATGCTTTTTACTTTAAAATTCATAAAGGGACGATCCAATTCAATAAATTCCCCATATGTCGTTCATGATAGCAAATGTTCTGTTAGGGGGAAAACATCAGAATAGTCAGTCCTTTGCTTAACTGCAAACATCAAAAAGAAGCTGTAACAAAGCCTTTTCTAGCAGAGAAAAAAGTCACAATAAATGTGCGTCTACGCTGCTCCCAGTTTTGTTTCTGTTTTTAAGGGTTGCTAGTTACATTCAAATGATACAAGTAGGGAATTCTTGCCAAGGCTCTAACTTGACTTATTGCAATGCTTTTTAAGCCACGGCGTGTTGACATCCAGGGTCCCCGAAGAAAGAAAACAGGACACTTGGTGGCCTGGGAATAACGTGTCTGAAGACTGGCTAGTTGCTCCGAGGGGACATGTCACAGCTTGGATTGGGCTCACTTAAAGGTTCTCCTCAAATAAGCACAGAATCCACAGTCCTTGAGTTCACTGCCCTCGTGTTCCCAGGTTTCTGTGACTGCTTGAGTCTGCCAACAGGCATGCCTAAACCTCTGTACTTTTTCAACCATTTTTTGACAGAGAGAAGCAAAAAGCTGCTGAGCTGAGACTGCCCCCTCTCAGGGACTTTACTTTGGATTTTAGCCTCCGTGTTAAACCTCATGAAATCATAAACGTAGGCAAAGGAGACAGGTTCCGAGCGCAGCAGTCTGACTGCCTCTCGGTCTCGTTGAAAACACGTTCTTCGAGCGAGAGCAACAGCTTCTGATTTGGTAACCATGTTTTCCAGGACAACAGAGAACGGAGTTGACAACGTACTCAAGTAAAGTGTGTGTGTTTCAGCTGTTAATGCCACTCTTCTTTCAAATGCAGTTTCTGCGTCGTTTCCGGCTGTTCTGTGTGAATGAAAACTGGCTAGTGTTTCTATTGCTCTTCCGGCCTTCTTGGGACTAGCTTTGTCACATAGAAAGGAATTCACTCTACTTTTTCTTCCACCCTGGATCCATGTCCCTGAGGTTGTCGGTTTAGACTTTGGGTCAATACCTGATCTATCAATGTGGAGGCCAGTTCAACAACACATTGACTAGAGGTCACATTTTTTTTTCTTTATTGATTTTTTTTTTAGAGAGAGGGGAAGGGAGAGGGAGAGAGAGATAGAAACATCGATGAGAGAGAACATCGATGGGCCGCCTCCTGCATGCCCCCCACTGGGGATCAGGCCCACAACCTGGGCATGTGCCCTGACCGGGAATCGAACCGGCGAGCTCTTGGTGCAGGGTCGACGCTCAACCACTGAGCCACACCGGCCAGGTCCAAATAGTATTTTTAAGTGCTTTTTCACCACAGCTTTGCCACCAGGACACAGGTGTCGTGAAACCACCACTGAATCAAAGCCAGAACGGGAAGGGAAAGCCTCCCATCAGCACAGCCACCAGTGAACCCGTGGATTCCGGCCCGTCCACCACTCCTGGCTGTCTCATCCTGGCCGTGGTAGGATCCATGAGGGACCATCGGAACCTTTGAGAGGGAGGCGGCCGAGGTGGGAAGGGCTCCTTCCAGCGTGCTTGGGTCCTGGGTAAACGGGAAGCTGAACGAGAGCAAGTGCTCTGCGACCGTCATCATGCGCCCGGACACAGAGACTGTCACAGACGTGGTTGCAGGCATGTCTCAGGCCGCTGTGCTGTCCTGATGGTGCTGCTGGTGTGGGGAGTTGGAAGCAGGTGTCCCCCGGCACGGGCAGGCCCTGAACTGAGACACACTGGGTACGAAACACCTGACACGGTGTTAACAGGGTGGATTCCCCCGAGCCGCCCTCCGGCCAGGAGAGACACGAGGAAATCATTCAAGAAGTCAGCACCTCCACTGAGAAAACTGGCTTCGACCCTGACACCGTAGCATGTGTGCCAAGTTCTGGTTGGCATGGCGACCGTAGGCTGGAGCCAAGCGCTAGCACGCCTTGGTTCGGGGATGGCGGCCACCTGTAAAGATGGCACACCAGTGGACCGCGCTGCCGGGAGCTCTGGATGGCACCCTGCCCCCAACTCACCCAGCTCACAAGCCCTGTGTCTGCCCCTCCGGGACGTCTACAAGATCGGGGGTGCCACGACTGCCTCTGGAGGCTGGGTGGAGCCTGCTGTCCTCAGACGTGGCAGGTGGTCCCCTTTGCTGCAGTCAGCGTCGCAGCGGAGGTGACGTCTGCTGAAATGCACCGTGACACTTTGGGAGAGGCTCTGCTGGGGAACACGTGGGCTTCAACCGCAACATCGTGTCTGTCAGAGACGGGCACCGTGGCGAGGTGGCTGGTGACGGCAAGGTGACCCTCCCATGGAAGCAGCTGGCATCACAGCTCAGGGGACTGTCCCGGACCATCCAGGCCGAATCAGGGCCGCACACGCACCTGCGCTGGGCCTCCCACGGCTCACAGTGCTCGCGGATCTGCTGAGCTGCAGGAGAGCGACCGTCGTTCCAGGGAAACGCTGGAAGGTGGCCCGATGTTTTTGAAATCTGGTGATGCTGCAATTATCGACATGGAACCTGGCAAGCCCGTGTGTGTCGAGGGCTTCTCTGACCACCCTACTCCGGGCCAGTCTGGTGACATGAGACTGACAGTTGCTCTGGGTGGCATCAGAGCAGTGGACGAGAGGCAGCGGGAGCTGGCAAAGCCACCAAGTCCGCCCAGAAGGCTCAGAGGCTAAATGCACATTATCCCCAACACCTGCCACCCCAGTTTAATCGGTGAGGGAAGAACGTCTCAGAACCGTTTGTCTCAATTGGCCATTTAATTTTAACGGTAAAACACAGGCTAACGAGTACGATGCGTCGGAAAACCTTCAGAAGGAAAGGAGGAGGATTTGTGAACCATTTGTGTGTGTGTGTGTGTGTGTGTGTGTGTGTGTGTGTGTGCGTGGCAGTTTTTAAGTCATTTGTTTTTAAAATGGAAACCACTTAACCAAAAATCTGTCACAGAATTTTGAGACCTATTAAAACAAAGTTTAATGAGAAAAAAAAAATAATAATAATAATAAAAAACCAAAAGGGTAGGAAATTATGTGCTCAGTTACATAAAGGTACAGAACAAACGCCAGGCTATACGGAACCATTCTATTTGCCTGCTTTGAGGTTGATGAAAATGGAATAAAGCCTCCCTCCTTCTTTTTCTTCATTGACTTTACAGAGAGAGGAAAGGAGAGGGAGAGAGAGATGGAAACATCGATGAGAGAGAACATCGATTGGCCGCCTCCTGCATGCCCCCCACTGGGGATCGGGCCCACAGCCTGGGCATGTGCCCTGACCGGGAATAGAACCAGCGACCTCTTGGTGCATGGGTTGATGCTCAACCACTGAGCCACACCAGCCGGGCGGAATAAAGCCCTTTTCAAAATGAATAATACTGTTGATCTTAAGCTGAAGTTCATGATACAACTGATTGAAAAATGATGAACTTAAACAATGTATTGTTTTGTCTACATGGCAAAACGTGTTTATTACACTCCTGTGTTTTCCAAATCAACCCAAACATATTCAGAAGTTAATACCCTCTGAGAGCCACTCACACATCACCCTAGGGGTCTGGTCCGTTTCCTTTCCCTTCGTGCTCTCCTCGTTATCTCTCACTGAGACACCGGCGTTCGCCAGCTCATTCTGTGGAGAGCCAGAGAGTAAGTATTTTCGACGCTGTGGGCCAAGAGGGAAAAATTAAGGCCGTTACCCATGTGCTTATAAACCAAAGAGAAGACAAACTTCTAGAAACGCTTTATAATAAAATTTAAAATATCAAAATTGAAAAAAAAAATGTAGGTTCACTAGTGAGAACAATAGTATTCTTGGGGAGATAACACTTTGCTTCAGTGGGGTTCAAGGTTAGTATAAATCGACTGAAAATTTTAATCTGCAAAAGCCTTCCTTATCCCTTGGGCCCGACAGAAAAAGGGGGTGAGTCAGCTCTGGCCCATGGCTGTGGCTTACCCTTCCTTTTCTACCGGATGAGCTCCCAGCCGCCCAGGGGACCGCCCCACCCTCACCCCTCTGGGGAGCCTGGCAGCAGCTCCCCCAAACCCCATCTGCATCAGAATAAGCACCCCTTCCGTGGTTTGCCCAGGCTTCATTCTTGAATGGATAACATTCTCTAATAGTTACTAGTATTAGACGATTGTTACCTTTTGGATATCTAACTCATCGATCCCTGGTCCTTAGAATATGCTAAAACATCACAGGAACTCAATGAGTTTTGTTAAAATAAGCTTTCGTCAATTAAACAGCGATGTTGGTGGTAAATAGAATAGAGGCACCATCCACCCACTTAACACCTGTGGTGTCATAAGGTCTTAGACGGGCATTTGGGGTCAAATAATTAGGCAGACCCTCGGTGCCGGCATCGCCAGTGGTTCGAGAAAGAGTTCTCCCCTTCGCCGGAGATGTCCGGACTTTTGCACGATTGCAGCTAAAGGCTGAGACTTGTGCACAGGCATAGTCTCACAGGCCAGGTTTCCACGATGAGAAATTGCTCATCTATATGTATGATACTTACAGGAAGAACGTGAGCTTACGTACCCCATTACTGCTATGAAATCTACTCCAAACCAGGGCAGGCATGGAGTATTCGGGTGTGGAGAAGAGGTCAAGAATACATATATATATATATATATTTTTTTTTCCATATTGATTTAAAGGGAGAGGGGGAGAGAGAGAGAGAGAGAGAGAGAAACATCGACAAGAGAGAACATCGATTGGCCGCCTCCTGCATGTCCCCCACTGGGGATCGGGCCCACAACCTGGACATGTGCCCTGACCGGGCATCGAACCAGCGACCTCTTGGTGCAGTGTCCACGCTCAACCACTGAGCCACACCGATCAAGCAAGAATAAATATTTTTAAAGAACTCCTCCACGCAAAGGAACAGCTGCTCTTCATTTGCACAGCACACATTTCTGTTACAAGCGTTGCTCTCTTCGCGGGTCCCAGGAAGAACCTTGCAGCGAACACCGTGTGTCCTCCTGAAGGCTTGGTCTCTATCCTGCAGAACCTCGGCACTGGCACGCCGGGGGTCCCTCTGCAGTGGTGGCTTTCTGTGTGCAGCCTGCAGTAAAATTGCACACGGTAACAGTTCCAATGAGTGTTCTCCTGATCTTGACTGCTCTCAGGAATCCCATGGCTTTGGCCAAGCTGGGCCTTGGGCCTTGGATGTTCCTTCTCCTATTCTTGACTGACTCACTCTTCAGCTCTGCGTCCACACATGACTCCCTCTGGCAGCTCCCTCCGACCTCACCCAGAGCAACGAGGCCCCTGGCCCCACGCTGGCCTAGCTCTCTCTCCACCTCCTTCGCAGCACCTACTGAGGGTCATGTTATATATTCGAGTAATTCTCCATCCGTGTGCCTCGTTTATACAGCCCATAAAGGCAGAGCCCATGTCCATTGTCCTCACTGTGTCCATAACACATACATGGTGCCTAAAGATGTAGGTAGAGAGAGAGAGATAGAGATAGAGATAGAGAGAGAGAGAGAGAGAGAGAGAGAGAGAGAGAGAGAGGATATAGATATATAGATATAGAAAATAGATATATAGATGATATAGATATAGGTATAGATATAGATATAGATATAGATATATAGATATAGGTAGATATACTCATTAAATCATTGTTGAATGAACGAAGGTAGAATAAGGTCAATAATCTGTTTTCCTACTGGGTCCCAAGGAAGATCACTGTCTCTGAAACTATTTGTATCATTAAAGGACAGAGTTGGAATATTTAAAAAAAAATAAGGATTCCCAGATTCAACTCATTTTTTTTTTACTGAAAAGAAAATAAAACCCCCAGAAACTCAGAGATGTTCCATCACTTGCCTGGGATCCCACAAGAACTGTTGCCAGAGTTTGGAAGTTCTGTCTCCGCCCCAAGCCGGGCAGAGCTACCATGCCCTCCGCCCACCTGCAGCGCCAACCTCACTCCTGGTTCCCAACGCCCGCACCCACCTGGTTGCGTGGGCGGCTTTGCCCCTGCCTGGTGTCACTCCCGCTCTGACACATCCATTTAGTTTACGTGCTTAACAGCATCTCACTGTGCGCTCCTCGGTGACTCAGTTTCAATTCTTGAAGGGGAATGAAAGTCTTATCAGCAAACGTCGGGTCTATGGCCCGGTTCTGCTCGGGACAGCTGAGGTCTGAGGGAGGAGAGCATCAAAAGCACCTGGGGGTGTGACTAGAAAGATCGCGTCCAAGGTGCTCATGTGGGAGAGAATGCGCGTCCATGAGAAGTACACAGGCCATCTGAGCAAGGACGAAGAGCGTAAGGGCGTGTGCACACACCGTACACACGACGCCATACACACGCACGCACACACAGACTCCATGTGGCACGATGCCTTTCCCCTTGTTTATTTATTTATTTTTTTTTGGGTTATAACAATATTTTATTTTCAAAGTTAACACATTATATATATAATCATATTACGCCTGCTGCCTTTTTTTTTTCTTTTTTTTTTTTTATTAATTTATTTTTGTTACAGATGTTTCTCCCTTTTTCCCCATTGACACCCTCCTCCCCATCCCCTCACCCCGTCCCCAGCTTTGTTGTCCACGTCCATCAGCCATGCATACCTTTCCCCTTGTTTATAGACAATAACAAAAGTGCACATAAAATGTAAAAATTACACACCCCCGCATGTCCAATATATCCAATAATAAATGAGCAAAAGCTATAAGAAGCATCTCACAGAGGGGCTACCGGGCGCCTCGTAAATGGGTATTTGATTACATGCTCGCCCCCATGACAACATGGCTTTGCTGTTGACTCGTGGCACTTTTTAAAGCATTGACAACAGGTCACTGTTACTCCGGCTCAGCTAACTGAAACAGACCGGCACGGAATAGGAAGCTGGAAGCAAGAGCGAGAACTGAGAACGACCCGTTGGACCGTGGATGTTTGTGAGTCTGGTTTGCGTGTTCAGTTCTCTGCTTGGTGCTCATGACACCTCCTAAGTGAACATAAAAACAGCAAAGGGAGTTTTTTACTCAGTCACATCACGCAGCCGTGGAAATTCACAGTTCCCGTGACAGAAAACAATCTCTGCAGCATCCCTCTCACGGACCGTCTCCCGTGGCTTCGCCAGCAGGACGTAAGCTCGGTCTGGGCACATTTCTCGGGCATCTGAGTTCCAGGGCAGGCTTCAGAACGATGTTATCGAGGATGAGTCGGTTTGGAATGTGCTGTGGTTCGGGCCACAGAGAAATTTCACGGCAGAAAGGGCCTGCAGCTGGAAAGTGGACCAGAGGCTGGGCGCAGCTGATACAGCCGAGGACGGGCCGCAGCCGGGCTCCTCGGTCTGCCAAGTCAGTGCCCTGCCTAGTCCCCGGTCGCTGTTTGAAAATAAAATCTAGCCAGAATTCATTTTTGTTGCTAATATTGTTTTTCAATCAAAGCTTGTACAAATAGACTCTCTTTTCTCTTAAAATCCTTAAAAAAATTACCCTCCGACCCCCCAAAAAAAACACATTTTAATAGTCTTTTTTCGTTACAGCTCTTAACTTTGAGTTGTCTTTTCGGTTAATAATTTCTCTAATCTAATTTTTTTTCCAGCATTGAATGGCTGAAACACTCAGCATTTCAAAATCATTCTTTCCCCGATATTATTTATCTATATATGCTATGTGTTTCTTCTAAAGTGGTTCCTGACTTCCTTTTCCTTTTTGAGTGTTTCATGGGAATAAATAGGTCTTTGTCCTCCGCTAGTCCAGATTTGTTTCTGATGATTTTCTATTTCTACATATGTGAAAGCAGTTGTGAGCTAGTCCAAGAATCTGAAGTCCTAAGCAACATGATCATCAAAAGAGAAAAAAATAACCAGACAGAATTTGCCATGCGTACAGATGGTGGCAGCCCCTAGGCCCTCGCTGGAAGACATCACGCCGGCAGTTTGGACCATTTTTATATTCCAGGTGTTCTACTCCGGGTTAATCAATAAAGTGTTGGCAGGGTATTTCAACTTCTGTCAGACTGACCCATGGACTCAAAGCAGTTAAGTGCCACGAGGCAAAAACAAAATTCTGATTTCTCCAGGTGTATCTCTGAGCAATACCTGTTCATATAAGGACACATTTCTCTGTAATTCTTTTTACTTAAATATACACTAAATATTGTGATACTCAGACCTGAAGTTCATGTTTGATTATTTCGTAAGAGTTATGCTTTCAAAGCCCTGTGTTTTAGAACGCACAGACTGGTCCGCAGTAAAGACAATTCCCTGAGAGTCTGTAACATGTACCCAGCACTCTTTTTGTTTGTTTGTTTTTGTTTTTTTATCCTCACTCGAGGACATTTTTGCATTTATCTTCAGATAGAGCAGGAGGGAGAGAGGGAGGAAGAGAGAGAGAGAAACATCAATGTGAGAGAGACACATCGACTGGTTGCCACCCACACGACCCCAGCCGGGGCCGGGGACAAACTGCAACCGAGGTCAGTGCCCTTAGCGGGAACCGAACCCAGGTCTCTCTGGACCATAGGCTGACGCTCTAACTGCTGAGCCAAACCAGCCAGGGCTAGCATTCTTCTTTTCTTTTTTTTTAATCCTCACCTGAAGATATTTTTCCATTTATCTTCAGGTAGAGTGGGAGGGAGAGAGAGAGAGAGAAAAATATCGATGCGAGAGAGACATCGATTGGTTGCCTCCCACATGACCCGACCAGGGCCAGGGATCAAACTGCAACTGAGGTACTGCCCTTGACCGGAATCGAACCCGTGACTCTTTGGTCTGCGGGCCGATGCTCTAATTGCTGAGCCAAACCGGCCAGGGTGCACAGCATTCTTTTTAGTGCTTTGTTACAAAAAACAGTGCGTGGGTCTCCCATGCCACTATATGTTTTGCTAAGTATGCCAATAATGCCAGGCCTTATGAGCCCTTAATGCAAGCCATCTCTCAGGGTTGTCTAGTGCAGCAAGTAACCCTGAGGGACGAGCTGATATCTCCCAGTGGGCCCCAAAGGTGGCCCACTTACTGCCTGCTATAAAAAAGGTGGATTCCCTAAACTTAGGGTTCATTGGAGGCAGCACAAACCCACTGTGTGTACAGCATCTACCCGGTCCTTCTGCATCCCCTGGGTCTGTGGGGACCGCGGACTGATGCACCTGTACCGTCAGGGGAGAAGCCTTCTGTCTGTTCCAGGAATCTCACGTGTCCTGCCAACATCCATGAAATAATTATCATGTAACTTATTAGCTTTTAATTAGGGTAAAATCAAATTCCAGCCCCTAATGTGTGTGTGTGTGTGTGTGTGTGTGTGTGTGTGTGTGTACTTTAATCTCAAAACAATTTATAAGATAAATACTACTCTAGGTCCGTGAGAAAACTAAGACACACACCACACAAGAAGTTCAGTCATTTACCCTAAGTCACACAGCAGGTAAGGGCTGGAGCTGGGATTTCAATGAAGGTATTTTGTCCAGAGTTCATGTTTTTGTTTTGTTTTTTATTTTTTTTCCTTTATTGATGCTAAAGAGAGAGGAAGGGAGAGGGAGAGAGAGATGGAAACATCGATGAGAGAGAACATCGATTGGCCGCCTCCTGCATGCCCCCCACTGGGGATCGCGCCCACAACCTGGGCATGTGCCCTGACTGGGAATTGAACCGGTGACCTCTTGGTGCATGGGTCGATGCTCAACCACTGAGCCACACTGGCTGGACCAGAGTTCATGGTTTTAACTACTGTGATTTGTTACCACTTCAGGAGACATATTATTTCATTTTTATTTCCTATTTTTAAAGACCTTAATTCCTTATTGTCTCAGCCATACAAACCATATTAAAAATTCACCGATATGTTTATCTAAAGCAATATTCCCAATGCAAAGAAACAAAATGACCTATTTGTATGAGCCCAAAACAAAAGATTCCTGCTGACCCAGTTGCAGAATTGTGCATTTTTTAATATCAAACAGTTAAAACAAAAGAAGAATGCGTAGCAAAAGTCTTCTCCCCAGACCTTCCTTCATGGCCTATCTTATTCCTTCCTCTAGGCCAGGCTCAAGTGCTATTTCCCCAGCAGGTCTTCCCTAAATAACTAAATATGATTTCTCCTGTTCAGTGTTTCGTCTCCAGCTGGAACTTGGCGCCTCAGCCCTCGCATTCTCCCTTCCAGGTGTCGGTCACGTCTAGACAGTCCGCGTGGCACAGGCAGGTCCCACTTACGGCTTTCCTTGTGTTCTTCACAGCGGAGAGCACGGTGCCTTGCCACTGGCAATAAGTGCTAGTTAAGGAGCTTCCTTTAGTATCTGATAAAAAATATTTTCAATAGTAAAATACAACATAGACATTTTATTTAATTATTTTTTATTTATTTATTTTTTTTTGCATTCATCTTCAGATAGAGTGGGAGGGAGAGAGGAAGGAAGAGAGAGAAACATCAATGTGAGAGAGACACATATAGTGGTTGCCACCCACACGACCCCAACCGGGGCCGGGGACAAACTGCAACCGAGGTCCGTGCCCTTAGCGGGAACCGAACCCGGGACTCTCTGGTCTGTGGGCCGACGCTCTAACAGCTGAGCCAAACCGGCCAGAGCCAACATAAACATTATGAAGTTGTTTTTGCTAAGAATATTTGGCTCATACTAAGATACTCAGATTTTTTAAATCTTGGTCGTGATCGCCTAACGGCAGAATTAACGTTTTCCTGCCGTATAAATAAACTATAAGAACGTATGCTGAACTATGGTGTTTTCTGATGCATCACTCCAATGTAGTTCGGCATTCGTTGAGTGTTCTGACATTGTGGGGTGAGAAATGTATGTTCTCATCATGCTTTCCCACTCAGCATCACACGATGGCCACCGCAGGGCAGACCCTTATCACAGCGCACCTGTCCTACCCGAGTGTCCCCCTGGCCTCCTCGCTCCTGTCACTCTGCTACCAGACGAGTCTTCCTACACCGTGACTCTGCCCGAAAACCTTCAGTGACTCCCCATTGACCATAATATAAATCAGAACTCCTTGGGAGCCTGGCATGAAAATTCAAATTTAGCCCCGATATACATAAAGGCAAGTACTGCCTACATTTCCTACATGGAACCTCGCCTCAGTCAAATGGACCTGCTCCCTCTCACACATACACCTTGTGTTTCTCACGGGATGGAACACACCTCCTCTTCTACTCACCTAAATGTTTACTTCAAGAGTGAAACCTAAGGTAATTCACCACGCTGCAGTTTTTAACACTCTGGTCAGGGAGATTACCTCCATCCTTTTCCTGTGCTGCCATGATACATTTACCTTTCAGGTCATCTTTCTTTATTGAGCTATGATTGTGATGTATATCAAAATGCTTGCACTCCGCCCGGCTGGTGTGGCCTTGGTTCAGCATCGAGTCCCATGCACCAAGAGGTCTCCGGTTCAATTCCTGGTCGGGGCACACGCCGGGGTTGCAGGCGTGATCTCCAGTAGGGGGCGTGCAGGAGGCAGCCAGCTGATGTTTCTCTCTCTGATTCCTTTCCTCTCTCACTAAAACACATAAACAAGAAATCAATACAAACATGTTTCTTAAAAAACATCTTCCACTCCACTGAAGGTCATCATCAAAGCTTGCCTTCAGGGACTATTCCAATGATGTCCACAGTGCTCGAAATATTTCAGGGGCTATTCTCTGGGAACCAGAGCCCCAGGTATGCGAGAAAGCCACCTGCTTTATTTTAAAACCTCTTCTGCTTTGTTTGTTTTTTCTTTATTGATTTTTAGATAGAAACATCCATGAGAGAGAACATCGACTGGCCACCTCCTGCATGCCCCTCACTGGGGATCGGGCCCACAACCTGGGCATGTGCCCTGACTGGGAATCGAACCGGCGACCTCTTGGTGCATGGGTCGACGCTCAGCCACTGAGCCACACCGGCTGGACAACCTCTTCTGCTTTGTATAAAAAGGAAGAATAAATTGCCAACCTGATCATCCATCCCCTTCCCCAAACCAACTTCCAATAATTTGGATGTGGTTTTTTTTAAGGGAAACAAGTGACCATTATTGAGCACACCCTAAAGCATGCATTGTAAGTTCAAAAAGTACACACTTCTTGCCACGACTCAAAGGAAAACTCTCAGAGTAACTGACGAAACAGTAACCGGAGGCAGTTTTGCAGCCATGGACTCAGTAACTGGGAGGCCAACTCTCCCTGCGGTCCCCGAGGGCTCATCTGCACTGCTCTGGGCAACAGCCTAGGCACTGGTTTTCCCATCAAAAACCCATTTTCGAACTGGCATGACATGAAAAGGTAAGATCCTTTGTAACAGTTCGGAAATTGTGCAATCACAGGAGGACACACTCTGCTCCCCGCGACTGCAGACAAATGTAGCCACGACTCCTTCTTCTGTGGCCAAGAGAGCAATGATTTATACCCCGGAGGGGTTCACTAGGGGCCTCCCGGGGGTGTCTGCCACTTCCAAAGGCAGCGTCCGGCTCTGCTGTCAGCATGTCCCCTCGGATGAACATTCCACAGCTGTGTGTCCCTGTAGGGAAGGCCACGGTCAGTCCATCCTCAGGCAGAAGCCCAGTGACGGAACATCTGCACTAAGTAAAACCCAACTTCACTGTCTTTCTCGGAAGGGCTGTGGGAAGATAATAAATACGCTTCGACTGCAATTTCCATTTGGTGCATTTTGTGGAAAGGGGGTTCCTTCCAGCTTTGAAATGATCTCCAACTCGACGGAAGCCAAAAACACAATAAGCCGACAAGACTTTCAGCAAGAACTCTCTGCCTTTTCCATAAGATTTTATTGGATACATTCTAGCAAAAATGACTTCGTTGTATATCTGAAACTAATGTAATAGTGTCTATCAACTGTTAGTAAAAATACGTTTTTAACAATCTAGCAAAAATTCTCTGTGATTACTTCTGGGCCTAAAGAAAATATGTTCATTTTATACATCATTTGTTTTTAGCTAATGTATTTAGGTAACTATAGAAAGAGCTTGAATGAAAGGTTTTGACATGATTCCTGCATCTCATGTTTTTTAATATTATTGATATGAAGAAATTATAATTAAACAAAAAAATTTAAAAGTCATTAAGGCCCAGCTGGTGTGGCTCCGTGGTTGAGCGTAGACCCATGCACCAAGAGGTTGCCGGTTCGATTCCCGGTCAGGGCACATGCCCAGGTTGTGGGCCCGATCCCCAGTGGGGGGCATGCAGGAGGCGGCCAGTCGATGTTCTCTCTCATCAATGTTTCTATCTCTCTCTCCCTCTTCCTTCCTTTCTCCCTAGAAATCAATAAAGAAAAAAAAAGAATAAATAAATAAGTCTTTAAGGAAACTCATACTTTTGCATTTGTTTTATTTTGACATGCTTTTTAAAAAATATGTTTTTATTGATTTTTTTTTAAATTTTATTTTTCCTTTATTGATTTTAGAGAGGAAGGGAGAAGGAGAGAGAGATAGAAACATGGATGAGAGAGAACATCGATTGGCTGCCTCCTGCATGCCCCCCACTGGGGATCGGGCCCACAACCTGGGCCTGTGCCCTGACCGGGGATCGAATGGGGACCTCTCAGTCCATGGGCCGACGCTCCATCCACTGAGCTGCACTGCCAGGCTATTTCAACATGTTTTTGTTCAGAGCATGCTGTGTCATGCTCTAACCCCTTATCCTACTTTATTTCTTCATTTAACTTGTCTGATATTATGTTATATTTTATATTCCTTTATTTTGCCTGCTCAGGGTCGGTCTGTCTCTCTGTCCCTTGGATGTGAGCTCCATGGTGTCAGGCCTCACCTTCCTCACTGGGATACCCCGGCGCTGAGAGCAATGCTTGTAGGTCCCCAGGGAACCTTCACTAAATGCATGGATGATTTGCTTACATTCCAGCAAGTCCTCATCACATCAAGTTGTACACCATCTGAGAAACTGGGTTATAACCTCGTCATAGAGATTCATCACCGAGTGTCCCTGAAACTATGCAGAAACATTTGTGTATATGCATTTCATGATTTTCCTAAGGTTCTCTGCATGCCGTGCGACCCCCAAGGGAACAGAGGGTGAAAGTCACGGAGGACAAAAGGATGACTGGGTCTCTGCTCCGCCGGGAAACATCTGGAATTGAGACATGAGGGGGAACCAGCCAAAGGGGCCATGGACCCAGAAGAGAGCTGTGTGCCCTGTTCTGAATTATTTCCCAGTGACTCTTCCCTACAGATTCAGCACCAGAACAGGAAACGCCGTCATGTCAGAGACACTAGGATGTAATTTAAATGCTCAGATAATGTCCTTTCATTTATCTGTCTTTGACACATAAATCTAACCCACACCGAACATAGCTGATACATTACGAGTCCCCAAACTCTCAACTCTGAGAGTCTTAAAAATTAGTGTACATGGACTTCTTCTCTGTTTTACACCACACTACAATTCGCTTAGTGTTCTCTGGGCATTCTGACCTTATGTCTTTAAAGGTTGAAATTTGTCTTGGCCAGTATGCTACTGTAGGAGTCTTGGCAAATGTTAACAAGAAAAATGATTCATAAAATGTCCGTTTGAAAACAAATTTGCAATCCTCGACAAGCAATAAAAATGGGGAGGAAAAATCTGATTTGACACCGAGAAAACAAATTATCCATTCAAGCACTTTCTTTTTAAGTCAAATGAAAGCATCACCTCACCTCAGTCCCTACCAACACTTACACACTTCCGACAAGAATCCAAACTTACATATCAGTTCATGAAACAAGGTGAGGTTGATCCAGGGAAACCACACAGACAGTGTGGCTTTCATCGGTGAGTTCCCTATTTGTAGGTCAGGAGAGCACACTGACCTCAATCTCAGAATCTGGTCGTGGGTCAAAGGTCCTTGAATGCCTATTTCATTCATCTTTTTACAACCTCAGTGTCTAGGACACAGAGGGGCTCCATGGATGTAGAATGAATGAATGAATGAATGAGCTGTTTTAATCGAACACTGTTAAAGCTAATTCCCTCAACTGTTTTTCTTACTAAAACAAATAGTGTAAAACAGGACTGAGACTTGTATGTGTGTTGACACTCTTTCCCTTCCCGGTGGATTGATACCATTTTAATTCAGTGAACAATCTCCACATGTAAATTTCTTCAGTGCACACGGAACCCACGCTCGGAGAAGAACGGGGCCTCATTCCTTCCAGGGTTATCTCGTTCCCTTTGCCGACAGTTGCACTGGGTTTGCTTCTGTTTGTTGGTTTGCTTGTCCCCTTTCCCTTGTCATGGCATGTCACTTGATGTTGGGGCCAGTAACGGAAGCCCCTCAAGTCGGCTTCAAAGAACAAAGACACCTATCATTTCATCTTTGATCTGTCTAATAGGCAGGGCAACCTTCGCGCTTGGTTGATTCAACACTTTAACAGTGTTATCAAGGACCCAAATAGTTTGTATCTCTTCATCATGTCCACTTAGCAACACATCAAGGGTAGTAATAAATACTATATGCAAATGTGACAATTTCAAAGAGAGATCGATGGCATAATCGGTACTCCTCCCTCTCTCTCTGTGATATTTTCAATAAAATATTTATTTAGGAACAAAAATGCATGATACCTACTAGGTATACACTTGGGTCTTTCTACAAGTCCATGAAAATATCTGTTTTTAATGGAAGGCAGATCGACTCTTATGAAACAGTCTATTGAGTTATTATTTGTCCTATTTACATTTGAGAACTATATTCCAGGGACAAGATTTTTATTACTCAAAATAAATAATGGCTATATCGTACAAAAGTAGTCACCACTTGATAATAACTGCCATATAGAGAATTGAGAAGCTATAAATGTGGTCATACGTGACTTTAGATGACCTTTGAAGCCTTCATTATTATTTCTCACTAGGAGTCTGCTTTTTAATATGTGCTGGAAAGGATTCATTTTCCCTGGTAGTGAGAAGAGACATAAAGTTTAGATCCATTACCTGCCATTTCTGCCATTGAAAGTGGCAGAAATCTCTGGGATGTGAAGAAGGGGATATTAGATATTCTAACGAGAACACGAGTCCTCGTTCAGTAACCTCCTTTTGTCTTCGATGCCAAAACACACAATGAAACAACGGTTCTCAAGACACTGTTTAGCAATGACAATAATAAGCACAAAAGGAAATACAGCGTTTTAAAAACTATTTTTTCTCTCTGTTGTTGTACTTTAATGGAGATCACCGTAGATGATGAGACGTGTATAGAGGCTTGTGGGACGATTAGAAAGCGTGAGAACTGCTGATGTCTGGGGAAGTGGTCGGGTCTAAGCTGAATGAGGTCTGATCTACCACACTGTATCATTCCTGGTTGTATCAAATGTGTATTTACTGAGACCACGCATTTCTGTGGCAAACTTCTTTCGCCCACATTCCAGACGAAAAGTGAGGTACATGTTTGATGTCACCCAATAGTGTCATAGTCCATTTAAATGCACAGAGAGACACATGAATGTGTAAGCAAATACATAAACTGTTTTTGTTTTGTTTTTCCACAAATCTGTTTCTACCCAAAACAAGATATATTTTTTTCTGGTATAATAAAAGACTTTCTCTCTCCCTTTCTCAAAAAATAAAGAATAAAAATGAAAACAAATCTCATTTTACAAAACACAGAACTGGAAATTAGAGGGCATGAGAAGAAAGTAGACCAATAATAACATAAATTTAAAGGGTGCTATAGGAAAAAATGTCTGGTATAAAGAAATGGAGAATGCTATAGTGGGTCAAATTGGACAATTTCGCTTTTTTCTTTCTAAAGCACAAAAGGAGTCAGAGTGGGAACAGCAGTAAGTCATCCTGAGAAATAGAACCACAGGGAAAATCACCATCCGTATCCACAGAATCAGTTCCCTTTTAGATAAAGATTTTAGAGAGAATTTACACAGGATTTCAGATGGAAGTTGTTTATTTGTTTGTTTGTTTTGCATTGTGAAAAAGTCTTTAAGAAAAAAGTTTCGTTAACAAAAATCTTCACAAATCTCACTGAGCAAAATACACCCGAAAGGAAATCACAGTCAGGAACGCTCCAGGTCAAGGCCTCCCCAGTTTCTCCGGTGTTAGTAACGTGGCTCACTTTCCCAAACGAACTTTTAGAAAGCTGAATCTCAACCCAAAAGATCGGAAATGGAAACAAACTAGAATGTACAAACAGGAGACACGGTCTGTGAAATTAGGGGTCTAGCGCCTTGCGTTTCCCCCAAATCATGTCCCCCAAATGTGTTCGTGGTGACAGGGTGTCAGAGATCTACACTGCATGTACTTAAAACTACTACTTGAAGTCAGATAACATAACCTCCGGAAGCACGCTGCCAAAGTACGGAAAACAGGTTTAGTTTACTCAAAATCCCGGCCACAAGAAAATGTGCGTGAGAACATACGGAAGAGGTAACTTTTTAATCCAGATTTTACAAACTCACGGTGCAGAATGGGTCCCCACAGCTTCTCCTAGAGCAGTAGCTGCCTGCTGGCTGCCTACGAAAATGCGTCACAACCCAAACGCTCTACAAAATCAGTCATATCCGGCCAAGCTGCTCTGGCCGGCGTAGCCAGCCGCGTACCAGCCGCCCAGGGCCGGGCTCTCCACGCCGCTGTGCGCGCCCTGGGCGGACACCCCCAGGCTCTGCCCCAGGGGGCTGCTGTACGCCCCGCTGCTCGCCCCTGCTGTGGAATTCAAGAAAAGCTCGATGTATCTGTGCTGCATGTTGGCTCTGTCTTTGGACATGGCTGCCACCGCTTCTTCGTGGGTGGCGAACTCCACGTCCGCTTCGCCCGTCACTCTGCCGTCAGGGCCAACCTCCATGTGGACTCTCACGGGGCTGAGAGGACAGAAGAAGTTGTAAATGTCGTTCTCCGTGGCTTTGAACGGCAGCCCCCTCATGTGGACGCAGTGCCCGGTGGCGCCCGGGACGGCGAGCGCGCCATCTCCGTATCGGTGGTCGTACAGCCCCGAGAGGCAGTAAGTCAGGTCCTTCCCGAACAGGCCAGCGCTCAGGCCGTAGTCGCCCAGGCTCAGGCCGCTGTAGTCCTCGTAGGCGCCGTAGCCTGCGCCATAAGCCCCGGGCCTCAGCCTCTCCAGGCCCGCCTGCTTGACGATGCCCACGTACCTCCTGGCAGCGCCCGGGCGGTCGTAGGGCCCCGGCCGCTGGGCCGACAGGAGGCGCAGAGCGGGGTCCGAGTACGTCCTGACTTCCTCCTGGCTGCTCTTGAACACCTCGATGTACCTGTGCCCGATTCTCTCCTTGTGCTTCCCCAGGGCCTTCTCGGCCACGTCCTGGGACGCAAACTGCACGAAGGCCTCCCCGGTGATCTTGCCCTCGGCGTCCACGGGCAGCGTGATCCCGCTGGGCACGATGTCCAGCCCCGAGAAGAACTGGACGATCTCCTCCTTGGTGCATCCGAACGGGAGTCCGCGGAGCCGCACGAAGCCGTCCTTGGGCGCGTCGGCGCTGCTCGGCCCGCTGCGCTTCAGCACGCAGTCCATCTCGGTTCGGTGCGACTTGAACACCTCGATGTACCGGTGTCCCATGCTCTCCCTGTCCTTCTTCAGGGCCAGCTTCACGTCCTCTTCTGATTCCAGTTCCACGAAAGCCTCGCCGCTCTGCCGGCCGTCTCGGGTGTAGACGAAGTGGACGCCCGCGGCCCCGTCGTGGGTGGCGCAGCCCGAGAGGAAGCTCCGCACGTCCCCGGCCGAGCAGGACCAGGGCAGGCCGCGCAGCTTGACCACGGCGCCCTCGCCGCCCTCGGGGCCCAGCATCACGACACCTGGCGCCGAGGCCTTCACACCCGCTCAGCGGCTGCCTTGCGTGGCTTCAAGGACAAGGGGGCGGGCGGGGTGCCAACAGTCAGAGACGCGTCTGGTGGGTGCGAGTTGTCCGCCGTGGGGAGCAGGGCCGGGTTCTGTTCTCATCAAGCCGAAGGACCCCGGTTCCACTGGGCGCCTCGAAAGGCCGAGGGCGCCGGGAGACTCGGGTGCACCTCCTTCTGTTACTGACCCCGGCGGGCCTGGGGTCCCGAGTCCCGAACGCCGGCGCGCGGGGCTGCGTCCATCCGGGAGGCGGGCCCGAGCCTGCGAGGGCGCACAGGAGAGAGCGCCGCCGAGAGGTCACCAATGGAAACGCACCCTGGGACCGGAGGCGGGAGCCTGGGGCGTCCCTCCGAGCACCTGGGGGAGGGCGGAACACTGGGGACGTGGCCGTTGCGGCAGAGGCGGTTGAGCGTGTTTACCGTCACCATGGAGACCCCTGGCCGCGCGCAGGCGCTCCAACCTGCGCCTGTTGTGCGCACGCAGCCCCGCTCCGCCCTGGGCCCCAACACCAGGAGCCACAGCCCGAGAACCCACGCCCCCACCCCACTCCCGGCTGCCTGAGCCACCCCTGCCGGTTTCCTAGACGGAATGTTTTACTGTTAAAAACCGTAGAGGGGTTTTGTTGGATGATTGGTGGGTGTCTCAATAAGTAATATGGTAAATAATGATCTTGAGTCATAAACCTTGACAGGCTTTCTCAACAATCTAACATTAAGATGGGTTCGATAACATCTATACATTGCATACACACAGTCCATTGCTACTGATTTCTCTTTTGTCAATTATCTTTACAGTAATTAAAATAAAAAAGTAAGTCCGGCCGGTGTGGCTCAGTGGTTGAGCACGGGCCCATGCACCAAGAAGTCACCAGTTCAATTCCGGTCAGGGCACGTGCCCAGGTTGTGGGCCAGATCCCCAGTGGGGGGCGTGCAGGAGGCGGCCAGTCAATGTTCTCTCTCAGCAATGTTTCTCTCTCTAAAAATCAATAAAAAAAATTCAAAAATAAATAAATAAATAAAATTTATATTTAACTTCATTTTTATTATTTCACATTTTTTCCTTTTTTTATATTTTTGTAAATAAAGTTTTATTGGAACTTTATAACATGTGCATTTGTTTATACATTTCCTTTTTTTCTGCCTTTTATTTTTTATTAATGTGTTTTTGTTACAGATGTTTCTCCTTTTTCCCCATTGACACCCTCCTCCCCATCCCCCCACCCCGTCCCCAGCTTTGTTGTCCATGTCCATCGGTTATGCGTACATGCATATAAGTTCTGGGGTTTATCTCTTCCCTCCTCCCACCCCCTCTTCTGAGGGTTGTCAGTTTGTACCCTACTTCCACGTCTCTGGGTCTACCCTGTTCCTCAGACTGTTATGTTCATTATATTCCACAAATAAGTGACATCATGTCATTTCACATTTTTTCTTTTTGTGTGTCTGTAGATCCAAAGTCTCTGTCTGACGTGATATTCCTTCTGCCTATAGAACCTCCTTCAACATTTCATGTGAAAATTTGCCGATGATGAACTCTTCTTTTCCCTTGTCCATAAAGTCTCTATTTCTCCTGTTTTTCAGTCATGTATTAACTGAGCGCTGATTTTTGAGATAATAGGTTTTTTTGCCCTCTTTCAGCATTTTAAAGGATGCCGCTCCATTATCTCCAGGCTTAGGTAGTTTCTTCCTCCCTCCTACACCATCTTTCCCTCCCTAACTCCCTCCGTCTCTTCCTTCCTTCCTTCCTTCCTTCCTTCCTTCCTTCCTTCCTTCCTTCCTTCCTTTCTTCCTTCCTTCTCCCCTCCCTCCCTCCCTTTCTTCCTTCTTTCCTTCCTTCTTCCCTTCCTTCCTTCCTTCCTTCCTCCCTCCCTTCCTTCCTTTCTTCCTTCCTTCCTTTCTTCCTTCCTTCCTCCCTCCCTCCCTCCCTTTCTTCCTTCTTTCCTTCCTTCCTTCCTTCCTTCCTTCCTTCCTTCCTTCCTTCCTTCCTTCCTTCCTTCCTTCCTTCCTTCCCTCCTTATACTTTTTAGTATTTATCCTGCTAAGTGTTCTATCAACTTTTGGACCTATGAATTAAAGTCTTTCATTATTTGAGGGAATGTTCACCCATTATATTTTCAAATATTTCTTCTCCCCATTCTCCCACTTTTTTTGCATTCCGGGCTTCCAATGGCACATTAGACTATTTGACATCACCCAAAGTTTTTTGTTTTTTGTTTTTTTCTTTATTGATTTTAGAGAGAGAAGAAGGGAGAGGGAGAGAGATGGAAACATCGATGAGAGAGAACATCGATTGGCCGCTGCCTTCATGCCTCCCCACTGGGGATTGGGCCTACAACCTGGGCATATGCCCTGACCGGGAATCAAACCGGTGACCTCTTGGTACATGAGTCAACACTCAACCACTGAGCCACACCGGCCGGGCTGCCCAAAGTTCTTGAATGCACTGCTGTTGTTGTTGTTGTTTCCCTGTGGTTTCGTTTGAATAATTTCTTTTGAGTGATCTTTATCTCTGTTACTATAGCTTCATTTCTGTAATTTCCGGTCTTATAATTTCTTACAGTTTTCCTTTCTCTGTTAAAATTTCCCATATGTTCTTGTTGTTAACCATCTTTTATTTTACACTGGAAGCTTTAACAGAGCTTTGCCTCATAGCTTCAACATCTGGGTTCTGCAAATTGTATTGTCTCCTGACAGAAGATTATTTTCTCCTGCATTTCTGTGTATCTCGTCATTTTCGGTTGAAAGCTGGGCATCATGTGTGACAGAGTAAAGACTGAGGTATATAGTATTTATGCCTGGAGCTGGATACACCTCCTGTTCTACTCTACATTTAATGTGGGGAGCTGAATCTAGTCAAGAGTTGAGTAGAGTTTGGGTTTTGTTAGTTCTGTGTTTACTTTCAGCACACTGTTGGCTTCAGAGTCCTCTAACATCACCTTGTACTGAGGGTTGAGTTTCCTGAGGGTATTTTTTAGTGTTCCATTTTCACTCTCATGTGTAGTGTTCTGCTGTGAACCTGAACCTCAAAGAAGGTCCCTATTTATCTCCTTGTGCCTCCCCCAGTGATAGAGTGCTGCTACTTATTATTCAATGCTACTTAGCCTGCTGGTGGAGGGTGGGAATACTCTCTGCGTATTCCTTTATCTTCAGTCTCAGGCAAGACCTATCCCTTTGGGTCTCACAGAAAGGTTTTTCCTCAGTGCTTCTGCCCTAAACCAGCAATAGTCAACCTCTGGCTGTCTGGGTCATGGGCAGTTTCCTGTCCTTTCCTCAGGAGTAAAAGGTCTTTGTTTTTGTTTTCTTTCCATTCTCTCCCCTTGTTCCAAAGGTCTTCATTATATCTGAGAGAGATAATATTTGCTGTCCTTCCTCCACTGGTTTTCAAGTTTTGGTTCCATATGAAGGAAATAGAAAAAAGATCCAAGCAGGGGGTTTTATATACCACATTGCTGTTCTCAGACCTCAGTCCTGCACTGTAACAGGGTTCTCCCTGGTCTACTGTGAAGGTGCTGGCATTTTGTGGGTTATTTGGCTTTTTCTTATGTTACATTGGGAGCGATGCTTTTTCCAGTTTTCAACATTTTTTTTTTTTCAAAACAGTATTGCTTGTTGATGTTGTTGTTTTCTTTATTGATTGTAGAGCGAGAGGAAGGAAGAGGGAGAGAGAGATAGAAACACTGATGAGAGAGAACACTGATTGGCTGCCTTCTGCATGCCTCCCACTGGGGATTGGACCCACAACCTGGGCATGTGCCCTGACCGGGAATCGAACCAGTGACCTCTTGGTGCATGGGTCGACGCTCAACCACTAAGCCACACCGAGAAGAAGCCCCTCAATAAACTTTTAGTATGATATGTAGTTTTTTATTCTAAACATCAAAAGCAGATAATCAATATGTAATAGAGATGCTACTGATGACACGTGGAGAGCATTTTTAACATTTGAAAACATGTTTTAAAATTACACAATCTAAGTTTATGTAAAAATGAAAAAAAAAAAATAGCCACTGCAGAAAATTTATCTAACATTGTAAGCATATTAACTATTGAATTAAAGCATAGATGCCTTAAAATGCTATAAGATGTGAATTACAATCACACCCTAGTTCTTCGACCACATTTTCTTGGACATATTATAAAGCATCTCCGTTATCAAGATAAATTTTAAAATATTTTAAACCAAATGAAAATGAAAACACAACTTAATATTTGTGGAACACAGCTAAATCAGTACCTAGAGGGAAATTTATAGCATTGAATGCATACATTAGAAAAGAAGACAGGTCTAAAATTAATAATCTAAGTTTCCACCTTAAGAAACTAGAAAAAGAAGAGAGAACTAAATTATAAAAAGGTTGGAGGATACAAATTAATATACAAAAGTCATTTGCTTCCCTATATACCAGCAATGAACAAGTGGAATGTAAAATTAAAAACACAATACTATTTAAATCAGCACTCAAAAATATGAAAAAAATAGGTATAAGTCAAACAAAATATGTAGAAAAGCTAGATGAGTAAAACTACAAAATTGTGATTAATGCAATTAAAGAACCAAATAAGGAGAGATGTTCCATGCTTATGTCTAGGAAGACAATATTGTCAAGATGTCAATTTGTTTCTAACCCAATCTATAGATTCAATGACAATTATAGATTGTAATCCCAATTTTAAAAAATCCAGTAAGTTTGTGGATATCGATAAAAGGATGCTAAAGTTTATATGGAGAGGCAAGATACTTGCTCCCTCCCATGACCACTTCCAAATTACAGCCAAACTACAAAATAACCATCACTGAGAGCATCCTGAAGCTTAGCTGAATAGAAGCCCTATAGCTAAGGATACACAGGAGAAGCTACTTGAGACTGGTATGAGGGGTGGGATGCAGACTGGGCTGGTCCCACAGCCACGTGTGGTGATTAAAAATCAGGAGGGAGCCTGGCCAGTGTAGCTCAGTGAATTGAACGTCATCCCATGGACTCAGAGGTCCCGGTTTGATTCCCAGTTGGGGCACGTGCCCAGGTTGTGGGTTTGATCCCCACTGGGGGCGTGCAGGAGGCAGCTGATCAATGTATCTCTCTCACATCAATGTTTCTATCTATCTCTCCCTTCCTCTCTCTCTAAAAAAATCAACAAAAACATATTTTTTAAAAAATCAGGAGGGATATCTCAGGGGCAGAGGTCCCCTTTAAGAAGCAAGAAGTCCTCATAAGTTTTGGCTTTGAAAACCAGCCAAGATTATGGCTGAGTGAGACGGAGAGCTTCTGGAGTCCCAGGCATTCCTCTTAAAGGGCCCACTCACAGACTTATGTGAACTCACTCACTCTGAGCTCCAGCACTGAGGCAGCAGCTAGAAAGGTGTCAAGGACATATGGGGAGGAATTACATTGTCTGGCTTTAGGGCGAGGGCTGAAGGAGCAGCTTTCTTCAAAACAGAAGTGTGGACACAATCCACTGTTCCTTTGCTGAGCCTCCCCAACCCCCTGCAGGCACAGGCTGGAGCCATTTCTGAGTCTCCATCAATCTGTTTAACACTCTTCCCCCCACCTGAGTGATTCCCTGAGACCCCACTTGACCCAACTTGCTGGCCCACCCAAGCCACTTCCAGTGGATTTTCCATTCAAACACCCTGTCTTGGTTCATGCTATGGACTCTCCTAAAATCTCTCAAAGTTTCACAAACCCAAAACAAACAGCTTCTGGCCTCAGCATACCCTGTACCTCTTGCTAAGCAGCCCAACTCCAGCACCAGGGGCAGCTGGCCTCAGTTCACAGCTGAGCCTCTCCAAAGCGCCTTCATTCCCGGGACAAGTGGAATCATCTGCAGATCACTATGTAACACATACCAGGTGGCTTCAAGCAGGGCACAAGCAGCAGCTGACCTTGGCTTGCACCTCTCAAGAGTCCCCAGGACCAACATACTTGGTGGCTGCGCCAGAGCACCACCCAACCACCTCCACAAATGGCACAGTCAAAGAGCAGACTTGGCAGGCACTGAGCTCTGCAGAAGCAAATCCTGCTGTGTAGGGTCAGACCCCCAACACTGTAGACACAGTCAGTCCTTACAACCAATCAGCCTGAGGGTCAGTCCCTCCAAACAGAAGTCAAGGCTCAACTATAACAAGGGGGCACACACAACCAACACAAGGGACACACCTGGAGCACCCAGCTCAGGTGACCTGGCAGAATGCACTACTGGGTTCCATGGGACACCTACCGAGACCAGGAGTCATAACAGCTCTACCTAATACATAGAAACAAACACAAGGAGGCAGCCAACATGGAGAGACAAAGAAACATGCCCCAAATGAAAAAGAACAGGAGAAATCTCCAGAAAAAGAACTAAATAAAATGGAGGCAAACAATCTTCCTAATACAGAATTCAAAACTATCATTATAAGATGCTCAAGGAGCCCTGGCTGGTTTGGCTCAGCAGTTAGAGCGTTGGCCCACAGTCCAGAGAGATCCAGGTTCGGTTCCCACTAGGGGCACGTACCTCCATTGCAGTTTGTCCCTGGCCCTGGTTGGGGTCATGTGGGTGGCAGCCGGTCAATGTGTCTCTCTCACATCAATGTTTCTCTCTCTCTCTCTTCCTCCCTCTCTCCCTCTCACTCTATCTGAAGATGAATGCAAAAATGTCCTCGGGTGAGGATAAAAAAAAAAAAAAAGAAAGATGTTCAAGGAACTTAGTGAGAATTTCAACAGCATGAAAAATGACATAAAAACCGTAAAAAAGAAAGTGAGAAATGAAGAATATATTAGAGAAATCAACAGATTAGATAAAGCAGAGGGTCAGATCAGCAATTTGGAAGATAAGGTAGCAGAAAACACCCAATCAGAACAGCAAAAGAAAAAAGAATCCAAAAAAATGATAGCTTAAGGGCTTCTGGGACAACATTAAGCACAACATTCATAAGCATAACAGTACCAGATGGAAGAGAGAGCAAGACATTGAAAATCTATTTGAAGTAATAATGACAGAAACCTCCCCTAACTTGGTGAAGGAAACAAGACATACAAGTCCAGGAAGCACAGAGAGTCCCAAACAAGGTGAACCTAAAGAGGCCCACACCAAGACACATCATAATTAAAATGCCAAAGGTTAAAGACAAAGAGAGAATCTTAAAAGCAGCAAGAGAAAAGCAGTTAGTTACCTACAAGGAAGCTCCCATAAGACTGTCAGCTGATTTCTCAACAAAACTTTTTAGCTCAGAAGGATTCGCATGAAATATTCAAAGTGATGAAATGCAAGAACCTACAACCAAGATTACTCTACTCGGCAAAGCTATCATTTAGCATTGAAGGACATATAAAGAGCTTCCCAGACAAGAAAAAGCTACAGGAGTTCATCACCACCAAACCAGTGTTAGAAGAAATGTTAAAGGGGTTTTATTAGGAGGAAGGAGAAAAATAAAAGATAAAAAATATGAATAATAAAATGGCAATAACTACATAGCTAGCAATAATTACTTTAAATGTAAGTGGATTAAATGCTCCAATCAAAAGATGCATGGTGACTGAGTGAATAACAAAACAAGACCCTATACTGTCTACAAGACTCACTTCAGATTGAAAAACACACAGAGACTAAAAGTAAAGGGATAGAAAAAATATCTCATGAAAATGGAAACGAGCAAGAGGCTGGGGTAATAATACTTAAACTGGACAAAACAGACTTTTAAACAAAGGCTTTAACAAGAGACAAAGAAGGACCCAGCAATTACACTTCTGGGTATTTATCCAAAGAAACCCAAAACACTGGAACCATATTAAACTCTGAACCACAGTAAAAGAGAACATGCCTTCTTCTCTTTATTGAGTTTATTGTATTTTTTATTTTTATTTATTTATTTACTTGTTGTTGTTTTTTTTACCCGATGATTTTGGAAGTCTTCAGTTCTACGACATTGTTTTTGTTGCTGTTGTTTGTTTGTTTGTCTGTTTAGCTTGGTCTTTTTTTTTTTTAATTGTTGAAAGTATTACAGATGTATCCCTTTTGACCCCCTCCTTTACTGTATTTTTTTAAATATGTTTTTTATTGATTTTAGAGAGAAGAAGGGAGAGGGAGAGAGAAACATCAATTGATTGCTTGCCGGACACAGCCCAACAGGGGATCGAACCCACAACCCGGGCATGGGCCCTGACCAGGAATTGAACCAGTGACCTTTCTGTGAAGGAGATGATGCCCAGCCAACTGAGCCACACCAGCTAGGGCAACATGGCTTCTTTTCAAACAAACATGGGACATGTGTGACAATTACCTGCACATGAGTTCACAGCAATCCTTCAATCAAGTTTTAAAAACAGACGTAATACTGTGATCATTTGAAAACATACTCACAAATTCTCTCATATTTCTGACATCCAAAGACGGACTCTATATTCCCTACCCTTAAACCAGGCAGGTTTTGTGGCTGCAGTGGATATCATGAGCCCTGTAGAAACAGCATTTGTCCTTAGTGATAAGGCATTGTAATGTCCCAACAAAAATGGTGAGACTGAATGTCTGTGAGCACGAAGCATCACTCTGTGCCCTATTGCGCTGTTCTCTGGTATCAGGGCTCGAAGCCTGAGAACTACATTTCCCGTAGCCCCTTCCCATCCGAGTCCTAGCACAGATAAGAGATAAAAGGCGCACGAGTGACATTCCTAAGAGGTGGGAAAGATACAATGTATCCTTGCACAGAAGGGTGGTGGCTGGCTAGCAGCAAGCTTGCTGAAGCCACCTCGGAGGTCACACTCCTCTTGTTTTTCAGTCGGGGGCCTGGAGGTGGCTGTGTCCTCAGTGGTATTTCCTGCACTTCCCTGCAATCTCCCAAGTCCCTACGTTAAATTCCTTCCTGCCCAAACTACTTGAAGTATTTTATTTTTATGACAAAACCCTAACAAATATACTTGGGAACAACCATGGGGTGTCCTTTACCCAGCAAATGGAGCTTGCGTAGCTCATTCTTCCAGGACCATTAAAGATGGAACAGTGTCTGGGACCCAAGACTGCTGGGACACACTGTTTTATTCTGACACCAACATTGAGGGGAAAATTAAGTATTGGTCTAACCCCTCCCCTGTCGTGAGGTTCTGGAACCAAAGGGAGGTGAATATTTTCAACAAACACTGTATGAGTTTGAGTGCCGGTCATCGCACACAGGAGGAAAGTGTGATTTCTAGAGACAGGGGGATTTGCTGAGCGTCTTCCCTTGGGAGGTACAGCAGACTCATGATCCGGGCATTTTATGTCCCCCAGCCAGACACTTCCTAGGAGTGGCCCAGACCCCACTTAAAGCCCTAACAAGAGGATTGTAATATCGGTCATCTAGTTCTGAGAGAACTGAGCTCATTGTTTTGTGGTCATAATAGAAGGATGGTGTCTGGGAAAAGGGGGGGATGGGTTCATGTGTTTTTAAACTCTGCCCAAGAGAAAGCATGTGTGCAATCAGTACTGCACCGAAATCAGTCTTTTACCTAAAAACATGCTTACAGAGAGGGAGGATCCATTGTGACCATGCCTACACTGAAGAAGAAAAAAGTACTTCCTTTTCTCTGCTTTTTCTGTCCCACGTGAACAGCTTATCATTCGGATACCCAACAGGACCCCCTACCAGAACCGAGGGTCCTACTCTGCAGACAAGAACATGCACAGGTAACCTAGGATTGAGGTCCAGAAGAAAACAGTCCTGTTTACAAATTACCTGAGACTTGTTTGGATCAGGTATGGTAAAAAGACAGACTTGGACATGACTGTCAGGAAGGAAGAGTTCTCCCACGCCAGATCCCGACAGGAGCATGGCGACCACGCAGGGGCCACAGGGGGGCGCCACTGTGGGTGGGGGCAGAAGGAGCAGGCAGAGCAGGGCAAGAAAGAGCCTGGTTGTGGTTTTCGTGGGGAGGAAGGGGAAGGAAGGCTAGGCAGCTTTAAGGTCGTCTAGTCTGAATAACTCCAGCAGGCTCCGGCTGCCGGGCCGTCCGAAGTGGTCTGGTACCTGGCCCGGGCACGATCAGGGTAGGGAGTGGTGGCCTGGAGAGTAAGAACTGCTGGAGGAGAGGCTGGAGAGACACAGGTTTGGTTCGTTTACATAAGAAGGATGGACTCCCGGGTGAGTGTTCGCTATCTCGGGGAGTAATTGAAGCCTGGGAGGGGCAGTCTCTCCCAGGCCAGAGAGGTACCAGAGCATCAAGAATGCAGAAAAGGAGGAAATAAGGGCCCTGGCTGGTGTGGCTCCATGGTCACAGCGTCACCAGAGCACCGAAGTGTCTTGATTCCCGTTCAAGGTACACCTGGGTTGCAGGTTTGATCCCTGCCCCCTGCTGGGGTGTGGGGTGTGTGTGGGAGGCAACCAATCGATGTGTCTCTCTCCTATCAATCTCTCTCTCTCCCACTCCCTCCCTCCCTTCTACTCTCTCTAGAAATCAATGGAAAAAAGTATCCTTGGGTGAGAATTAACCAAAACACCAAAAGGTCTATAATCAGGTTCTTTTCTCTTAGTCCTCGACCATACACCCCGTGTGAGTGCCGAAATTCCTGCATAGACCAGGCAGAGACCAGGGATGATAGTGTAGGTAGAGGCGGGGGGACTAGGGGTCTCGGTTTATTTATATGGATAATAAAGTAGCTCAAATAAAATGAGGATTTATTGAAAGGCTATAAAGCTATCTCACACAAATGAAGCACAGTGAGCCTCTTGAAAATAGGGGCTGGGATCTCTCTCTCTCCCTCTCTCTCTCTCTCTCTCTCTCTCTGAGTATGGTTGAAAAGGCCTGCTCTAGGCCCAGCTCTAGTGAACCATTGAATTCATAGCCCCCATGGATCTGCTATAGAACCTGTCTCAGCAAATGTGTTTGGTTACAGGCTATCCAACAGATGAACACCCGGTGGGACAGGTGTCCATCCAGAGTCCAGTCCACTGTGGGGAAGGCGATGACACGATACAAAGATGACCCATCTCTTCAGCAAGAGGAGTGTGGAGCGCAGGGCCCTCAGAAACGGAGAGGGGAGTCAGGCACCCTAAAACTGTCAACCACTATTGTAGACCCCATTGCTACAAGAGTGCTCAGTTACCTCTGTTATCCAAGTGGTTTGATTTTTCTTGGCACTCAAGAAATTGCTGTACAAAAACCAATCAAAAAAAATGGGCAAAAGACCTGAATAGACACTTCTCCGAAGAGGACATACAGATGGCCAATAGACACATGAAAAAGTGCTCAACGTCACTCATCAGAGAGATGCAAACTAAAACTAAAACCACCACACCATACCACCTCACGCCTGTCCGAAGGGTTATCATCAGTAAATCAATAGACAACAGGTGTTGGCGAGGGTGTGGAGAAAAGGGGACTCTAGCACACTGCTGGGGGCAATGCAGACTGGGGCAGCCACTGTGGAAAACAGCATGGAGTTACCTCAAAACATTAAAAATGGAGCTGCCTTATGAGTCAGCAATTCCACTTCTGGGACGATATCCAAAGATCTGATTAGAAAGAACATATACACCCCTATGTTCATTGCAGCGTTATTTACAATGACAAATATTTGGAAGCAGCCCAAGTGTCCATCAGTAGGTGAGTGGATAAAAAAGCTGTGGTACATTTACACAGTGGAATACTACTCTGCCACAAAAAAGAAGGAAATCTTACCCTTTGAGACAGCATGGATGGGCCTGGAGAGCATTATGCTAAGTGAAATAAGCCAGTCAGAGGAAGACAAGTACCATGTGATCTCACTTATATGTGGAATCTAATGGACAAAATAAACTAGCAAACAAACACACAAAAGTTGCTAAGACTCTCACAGGGCCATTGGCTATTTATTCAGGGAGAAAGCTGGCAGTAATGAACACGGGTCACTGAATACTTCCCCTCTCTGACTTCTCCTTATCTGGTGCAATAGCCCTTTGTGGCTCCCAGTGGTTGGCTGAGGCCCTGAACCCCTCCGGCCAAGGAATGTGTATCACAGGTGTGATACCCAGCGAGCTGTCCTCGGTCCCTGCATGGCAGCCACTCTATCAGCCTGGGTCCCCGAGTAAGGACAGCGATAACGGACGTGATCTGTAGCAACAGCCCAATGCACTCCAAAGCTCTAAAACAGCACCAAGCGGCCGAGTGAATTTTCCTGCGGTTGGTGATGACTGCCCAGCACTTGAAAGTATTCTGGCAGAAGCGCAGGCTGTGGTTCAGGACATTTGTGTATGTGAACAGGGTTAGACTTGGTGGCTGCCAGTCTCTTTCAGGCATAAAAGTGTTCTTTATCTCAGCTGACAATGAGCCTCAGAGAACCCTGCGCTCTCTCCCCACAGCTCTTACTTGGGTATAGGATATTTTGGAGCCGACCCACAGACCTCAAATTAAGAAGGCCTGAGTCAGGACACTTTCGGGTTGTGTGTCTAGTTAGTTGATGCCTAAAGGCGAGGCAGAGTGCCCTGGCACATGGATGCAGAGGCATCGGCCTCAGCTGGCACCGCCAGGAAGGAAGAATAAAGGGAAGGGCATTCTTACAGCCCGGGCGTTTATCCTGTCTCCCTGAGGGCCGTGGGGTGAGAAGAGCATCTTCCTAGAATCAAGAGGCCTGGGCTGCAGTCCTGACTTTAGTATCAACAATCTGTGTCCTTTGGCAAGAATTTTCCACTCTGGGTTCCGCACCTCAGCCGTCAAATGGGGCCGTCGACCAGATGGCCTTCAAGTTCCCTTGAACAGTCTGGGTCCCCTTTACACTGGATTGGGACGGGACAGACTTCCAGCCATGTCTTTGGAGCAGAGGAAGTCAGAGCTGCACATGTGGCTTACCTTTTCAAAGATTTATTTAATTTAATTGTCAGAAATATTGTCTCATGCCTAAATATTTAAACAGTACAAAAGATTGCATAGCCCGGCCGGTGTGGCTCAGTGGATTGAGCGTCCTCCCATGGACTGAGAGGTCCTGGTTCGATCCCTGGTCAGGGCACATGCCCGGGTTGCGGGCTCGATCCCCAGTGGGGGGCATGCAGGAGGCAGCCGATCAATGTTTCTCTCTCACATCGATGTTTCTCTCTTTCTCTCCCTTCCTCTCTCTCTAAAAAATCAATAGAAGCATTTTAAAAAGATTATGTAATAAAAAATTGCTCCTTCCATACCCTGGTGTCCTTGGCCTGGAGGCTACCAGCAATATGCACACATTATCAAACCCCCCTCCCCCTTTTAACCCATACATGGTAGCAAGATACGATGTCGGCATTCTTTGCTCCTTATTTAAAGAGATGTCATGGAGCACATTCCGCCTCGGCAGACATGCGTCTTCTTCCCTTTTCTTAACGACCACATAGTATTCTATTGTACAGACACCAATCATTAATAAACTATGCCCCTACTGGATATTTGCATTTACAAAGAGGTTACTAACCTTTTCCAACCAGGGTCCATGCCTTGTACAGGTGAGCCTCATGGAGGGAGGGGGATCTAGCGATTCTCAGACTTATCCTAAAACAGGTAAAGAGAAGAAACAGCATGCTTTTAGCCGGAGAAAGTAGACTGAGATCCCATTTAGAGAACGATTGAATCTATTGCCCCAGACGATGAGTTGTTTCTTGCTTTGCTTTATCTAATCGCCTCAGACATTTAGAATTTTCTTTCTTTACTTTAGAGAAACATGATCATTTCTTAAGACACATTTTATCACAAATCTTTAAGGGTCAGAACGTGTTTCCAAGACTCTCTTTGGGAAGCTGCTGGTTGTCCTGATTTCAGTCTGTCACTGATGAGCTTTTTCTCAGCAGAATTGTACTAATGTGTTTGACATGGAAACAAACAACCAACAGATTCTCCCAAAAATGTTAACCAGACTTTGTAAAAGAATGTATAGTCTCCCGATATCGCAGTGTGAAATACGTTGGCTCAATGTCTACAGACGACAAGGGTTTCATCATTTTCTTCCTTGGAACGCACACAACGAATACTTGTGTTACCCCAAAGCAACACGTGCCAACACATAAACTGAAATTCGTCAACTCTCCCATTTTAAATTGTGTGAAGAACCCAGCGTGGTTAGAGAAAAGCAGCCTGTGTGGGTCGATGTTCTTCCCCTGATTTATTTTGTTCACAGATCTTGCAGCTTGAACAAACAACGTACCACAGAGGCTAAAATTCCCACAGACAGTGCTGATGCGCAGAAACACACAGCATGCATGTTCCCTCGGCTTAGGGGATGGGGGGACCGCAGAGGGGTACCCCGCAGGATTTGTTACAGGTCTATCGCTCGAATGGTCTCAGAACGCGCCGGTTCGAGTTGATAAACTGCATCAACTTCACACAGTTACTAAATTCCGTGGGCTCCAGACCAGCTGGCCCAGGACATGTATTTCATGTAACATGCCCACTCCCGACAGGACACCCACCCACAACTCAGGAAGGTTTCTGAGTTACCAGGGGATACCTCCCATATATTCAGATATGTCCCTCTCGTCCGGCAGGTCTGGCTCAGTGGTTGAGCATCGACCCAAGAGGTCGCCGGTTCGATTCCCGGTCAGGGCACATGCCCAGGTTGTGGGCCCGACCCCCAGTGGGGGGCATGCAGGAGGTGGCCCATCGATGTCTCTCATCAATGTTTCTATCTCTCTCTCCCTCTCCTTTCCTCTCTAAAAATCAAGAAAGAAAAAAATTAGCACCAGATATGTCCTTCTCTGGCCTGTCGTCATCGTTCACACCCGAGAAGAACTGAGAGGCTGGGCAGAGATGGGCCCGAGCCCGTTCCTGGGTCTGCACACTCCAGTGCCCAGAAGAAGCCAGCCCTCCGGGAGTCCCGGAAGCCCACCTGGCCCCTCAGACGTCCGAGGGTGCCTCCTTCACACTGCATTTCCTTCCCAGCTCGCACTGGGCTCTGGCTTGGACTTGGTCCTCGGAGCCCCACACCATGTCCTCACACACACGGATGTCACAGCCTCTGCCTGGAGCTCTCTTCTCCTCCACCCAGATGGCCGGGGACCAGCTGGGGCACCCCACATTTCAGACAGACGCCAGGCGGTCTTCCCCCGTTGGAACTGCTCCGTCTCTGAAACACACGCAAATCGTTGGCTCCAGCCTTCTTGCTGACAAGGATTCATTCAAGTATTCAAAGTCGTCTGCATCCTGGTTCAGGGTGGGCTGGGACCACCCCCTACCACACAGGTGCCCACCTGCAACTTCTTCCATCCACCCCTCCAGATCTTCTCAACCAGCAAGCTGTGTATCACACACTCCTCTGTTTCACCCCAACCATCACCTTGATCTGATGAGGTGTTTTAACACAGCGCCGCAATAAACTGAGGAATTTTCCTAATGTACCAAGTTACCTATACAACCAGAATAACTGTCTTCTGGAATGCCCATTTTTTTAGAAGATGTATGCGTCCGTTATTTTCTTGTTATTTCCTAGCACACGAATCCCCTTATAGTCTTTATTTGTGGTTTTACAATAGTCATGTACTCCAGGTTCTTACAGGGTTTTTATTCTACAATCTCAGCAATCAAGCCTTTCATTGGGTGATGCTCCCTGCACAGGAAATGCCCCGGTGTGGAGGACACTGCGGTCAGACGCTAAGTCACCGTGTGCGGGAAAACGTCCTGCCTTCAGGTGTGTGTCCACGCGTTCACGTGTGTTGGTGACAGACTTTGAGTCGTGGTTGTGTTCTGTTTTTGTGTCTCCGAGTTATTCTTCAAGCCTGGCCAGAGGTTCCTTCTGTCTTCCGTCTTGTTTAAATGGTTTGCTCTCCTTGGTGCTCTGGAAACTATTTTGTTGTTGTGGATGGGTGGCTATCGCCCTGAGCCTGAAAGCCTTTCTCATGTCTCACATTGTTCAAATCGCTCGGCCGACACCGACCTCAGCATTGCATCCCTGAAGGGCAGGAGCCGGGGAACTTGTGAAGACTGCACAGGACACACCGACTCTGCCCACCGGTGTTCTCGGAGCTGCTCCGAACAGGCTCGTTCTGCCTCGGGGTCGTCAGGACACTCCACCGGCGATGACCGACCCTCTGGGTTCTGCCACAGTACGCCAAACAGGTGCACTGGAATGTCCCAGGATGGCGTGACGTGCCCGGGCCAACTGCGGCGTCAAGTGATAGGAACATTTGCTCCCAGGGCATATTTGCAGGGTCACGCGACAGTGGTTATTACGCCAGAAGCACAGAAAACATGTGGCAGCAGCCTCTGCCCGGCTGGGCATGAGCTACATCCAGGGCCCTTCGTTCTGCTTCTCCTTGTCCAGCCAGTCGTTCCTGGTGAAGCCATTCTGAAGCGAGGTTGTGAGAGTCCGAGTTTCTCGCTCTCTTCAGTACCTGCTTCTCAGCTATTAAAATGAAGTGAAAGCGAAGGATAAAATATAGCTCATGGAAGTATTACATATATTTTTAAAAGAGCCCTGGCCGGTGTGGCTCAGCGGTTAGAGCGTCGGCCTGCGGTCCAGAGAGACCCGGGTTCGGTTCCCGCTCAGGGCATGTACCTCGGTTGCAGTTTGTCCCCTGCCCTGGTTGGTCGTGCGGGTGGCAGTCACTCGATGTGTCCCTTCACGTCGATGTTTCTCTCTCTCTCTCTCTTCCCCTCTCTCCCTCCCACTCTGTCTGAACAAAAAATGAAAAAATGTCCTCGGGTGAGGATAAAAAAATAAAAGGAAGGAAAGGAAGAGGGAGAGGAAGCAAGACAAGCTACATTCCAACTGGTAAACAGGTCTATGCATTCAGAGAATACACTAAAGAGGAATTTGTATTAACCTTAGGGGGAAGTGTTTAAACTTTCTTTTGATTGACATACCTTTTTTAATTTTTCAATTAAAGTTAACATTTAATATTATTTTCTATTAGTTTCAGGTGTATAAGACAGTGGTTAGACATGTATACAATTAACAAAATTAATCCTCCTAATGAGACTAGTACTCACGTGACACCACACATAGTTATTATAATATTATTGACTATATTTCCTATGCTGTGCTTTATATCCCTATGACTATTTCGGGTGTTTGTTGATTACATTTTTAATTGAATTTATTGGGATAACATTGGGTAATTAAATTCTATATGTTTCAGGTGTACAGCTCTATAACACATCATCTGTATATTATATTGTGTGTTCAGAACCCCAAGTCAAGTCTCCTTCCGTCACCATTTGTCCCCCCTTTACCCTCTTCTCCCTCCCCCCACCTCTTTCCCTCTGGTGGTCACCATACTATTGTCTGTGTCTATGAGTTTGTTTGTTTTTGCTTAATCCCTTCACCTTTTTCACTCAGTCTCCAACCTCCTCCCCTCTGACAGATGGCAGTCTGTTCTCTATCTATGAGTCTGTTTCTATTTTGTTTGTTTGTTAATTTATTTTGTTCATTGTAGTCCACATACAAGTGAAATCACATGGTACTTGTCTTTCTCTGACTGGCTTATATCACTTAGCATAATGCTCTCGAGGCCCATCCATGCTGTCGCAAAGGGTAAGAGATCCTTCTTTTTTACATCCGAGTAGTACTCCATTGTGTAAATGTACCACAGCTTTTTCATCCGCTCATCTACTGATGGGACTTGGGCTGCTTCCAGATCTTAGCTATTGTAGATAATGCTGCAATGAACATAGGGGTGCATATATTCTTTCTAATTACTGTTTTGGGTTTCTTCAGATACAGTCCTAGAAATAGAATTGCTGGGTCACAGGCAGTTCCATTTTTTATTTTTTGAGGGAACTCCATACTGCTTTCCACAGTGGCTGCCCCGGTCTGCATTCTCACCAGCAGTGCACGAGGGCTCCCTTTTCTCCACACCCTCGCCAGCACTTGTTGTTTGTTGATTTATTGACGATGGCCATTCTGACAGGTGTGAGGTGATATCTCATTGTGGTTTTCCTCATTTCTCTGATGATGAGTGATGTTGAGCATCTTTTCATATGTCTATTGGTCATCTCTATGTCCTCTTTGGAGAAGTATCTTTTCAGCTCCTTTTTGCATTTTTTCATTGGATTGTTTGGGGATTTTTGGCATTGAGTTTTATAAGTTCTTTATAAATTTTGGATATTAATCCTTATCAGATGTATCATTGGTGAATATGTTCTCACATTCAGTGGGTTGTTTTTTCATTTTGTTGATGGTTTCCTTTTCTGTGCAAAAACTTTTTAGTTTGATATAGTTCCATTTGTTTATTTTATCTTTTGTCTCTTGCCTGAGGCAATATATCAGAAAAAATATTGCTACCAGAAATGTTCAATATTTTACTGCATATGATTTCTTTTAAGAATTGTATGGTTCTGAGTCTAACATTTAAGTCTTTTTTTTTCTTTAATCCTCACCCGAGGATACTTCTCCATTTATCTTCAGATAGAGTGGGAGGGAGAGAGAGAGAAAGAAACATCGACATAAGAGAGATATATTGATTGGTTGCCTCCCCCATGCACCCCGACTGGGGCTGGGATTGAACCTGCAACCCAGGTACATGCCCTTGATTAGAATCCAACCTGCGACTCTTTGGTCCATGGGCTGACGCTCTAACCACTGTGCAAAACTGGCCAGGGCTAACATGTAAGTATTTAATCCATTTTGAGTTTATTCTTGTATATGGTGTAAGAAGATCTTCTATTTCTACTTTTTGTGCATGTGTCTGTCCAACTGTCCCAACACTATTTATTAAATAGACTAGATTTACATCATTGTATGTTTTTGCCTTCTTTGTCAAATATTAATTGACCATAAAGTCCTGGGTTTATTTCTGAGGTCGCTGTTACATTCCATTGATCTTTCTGTCTGTTTTTATGCCAGTACCATGCTGTTTTGATTACTATGGCTTTGTAGAATAGTTTGATATCTGGTAGCATAACTTTGTTCTTCCTTCTCAAGATTTCTGTGGCTATTCAGGTTTTATATAAATTTTTGGAATATATATTCTAGTTCTGTGAAATGTGCCATTGGTATCATAGGAATTACATTGTATCTTTAGATTGCTTTGGGTAATATGGAGGTTAATTTCAATTAAGGTTAATTCTTCCTACCCATGAACACAATATATGCTTCCACTTATTTGTATCTCCTTCAGTTTTTTCTTCAGTGTCTTGTAATTTTCTGGGTACAGGTCTTTTACATCTGTCATTAAATTTCTTCATAGGTGTGTGTGTGTGTGTGTGTGTGTGTGTGTGTGTGTGTGTGTGTGTTTAAAGCAATTGTAAATGAGATTCTTTTCTTAGTTTCCCTTTCTGATAGTTCATTATCAGTATAAGAAAATGCAAATGATTTCTGGATATTTAATTTGTATCCTGCTATAATTTGTATCCTGCTACTTTACTGAATTCATTTATCAGTTCCTATGGTTTTCTTGGTGAAATCTTTAGTGTTCTCTATATACAGTACCATGTCATCTGCAAATAATGACAGTTTTATTTCTTCCTTTATAACTTGGATGCATTTTATTTCTTTTTCTTGTCTGATTGCTGTGGCCAGGACTTCCAGTACTATGTTGAATAAGAGTGGTGAAAATAGACATCCCTGTCCTGTACCCAATCTTAAGGGAAACACTTGTAGTTTTTGCCCATTGAGTATGATGTTTGCTGTGGATTTGTTATGTATGGCCTTTATTACATTGAGATATGTTCCCACTGTTTCCACTTTGCTGAGAAATTTTGTCATAAGTGGGTGCTGGATTGTATCAAATGCTCTTTCTGCATCTAATGATATGATCATATGATTTTTATCCTTCATTTTGTTTATGTGATGTACCATGTTTATTGATTTGAGGATAATGAACCAACCATGCATCCCTGAAATAAATTCTACTTGATCATGGTGTGTGATCTTTTTAATATATTGCTGGATCCAGCTTGCTAATATTTTGTTGAGGAATATTTTGTTCATCAGGAATATTGGCTTATAATTTTATTTCTTTGTAGTGTCTTTACCTGGTTTTGAAATTAGGATAATACTGGCCTCACAAAATGAGCTTGGGAGTCTTGCCTCCTCTTGAATTTTTTGGAACAGTTTGAGAAGGATAGGTGTTATTTCTTCTTTGACTGTTTGATAAAATTCACCTGTGAAGCCATCCAGTCTAGGACTTTTGTTTTTTGGGGAATTTTTTTTTTATTACTATTTCAATTTCACTAGTTGTAATCTGTCATGGTGACTGGTCTCAGACACCTCTAGGATAGGGGTCTGGTAACCCCACCAGGTCAGTCATCTGGGCCAGCCCAGGTGCTCACCAAAGTTGAGGCAAATCTAGAATGAGTGTTTGAGTAGGCAAACTCTGGAACTGAGCCACGTCTTTCCAAGGAGAGAGTGTAATCAGCTTTTTTCAAGTTTGTTGCTATGAAGGTATAGTTGTTTCTTACACGTTAGGCCTGGGGCAGGAGTTAAAGACAAAGATTAAGAAGTCATTAATCTGCCCGGCCAATATGGCTCAGTGGTGGAGCGTCGACCCATGCACCAAGAGGTCACTGGTTCGATTCCTGGTCAGGGCACATGCCCAGGTTGTGGGCCCGATCCCCAGTGGGGGGCATGCAGGAGGCGGCCAATCAGTGTTCTCCCTCATTGATATTTATCTCGCTCTCTCCCTCTCCCTTTCTCTGTCCCTAAAATCAATAAAGAAAAAAAAGTAATAAAAGAAGTCGTTAATCTAATTCATAGATATGGATGAACCATAATGCTAAGAAAGTATAGTATAGTATAACCATGTCCTCTTAGACATTAAGCCAGATAGAATTATCATCTTGTCCAAAATATCACAACTTGTTTGAATCACAGCTAAAACTAAAGTTCTCAGTTTTTTCCCACATAATTTTGTGTCTAAATATGGTTTCTACATCTTATAACTTAAAACTCCTTACATTCCCAGAAAGGAAGCTCAATAAATATTGAAATAGCCAGAATAAAATTTCTTAAATTTAAAAAATACTTTTTCCATAAAAAAAGGACATCTCATCAACAAATATGCTTTCATATTTTATCTAAAGAGGCAAATTTTAGTGAAACCAGCAAAATGGCAAAATTAAGAGCAGAAAAGCCCTGTAATAATTTTGTTTGTATTGTCCAGCTTTCTTTAAATTGTGTGTGTGTGTGTGTGTTACATATGTGTAGGTGGTCCTTTCTAAGACATTTTTATATCTTAAAAATTTTTTTTTATTCCTCACCTGAGGATATTTTTCTACTTATTATCAGATAGCGTGGGGGGGGTGGGGGGGAGGGAGAGACAGAGAGACAGAGAGAAACATCGATGTGATAGAGCCACATCGACTGGTTGCCTCCCGCACGACCCGACCAGGGCCTGGGACGAACTGCAACCGAGGCACATGCCCTTGACTGGAATCGAACCCTCGACTCATTGGTCTGTGGGCCGAAGCTCTAACCGCTGAGCCAAACCGTCCAAGGCTATAGCTTAATAATTTTAAGGTCAAAAATCTAATTAATGTTTTCTCAAATTAACCCTCCCGCCCCCCCTCCCCCCAAAAAAACACAGGATCTTAGAAACCACTGAGCTCATCACAGGCTCATAATTACACAGGAAATGAAATTAACGTTTGCGCCGAAGAGATGTCATCCAGGGCACAACAAATTACCCTGCACAGCAAAGAAACAAACTGTCTGTCTCCGGTTCCGCTGTGCTCGGAGATCGACGGCAGGGCCAGGTCGCACATGGTGACACGCAGGCAAAGTGGGCTCCCCCAGTGGGGTTTCCGCGGCCAGACTGATCACGCAGAACCATCAGCCAAGGCTAGTCCCGGCCAGGGAGCCGAGCCAAGTGTGAGCACAGAGGGACTTCAGGAGCGAGTACCGACTCACAGGCAGCAAACAGGCGGGATGTCAGGAGCCCAGAGCAGGAACGGATCCCAAAGGGACTGCACCAGGAAGGAAGAGATGACAAGGTCAACTCGAGGTCCGTGGTCACGATCGTATTTGACGCTGGTCAGCTGAGTTAGTGACTCAGCGCATAGTCAGTCGAAATGGAAACACAAAATCAGCTTTTAAAGAATCAGGTCTCTTAACAAATCTAGGAAAAGATTTAGTTGCCAGCCACAGGCTGCCCCCCGCATTTCCCAACCTCCTCCCCCAGAAAAGGAACATTTTATTTATTTTTAATCCTCATCTGAGGATGTTTTTCCGAGGACTTTTTTTTGTTAGATAGAGTGGGAGGAAGGGAAGGAGAGAGAGAGAGAGAGAGAGAGAGAGAGAGAGAGAGAGAGAGAGAGAGAGAGAGAAACTGATGTGACATAGCGATTGGTTGGCTCCCGCACGACCCCGACTAGGGCCAGGGATTGAACCCGAAACTGCAGTACCTGCCCTTGACCAGGAATCAAGCCCGCGACTCTTTGGTCCATGGGCCAGTGTTCTAACCGCTGAGCCACACTGGCCAAGGCAAGAAAAGGAACATTTTTGACAGTCATTGGGAAATTCAATCTTGTAAGAATTAATCTCTCCAAGTTGGATGCTGTCCCTGTCTCTCCAGGGTACATGCGTGGCAACCTCACGTGACCTTTCCTCGTCCGGCGCGACTCTTGGAATGCTCCCCTTTATTCCACATGGACCGTAACACTGGAAACAAAGTATCAGTTAAAGATGATAAACGATACTCTGCAAGTTTCCCTAACGTGTCATCATTTCAACTCCTCGATAGCAACGAGAAGTAAAACGCAAATGTTTGGCCGGGTGGAATTCAGGATAAAAATGTCAAACTCACCACTCCTGAGTTATTCATGAGGAAATCAGAATGGAACAAGATTTTGTTTGATCTGAAGTAAAACTTTAAAGTTTTGTACAACTCCATGATTATTCATTTTTCTCTTACTATTAGCAGGGTCACAAAATAAAAGTTAAATTATTAATGAAATACAAGTCATTTTCTCTCTTTCCTTTATTCCTAAAAATTCTCTTTATTTTTTATATTTATTTACTATAGTTTCTTAATTCAAGATTTTTGGTATTATACACCTTGGTTTTTCTTAAATCAATGTCTCTCTTACAGTCAATATGTATATTTATTGCAATTTTTTTCCTCAGAAGCTGTCACTAATTTGAATATTTTGCTTAGAACTGATCCAAGGAACTACAGAAAAATTGCAACAATCTTATAAGAAAATGAATTCAATAAGATATATCCAGATTAGCTAACAAGTCCTAAATTTTACTGCACAGATCTTGTTGATGTTCACATTTTAATTAAACAGTAAAGATAGCCCGGCTGGTGTGGCTCAGTGGTTGAGCATCGACCCTGCACCAAGAGGTCGCCGGTTTGATTCCTGGTCAGGGCACGTGCCCAGGTTGTGGGCCCGATCTCCAGTGGGGGGCATGCAGGCGGTGGCCCATCGATGTTCTCTTTCATCGATGTTTCTATCTCTCTCTCCCTCTCTCTCCTCTCTCTCTAAAATCAATAAAGAAAAAATATTTTTAGAAAACAAGACCAAATGCTAAGTAATAAATAGTCAATAAAATCATATTAAAAGAAGAGTAAAGATAGTAGATTGCGTATATACATTTACTGTCTGCTTCCCCGGCTTCTGTTAAAATCATACCACAGAGCTCAGAAAGCTTGTCATCCAAGGACAAGGGGAAAGGAAAGCAAGCCACAGCCTCAGTCAAAAGCTGTGAGAGAGATGGTAAGTGATGACTGACTTCACAGAAGCAAAAGTAATCCTAAAAGCTAAATTTTTTTTTTTTTAATTCTCACCTGAGGATTATTTTTCCATTTTTGTTCAATAGAGTGGGAGGGAAGGAGGAAGGGAGGGAGAGAGAGAGACATCGACGTGAGAGACACCTCGATCGGCTGCCTCCTGCATGACCCCGACCAGGGAGAGGACCGAACTGCAACCAAGGCACACGTCCCTGACCAGAATCGAACCCGCAACTCTTTGGTCCGCAGGCCACGCTCTAAACGCTGAGCCAAACCGGCCAGGGCTACATACATTTCTTAGAAAGAACAGGCTGCCTGAAAAAAAAATGTCTTGGAAATTAAAACTATGACACGTATTGAGAAAACCAAGTCTAGGAAATATCCCAAGAATGAGAATACAAAGATTAAAAGCTGGAAAAGAAAAGAAAACAGTAAGACATGAGAAACTCTGCGGATGAGCCCAGGAGGTCTGCTATCTGAGTAGTAAAAGCTGCAGAGACCTATCATTACTGACGCAATTCAAGAAAATGTCCAAGAACTGGCGGACGGGAATTTTCCCAGATCGATAGAACACCCTGTGTGGCGAGTGAAATGACCGTCGTAAACTTTCAGGATGCTGAACACAAACAGAAAACCCGAAAAGCTTCCAGAAAAGAAGCTGGACGTGACAACCTCTTCCAGTTACGAGTCATGCAACAAAATCTCCCCAAACTTACTGGCTTAAGAAAACAATGTTATCCTGCTCTTTGGTTCTGTGGGTCAGAAAATGGGGCAGGGGACCGTAGAAAGGGCTTGTTTATTGACGACATCCGCGCCGTCAGCTGGGAGGACCAGCAGCTGAGGTCACCTGGGAGATGGATGGAGTCAGCGGCTGAGGTCACCTGGGAGATGGATGGAGTCAGCAGGTGTCTCTTTCACTCAGTATTCAGCATTTGAGCTGACTGCCAGCCGGAGCCTGGGCCGGGGCTGCCGGCAGACGCCTCCCTGTGGCTTCTCCGCGTGCCCTGGGTTGTCCCAGAGGCTGGTGTCCCGGAGAGTCAGACTCCCACAGTGCAGCTCAGGGCTCCGCAGACCTGTGTCCCCAGAAACGAGGCAGAAGCAGCCTTGCTCCTTCTCACCTACCATCCCTTCCACCACGTGGCATCCATGGAAAGCGACTTTAGCCACCCGCGTTCCAGCCCAAGGCACACACTTGCAGCGGGAGGCTGGGAGGCATCCCGCCCCAGAGCAGGTGAGATGGAAGGTCGCTGGCAGCCACGCTGGGGAAATAAAATCTGCCGCCACAAAGGAAGAAATGTGAATAATGGCTCCAGCAGAAAGCCTGGGCCGATGACAGCGGAATGAGGCGCCCAGAATGCCAAGGGGGACATGTTTCCGCCTGGGGTCCCAAGCTAGCAGTGACGGGCAAGGGGCATCAGGCGTTTGCAGACGTACGGCATCTCGAGCCGTTGAGGTTGCCTGTGTGCTCTTCCTCGAAACGGGGACGGAAGGATGTGTCCCCAGATGAAGCCAAGGAAGAGGAAGATGTGGTCTCCAGAAACCGGGGCTGTCCACACATCGGCAGGCAGGAAGCCGGGGCTCTGGACCACAGCGGGCTTCTGTTTCAGCGAGGGGTGTGTGGAAGCCAAGACTTAGCCGAGACAGCCACACAGGGGCAGCAGCTTGGCCCTAAAACCGTACACGCCTGGAAGACAGGCCAGGGAAGAGGGGAAGGCGGGATGATTACTCACTTGGGGAGGTTTGGAAAATCGTGAAGGAGCGTAGTCACGGGCTAGGACGTGGCTCGGCTGTGGATTATATTGACCTCCTGATGAACGCATTTAGCAAAATGCAGATCGTCCCAACGAAAATCGCTACATGAAGCAGGATAGGGTAGGGGATGGGAAACGTCCCTTTTTCCATGGTGGGGAGTTAACAGAAAATGTCTACATTGAAAAATCCTAAAGAAGCCATGTAAAAATATTATTTTAAAATGTAAAGAGCCCTGGCCGGTTTGGCTCAGCGGCTAGCACGTCGGCCCGTGGACCAGAGAGGCCCGGGTTCGGTTCCCGCTAAGGGCACGGACCTCGGTTGCAGTTTGTCCCCGGCCCCAGTTGGGGTCGTGTGAGTGGCAACCAGTCGATGTGTCTCTCTCATATTGATGTCTCTCTCTCTTCCTCCCTCTCTCCCTCTCGCTCTATCTGAAGATAAATGCAAAAATGTCCTCGGGTGAGGATTTAAAAAAATAAAAAATATAAATAAATAAAATATAGAGAAAAGAACCAGCTAAAAATGTCTGGAGAGCGTTCCTGAGGAAGGGGAAGAGGGACACAGAGGACGCCTGCTTTTATAAGACTGGTAGAAATGATTTTTGTGCACATATAATATTGCCAAAAATGAACAGAAAAGATCTGGGCACAGAAATGTGTCAGATGGTTAAAGATGTCTCTGGAACTGTTGTTGTGGCCGGTGGTGGTGTTTCCAGTAGGGGACTTCTCACACTGGTCAGGGTCACATTGAATCGCCCCGTTCCTGAGCCTCACCCCCCAAGATTTTTGCTATTAAAACAGAGAATTGGGATATTACATAAAATAGGTTGAAATCAGTGCCCTAGCCTGGCTGGTGTGGCTCAGTGGACTGAGCATCCTCCCACGGACTGAGAGGTCCAGGTTCAATTCCCGGTCAGGGCACACGCCCGGGTTTCAGCCTCGATCCCCAGTGGGGGGCGTGCAGGAGGCGGCCAATCGATGTTTCTCACATCCATGTTTCTATCTCTCTCTCCCTTCCTCTCGCTCTAAAAAATCAATACAAACCTATTAAAAATAAATAAATAAGAGTTAGTTTTAAGAACCCAAATCAGAAAACTGTAAGTAGTTTCCCCTGGGTTTGTTTTATTTTTATAGGAAATATTCAAGCTATATTGCTAGCAAAAAATCAAGAGAACAGTATGCACTGGAGGATATAATTTTTAAAAATATAGCCCTGGCCGGTTTGGCTCAGCGGTTAGAGTGTCGGCCTGCGGTCCAGAGAGACCCAGGTTCGGTTCCCACTAAGGGCACGTACCTCGGTTGCAGTTTGTCCCCTGCCTGGTTGAGTCGTGCGGGAGGCAGCCACTCGATGTGTCCCTTTCATATCGATGTTTCTCTCTCTCTGTTTCTTCCTCTCTCTCCCTCCCACTTTATCTAAAAAAAATAAAAAATAAAATAATAATTATATATATATATATATATATACACACACACACACACACGTATCTAGGCACATGAGGGATATCTCTGTTAGGATCAGCTGATGTTGGGAGGCGTGGTTACGTGAGAAGGAGAACTGGAGAATGCAGCTAGGGAATGAGAGGAAGACCTGCTTTCTCTATATACCTCTTCGTAGATGTCTCATTTAAAAACACCTTATGAACTCACTGGGTTGATGTTCAAGTAAGATACATTTTGGTCATGGCGAGGAAATCCAGTAAGTAAATTTTTACCATAAATGTTTCGTATCATGTGCAATGTTATATATAAAGAAATGTTTATATGCGTCTCATCGTTCTGACAGAAGATACACACGCAGAGGAAGTTTGCAACGTGGAGATGTAAAGTGTCGGTTTCTTTGGGGATATGATGAGCTGAGTGCCCATGGGCTATCTGGAGTCTGGAGTTCATTTAAGTCACCTGGGCTGGAGACACAGCAAGTGCTGCTGAAGCCATGAGGTCCCCCAGGGACATGTTGGAGTGGGGGAGAGGGAGTTGGGGGGAACCAACAGGAAATGAAGGAACAACGCAGGAAGAGAGATTGAGATGAAGGCAAAGAACGTAACAGTATGAGTCACAGTACCTTCCACACACACGGCCCTGGATTAGGAAAGCTGTTCTGCGGAAGGGACAGTCACAACTGGCAGTGCTGAACTCCGCTGGCCCCCAAATCCTCTGCCCTGCACAGCTGATGGGTTCTGCATGGGTACCAGACATCTATCCATCTATCCATCCATCTATCTATCTCTATCTATCTATCTATCTATCTATCTATCTATCTATCTATCTATCCATCTATCCATCTATCCATCTATCCATCTATCTATCCATCTATCCATCTATCCATCTATCATCTATCTATCCATCTATCCATCTATCCATCTATCTATCCATCTATCCATCTATCATCTATCTATCTATCCATCTATCTATCCATCCATCTATCTATCTATCTATCTATCTATCTATCTGTCATCTATCTGTCATTTATCCATCTACTTTCCATATATGTTTGAGAGAGAAAGAGTGAGAAGAAGCAGCCCTGAATTTCAGAAGAGGACATGAGGGGGTACTAGCAGGATGAAGTAACAGGAGGGACTATGAAGGAAAAAATACAAAACAAAACAAACCAGAACCTGTGCACAGAGAGAAAAGCCAGTTGGTAAAAAGGAAAACATAAAACCAGAAATATCAGCCTCCTTAAAGAGGAGTGTCCACTTTAATGAAAAAAAAAATTTTCTTTATTGATTTTAGAGAGAGAGGAAGGGAGAGGGAGAGAGAGATAGAAACCTCGATGAGAGAGAACATCGATTGGCCGCCTCCTGCATGCCCCCCACTGGGGATCAGGCCCACAACCTGGGCATGTGCCCTCACCGGGAATCGAACTGGCGACCTCTTGGTGCGTGGGTCGATGCTCAACCACTGAGCCACACCGGCCGGGCATCAACTTTAATGAAAGCACAGTTATGAGGAAATCTCTAAACTCAACATGCTGAAATCCTTTTTATGCTGTCATTTTAAAACACCCTGACTCCGATAACTAGACAAAGAACTTAGATGAGCTAACCGATCGCACTGACGTCAGGAGTTAAGCATGATTACATTTGACACAGCTCGGTTCTGTGTCAGGACAGGTTGCACTGTTCTGTCAGCCCTCCATTCAGGTAAAAATATAACGTCTTAAAATTATTCCACTCTAACAGGAATGTCCGGCCTTCTGGGGCGAGGCTCATGAAACATATTTTAGATAATTATGAAAAGTCACAAATACGACTAATGTAAGAGAAACTGATGGCTTATGAATTTTACTTACTGCTAATTATGACAGATATAACGGATTTAAAAATAAACCTCTGCTGGGGGGAGGAGTGAGATCGGGAGGCGGGTGTCTGGGGGGGGGGGGAGGAGAAACATCTGTAACAAAAATAAATCAATAAAAATTGCAAAACAAATAAATAAATAAAAATAAACCTCTGCTGTTTTGAGGCGTTGCTTTGTTTCGTGTTTCAGCCTTAAACCCAGTCGTTTGTTTTACAGGGCACAGAACCTTCGGCACAATTCCCACCGTCCGGGACAGAAGTCTCTCCGACGTCTTCCCTCCGCAGTGGTTCAGATGATGTTTTCTGGTCGTCTTCACATGTGAAATAAAACAGGGAGGCCTGTTCGGGGCTCGACAGTGGCAAACTGAGACGATCCCCAGAGAGCAGTTGAATTAACGGCGGATCTCCAGGACGGATCTGCAAAGTCCCTTTCTCCTCGAAAGGCAACATATTCACAGGTTCCAGAGATCAGGACGGGGACATCCTTGGGGGCCCCCCACAGCGGGGAGGATCTAAAACAACTGGAAAGCAAGCCTCAGGCTGTGGTGGGAGCATACATTAGCAAACACTTTGGAGAGGGGCTAGCGACTGCAAAAGCCACACAACTATTAACTCGGACCCAGCAACACCACTCTAGACAGAGACCCAGCATAAACATGCACATATGGGCACCAAAGACACGGAACGCAATTTTCACATCAGTACCATTCAGAATAGCTGCAAACTGCAAGCTACCAGATGCTATCAAAAGTAAAATGGACAACTCAACTGTGGTATAGCCGTACAATGTAGCACAATGAACGTAAACGATTTACAAATACACACAATAGTATGGCTACAACGCAGAAAAACTTTGCTAAGCAAAAGAAGCCAGACACGAGAGTACCCATGGCATGTATGAACCCATCATGAGAAGGAGACAGTCAAAACAGGGACATGTGCCCTGCTTACCCTCAGAGTTTGGGAAGGAGTCGAATATAGAAACACATTCTACTCTGGAGTAGAAATTCTCTGGTTCTCTGGCCTTCCGAAAGAGAGGCTTCTGCGAGCACCAGTCTCTTGCTTGGCCCTTACCGCGCAAACCCCCGGGGGGCGTGAATTTACCCAGCTGCTGAATCTGAGATAGACTACCAGACAGGGTGGGCTAGCTCCTCTCTTCCCCTTCCTTCTGAGCACAGACACAGCAGTTCACATTCTGTGTCTCCGAGGTTACAGGGACAAGGGTCCCTGTGGGGAGGCCCGCAGTTTGAGGGGTTGCTTGGGACTGTGACTGTTCTGTGGTCTCCCCTGAATTTAGGGCTTGGTATCCGCTGATCTATTCTTACCGACCCCCAAGCCCCTTTAAACAGTGATGAAACTGATATCTCGATCTCCTAGCTGCCTGAAATGTTTGTTTCTTTCCCCTTTTTTTAAGAACGCTGGCAGAAAAAAAGTTTGCTTTTTATTACGTCCCTTCAAACGCCACTCAAAGTAAAGCATCGTTGTGACTGCGATGTGTTTTTGTTTCCTGGCATTACAGTCCCACCGTATAGGTTTAATTCTAAACCCTTTGCTTTTCCCTGGATCTTTGCTGCCTGGGAAACAATTACATTGGCTTTCAGGGTCCAAGATTTAGCTCACATCCTTTGCGTAGCACGTGAATTCAACTCGAACATTCTCATGTGGCCACGGTGTGTAAGAGACACTGGGCGAGACTTGGGAGATAGAAGGAGTTGTGTTCCTAATGCAGTGCTGGTATCCCAGACACTTTTTATTAAATTTCCTGATGGAAACGTATTTCAGGTTCTGATGTCAGCAACGTTAATGGAAAAAGAGCCTCAGAAATTTGCTCGTTGTGCTTGGTTAAATGCAAAAAGTACTCTTTCTCAGTTTTATATTCCAATGCATCATACAAAGATATACATGTCTCATTTTAATTAGCTTATCATCTTATGTTTCTTTTATTATTAGCTGATTGTGGAGTGAGAGAGCTAACCATTACAAACCATTGTACATCATTATTTAAGCGAAGGAGAATTAAAAGCAAAGACAAAGAAGCAAGCAAAAAAAAACCAGTCCAGGTCCTTTGCATGAAGAGAATGGCACCAGGTCCTTCTCTTTTTTAATTGAGATATAACTGATATGTATCATTACATTAGTTTCAAGTGTACACATATAGGGAAGTGATCACCACAGTAAGTCTAGTTAACATCAATCAGCACATATAGTTACACCTTTATTTTCTTAGGATACCTTTTAAGATGTACTCGCTCAGCAATTTTCAAATATACTGTAACAGTATCATTCCTTATAGTCAGCATGCTGTATATTACATGCTAGGATTATTTACTTTCTAACTGGATGTTGGTACCTTTTGACTACCTTAACCCATCTTACCCAACCCTCCCTCCTTCTCCCCTCCCCCACACACCCACCTCTGGCAACCCCCAATTTGTTCTCTGCATCTCTGAGTTCACTTTTTGTTGTTATGTTTTTAGATCCCACGTATAACAGAGCTCCTGTGGTATTTGTCTTTTCTGTCTGACTTATTTCACTTAGCACAATGCCCTCAAAGGCCATCCAAGTTGTAACAAATGGTAGGATTTCCATTTTTATCGCCGAAAGCTTATTGTTATTTCATTGTACATATGTACCCCATTTTGTTTATCCATTCATCCACTGATGGACACTTGCGTTGTTTCCATGTCCTGGCTGTTGTAAATAATAGTGCTATGAATATGGTGCTGTAGATATCTTTCCGAGTTAGTGTTTCTATTTCCTTCGGTAAATTACTGGAAGTGGAATTGCTGGTTACAGTAGCCTATTTTTAGTTTTTTTTTTAGGAATATCCATACTCTTTTCCATGGTGACTGCACCAACAGTGTCTAAGCATTCACTTTTCTTCACAACCTTACCAACACTTGCTATTTCTTGTCTTTTGATAATAGCCATTTGAATAGGTGTGAGTTGCCCAGCTGGTGTGGCTCAGTGGTTGGGCATCGACCCATGCACCAAGAGGTCCCCTGTTCAATTACCAGTCAGGGCACATGCCCAGGTTCTGGGCCAAATCCCCAGTGAGGGGCATGCAGGAGGCAGCCAATCGGTGTTCTCTCTCATCAATGTTCCTATCTCTCTCTCGCCCTTCTTCTCTTTCTAAAATCAATAAAGAGCAGAAGGGAAGGAGGGAGGGGAGAGAGAGAGAGAGAAACATCAATTGGTTGCCTCCCGAATGTGTCCCAACCAGCGCCAAGGATTGAACCTGCAGCCAAGGTATGTGTCCTTGACCAGAAATCAAACTTGCAACCCTTTGGGGCATGGGCCGACACTCTAACCACTGCACCACAGCAGCCAGGGTGGATTGTTTTTTAATTTTTCTTTCCAAAAGTTTGCTATTAGTGTAGAGAAATGCAACTGATATTTGTATATTGACTTTGTATCCTGTAAGTTTACTAAATTTATTGATTCTAACAGTTTGTTTTTTTGTGGCGTCTTCAGGGTTTTCTATATATAATATTTTATCTGTAAATAGTGACAGTTTTACTTCTTCCTTTCCAATATGGATGCCTTTGATTTCTTTTCTTGCCTAATTGCTCTGGCTAGGATTTCCAATACTATTGTGAATAAGAGTGGCAAGAGTGGGCATCCTTGTCTCGTTTCTGATCTTACAGGAAAAGCTTTCCGGCTTTTCACCATTGGGTATGATGTTAGCTGTATGCTTATGACATACATGGCTGTAATTAGGCAAGTTCCCTCTATACCCACTTTGTTGAGAGTTTTTATTATCAATGACTGTTGACTTTTCTCAAATGCTTTCTCTTCACATACTGAGATGACCATGTGATTTTTACTCTTCATTGTGTTAATGTGGTATATCACATTGATTTTACAGCTATTGTAGCATTCTTGCATTCCTAGTTGATCACAGTGTATGATCCTTTTAATGTAATGTTAAATTCAATTTGCTGATATTTTGTTAAGGATTTTCATCTATGTTCATCAGGGATATTAACCTGTAATTTCCTTTTCTTGTAGTGTCCTTGTCTTGCTTTAGTATCTGGGTGATATTAGCCTCATAAAATGAGTTTCAAAGTGTTCTCTCATCATCTGTTTTTTGGAAAGAGTTGAGAAAGATTGACATTCTTCTTTAAATGTTCAGTAGAATTTACTAGTGAAGATATCTGGTCCTGGACTTTGTTGGGAAGTTTTTTTATTACTGATTCAGTCTTCTTCCTAGTAATGTCTGTTCATATTTTCTGTTTTTTCATGATTCAGTCTTGGTAGGTTGTATGTTTCTAGGAATTTATCCATTTCTTCTAGGTTGTCTGATTTGTGGTGTGTAATTGTTCATAGTATACTCTTAATGCAATTTTCGTTTCCATGGTATCCGTTTCAACATCTCCTCTTTCAATTCTGATTTTGAGTCTTCTGTTTTTTCTTAGTGAGTCTGGCTAAGGCTTTGCCTATTTTGTTATCTTTTCAGGAAACCACCTCTTAGTTTAATTGTTTTTTCTATTGTTTTTTTTTTAATTTGTCTCTATTTTATTTATTTCCATTCTTATCTTTAGTTTTTACTTTCTACTAACTTTGGGCCTCATTTGCTTTCCCTTTTCTAGTTGCTAGAAGGTACACTTAGGTTGTTTATTTGAGAGCTATCTTGTTTCTTTTTTTTTTTTCTTGTTTCTTTTTTTTTATTAATGTGTTTTTGTTACAGATGTTTCTCCTTTTTCCTCCACTGACACCCTCCTCCCCTTCCCCCCCACCCCATCCCACCATTGTTGTCCACGTTCATCAGTTATGCATACATGCACATAAGTTCTGTGGTTTATCTCTTCCCTCCTCCCTCACCCCCTCTTCTAAGGGTTGTCAGTCTGTACCCTACATCCACGTCTCTGGGTCTACCCTGTTCCTCAAACTGTTATGTTCATTATATTCCACAAATAAGTGAGATCATGTGATATTTGTCTTTCTCTGCTTGGCTTGTTTCGCTTAGGATAATACTCTCCAGGTCCCTCCATGTCGTCTCAAAAAATAAGAGATCTTTCTTTCTTATAGCTGCATAGTACTCCATTGTGTATATGTACCACAGCTTTTTTATCTACTCATCTACTGATGGACACCTGGGCTATTTCCAGATCTTAGCTATTGTTAATAGTGCTGCTGTGAACATAGGGGTATATATATTCTTTCTGGTTGGTGTTTCAGGGTTCTTAGGGTATATTCCTAGAAGTGGGAAACTGGGTCAAATGGCAGTTCAATTTTTAACTCTTTGAGGTAACACCATAGTGTTTTCCACAGTGGCTGCACCAGTCTGCATTCCCACCAGCAGTGTACTAGAGTCCCCTTTTCTCCACACCCTCGCCAACACTTGTTGCTTGATGATTTGTTGATGGCGGCCATACTGACAGGTGTGAGATGATACCTCATAGTTGTTTTAATTTGCATCTCTCTGATGATTAGTGACATTGAACATTTTTTCATATGTCTCTTGGCCATTTGTATGTCCTGTTTGGAGAGGTGTCTATTTAGTTCCTCTGCCCATTTTTTAATTGGGTTGTTTGTCTCCCTTTTGTTGACTTGTATGAGCACTCTACATACTTTGGAAATTAACTCCTTATCTGATGCATCATTGGCGATTATGGTCTCCCATATAGTGGGATCCCTTTCCGTTTAGATGGTTGTTTCCTTTGCTGTGCAGAAGCTTTTTAGTTTGATGTAGTCCCATGTGTTCATTTTATCCTTTTTTCTGTTGCCTTAGGTGTTGTTTCAGTGAAAATTCTGCTGCGTATGATGTCTGAAATTTTGTTGCCTGCATTTTCTTCTAGAATTTTTATGGATTCATGAGTCACATTTAAGTCTTTTATCCATTTTGAGTTAATTCTCGTGTATGGTGTAAATTGGTGGTCTAGTTTCATTTTTTTGCAAGTAGCTGTCCAATTTTCCCAACACCATTTATTGAAGAGACTGTCTTGGCTCCAGTGTATGCTCTTGCCACCTTTGTCAAATATTAATTGAGCATATTGTCTTGGGTCAATTTCTGGGTTCTCTATTCTGTTCCACTGATCTATCTGCCTATTCTTGTGCCAGTACCAGGCTATTTTGATTACAGTAGCTTTGTAGTATAACCTGAAATCCGGTAATGTGATCCTTCCTACTTTGTTCTTCTTTTTCAAGATTGCTGTAGCTATTTGGGGTCTTTTTTGGTTCCATATAAACTTTTGGAATGTTTGTTCTAGTTCTCTATCTTGTTTCTTTATGTAGACTTTTTACTGGAGATCTTTCTTGTTTCTTGAGATAGGCATTTATCACTAAGAACTTTCCTCACAGAACTTCTTTTGCTCCCAGCCATATATTTTGGTATGTTGTATTTCTATTTTTATTTGTGTCAAGGTATTTTTATTTATCTTTTGTTTTCTTCTTGACCTAGTAGTTGTTCAGTAACATGTTTTTTAATATCCACATATTTGAATGTTCTAGGTTTCTTCTTGTAATCAACATCTAGTGTCACACCAATGTGGAAAAGGTGCTTGATAGGATTTCAATATTCTTAAATTTATTAAGATTTGTTTTGTGGCCTAACATATAATCTCTTCTGGACAACGTACCATGTGCACTTGAAGGATGTGTATTCTGCTGTTTTTACACGGAATGTTCTGCAGATGTCTGTTTAGCTCATCTGCCCTAACACGTCATTTAAGATCAATGTGTTCTCACTGATTCTCCTGTCTCAATACTCTACCCATTGAGGAAAGCGGGATATTAAATTTCCCTATTATTATTGTATTGCTGTATATTTCTCCTTTTAGGTCGTTCATATTGCTTTATATATTAGGTGCTATTATATTGGGTGCACAGATATTTATAAATGTTATATCTTCTTGTTGCATTGACCCCTTTATCATTATATAATGACTCCTTTGTCTCTTTTCACAGTCTCTGTCTTAAATAGTCTGTTGTTCGGATACAAGTATAGCTAACTACTGCAGCTCCCTTTCCGTTTCCATTTGCTTGGGACATTTTTTCCATCCTTCCCTTTTGCACTGTGTGTCTTTCCATCTGAAGTGAGTGTAAAGAGTGTAGGCAGTATATGGGGTGGGGGGGATGGGGAGGAGGGTGTCAATGGGGAAAAAAGGAGAAACATCTGTAACAAAAATAAATGAATAAAACAAACTTAAAAAAATAAAAAGAGTGTAGGCAGTATAGAGATGTCTTGTTTTATTTTTATTTATTTTTTTATCCATTCAACCATTCTGTCTTCTGATGGACAATTTGGTCCATTTATATTTGAGATAATGATTGACAGATATGTTTTTATTGCCATTTTATTTGTTGTTTATGGCTGTTTTGCAAATCCTTTTTTTCTTCATTTGATCTCTTTCTTTGTGATTTGATGATTTCTATAGTGTTCCTTTCTTTTCTTTTGTGTATCTACTCTAGGTTTTTGCTTTGAGTTTACCATAAGGATCATAAAAAAATTATGTTCATAATAGTCTATTTTAAGTTGATAACAACTTAAGTTTGAACACACTCTGAGGTTCTATATCTTTACTCCCCTCCAACATTTTATATGTCACAATTTACATATTCTTATCTAAAAGTAACAAATTATTTTAGTTATAATTATTTTACTGCTTTTGTCTTTTAATATTCCTACTAGCTTTGCAAGTGATCAACCCACATACCTTTACAATGGATTGTTCTGAATTTTACTATATATTTCCCTTTACCAGTTAGATTTATACTTTCATGTTTTTCTGTTAGTAATTAGGACTCTTGTTTCAGCTTCAAGAAGTCCCATGAACATTTTTTGTAAGGCTGGTCTAGTAGGGATACATTGTTGTAGCTTTTGCTTGTCTGGAAAACACTTCCTCTCTCAATTCTGGACAACTTTGCTGAATACAGTATTCTTTTTTTTTTCCTTTATTAACCTTTAGAGAGAGAGGAGGGAGAGGGAGAGATAGGTACATTGATGAGAGAGAACATCAATTGGCCGCCTCCTGCATGCCCCCACTGGGGATCGGGACCACAACCTGGGCATGTGCCCTGACCGGGAATCAAACCAGCGACCTCTTGGTGCAGGGTCGACGCTCAACCACTGAGCCACACTGGCCAGGTGAATACAGTATTCTCAATTGGCAGTGTTTTTGTCTCAGCGTTTGGAATACATTGTGCCACTCCCCTCACACGCACACTTCCTGCTGAAGGATCTGTTGATAGTCTCATGGCTGTTCCTTTGTATTCCACAGTTGTTCTGTTTTTCTCTTGCTGCTTCCAGAGGCTCTCCTTGTTTTGACATGTTGACATTTTAATTATAATGTGTCTTGGTGCAGGTTTGGGTTCATCTTAGTTGGAACTCTCTGGATTTCTTCCCCAAATTAGGGAAGTTTTCAGACATTATTTCTTTAAATAAACTTGCTTCTCTTTCTTCTCTTTCTGGGATCCTTATGCAAATGCTGATATGCTTGATGTTGTCCAATAAGTTCTTCAAGCTATCTTCAGTCTTTTTTGTGTCCTCATTCTCTCTCTCTCTCTCTCGGCTGCTCTGTGGATGAGTTCTACTGTCTGGGAGTCCACTCGTTTGCCTTTTGTTTTGTTTTGTTTCCACGAGTCTGCTGTGGAACCCCTCTATTGTATTTTTTTTTTCATTTATTGTATTCTTCAACTCTGTGACTTCTATTTGGTACTTTCTTATATTCTCTACATCTTTCTTGAAATTCTTCCTTTGTCCATCCATTCTTCTCCTGAGCTCAGTTGGCATCTCTATGGCTGTTATTTTAGACTCTGTATCAGGTAAATCACTGATTTCTGACTCATTACATTCTCTTTCTGAGGTTTTATATTGTTCTTTTGTTTGGCATATATTCCTTTCTTCTTCTTCTTCTTCTTCTTCTTCTTCTTCTTCTTCTTCTTCTTCTTCTTCTTCTTCTTTGACTCACTCTCTCTGTTGGTTTCTATGCATTAGATAAAACAGCCACTTGTCCCAGTCTTTAAGGAGTGACCTCACGTAGGAGATGAACCTCATTGTTCAACTCTGCCCTAGCTTTGGGTCTGTCTCAACCTCTGATTTTCCTAGTAGCCTACTGTATTCTCAGTGACTCCCAGTAGTTGAGGGTGTGTCGAGTCCTATCAGTCTTCCAGAGGGAAGGATCTCAGTCAGCATCTAGATTCAGGCTGATTGGAAGCCAGACCTTTAAGCAGCAGCCTTTAAAGTGTACAAATACAGCTCTTTCAGGCTCCTGGGAGGTGGGCATTTCTGTCCGCTCCCTCTGCGCTGAGCCCTGGGGTGACAGCCAGTTAATAACTGTTTCCTTGTTTGCTACAGTTCGCTTACACCCATGAACACAAGTCCACGGGCCACTGGAGCCAGGCTATTAATGGATGTGTCCTCTGGGGAGCGGCCACCACAGCTGGAGGGCCAGATGGGTGCAAGCTCTTAGAGACCAGTGGTCCAGGGTGGGCAGAGGGGGAGGTCAGGCACATTGCACACCCTCCAAGCTTTGCAGAGGGGATTCACGTTGGCCCTTAGATGTGGTTGACCTAGAACCCTGCCCCACACCCTGTCACTGTGAGGATAAGCTACGGAGATAAGGGATTAGGCCTGTTTCAGAGCGAGACTGGGCATTTCGGGGGCAGCCTCCCTGCTGTGCTGGTGGGTGTAGCTGGCTGAGAACTCTTACAGTGTGTGGGACCTGCTCACATAAGCCCCGCTGGCCACCAGAGCCTGGTGATCAAGGGGTGTCCCCTGAGCAGCAGCCACAGAAACGGTGGCACCAGAATGTACATAGCTCCTTCCTGGGAGAGCTCAGTGACCTCCTGGGAGAGCTCAGTGACCTCCAGCGAGGCGGAGGAATAGCGTCAGGACGGTGCCTGTGCGCGGCATCTTTGCAGAGTGCGTAGTAGGCCCCAGATGTGTGTTCAGCCAGGTCCCTCCCCTCAGGCCAAAGCTTTCAGAGAAGCATAAATGGGCCCCTCCCCAGAAAGGGGGGCGGGTTCCAGCTCTCTGCTCTGCGCCCCGGGAGGTAGCCAGGTAGTGTTTAAAGCACTATTTCTGTTTGCTGCAACCTTGTGGACAGGAGCCCGACTGACTTTCAACGCTTACTGCTTAGTGGGCTTTCTTCTCAGGTGCAGGTCTTAAAAGTGGGGTGGCAGATGTGGGGTTCACACCCTTTGCCGCTCCGAGAGCACAGGGTCCCTCATGGTTGTGAGTAACCAGGCCGGGAGCGGGTTTATGGAGAGATCGTATCTCAGCCTCTCCTGGCTGTTCTGACATGGGTTTCTTCTCATTTGTCTGATGTGCAGAAGTCGCGTCTATGTTTGGGGTCTCCTCAGGGAGAAATTGTTCTACGTGTGTCTGTAGATGTGGGGTGTCTGCAGGAGGAGGGGATGTCAGGGTCCTACGTTGCTGTCTTGAACCAAAATCCAGCAACGCACTTTTAAAGCTTTAGTTCCTGATTATTAACTAAATCTGCTGACAGAGTATTAAATAAATCTGCTAAGGAGTGAGTAATAATAGACCTCCAGAGTCTCTGTGCTTCTGGAGGTCCCAGAAGTAAAGCTTGATGATGGTAAGAACCTTCTGAGAATATTAAACATTGTGTTTATCGGTAATGCCTCGCAATGAGACTGGGTCTCTGCATTGACGATTAGGAACAGTCCTTCCAGAGACCTGGATCTCTCTGTGAACCTCAACTATCTAGGATCCCATGGGCTTTCTCCTCTGCCCAGTCACGGGACCCGTAAAAGTGGAGAGGAAATATTAGTCAGAGGGATTTGAAACCCAGGAAGCAAGAGAGATCACGAGAGGAGTCCTAGCTGCTCTGATTGTTTCCAATCCCTTCGTCCCGGGAACGTATGGCTGTAATTACTGAACCACTGTGGGCAATCGTCAGGAAACCATGGAAAACAGGACAGGGGCCAGGAGACTGCAGAATGGAAAATGTTGCTCCAGTTTTCAGAAAGAGAAGAAGGTAGGTTTGTTGAATCACAGATCAGAGAGCTTGACAGAAGTCCTAGAAGAGATCATTTTTTAAAAGACTAATAGACACTTAGAAAAGGAAGCAGTTGGGGAATTAGAACGGCTTCATCAAGGACATGTTACTGAAAACGAACTTCATTTCTTGTTTTTTTTTTTAACAGGATTATTCCATTGGCAAGGGGAGGGAGGAATATTATAAACTAGATTTCAACAAGTTATATAAATTGTTGCACAATAGCCTCAGGCCCATGGTGGAGGGGTAGGCTGGATACTCGAACCATTGGCTGTCACTGACCCATGGTATCCCCATCTAAAGGCTGCAGATTTACCTAGTGACGGGCTGTAGTTCTTTCTCCTTGGCTTTATTCTCGATCATTTTCTATGATTTTGACAAAATTCGATAGCGTGCTGTTGTCATCAGATTTCAGATGAAAGTTACAAATCCTTAAGCATCTATCTCTCTGTCTTTGAGAGAGAGTAACCCTAGCTGAATTGTTACTACCTGCGTTGGTATAGATTGTGCTATATGGAGTAAATCCAAACCTTCTCTAGCCATAACTGATGGGCCGAGATGAGAGTGCATGAACCATAGTGAATATTCACGTAATCAACCTAGGGAGATAGCAGGACTGCCTTGGAGATGGCTTACACCCCACGATGTTCCCTGAGGGGCTCCTCATATTAGATGTACACAAACAGACCCAATCAAATATTGTCATTGCAAAGAGCAAATACTAAAATAAAGAATAAATTTATGCCCAGCCAGTGTGGCTCAGGGGATTGAACACCGTCCCATGGACTCAGAGGTCCCGGTTGGATTCTGGTCAGGACACATATCCGGGTTGCAGGCTCGATCTCCAGTAGGGGGCGTGCAGGAGGCAGCTGATTGATGTTTCTCTCTCACATGGGTATTTCTATCTCCCTCTTCCTTGTTCTCTCTCTAAAAAAATCAATTAAAAAAAAAAAAAAACATTTAGCCCACCCGGTGTGGCTCAGTGGCTGAGCGTCGACCCATGCACCAAGAGGTCGCCGGTTCGATTCCCGGTCAGGGCACATGCCCAGGTTGTGGGCCCGATCCCCAGTGGGGGGCATGCAGGAGACAGCCAATCGATGTTCTCTCTCATCGATGTTTCTAGCTCTCCCTCTCCCTTCCTCTCTCTCTAAAAAATCAATAAAGAAAAAAAAAAAGATACTATTTTTTAAAAAATAAAAATAAAAACATTTTAAAAAACATTTAAAAAGACAATACATTTCTTTTCTAATTTTGTTTTTTCAAAACAATTTTATATCTTTCAAGATTACAGTTGTCAATAATTTTTATTTTTGTAAGCAATAACATTCTCTACACAAATATGCATACGTTTCTCCTTTAAATACAGCGTAAGGAATGTTTTCTTCCAGGTGGCGACCACATTCCCCATTAGTCTCTCTCACGGCCCAGGTGCTGAAAGCCGGCACCCACAACCAGAACTGAACACATGTTCTTCCATAGTCCACAGAAATGGGGTGTTGGCTTTAAAATGTTGATTTTTTTATTGTTTATTTTTTCCAGGTTTATTGAGGCGGCACTGACAAATACAATTATAACATGTTTACAGTGTGCAGTCTGATGTTTGACATATATATTCATGTGAAAGGATCCCACAGTAAAGAACCATTTTATTTGCACAGTTTGAGAATCGGGCCCTTCTTAGGCCTGTTGTTTTAAGAGCAGTAGAACCCAGAAGGACAGTCCTTGCAATCCTTAGCAAGGTTCAGGGGACTGGCTTACCCCACGCCTCGGATGTGCAAGGATTATACAAAGCCAGAAGGACGGTTACTGTGACGGACTACAGGATTAAGACTTTGAAAAAGGCAACGCATTGGAATAATGAGTCAAAGAGAAGAAAATGAGTTTAAAGGGGGAAAGTGACGAGAAGCTATTTTTTGAGTTTCTGTTGCCAGTCAGGTACTTTAGACCCGCAATTTTATTTCACAGGAACAAATGTAAGGTTTACCCCCGGTCAGGGCAGATTTACAGTGAGGCTGGTGCATTTTAGTTTCGGGTGTCTTATCTGCATGGACCCCTTCCAAAGCTGCCACGTAAGGCATCAGTGATAGGGTCCCTCCCCCACCAAAAAAATAGAGGATGCCCAATTAAATTTGAATTTCACTAAATAATAAGTTAATTTACATATATCCCTATGTAAGTGTGTCCTATATTTTTTTATGTTTTTATTGATTTTTTAGAGAGAGAGGAAGGAAGAGAGAGATAGAAACATGGATGAGAGAGAACATCGATTGGCTGTCTCCTGCACGCCCCTCACTGGGGATCGGGCCCACAAACTGGGCATGTGCCCTGACAGGGAATGGAACTGGTGACCTCTTGGTGCAGGGTCGACGCTCAACCACTGAGCCACACCAGCTGGGCAGGAGTTAATTTATTAAAATAAAAATATTATTTTCTAGATGTGTGATGTTTCTAACAAGAGTAGTCATGATTTATATATGTATAGATCATGGTAATTTTTTCTAATTATAAATATTTGAACTTTTGTATATAATGTTTATTCATGGTGTATGCTTTCTCTAAAAAGACTCAAAATTGGATAAGCACTTGGCCCCGTAAGATTTGGGTCAGTCTCTGAAGAGAATAAACTAACAGAAGAAAACTGAAAGCTACAGCCAGTGACGAGCACGAACAGAGCAAAGTGGAGGAAACCGATGTTTCTGTGCGTCTATTGTGTTTTAGGTTCAGTGCTGACGATCGTGCATCGGTGCTAATATGTGTATGAAAAGCTTTCTGAATTCCAGGCGCTGTGGAAAGAGCTCAACCTACAGCCTCGCCTTTAGTCACCATGACGCTGGGAGGAAAGCTCTCCACAAGCGTTATCCCCACGCTGGAAGGGAACAGGCTCAGAAACGCCACGTACTTCACTCAGGTCACCCATTTGTTCATTGCTGGAGAGGAAGTCCAAACCCAGACCACTAAAACAGCCTCCCGCCCCCACTCATCGTCCTTCCTTGCACTTCGGAAGTCGGTCCTGTTCTTCTGCGTCGGTTCATTCTGGGACTTCCCTGAGTGATGGAGCAGGTGAATAGTTAACATTTTCATTACGCACAGACGGTGTGAGGTAACTTGAAAATTACCTTACGTTCAAATGTCTGTGCAGGACCATTTCAGTAGGTTTCATTTTGCTGTCACAGAGAAGCCTTTCCCCGCGTGGAGACCCTGGGACTTTGCCTGCAGTGGGACGGAGACCCTCATCGCGTCTCCATGAGAGTCCTGGTCCCGGAGCAGAGCCGCACGGAGCTCGGGGAGCTGGGAGGGAGGCGGTGCAGCCCCGGGGGCCATCGGGGCCAGCTGGCTGAGATGACATCTCGTGGGCCCACGCCAGGCTGGACTGAGCTTTCTGTCGTCCACGAGAGGCTTCCAAGGGGAACATGACTAATCTGGGTCAGTGGTTTTTGCAGCCAACTGGATAGAGTGGTGCTAGCTATTTTTTTTTTTTTTAATCTTTTCTAAAAATCCTACCAAAACTTAGAAAGGCCAAGTCCGTAGAGGATTTGGTTCAGGTCAACAACAGCCAAGACTGCAGCTGACCCTGCTCACTGGGCACGCAGGCGCTCCGCCCTTCGCGGGTCCACGCCGGGGTCAGGGTGGTGCGGCCCACGCACACCTCAGGAGAGCAGGAGGCAGAAGAGGGGGAAGGGCTGCAGGACGGCGAGGGCGACTGCAGACAACCACGTGGGCCACCAGGGTGCTGAGAGGGAGGCAGGAACCAGCGATAAATCTGGAAGGCAATGTTCCTGAAAAGGGGGAAAATGACATCGGTGAGAGAGAGCATCCGGGGAAGAAATGTCAAGAATCCTTTTTTAATATTAGAGGAAGGAGAAGACTCTACAGAACTTATGTAGAAAGTAACAGGGAAACCAGGGATCAGAACATGACAGGGAGAGACTTAATGCCACTGACAACCTCGCAGTGACCGTGTCCATGGGGTAGATGCTGCGAACTCGTCCTGAAGAGAAGATTCCACAGTTTTATTTTACTTTTTTTACTATTATTATTTTAATCCTCACCGAGGATATTTTTCTATTTATCTTCAGATAGAGTGGGAGGGAGAGAGAGAGAGAGAAAGAGAGAGAAACATCGACGTGAGAGAGATGTCAACAGGCTGCCTCCAGCATGACCTCAACCAGGGCCAGGGACGCACCGCAACCGAGGTACATGCCCTTGACCGGAATCGAACCCATGACCCATTGGTCCCCAGGCCAACGCTCTAACTGCTGAGCCAAACTGGCCAGGGCGGATGTCACAGTGTTAAAAGGTACTAAAGATAAAATAACACAATGTGAAACTTTTCTACATGATATCGAGACCGAAGCGTTCGCTTGAAGTGAGCGTATTTCCGTATTGGTAATTTCAAAATAATCACCAATAAATTGACAAACGTATGGAATTTTTTAAAAAATGGAAACATGAAAGGCACAGTGAGCCAAACAAGGAGGCAGGGTGGACCTTGCAGGGGGCAGAGTGTTCCGGACCAGACTGCGGATGGCTGGCCGGGAAAACAGCAAAACTGGAAGACTCTTCACCCCGCTGTCCAGTCTCTTCAACATTTGACGCAAGTTTCCTTTGAGTTCTGTCCAATGTCGCGTGCAGAGTGCTGTGGTCATGCTACATGTTTCACTCCTGACGCCAGGCTGCCTAAGTGACCAGGGGCTTCGGAGCAGCAAAGGGTTAAAATGGACATGTCGGGTCCGGCCGGTGTGGCTCAGTGGTTGAGCGTCGACCCATGCACCAAGAGGTCGCTGGTTCGATTCCCCGTCAGGACACATGCCCAGGTTGTGGGCTGATTCCCAGTGGGGGGCATGTAGGAGGCAGCCAATCGATGTTTCCCTCTCACATTGATGTTTCCATCTCTCTCTCCCTCTCCCTTCCTCTTTCTCTAAAATTAAAAATATAAAATAAATAAAAATAAAAAAATAAATCTACTAAGTTGAACCAGAAAAGTAATCTGCCTCTCTATGTGCCTCAAGCCAGCACATGCGGATTCCTTGAATGTGTAAACAGTCTAGTTTTTATTCAACAGGATATTTCTACGGATGTAGCTTTCCATAGGGGAAGGGAATTCTTTATCTGTTTTTGTTCGCCTGCTTTCTATGTCTGAGAAGCAAATTCTCTCTTATTCTCCTAAGCTGCAACAGAATGACTTCTACAATTTTGGTATGTGCTTTTCTGTCCAAGAAACGCTTAACAAACTGGACCAATTAAACACACTTTGGCAAACTGTGCTAATGACTATGCCTCTGCACTGTTTTATAAAACATTTAATAAAGTCACTGTTCTGAAACATAAAAATCTGCACAGGATTAGCTGGCAGCAACAAAATTAATCAATAAAGGAAAATCCTGAATATCCGAAAAAGGTAGAGCCCAATGGGCAAACTACCGGGTACCAGGCCGGGAGCGGCATGGAAACACACGCATGAGGCATCGCGGGGGGACACAGCTCAGAGAAAGATTCAGGAAGGGATTCTGGTGCACTGAGGTTCAGATAAAAGAAAGAGTTTTACACCCTTCAATACTGTTAGAATTTTTTCAACACCGAGTATTATTTCAACATCACGCAGAACCCTCACTATGTGCTCCAACAAAATCATCATATCGACCTTTCCTCCAGCTTGCAATGCCAGAGAGCTTTGTAGAGAATGCACACAGCAGCCAGCAGGCCCTCCGCTGCCAGGCCTTGCGGTGACCGGGTCAGTAGTCAGTGGCCCTTTGCCATTCACAATACCGTAGCATATCTGGGAAATTGGTCCTCTTGTCCCCCTCTGAGTGAGAATCCATTGCTTTCTGTCACCTTCTCAGCATGGCTTTCTCACACTCCAGAAAAAAATATGGGGTGTCTCTTAGTCACCAGTCAGTACACAGCCCGTTCTCTTGTCCAAGTCCAGCCCTGGAAGGACCACGTTCTTCCACTGAGGTGGCCAGCGTTTCTTGAACATCAGGGAGCTGAACGTGACTGCAAACCACAGTAACCCCCAGCACACCTAAGTGAAAAGCATCTCCCTGCTCAGCTTCTCCTTCGGCAGGTAGCTCGCTGGGAGATCTATGAGGAGAGAAGGACAGACCTCCAACAACTGCGGCCAAAGGGTCTTTTGAAAACTTTACAAAATACACGACTCACACAAGGGGCCCCAAAAGCTTGAACTGCATTAGCTTTGCAGGAAACTTTGCCTCTGGGTGGCTGCATGCGTACAAGATCTGAAGCTGGCGTGAAAGTGAGCCAATTGCTGGCTCTGCATAGACACACGAGCACGAAGCGAATGCTCACGGCTGCCTCTGCTGAGATCCTGTGGTTGATTGTTACTCAACATTGCAGCAGGGCTGACGGATGAATATCAGCAATGAGATGTCATCTGTGTTCTCCCAGTTCACTTCTTTCACTCTTTAAAATGTTGCTAGTGTTAAGCATAAGGTCCCAGCCCTGGTCAGGTAACTCAGTGGGTTGGAGCATCGTTCCCACACACTGAGGTTGCAGGTTCAATTCCAGGTCAGGGTACATACAAGAATCAACTAATGAATGCATAAATGAGTGGAATAACAAATCAAAGTTTCTCTCTTTCTCTCTCTAAAATCAATTTTTTTTTTTTTAAAGCATAAGCTGGAATGCCTAGGAGGATTCCAAAATGGCGGCGGAGTGAATGGGAACTACACAGACCACCTCTCAGGACCAAAATGGAATTACAACTAAAATAAACACAAATTGGCAGGAAAAAGCAACAGAAAAGCAGCTGGAGAAACCCCATATAGCCAGGGACAGAAAAAGAACACTAAATCGAGCCGGGTAGGAACTGTGGAGGTGCGAGAGGGCAGGCTGGGAGCCCATGGATAGCAGCTGTTTTAGCTGTGAGCAGCTCCCTCAGGGTCAACATCCCAAGTCAGCTCCACAGTGCAGAAGCCTGGACAGAGTACTAAATTAGCTACAGCCACTCACCTTGGGCTCCAGCAGAGGGAGGGAGCATGGACTGGTCTGGAACTGTGTGGAGACTTGGGAGCTTGGAGACCTGGGGGGCAATGGGAGTTTTGAGATGAATCACTCCCTCACAGGACAGAAGTTACTCAAAAAGCCCCAGGGAGAAGCAACAGCCCTTCCCTCAGGAAATTACCACCACCCAGCCAGAACAGAGAAATGCAAATTGAGGCTCATTAACAACCAGCAAGCATCTGCCCCACCCTCTGGAAATCCTCTTACCCTGAACACCTGAGGGATTTTTAAATTCAGTTGAGGGCTACAATCCAAGGCTCATCAAGTAACTGACTAATAGCCTCCAGGTAAAACACTAGAGCACTGGTTCTCAACCTTCCTAATGCCATGACCCTTTAATACAGTTTCTCATGTTGTATGTGGGCATATCTGCATGTGGGCAGACCCTCCTGGAGACAGAGGAGTGGTGTCTTGTTCCTAAGACCATTGGAAATATGTGTTTTCCAATTGTCTTAGGTGACCCCTGTGAAAGGGTCATTCAACCCCCAAAGGGGTCGTGACCCACAGGTTGAGAACTGCTGCACTAGAGGATAACTAAACCTTTCCTGGTCTTGCAAATCTACCCAGGAAAGAAAGACTTGACTGTAGTGTTTAACATGGGTCCTACCAAATGCAGTAGAGGGAGCCACAATCAGCAAAACACCAACACCCACAGGGAAAATTTAGCAGGCTCCAAAACCCACTGAGACAGCCAAAATGGTGAAACAAAGAAACAAATCCCAAATGAAAGAACAAGAGAACTCTACCGAAGAAGAGATAAATGAACTGCATTTAAGCAAGTTATCAGAAGTAGAGTTCAGAGAGATGATAATGAGGAAGCTCAACAGCATGAGTAAAGAGCTCAATAACATGAGTAAAGATACAGAAACATTGAAAACCTACCAATTGAAAATGAACAATGACATAGCAGAAATAAAGAATACATTAGAAGGAATAACCAGCAGAGTAGAGGAAGCTGAGGACCAGATCAGTGAATTAGAAGACAGGGTAGAAAAAAAATCACCCAATCAGAAAACCAAAAAGAAAAAGCAATTAAAAAGCAGGAAGACAATTTAAGAGAACTGTGGGACAACATGAAACATAACAACATCCACGTCATAGGACTTCCAGAAAAAGAAGCAAATGAGCAAGGGTTAGAGAACATACTTGAAGAAATAGTGACAGAAAACGTCCCTAACTTGGTGAAGGAAGAAGGCATTCAAGTTCAAGAAGCACAGAGAGCCCCAAGTAAGAAGAACCCAAACAGGCCCACACCAAGACACATAATAATTAAAATGCCAAAAATTAAAGACAAAGAGAGAATCCTGAAGGCAGCCAGAGATAAGCAACAGGTTACCTACAAAGGAACCCCCATCAGGCTATCAGCTAACTTCTCAACAGAAACACTACAGGCCAGAAGGGAATGGCATGAAGTAATCAAGGTCATGAAAAACAAGGATCTGAATCCAAGACTACTCTATCTAGCAAGGCTAGCATTCAAAATAGAAGATGAAATAAAGAGCTTCCTAGGCAAAAAATTAAAAAAAAATTTTTTTAAAGACTAAGGGAATATATTAGCACCAAACTAGCACTGCAAGAAATGTTAAAAGGACTGCTGTAATTAGTAGAAGAAATGGGAAGAAAAAAATAACCACAATAAGTAAAAATGGCAATAAATAAGTACATATCAATGATAACCTTAAATGTAAATAGATTGAATGCTCTACTCAAAAGACACAGAGTAGCTGATTGGATAAGAAAGCATGACTCACATATATGTTGTTTACAAGAGACCCACCTCACAACAAAAGGCTCACATAGGTTGAAAGTGAAAGGATGGAAAAAAATCTTCCAAGCAAATGAAAAGGGAAAAAAAGCTGGGGTAGCAATACTCATACCTGATAAAACAGACTTCAAATTGAAGGCCATAACTAGAGACAAAGAAGGTCACTACATAATATTAAAAGGATCTATCCAACAGGAAGATATAACCTTGGTAAACATATATGCACCCAATATAGGAGCACTAAAATATATTTTAAAACTTCTGGAGGACTTCAAAGGAGAAATCGACAGCAATACAATCATAGCAGGGGATTTCAACACCCAGCTGACATCACTGGATAGATCCTCTAGACAAAAAATTAACAAGGAAACAGAGACTCTAAATGATGCACTAGATCAAATGGATTTAATAGATATCTACAGAGAATTACATCCCAAAACTGCAGAATTCACATTCTTCTCAAGTGCACATGGAACATTCTCAAAGATAGACCACATGTTAGGGCACAAACTAAGTCTCTACTAGTTCAAGAAGATTGAAATCATATCAAGCATCTTCTCAGATCACAATGGCATGAAACTAGAAATCAATTACAACAAAAACACGCAAAGACATTTAAACACGTGGAGGTTAAATAGCATGTTATTAAACAATGAATGGGTTACCAAGGAGATAAGGAAGAAATTAAAACCTTCCTGGAAACCAGTGAAAATGAACACACAACCACACAAAATTAATGGGACACAGCAAAAGCAGGGAAGTTCATAGCACTTACAGGCCTACCTCAAGAAACAAGAATAATTTCTAATTGACTATCTAACCACACAACTTAAAGAACCAGAAAGGAAACAAAAAGAAAAACCCAGAGCAAGAAGAAGGAAAGAAATAGTAAAGATCAGAGCAGAAATAAATGACATAGAGACTAAAAAAAAAAAAAAAAACAATTTAAAAGATCAATGAAACAAGGAGCTGGTTCTTTGAAAAGATAAACAAGATTGATGGACCCTTTAGACTCACCAAGAAACAAAGAGAGAGGACCCAAATAAACAAAATAAGAAACAAAAGAGAAGTAACAATTGACACCACAGAAATACAAAAGATCATTAACAAATACTATGAACAATTATAAGCCAACAAATTGGACAATCTAAGTGAAATGGACAAATTTCTAGAAACACATAGTCACCCAAAACTGAACCAGGAAGAGACAGAAAACTTGAACAGACCAGTAACAACTAAGGAAATTGAAGATGTAATCAAGAACCTCCCTGCAAACAAAAGCCCAGGCCTGGACGGCTTCACAGAGGAGTTTTACCAAACATTCAGAGAAGAACTAACACCCATTCTCCTCAAACTACTCCAAAAAATTCAAGAAGAAAATCTTCCAAACTCATTTTATGAGGCCAATGTAATTCCAAAACCAGATAAAGACATTACAAAGAAAGAAAACTACAGGCCAATATCCCTGATGCACATAGATGCCAAAATCCTTAACAAAATATTAGCAAATCGGATCCAGCAACACATTAAAAAAATTATTCACCATGACCAAGTGGGATACATCCCAGAGATGCAAGGATGGTATAATATTCGCAAATCAATGAATGTGATACACCACATAAACAAAATGAAAGATGAAAACCATATGATTATATCAAAAGACTCTGAAAAAGCATTTGACAAAATCCAGTATTTCTGATAAAATCACTCAGCAATGTGGGAATATAGGGATCATTTCTTAACATAATAAAGGCCATATATGAAAATCCTACAGCCAACATCATATTCAATGGGCAAAAACTAAAAGCATTTCCCTTAAGAACAGGAACAAGACAGAGATGCCCACTTTTGCCACTCTTATTTAACATAGTACTAGAAGTCTTAGCCACAGCAATTAGACATGAAGAAAAAATAAAAGGGATACAAATTGGAAAGGAGGACAAAGGTGTCATTATTTGCAGATGACATGATATTATACATGGAAAACCCTAAAGACTCCATCAAAAATCTGCTAGATTTAATAAACGAATTTGGCAAAGTAGCAGCATACAAAATTAACGTCAAGAAATCGATGGCATTCTTGTACACCAACAATGAACTCACAGAAAGAGAAACTAAAAGACAATCCCATTTACTATCGAGGGGAAAAAATTAAGATACCTAGGAATAAACTTAACCAATGAAGTAAAGGACCTATTTGCAGAAAACTACGGGACATTGAAAACAGAAATAGAGGAAGATACAAAAAAGTGGAAGCATATACCTTGTACATGGATTGGAGGAATTAACATCACTAAAATGTCCATACTACCCAAAGCAATCTATAGATTCAATGCAATCCCCATCAAAATACCAACGACATATTTCACAGAACTAGAAAAAATACTTTAAAAGTTTATATGGAAACAAAAAAGACCCCAAATAGCCACAGCAATCTTGAAAAAGAAGAACAAAGTAGGCGGGATCACAATACCAGACATCAGGTTATACTACAAAGCCACTGTAATCAAAACAGCCTGGTACTGGCACAAGAACAGGCACATAGATCAATGGAACAGGACAGAGAACCCGGAAATTGACCCAAGATATTTTCTTCAAATAATATTTGACAAAGGTGGCAAGAGCATACCATGGAGTAAAGACAGTCTCTTCAATAAATGGTGTTGGGAAAATTGGACAGCTACATGCAAAAAAGTGAAACTAGATCATCAACTTACACCATACACAAGAATAAACTCAAAATGGATAAAAGACTTAAATGTGACTCGTGAATCCATAAAAATCCTAGAAGAAAATGTAGGCAACAAAATTTCAGACATCATACTCACCAAAATCTTCACTGATACAATGCCTAAGGCAAGAGAAACAAAGGAAAAAAATGAACACATGGGACTACAGTAAAAAAAGCTTCCACACAGTCCGGCCGGTGTGGCTCAGTGGTTGAGCGTCAACCCATGCACTAAGAGGTCGCCAGTTCGATTCCTGGTCAGGACACATGCCCAGGTTGTGGGCCTGATCCCCAGTGGGGGGCATGCAGGAGGCGGCCAATCGATGTTCTCTCTCATCGATGTTTCTATCTCTCTCTCCCTCTCATTTTCTCTCTCTCTAAAATCAATAAAAGAAAAAAATTTAAAAAAAAAAAAGCTTCCACACAGCACAAGAAACAACCATCAAAATGGAAAGGGAACCCACTATATGAGAGAGCATAATTGCCAATGATACATCAGATAAGGGTTTAATTTCCAAAATATATAGAGTACTCAAATAACTCAACAAAAGGAAGACAAAGAACCCAATTAAAAAATGGGCAGAGGACCTAAATAGACACCTCTCCAAACACGACATACAAATGGCCAAGAGACATATGAAAAAATGCTCAACGTCACAAATCATCAGAGAGATACAAATTAAAACAACCTTGAGGTATCACCTCACACCTGTCAGAATGGCTGCCATCAACAAATCATCAATCAACAAGTGTTGGCGAGGGTGTGGAGAAAAGGGGACTCTAGTACACTGCTGGTGGGAATGCAGACTGGTGCAGCCACTGTGGAAAACACTATGGTGTTACCTCAAAAAATTAAAAATGGAACTGCCATTTGACCCAGTGATCCCACTTCTAGGAATATATCCTAAGAAGCCTGAAACACCAATCAGAAAGAATATATGTACCCCTATGTTCACAGCAGCACTGTTTACAATTGCTAAGATCTGGAAACAGCCCAAGTGTCCATCAATAGATGAGTGGATAAAAAAGCTGTGGTACATACACAAAATGGAATACTATGGAGCTGTAAGAAAGAAAGATCTCTTATCCTTTGAGACAGCATGGAGGGACCTGGAGAGCATTATGCTAAGCAAAATAGGCCAATCAGAGAGAGACAAATACCACATGATCTCACTTATTTGAGGAATATAATGAACAAAATAAGCTGATAAACAAAACAGACCCAGAGACATAGAAAGGAGTATGGTTCAGATTGACAGACCTCAGAGGAGGGGGGCAGGGGTGAGGGAAGAGAGTAACCAAAGAACTTATATGCATGCAGATAAAGTCTTGTGTTACAACCCAAGCGCAATTGGCAGTAATTCAGAATCACATCAATATTTTGGAAAGAATGGGGATGGTAATGTGTTACTGTTTTTTTGGAGACCATCATACTAATTGCTTAGTGATCAGAAAATGGTGTATTGTTTTATTTCTGAAATATTTCTTCAAGCAAAATTCTTTTTATTTTTTAGAGAGGGAGAGAGAGAAAAACGTTGACTTGTTTTTCCAGTTATTTATGCGTTCATTAGTTGATTCTTACATGTGCCCTGACTGGGGATCGAACCCCAAACCTTGGGACGACACTGTAAACAACTGAACTACCCAGCCAGGGCTTTAGGCAATGAGGTTGTAAACATTTTCTTTCTAACCTAATAGCTGTTAATTATACACAGATGATGTTAGGTAATGTTATCAGGTTTTGAGAAATCAGTTGGAGATTTGGGATTGATACGTATCATCATTTGTATTTAAAATATCAGGAAGTAGGTTTTCAGTCAATGTTTTCAAACATGACACCGGACTTTCACGAAGAGAGTATTAACATTAAGCAGAATGTGTCTAGGTTTTTTTGTTTGTTTTAAGAAAGTCTGGAGAATGTTCAGCTATTAGCTCTTCAGATATCGCCTCCGGCTCTTTCTCTCGCTGGAACTTCTGGAATCTGATTAAACGTGTTCGACCGCCTCATGCTCAGCTGTGTCATGAGTTCTGTTTGCTCTCTCTTTCCACCTGCCGGCCCCCCGACGCTCCCTTCCATGCAGATTCTTATCTCAGCTTCTAATTCTGTGTATCCAATCTGCTAAAATCTGCTCCATGAAATCTCAACTTTTATTATTCTTTTATTTCTCGAAGTTCAATTGGGACCATTTTCAATCTTTGTCACAGTTTATTGTTTCCTTCCTTCTGGAAAGATCTTTAAGTGTGTAGATGATTGCTTCGAAGATAGTAATCGATCATAAAAGTAGTTTTTTATTGTCTGTGACATATTTTTAACTTCACAATATATTTTTAGCATTTTATGAAGGGGAGAATTAAATTGCATATTTTAAAAGAAGACATAGCATGTTTTACTTTACAGCTTTTCTTTTTGTCTTTATTTCTTTTTTATTGGATATAATGAACATATAGCATGATTCAGTTTCAGGTGTACCACATAATCATTTGATATAAATATATGTCAAAGTGATCACCACAATAAGTCTGACATCCATCACCAACACAGTTACATTTTTTTTCTTGTGATGAGAACTTTTAAGGTCTACTCTCTTAGCAACATTCAAATATACAATATGGTATGAGTAACTACCATTATCGTTCTGTACGTCACATCCCCAGGACTTATTTACTTTATAACCGGAAGTCTGTGCTTTTTGACATGTTTCATCCATTTGACCCACCCTCAACTCCCCGCCTCTGGCAACCACCAATCTTTTTTATGTTATTATGAGGGTTTTTTTTTTTTCATTTTATATTGCACATATGTGAACTCATATGGGATATATCTTTCTCTGTCCGACTTATTTCACTTAACATGATACCCTCACGATCCATCCATGTTGTCACAAAAAGGCAGAATTTCCTTTTTTATGGCTGAATAATGTTTTATTGTATGTATATACATTCATTCATTGATGGACACTTAGGTTGCTTCCATATTTTGGCTGTTTTAAATAATTATGTAAGAACCTGGTCAGTGTGGCTCAGTGGTTGAGCGTCGACCCATGCACCAAGAGGTCGCCAGTTCGATTCCCGGTCAGGGCACATGCCCAGGTTGTGGGCCCGATCCCCAGTGGGGGGCATGCAGGAGGCGGCCCATCGATGTTCTCTCTCATCGATGTTTCTTTCTCTCTCCCTCTCCCTTCCTCTCTAAAATCAATGAAATACGGTGGTCAGACAGCTTTTTGACTTAGTATTTTCTTTTTCTCCAGGTAAATACCCAGTGGCATTGCTGGGTCACGTGGTAGCCTGTCTGCAATTGTTTGAGGAACGTCTGCAGTGTTTTCAGAGTGGCTGCACCAGTTTACACTCCGACCAGCAGGCACAGGGGTCCTCTTCCTCATTCTCACCAACAATTGCTGTTTCTTGTTTTTTTGATAATAGCTGTTCTAACCGGTAGAAGGTGGATATCATTGTGGTTTTGATTTCCTTTTTTTTTTAATGCACATTTTTTTAATTTTTTTCCTTTATTGATTTTTAGAGAGAGAGGAAGTGAGAGGGAGACAGAAACATCGATGAGAGAGAACATCGACTGGCTGCCTCCTGCATGCCCCCCACTGGGGATTGGGCCCACAACCTGGGCATGTGCCCTGACCGGGAATCGAACCGGCGACCTCTTGGTGCATGGGTTGACGCTCAACCACTGAGCCACACCAGCCGGACTTTTTGATGGTTAGTGACGCTGACACCTTTTCAGTTACCTGTTGGCATTCTGCATGTCTTCTTTGGAAAAATATCTGTTCAGATCCTCTGCCCACTTTTAATTGGATTATTACTTTTTCCTATTGAGTTATATGAGTTTTTCAATATATTTTGGATATCAACCCCTTAAAAGATACATGATATGCAAATACTTTTCCCATTTCGCAGGAAATGAGCAGAAGCTTTTCAGTCTGATGTGTCCCACATGTTACTTTTTGCTTTTTGGTGTCAAAATAAAAAAATATCATCGCCAGGACTGATGTCAAGGAGCTTATTGCCTATGTTTTCTTCTAGGAGTATTAGTTCTTATATCCAAGTCTTTCACTCATTTTAAGTTAATTTTCTATGTTTTGACTCTGCCCCCCAACATTTTATGTTTTTGATGTCACTCTTTACATATTTTTATCTTGTGTGTCCATTAGCAAATTATTGCAGTTATAGCCACTTTTACTACTCTTGTTTCTTAACTTTCTTATCATCTTTGCAAGTGATTAAACTACTACGTTTACAATGTTAGATTAGTCTGAACTTTTTGAATATTTGCCATCCTGGTGATATTTATACTTTCATATGTTTTCCTGTTACTACTTAATGAAGTCCCTTTATCACTTCTTTTTTTTAAAATTGAATTTACTGGGGTGACATTGGTTAATAAAATAATATAAGTGTCAGGTGTACAATTCTATAATACATCATCTGTATATTGTATTGTGTGTTCACCACCCAAGTCACCTTTAACATTTCTTATAAGGCCAACTTAGTTGTGGTGAATTCCTTTAGCTTTTACTTGTCTGGAAAACACTTTATTTATCTTTCAATACTGAACAACTTTTCTGGATAAAGTAGCCTTGATTGGCAGTGTTTTTCTTTCAGCTGTGAATATATTGTACCACGCTTCCTTCTGGCCTGTAAAATTTCTGCTGAAGAAGCTGCTGTTCCTCTGTACATAACAAGTTGTTGTTTTCTTGCTATTTTTAATGTTCTCTCCGTGTCTTTATATTTCGACATTTTAATTATAATGTGTCTTGGTTAGGGTCTCTTTACACTCATCTTATTTAGAAGTCTCTGGACATTCTAGATCTGAGTGTCTCTTTCCTTCCCTAGGTTAGGGAATTTTTCAGCCATTATTTTTTCATATAGTTTTCTGCTACTTTTTTTTTTTTTTTCACTCTTCTCTTTCTGGGATTTCTGTAATGCAAATATTGGTCTGCTTGAGGTTATTCCACAAGTCCCTTAAGCTATCGTCACTCTTTTTCATTGTTTTTTGTTTTGTTTTGTTGTTCTTCTCTGATTGAATGAGTTGCTCTCCCTGTTTTCAAGTTTTCCAAACCTTTCTTCTGCTTCACCCAGTCTGCTATTCAACCACTTTATCGTACTCTTCAGTTTAGTTATTAACTAAAAACTTGTTGTTTTCAGGTCTGTGAGTTTGGGTTGGTGTTTTTTTTTATCATTTCTCTCTGTTTCTTGAAATTCTCACTTTGTTAATGTGTTGTTGTCCTGACGTCAGTGAGCATCTTGATGGTTATTATTTTGAACTCCTCATCCAATAAATCACTTAGCTCGGTTTCATTAAGGTCTTTTTCTGAGGTTTTCACCTTCACCTTTCATTTGGAACATATTCCTTTGTTTCTTCATTTTTTTAGCTCTCTGTGTGGGTTTCTAGGCATCAGATAAGAAGGCCTGGTGTCCCAGTCTTGAAGGAATGGCCTCCTGCAGGAGACAAACACGGTTGTACAACCCGGCCTAGTGTTTCGTTGTCTCATAAGCTTTTATGACGATCCAAGCAGCTCCCAGGAGTGGAGGCTGTGCCAAGACCTGCCAGTGTCTACAGGGGAGCGTCTTAGCATGCAGATTCAGTCCGACTGGAAGTCGACGTCAGGCAGTGGCTTTTAGAACCCGTAAATATTCCTCTTTCAGGGGAAGATGGGAGGTGGGCATTTCACCTGCTCCCTCTGCACCAAGCCCTGGGGTGACAGCCAGTTAATCCTATTTCTTTGTTTGCTACCGTTCCAGAGAACCCATGAGCATGAGACCTTTTGCCCACCAGAGCCAGACTGTCAAAGGATGGATGCTCTGGGTGGCAGCACAAACACTGGTCCACCAAGTGCATAACAAGCTCCTTTCTCAGAGACACCAGTGACCTGGCATGGGCAGAAGGAGGGTGCAAAGATGGCCCCTGAATGTGTGTTTAATCAGAAGCCTGCCCCTTAGTTTGAAACTCTAAGATAAGCAAATAGGCTTCTTTCACAGACAGACCGGGTGAGTTCCATCTGCCTTAGTTCTGGGCCCTAGAGGGTGGCCAGGAGCCTGTTAAGAACTATTTCTCACCCGGCCGGTGTGGCTCAGTGGTTGAGCGTCAACCCATGCACCAAGAGGTTGCTGGTTCGATTCCCAGTCAGGGCACATGCCCAGGTTGTGGGCCCGATCCCCAGTGGGGGGCATGCAGGAGGCGGCCAATCGATGTTCTCTCTCATCGATGTTTCTGTCTCTCTCTCCTTCTCACTTCCGCTCTTTCTAAAATCAATAAAGAAAAAACATTAACATTCCTCAGTTTGCTATATAGCCTTGTGGGTCCTGTGGACACAAGCTTCATTGACTTTCAAAACTAGATATTTGGGGGGCTTGTCCCCCAGGAGCAGGTCTCAAAAGTGGGACACCAGCTGTGGGGTTAAAATCCTTTGGCCCAGGAAGAGTTGTGAGTTCCCTGTGCATCATGGATTGCCCTGTGAAGGGTGGGATTCAGAGCAAGGTTGTCTCAGACTCTCTTACCTACGGCGCTGTGGGCTTTTTTCTTTTCTTTTCTTTTCTTTTTTTTAATTTCTCACCAGAGGATACTTTTCTATTTATCATCAGATAGAGTAGGAGGGAGGGAGAGAGAGAGACAGAGAGAAACATCGATGTGATAGAGCCACATCGACTGGCTGCCTCCCGCACGACCTGACCAGGGCCGGGGACAAACCGCAACTGAGAGACGTGCCCTTGGCCAGAATCGAACCCGAGACTCATTGGTCCATGGGCTGATGCTCTAACCACTGAGCCAAACCAGCCAGGGCTGTTTTTTTTCTTAATTGCCCAATGTGTAGGAGTCACTTAGCTAGTTTTGGGATTTCTTCCACAGAAAATTGTTGGTGTGTAGCTGTGATTTGATGTGTTTGTGGGAGGAGGAACACTGAGAATCTCCCTCCGTTGCCATCCTGATCTGCGACCCCTGGGACTGGTCCCCCGGACGTTGGAAACCCTGTGGGTCGACTTCTGCTGGGTCTCCTTGCTCCCGCTCCTGGTGTCCTATTCCCCAGGGGGCCTGACTTGCTGCTATACTGCTCATTAAATTTGCACATTATTTAAGGACTATCTGGGACTTACGATAAAGGTTTCTTCCTCCCGAGATGTGTCTTTGCTTCTGTATTACAGCCGGAGGCCCCTGGTTTCATGTTCCAAGCTCGAAATGCTCTCCCTGGTGACGTGCTCTCAGGTTCAGGGTATGGAGGGCGATTCCAGCTCTGATTCAGTCCACCTGCAGTCAGGCGTGAGCACTGATTTCTCTCCCTGTCCCTAGGAGGCTTTCAGACGGAAATGTCGGTGTGCTAAGGTCCACAGCCCTCGGGACCAAAGCAGCTCAGGGGTCCCTGTTACTCTCAGTTCCTGTGTCCCCCGCAGTTTCTGGCCAGTGTGTCTGTGCAGATCTTCAAAAAGATCGTGTTAATCATTCACTTCAGCTTTTTATTTATTTTTTTCAGTAAGAGGGTTGGTCCAAGTAACCAAGCCTGCCAATACTGGAGAACAGACATCTTCTTATGTAAGCTTCAAAATGTTTAAGGTAATAGGAAAAGTCATGTCAATATAGTAGCTTCACAATATTGCTATTAAAATGGAGAATTGGGATATTACATAAAATAGATTGAAATCAATGCCCTAGCCCAGCCGGTGTGGCTCAGTGGATTGAGCGTTGTCCCATGGACTGAGAGGTACCGGTTCGATTCCCGGTCAGGGCACATGCCCGGGTTGTGGGCTCGATCCCCAGTAGGGGGCGTGCAGGAGGCAGCCGATCAATGTCTCTCCAATCAATGTTTCTACCTCTCTCTCCCTTCCTCTCTCTCTCTAAAAAAAAAAAAAAAAAAAAAAGGATCAATAAAAACGTATTAAAAAAAAAAAAAAATCAATGCCCTAAACTCTAATTTTTCTTCATTGAGGTTTAGCTGAAAACAGGAGGCAGGTATGGCAGACTCCGTGGTGACAGTTTGGGCTTATTTCTCAGTGTGTGTTATTTTAGTGGAGCTGAGAAACTGAGAATTACTACGCCACAATATCAGACCAAGAGAACGGAAACGCAAGTGTTACTCCGCAGACTTTTCTCCCCACCCACCTTCCCTTCCACCGGAACCCGTGACTTTCTCTCAACTCGGAACTATTGTTTTCCGATAAAGAAGACTTGACTTAGGAAACGTCAGTTTTTCTTCCTGAATTTGTTCCTGTTGCTATGAAAAACCTCCTGATCAAGTCATGAATTCTACGTACCCACACGATGAAAAGAAAGCTGATCAAACGTGTTGTTTGACACTCTGCAGGTAAGACAGAAAGGACTGAGTTTTGGGTGTCATGGAGATACGCTGTGGAGAGTCATAAGCTCCATGCCACAGTTAGACAGGCGAAGAGTTGTACTCCTGGTCGTGTGACTGGATACACGGCGCAGAAGGAAATCTGTCGAGTAATTTCCCACAATCTCGGCAGCTTTTAGCCCTGTAAAGAGTGATGAATCCAATCTGAGACTCTTTTTCCCCCCTTTACTGATTTTAGAGAAAGAGGGAGGGAGAGAGAGAAACATCGATGAGAGAGAACATCAATTGGCCGCCTCCTGCATGCCCCCCACTGGGGATCGGACCCACAACCTGGGCATGTGCCCTGACCGGGAACGGAACTGGTGACCTCTTGGTGCAGGGTCGACCCTCAACCACTGAGCCACACCGACCGGCCAATCTGAGACTCTTTGATTTAAACTAGAGGAGGACTGAAGAGACACAGAGAGAAGTAAATGTGGACCTGTTGTTTCAACTTGACTGTGCAACTCTGCTGGCAAGAGCCAAAGAGAGCTGTTTGGTTATTTTTCTTCCAGAAAACAATGTTAAAATTGTATAAACAATGCATGGGAAAAGGTCAAGGGAATGTGTTTGCAAACATATACGTGTCGACTTTTTTAATACACTTTCAGTGTTTCTATGAGAACTTGGTCAGTCACTTCTGAGACACACACCTATCGATTATCAATTTGTTCATTTGTTTTTTCTTCTGACCGATGGGTATGTAGCAATTTCTGTCGGTCTATCAAAACCATGTGTTGTGTAGCCTCTCTGAAATTCCAGCTGTCCATCTATCTGTCCATCTACCCATCCATCCATTCTTCCATCCATCCATCATCCATCCATCCATCATCCATCCATCCACCTTCAACACACTTTGGACAACCCATTAACTGGGCATTTCTCAAAACGAGAGGTCTGCAGTCATGCTGCTAGGACATCCTTAGAGTTCATGTTTGAAGAATGCTCGCTCCTCTCCTACACAGAAGCAACCCACTTCCTGGTGATTAACTTCCTGAGAGTAGTTCCTTGAATGATAATAATATTGGATGCCTTTTTTTAAATGCCTTCTGTGTACGAAGCATGATACTAAGTGTATTTTCAATATCTCTAATCACGGAAAGTAGGAATTGTGATGCTCGCTATTTTACAGATAGAAAAACAAACCGGGCTCAGAGAGGCCATCGACAAGCACAGTGGAGACAATAAGTTGTTTCAGCTCACGAATGAGCAGGAATCAAATCCTAGTCTCCACAACAGAAGCAGAGGAGACAGAGGCACTTGAGGCAAAGCTAAGAAGAAAACAAGAGAAAAAAAAGGCCTCAGATTTGATTGCCTCACAGTCATTATGTGGTATAAGCAGCCCCGCATGTCCGTTCAGAGATTTTTTTTTAGCCCTCGCCTGAGGATATGTTTTTATTGATTTTTAGAGAGAGAGAAACATTGATGTGAGAGAGAAACATCGATCAGTTGCCTCCAGTGTGCCCCCTGGCAGGGGATCAAACCCACAACCTGGGAATTGAACCCACAATCTTTTTGGTGTACGGGACGACACTCCAACCAACTACGCTACCCGGCCAGGGCTGGTGAGAGATTTTTTTGTTTTGTTTTGGAATCATTTGTTATCATTGTTTTTTTTGAGTCTGATTTCTTCGTCTGTGAAATGAGATGATAATACCTGTTTGGGAGAATAAGCTAAGAAAATGGATGTAAAGAGCTGGCCACGTTGACATGAGTGATACCTGGTAGACTACCCCCTACTCTCATGTTGACCTTATATTTCTCTAAACGATGAAGCAAGCAGATATATCTGAGCGTTCTTGTTTCTGAGGAGGGCTGCCCCCTACCAAAACCAAGATACTCACCCCCATGTAAAACTCAGCAGCAAAAATTTTTCTTCAATTCAAACTAATAGCAAAATACATTGGTCCATTTTCAGACATTAACAACTATTATGTATCATGCGTTGTGTTTAGTGCTTGGGGGACACACACACACACACACACACACACACTCACACACAGGTTTAGTCTTTTTACCTAAGGGACAGGTGATAATAATGAACTTATTAAACCTTACTGGTAATTTAAAGCTTTGCAGCTGTATTTCCTTCTAGTAGAATAATTCTAACTCTAGGTACTAATTCTAAGTAGACACCTTGTTGCTTCTGCTACAAGGGATAAATACAATTAATTAGTAATTAATAGCAGCGTTGATGTCAAATAACCATGCTAATGGTTTTTGTTTGTTTGTTTGTTTGTTTGTTTAATCCTCATCCAAGGACATTTTTTCATTTTTTGTTCAGATAGAGTGAGAGGGAGAGAAGGGAAGAGAAAGAGAGAGAGAAACATCATCGTGAAAGGGACACATCGAGTGGCTGCCTCCTGCACGACCAACCAGGGCCGGGGACAAACTGCAACCGAGGTACATGCCCCTAGCGGGAACCGAACCCGGGTCTCCCTGGACCGCAGTCCGACACTCCAACCGCTGAGCCAAACCAGCCAGGGCCATGCTAATGTTTTTAAACGGTCATTTAGAAAAGAGAAGCTCGTTCTACCTCCACACCTTATTGACATGACACGTTTCTTCCATTCAAAGTAGAAAGGTTCAACGTTGGTTCAACCCAAATCTAAGGACACCAGGCTCCTCATCACTAAATTCAGGAACTGATTCTAATTTGCTGTGACACGGAACATGGCGAGGGCACAGTCGTCACCAAGGTTTTAGACGGACATGTCTTTGCCTGCAGGGACCGCATTTTATTTTTCGATCTGCTCAGCTCAGCCACATCAAGAAGTGCATTTCCATCCCGCCAGCAGCCACAGACTCGGAGCAAACGGGCCCCTTGAAACCACCGTGTGAGCTGAACCAAGGGGTGCAATGTGGAGAGGAAAGACCACGGGTGCAATGTGGAGAGGAGAGACCACGGCTGCAATGTGGAGAGGAAAGACCACGGCTGCAATGTGGAGAGGAAAGACCACGGGTGCAATGTGGAGAGGAAAGACCACGGGTGCAATGTGGAGAGGAAGGACCACGGGTGCAATGTGGAGAGGAAAGACCACGGGTGCAATGTGGAGAGGAAGGACCACGGGTGCAATGTGGAGAGGAAGGACCACGGGTGCAATGTGGAGAGGAAAGACCACGGGTGCAGTGTGGAGAGGAGAGACCACGGCTGCAGTGTGGAGAGGAGAGACCACAGGTGCAATGTGGAGAGGAGAGACCACGGCTGCAGTGTGGAGAGGAGAGACCACGGCTGCAGTGTGGAGAGGAGAGACCACAGGTGCAATGTGGAGTGGAGAGACCACGGCTGCAGTGTGGAGAGGAGAGACCACGGGTGCAGTGTGGAGAGGAGAGACCACGGGTGCAGTGTGGAGAGGAGAGACCACGGGTGCAATGTGGAGAGGAAAGACCACGGCTGCAATGTGGGGAGGAAAGACCATGGGTGCAATGTGGAGAGGAGAGACCAGGGCCGGGAGAGCTGGGAACAGGTACCGCACCCCATCTGCGTGGCTCCTAAGAGACCAAACATCGTTTATTGAAGTCAAAGTGCGCAACAGGACTCCACTAGGAGCCCGCGCCCTGGTCTGGGGGGAGCCCACGGAGCAGACCTTGAATCACATGCTCTGATCGCCAGGAGCTCAGTAGACTGGTCTCTCGGCAAAACTCCACCGGAATCCCTCGCTGTCGTTCCTGAGACGGGTGGGAGGAAGGAAAGGCCGCTCCCCGGTCCTTGGAGGGCTCACGGTGCACACCACGTGCTCCCTTGCAGAAGCCAGCACACAGAGCTCCCTGCTCGTCCAAACCGACGTCGCTAGACGAAGCATCTGAAGTGCGTGCTGTCGCCCGATTCCGACGGCGTCCCCTCAGCCAGGACCCGCTGCGGCCCGCGAGCTGTGCACATCACAGACGGAGGCGCCGCTGGGGCGCGACGCTTTGCTGCCAGCGTCTCTCCACGGGATCAGTAACGCAAGGAGACACGCAGCCACGGGAATCGTGTGCGTCCTCTCATTGGAGCAAACGTTCGGCTACCTCTCCGCGGCTGTGCTGGGAGGCTGGCGGGGACGAGCGCTCGCTGCGGCCACTCGAGGACCTGCGGCCGCGGCTCCCGCTGCACAGCGAGGAACCCACAAGGACGCTTTCGGCTCCAAACATCTCCAGATGCTAAGAACACAGGCCCTGGGACCCCGGTGCCCTTGCAGCAGCCCGTCCCGAGCCAGCGTTAGCCTCTGCCGCGTGCAACTGAGCTGTCGGATGTGAAATCATCCGTGGACTCGGGTCTCAGCAGACTTTCTGAGTGGACACAAAGGCAACGACTGTGAAGATGTCTCTGTCCGCAGACTGTCAGGACCTGCGTCAGGATGCCACACGGCTCTCTAAGCAGAGGGAAGGCTGGATTCTGGATGATGTTCATTTCTTTCCTTTTATGCTCCTGTTTTACAAATTTTCAATAATGAGTGTGTGTTGATTTGAAGATCAGAAAAAATAGATGTGATTGTAAATGATGAACAAAAGAGTTAGGTGTTTGTGGGGGGACAGTCTCACCTCACTTTCCCCAGCTGTGACCTCCTCATTTCGCTCCTGAAATGGCCATCAGCGTGTAGCTCATCTCCCACCCAAACTAAAATGTGCCTGAATTTTTATTCGGCTGCTGGGTCTCACAGCCTCACCTGTCAGATATATCCCAAATGTCACATGATCCGTAGTACTGGCTTCAGAGCTGCTGACCAGAGCTGTCTGACCTGCAGAGAGTCCCGGCCTCACGGAGGCACGCACACACGCCAGCCAGGAAGCCGTCCTCTCTCAGGGCAGGGACAGCTTCTAGAGGGACACGTGTTCAAAGCACTTCAGAGGGTCTCCTGTTCCGGTGTCATACAGGTTCAGACGTGGGCAGCAGACTAAAACCCACAGGCCAACATTGGCCCACGGAATTCTAGATGTACGTGATGTGAGAATCCACCCAATCGCAACACAGAAAAACTCTAAGATCAGTAGAAGACAAAACTGTTGTGGTCCTACTCAGCCCGGTGTTGATGTAGAAGGAAGTGGGGACACACACACATACACACACACATACACACAGACACACACATATACACACACACAGATACACACAGACACACACAGATACACACACAGATACACACAGACACACAGACTCACACACAGGCACACACAGACACATACACACACATACACATACACACAGAGACACATATATACAGATAAACATACACAGACACAGTCACACACAGACATATACACACAGACACACACATGCACAGATGCACACATGGACACACACAAAGACTCACACACAGGCACACACAGAAACACACACAGACACACACAGAGAAATACACACACATACATGTACACACAGAGACACACAGACATATACAGATACACACACAGACACACACAGTCACACACATACACATACACACAGAGACACACATGCACAGATGCACACACGGACACACACAAAGACTCACACACAGGCACACACAGACATACACACAGACACACACACACATAGACACACACACAGACACACACAGACATACACACACAGACACACACCGATATATACACACAAACACATGCACACAGACACACACACACACACACACACACACACACACACTATTTTGTCTAAATTCAGTTTATCATTTTCAGGGGAAATACACTGTTTGATGGCTAAGGATGCAGTGGGTGAGCAATCCACAGTGCTTGCTGGGTTCCCGTGTCCTCTTCTGACCAGATGCCTCTTGGCCACGGTGTCCTTGGGGACACTCCGGCTATGGGCAGACAAGACGGTGGGGGAACATGACGGTGACGATCACTTGGTCATTCGGCGGCTTGTCGTTTGCCTTAGGGAAGGCTGATGGGAAACAGTGGGAACGCGATCTGTGGGTCGTCAGCTTCAGTAAGTGTTTCACCTGCTGGCATTGCCATGGACCATGCAGAATGGGGTCACTGCTCAAATGCCACCACGTCTAAGCTTGACTTGTTTTTGTTGACGATGTCATGAATAATCATTGATAGGACAGCAGAGCAAATTCAGTCATAACAAGTGTGGTTCCAAAGGTCCCTGTTTCGTTTTTACATAGTCATTCTGTGCTGTTTTCATTTCGCAGCTGACCTGTGTCCCACAGGAGTGTATTTAGGATTTGGTACTCTGAACACGGAAAGTGTTTGATTTCCATCGTAACTTCCAAATTGCAGAGGCAGCGATTTGGAGCGACGCGGACTCAATCCTGTTACGCTCCGAGAATAAGCTTCGCTCGGACAGAAAACGGCAAGAACATTTGGGCAGGTTCTAAGTTGTGATGGAAACTGTGAATGTCCTTTCCCGTCTCCCAGCCAGCGTCGACACCTGGGCTGCTCGTTTTCTTGCACACGATGGCAATGCTCTGCTCACCATGCACACACTGTGTGCTCCCAATCCGCTCTGTCTGTGCTGCTCAAAGCCCAGTATTCCACGTCTGAAAGGACTAAGCCCTTCCCAGAAGGCTGCTGGAAAACATGTGGACTATTTTACCCTACAATGTGGTTGCGATTTCATGGCACTGCCTGAAAGAAAACGCAGTTGTGAGGCCAACCCTGCTCGTGGTCTTGCTTTGCCAGCAAACCCTGGCCACGCTTTGCAGGGGCCTAATGGGATTCACCACCACTCAGGGGCGGGACAGTTGTCCTCAGTCAGCTGTACTTTGGGTCGAATCCGTGAGCAAAAGGTAAGCTTTTCAGTATTTTTCATATTCGAGGATAATTATCTCTTGAGTATAGTCAAATGAAGTCAAGACCTGATTATTAAATACTGAACCAGAATAAAGAGGAGTAACTCTGAACCGTATTTACATGATTGGCTCATAAAATCATCCCCAATTTTCCATCAATAAATTGAAAAGCGGTCCCTACGCACTGCAGAGAGGAAAAACGGGTCCGAGGTTTTGGTTCCTTGAATGAGGGAGCTTGCCTCCGTGAAGATGTTTTAATGCAGTTCATGTCTGAGTGGGAATCCGATGCCAAGCTCATTCACACGCCTGGGCTCTCTGCCACCTCTCCCTCCCTCCCCCACCCAATCTTGATCCCTGACTTGATAGAAAAGCCTAAGTTTAGAAAACTCTAGCTGAGTTATTTTCTCTTCTTTTTTCTTTATTTCACAGAATACAGCATTTTAGCACGAACGTCAAACTGGTATTTATATCAACCAAAAGAATCTTTTTGAAAACCTGGGATCTGGGACCTCTTCCCAAGAAGTGAAACGCTGTAACGTGTTTTGGAGAAGCTGAGTTGTAGACGTGGTAACCGAAAGCGACTGAATTCCCCGCGTTTCTCATCGTCTCTTCCGTGAAGAATTTCCTAGACATTAGTACTAACTTAGGCACAAAACTGCAGGATACATTCCGGGTTGTCTTTCTTTTCCTTCTAAGGCTGCCTTGTCCTCTTTGGCTAGGAACTAAATTACCTCCCAATACATAAGGACATCAAACAACCGACATTTATCACCTGGCCATCGCCGTGAGTCAGCAGTCTGGGAGCCTCACAGCTGGGTCCTGATGCAGGTGTCTCAGTGGCTGCCACCAAGATGTGAGACGGCGCTGCCCCATCTTAAGGCATGACTGAGGCTGGAGGGTGTTTCCAAGTCCACCCTTGTGGCTGTTACGGGTGATTTCAATTCCAGTTGCCAGAGTACTCGGTTGTTCGCTCTGTGGGTCTTTCCCAAAGGTCACTGGAATGTCCTGATGACACGGCAGAGGCTTCCCAGAGAAGATCAAGGACATTTCCATTCTTCTCCTGGCCTCTCCCGTCCAGGCTACAGGAGAGCCCCAGACACTCAGTGGCTCTGTCATAGCAACGGTGGTGGCACAGGTACCCAGTGCCCTGAGGAATGAGCGGCCGGGCCAGAGGACCATGAGAAGGGCCCGATGGTCCGATGATTGTGGGATGAGGAGCGGAGGAGTTGTCTTTCTTTCAACTCACTGCTTTGCTCTGAGGACAGCCCCAATCTGTCAGGGAGAGGAGCGAAAACTCTGAGAGAAAAGCATTGTTCTTTTCGGAGAAAGGAAGCTGGAAAGTGAGGGAAAACCCACGAAAAGAGAGACCCAGCGAAGGAGATCTAATTCTGTGTGCAAACTGACCCGAGCCCAGGCTTAACCCCGAGTGGGTTGCATGAGTGGAACAGACACCAGAGAAGCAGCACAAAGGGATTGAAACTGTATGATCACATAAACTCCACTGTGTTCCAGACCAACCCTTGAGTGAGAGACCCAAACACGATCATAAATGTTGTGAAAAGTTGCCCACACCCGCAGAGAGCAGCTCAGAACCTACCGTCTGAACCACGTGGGGGGATTTGCTGCTAAAACAGTCAACGTTCTCCTGGGGATTTTCATGGGGCCCAGACTCGCCCATCATACTGGAAGTGTCCCCGATAGCATTAGAAAGTTTCTAACGTTACACTCAGACTGAATTTGTAGCATAAATCCACCTCAGTTCTGATGTATCGCCTTTTTATTTTACACACTACTGATTCTGGGGTTGGGTTACTCATGCATCGTTGTTCTTGAGAAACAATGACCTAGAATGTTCTTTCCTTGTACTGTCCTTGCTGAGTTTAAATGTCAAAAGTTGTGTTAACTTTATAAAATAGGGGGGTAGTTTTCTCTCTTTCCTATGTCGATAATGGTGTATTTACAAGTGGAGTGATCGCTTCCGTGGTCTGATGAGAAGATTTTTTTACCATCAATTGTATTTTTTATTGTGTTTTTTTTAATTTGTATTGTTGAAAGTATTACAGGTGTTCCCTCCTTTTCCCCATTGACCCCCTCCTCCAGACTCCACTCCCCTCCTGCCCTCCCCACACTGTTGTCTGTGTCCACTGGTTATGCATATATGCATAGAAGTTCGTTGGTTTATTTCTTCCCACCCCCATCCCCCTTCTCTCTGAAGTTTGCCAATTGTATTTTTTAAATAATTACATTATTTATGCTTTTTATTTCTATTTGACTCCATTATGGTAAGGTATGTATTTTCCATATATGTAACTGTATATGTATAGCATATTTCTATCTATCTATGTATTAGATACATAAAATTATTAGTGTCAGCAAACACTATTATTTTTTGTTTTTAAATATTATTTTTAAATGTACATAAAGTAAAATTGACTTCCATAGTTTTATGAGTTTTGGAAAATGAACAGAGTTGTGTAACCACCACCCCAGTGTAGATGCAGACAGTTCCAGCCCCCACCCCCAAATTCCTAGATGCTGACCCATTGCAGTTAACTCCCCGCCAGCTCTTATCTCTGGCAGCCGATGAGCTGTTCCTCATTCCTACATGTTTGCCTTTTCCAGGATATTATAAAAATAAAATCATAGATAATTTTGAGTTTGGCTTCTTGTACTCAGCATAAGGCATGTGCGATTCACCCGTGTTGTTGTGTGTACCAACAGCTCGTGCCTTTGCATTGCTGAGGAGAAGTCCACGGATGGCTATTCCACAGTGCGTTCCTCCATTCCCCAGCTGAAGGGCTTTGGGGCTGTTTGCAGTTTGGGGTTTGTTTGTGGGTTTTTTTTTACAGTTCAAATTTTTATTTTTAACTTTTTATTTTTATTTTTTTTCACATTGGAAACACATTTTTATTTAAAATTAAGATTTTTGCAACAACTATCCTAAGAGTGGTTATCATAGGTCTTTAGCTAAATAAGATAGCATTAAAATAATATCCATTTTAACTTTTGAGTTATTTTTAAAGCACCACTTAAAACTTACATATTCAGAAAAATTACGTATAGAAAACTGTTCTGTCTTGGGAATGAGTTTGAGAATACACAAGAGAACGCAGAGCCCATCTTTAACCTCTGCTCATTGACGGAGCACTAAATTCAAAGCCAGTTTGAGGGTCACTTACATTGTTCCCTTAAAGGAAAACAAATGCAGAGTTATCAAAGAATTTCTTGGTAAATTCCCAACCCTCGGAAAGCTACAACTTTTCTTAAATATGATTTCTAAATTTTAAATTTGTCACCCCAAAAAGTAACGTATAGGATTTACAAGTATTTCATTTTTTGAGAAATTCTGAGCAATGACTACAATTGCAGCACATCCGGAAAACTGGAACCAGTTCTAACAATCTCTGCACCCCTTTATGTTCTAGATGTGTTTTGGAACCCACTCCTAAACAAGACAGAATAGAAACAATGTGTGTGCATACTACACTGAGGAAGTAGCTTGAACTTGCCAAGGCGTCTTCAGAGCAAGTTCCTTTGTACTAATTTATTCGAAGCGTTTCTAGGTCATTTCCTGCTTGTGACAATGACAAAGGACCTACTGTAAAAACTGCTCTTAGGCGTTTGCTCTGCCAGCTCAGGGTGTGTCCTCAATAACCTTCTCTGCACATCCCAGCCTCCCACATGTAATAGCACTGTGACTGGGGACAGTCGTGTGTATTCTTCGTCGCTGCCTCATCGCTTGTTTGACCGCTTCTCATACTTGTCCTGGCTGCTCCGCTTCCTCGGTGGAGAACGGCTGATGGTGCCTTGAGCTCGGAAGCCATGCTGGTAAGGGTGGCTTCTGTGCTTCTTCCGGCTTGCTTCTTTCTGGTTCTGGCTCTTCTCAGGTTCCTTAGCATCCTCTTTTTGTTCACGGTCTTGCTCTTTATTGGATGGGCGCGTGTTCTTAATTGTGTTCATGAGAAATCTTTTATTGGTGCCGGCAAGAGGACACTTCATCCGACCCATAGGTCCCATTGTTTCTGCTCTTGTTGTCCCACGTTTTACCTCTTTAAGCAGTTCTTCGATTGCCTTCCTCTCCAGCTCTTGGTCCTCTCCCATGGCGGGGGCGGCCTCCGGGGTCCTCAGGTGGCGCTGGCAGACGGGACGCTCTGCCCCATCGCGAAATGTGCCAGTGAAGCACGAAGGAGGGAGCCGCCGACGGAAGGAGCGGAAGACGGAAGGCTTAACTTTTTATTTGTAAAGAATTGACATTGGCAGAAGAGTTGCAAAGACACTACAGAGATTTCCCATATAACCCTTTAGCCAGCTCCCCTCCATAACTACGGTACACTCACGTATCAACACGAAGAAACGAACACTGGTATACAATACCATACACTGAACAACAGATATTATTCCGATGTAACCAGATTTTCCATCCATATTATTTTTCCACTCCGAGACCCAATCCAGGATGCCAGGTTCCATTTAGCCAGTGTGTCTCCTGAGTCTCCTAATCTGTGACAGCTTTGAGTCTTTCCATGTCTTTCCTGACCTAATGTTTCTGAAAAGTGCTCATTGGGTGTTTGTAGAATGTCTCCATCTGGATTCGTCTGACGTCTTCTCACGGTTACCTGAAGGTACGCGTCTTTGAGAAGAGTATCAGCGGAACAAAGCCCCTTTGTCCTTGATGCACATGAAGGAGTGCATGCTGTCGGCATGACTTAAACTGGCAACCTTGTTGCTGCGATGAAGGTGAGGCCTGCCAGCTTCCTCCACTATAAAGATACAATGTTTCCCTTTCCGTTCTCTAGTCATTAGAAGTGAGTCGCTAAGGTCAGACCACACTTAAGGGGAGGAGAATTAAATTTCACCTCCTGGAGAGAGAAAAAAAAAATGAAAGAATTTTTGAACATGTGATAAAACCACCAGCGTATTAACAGATATTTTCTGGAAGATGACAGGAGGCTGTGCAAATATCCTGTTTCTCTCTCAAGTTCCATCCTGTACAGTTAGCACTCATCAATGGAATTTGCTTGCATCAATGGATTTTCTCTTTCGCTCATTATTTCTACGTTTATTAGTCAGGATTCTTTCCTAAGGAAGAGTTGCACCTTCTTCAACATGTGTTGACTGATGTAATCAGCTCTTTATATCAGCATGAACTCATGGACATTTATTTTGTTCCTTGGCTTTTAATGTGGTGCTATGATTTATTTTGTTGCTCAGAGTGTCCCGACTTTGACCACTGAGTGTAATGTCAGGTTGACTCCTAAGTCGTCTTGACATGCCTGCACTTTTTAAAAGGATTTTCTCACTTTCTGTCACATGACGGTTCAGATTCCCTTGGTTTCTTGCTGTTCAAGCCCGACAAGCAGCCATTTTCCCAAAGAGCCCTGGTTCTTTTTCTGGGAGAATTGTACTCAGAAGCGATGGGTCCGGGCACTAGGCATGCGTCTTGCTGCTGGGGTGTCACTCCTTCTAGACTCACAACAAACAGATAAAAAGAACACATGGATGCGATGTCATTCATATAAAGTTTGAAAACAAGCCAAACCACGCGGAGAAGAAGTTGTGATGGCCTGTCTCTCAGGAGCGGGGAGAGTGCGGTCACCGAGAACGCAGGGAAGAGTCCGCCGTGCTGACAAGGTCCTTCTCCGCATGGCGCTCTCCTGGATGCATTCACTGCACCGGGTGGCACACTCGGAGTTCTCGACTTTTTGTTTGTATTTGGTATCTTAATATAAAAGTTTGTATTTTAAAAGATGCATTTACACCCCAAGAGGAAATTGTTTTTAAAAAGTGTTTTAAACTGGAAAGTAAACAATGCCACATCCGGGGAGGAGAGAAAGGATCAGGAATCCCCACACACTGCTGATAAACAAGTTCCACAGCGCTGTGTGGCATAACCTACCAGCAATGAACATAGATACACCCTCTAACCCAGCACTTACACCTGAGAGCAACAGGGGAAAAGCAGGACACAAAGAAGGTGTGTGCATACGGACCATGTATGAGAGTGCTCGAGGCAGCATTACCAGTAATGGCCCAAAGCTGGAAACAACCCTAATGCCCCCTCAGTAATACAATGAATAAATGCACTGTGGTATAGCGACAGTGCATAACATTCTGCAACGAAAATGAACACACTACAGCTGACCACGGCAACATGGGCAGAACTCACAAGGGAATACTGAAGGGGAAAAGCCATACAAAAGATTACAAAGTTACTATGTATTCAAAGTTTGAAACAGGCACAAATTATTGTTATAGAGCTCAAGATAATGGTTACCTTCGGGGAGATGGTGGCCAGGAGGAGAATGACGGGCCTAGAGGGTGTGGGCCATCTTTCTGATTAGATGGTAGTTACAGGTGTTAGCTTTCTGATAACCCACTTTACATATTGGTTGGTGCGTGTATTAGTTGCCCAGGGCTGCTACAGAAATGTATTCGCTGACAGTCCTAGAGGTTAGACCTCTGACCTCCAGGTGTTGGCAGGTCTGCACTTCCTCCAGCGCCTCCAGGGAAAATGCAGCCCTGGCCTCCTCCAGGTCCTGTGCCTGCCAGCCCTCCTCAGCTGGGGCCCCGCAGCCCGGTCTCTGCTCCGGGTCACCTGCTGCCCTGTACGTGTCTGACCTCCCTCTGCCCCCGCTTACGAAGACCCTGGTGATGTAGGGCCCACCTGGATAATCCATGGTAATCTCATCTCAAAATCTTCGACTTAATCATATCTGCAAAGAGATGCACTTTTCCAGATAAGGAAACATTCACAGATTCTGGGTGTGTGGACAGGGACGCAGCTCTGGGGGCCACACGCAGACGGCCACGTGCACTTTTCTGTCCGTTCTACTCTAAAGTCTAAAGTCTTAAAAGTAAAGTAATGAAAGATAGTTAGCCATCTGGAAATAGATGAGAGCTTCTTAACCTAAGAAAAGAATTATCTTCCAAATAGCTGTAGCACTTACATTTAATAGCAAAGCTTCAGACACCCTTCCGTTGTCAGGAACGCACTTTACACACCCTCCGAGCATCCTCAACAAGACAAAAAAAAATAGAAGGAATGATTAATATAATGACGAGAAAAAAGGAGGCAAAATGATTATCTATTTTTTTTAGACAATTTAATTATCTACACAGAAAATACAACAGACTCCAAAATGGTCCTGTATATGGATACATCTAGTGTCCAAAAGATACTAGAATTAATATGAGAGCCATGTAGCAGAATATAGGGTCTAAATGCAAAGTCAGTAAGGTAGTGTAACTGGTCAACCTCACAACAAGTGTTTCAGTTACACAGGCCTTGTCCCACCGCTGTCCTCTGGTCTACTGCCCCGAGCCATGATTTGCGTGACTGCTGACAATTAGCAGGTTAAATCTCTATCAATATCTCTCCCTCAAGGTCAGGCTCGTGTAATTATCTGCTCATTGATATGCTACTTAATGTCTAAAGACATGTCTTTACATGTCCAAATTAAACTGTTCATTTCATCATCCTGTTTTCCCAAATCCTGTTCCCCCGGCTCAGTAAATGTCACCCCATTATTAATCTAGTTTCTTGCTTGGAACCTTGGGAGTTAGCCAGGTCCACACCCTTAAAAGGTCTGAGCGGCAGTGAAAGGGCTAATAATGTTTTAACAAAACTAAACTCCATTCTGATCCTCAGTTACTGCACGTACGCACCCTGGCAGTTTCTTTCTGTAAACATAAGAGCCTTGAGAAACCCAAAGATAAGGGGTTAATGAAGGCCTTGAGAAACTCAGAGGAACCATAAGAAAAAAGAGATTAATGATGGCCCTGACCTCTGCCTGAGCAGACTCCTTACCTCTGAGACAACTCGTACCAACCCAGACACCAATTACGCGGTGCCAAGAGAATGTGGGTTTTTTTAATGTAGTTTTTTCTTCTGTAGTTTGTGCCTATATAAACATAGAACAAAGGAAGCTCGGGGCTGAGGATTTGGGGAAGCTGTACCCCCCCAGCCCGCCGGTGTAACAGCCCACCGGTGTAATAAAATGCTCCTTTCTCTTCACTGGCCTTATGTTGAGGATGTGATCTCCCGCCGGCTCAGACCTTTTAGGCAGGAGATCACATCCACAGCAAGGCCAATGTAGAGCAAAACGGCTTTATTGCATGCACCTGGGTGCAGGCGGGCTGAGCCGAGAAGGGTTCAGCCTCGAATCAGGGTTGGGGTGTCGGTTATACACTCTACTTCTAGCTTCCAGCAGTTCCTGCGGATGTACTCTGCATGGCCCATTGTCCACTTTGCAGTAGGGCTGGTCTGGTATGTCCTCCGGCATCTGCTGGGTGATCCATTGCCTTGGGGATATTCCAGATAAACCTTATCCATACTCAACGGAAGGCTGAGCAAAGGTCATGCAAGCAACACAATTTCCACAGTTTCCGCCTTTTGCAAGCTTTTACCTTTACCCTTTAAAACATTACTAACCCTGTCAACCCTAACCTGGAAAACCTAAGCTACTTACAACATCTACGTGAATCCTTCCAGTTTTACTACTTGATGCTCACCACCAGCCTATCTTACCCACACTGGTGTAACGCCTCCTGGACAGTCTCTCCATTCCTACTTCCCTTGGATCCCAGCTATTGAACAGCTGCATGATCTTTTAAAAACACATACCAGCCCAGCCGGTGTGGCTCAGTGGTTGAGCGTCGACCCATGCACCAAGAGGTCGCCGGTTCAATTCCCAGTCAGGGCACATGCCCAGGTTGTGGGCCCGATCCCCAGTGGGGGGCATGCAGGAAGCGGCCAATCGATGTTCTCTCTCATCGATGTTTCTATCTCTTTCCCTCTCACTTCCTCTCTCTCTAAATTCAATAAAGAAAAAATAAATCTATAAAAATAAAGACACATACCAGTTAAGTGTTTCCCGTCTAAATGTCCCAATGATTTCCATTCCTCCTAGGCTGTGAGCCAGCTCCTAACCACGCCCTCAGCACGGAGCGTCCTGGCTCCGCCCCCTCTCCAGAGCGGCCTGGGCCTCGCTAGCCCTCCCCCTGCAGCCCCAGAGCTGCTTCATGTCAGTTCCTGCTCAGGTCTTGGGACTCTCCAAGCTCTTCCCTATGAACGGCCTGAACTCGTTTCTGGATTCACTTTTCTTTTGGATTTTGGTGTGCCTAGACCTTTCTCGTTTTATTTGTGAAAGGTTAAGGGCCAACTCCTCAGAGGCCCTTCCCAGCCCAGTCATCAAACGTAAGTCTCCTAGCTATCCTCCTATATGGTCATATCTGATTAAAAAAAATTTTTTTCTTTATTGATTTTGGAGAGAGAGGAGGGGAGAGGGAGAGAGGGATAGAAACATCAGTGAAAGAGAACATTGATGGGCCGCCTCCTGCCTGCCCCCAACTGGGGATCAGCCCACAACCTGGGCATGTGCCCTGACTGGGAATCGAACCAGTGACCTCTTGGTGCATGGGTCAACACTCAACCACTGAGCCACACCGGCTGGGTGGTCAATCTGATTTTTTTTTTTTTTCATATTTAAAATTATTTATTGTATCATTATGCACATTGAAGGACAGCATTATAGACAGTCTTTTCCACCGTAAAATTATTTACACCCGCTGATTCAGCTCGGAACACTGGCTTGAGGAGGTACCGGTATATTCCGTTTGCAAAAATTCCTCTACAGCGAACAGTTGTCCTATAATGGAGCACGTTGAAGAAAATACTGTCTCCTAAGTCTTTTTCGTTCTTTGCAGTCTCAATCACTAAAAGTTCAAGGTACTTTGACAGAATCCTGGCGCCCTGAATGTCCTGACGAATGCAGTAAAATCAAGCAGCGTGTTTCTATTCTGAAAATACTCATGTGGATCTCCTACCTTTCCTGCCGGCGCTGTGACATTGGAAGAGCATTTGTTAGGAAAGCTTCACACCAATTTTGTTTTGCTCCTTCTTCATTAGCCGCTGTGCTTCCTTTTCCATTTCCTTCCTTTGTTGTTTGCTGCTCTCTTTTCCCTGTCTGCTCTCTTCTGCTGCCTCAGAACCTCTTCTGCTTGCCAGAACACATCTTCTTCAATTCCCATGCATCGGTATTTTCCTGCCAGGTATCCAAGTCCCCTAACCCAGGTGATTGATGAATAAAAGGCATTTCTGGTGTAGCTGCTAATCTACAAGAGAAACCTGTACCATCTGGGATGGCAAAATTTAATGCTTCTCTCTTCTTAATAATGGTTTTCTGGGTTTTCCTTATACTTGGTGTCATGTCCTTAAAATAGTCAGGTTCCAGTTGTTCCAAAGCATTTTGTTGTGTTGCCACATCCCCATTCTCTCCTTCAGGCTTCACACTTGAGGGTGTGTCGTCTGTTTTGCAACTGATGTGTAATCAACTGTAGTTGGCAAAGTTATTTGGTCTCCGCTTAATTTCCGCCCTCTGCCAGACCTGCATATGAATCTCTTCAGGATTATATATTATATTGTATCATACATTGTATCTGTTCAGTGGAGAACTTAGCTTTCAATACTGAGTAGTTCCATTTTGATTCAGTTATAGTCCTTTGTGGACAATAATTAGGGTTAAAAAATATAAAAAGAGAACACACACTTTTTTTGTTGTTGTTAATCCTCACGCAAGGATATTTTTTCATTGATTTTTTAGAGAGCGTGGAAGGGAGGGAGGGAGAGAGAGGGAGAAAGAAACATCAGTGTGAGAGAGACACATCCACTGGTTGCCTCCTGCACGACCCCAACCAGAGTGGGGATCAAACCTGCAACCCAGGTACACGCCTTTGACTGGGAATCGAACCTGCGACCCTTCGGTCCACAGGCCAATGCTCTAACTAACCGCTGAACCAACCCAGCCAGGGCAAACATGAACTTTTTATTTTTTTTTTATCCTCACCCAAGGACATTTTTTCATTTTTTGTCCAGATAGAGTGGGAGGGAGAGAGAGGAAGAGAGAGAGAGAGAAACATCGACGTGAAAGGGACACATCGAGCGGCTGCCACCCGCACGACCAACCAGGGCCGGGGACAAACTGCAACCGAAGTACATGCCCCTTAGCGGGAACCGAACCCGGGTCTCTCTGGAGCGCAGGCCGACGCTCTAACCGCTGAGCCAAAGCGGCCAGGCCAACATGAACTTTTTAAAAAGTCATATAAAATTTCTGTTTTCACGTTAACAAGAAAGAAAAGTTGGTGTTAAGTGTGTGTGGAAGTCCCCCAGTCTCCAGCCGTGATCCTCATTAAACACATTGGTGACCGCTCACGAATTAACTCGTGTTCTCACGCCCAAACCTTGGTGACCACCCACGAGCTAACTCATGTTTGCACTTGCATCAGCTATTCCAATTTTTGAAACTCAGGGTGCCGCTTTATTCAATGCATTCAAAATGTACTGTAATTTCAATAGACAAAATAAAATAAGATACAAAAAATTTCTACTTGAAGTAGCTAGGAGTGGATATCTGCTGGTTCAAATGAGTGCAGCTCAGAACCTAACACTTCCTCTGGTCCTTCTAAGAGCTCCTTACATTGATCCACCTCTTAGGCTTTCAGGGCAACGAAAAGACCACGTTTTAGGAAAAATAGTCACTGGCATAAAAAAAAGTCCAACTAGAACGTGTAAAGTGTGTGTTTCAAAAGGTGATTGCTATACAGTACACCACACCAAATAATTACTCAAATATATAAGATGTATAAAATATAATGCATAGCAGATATGCACAAAGTTTCTTTTAAATTCATTGTGTACAAATAAAGTATCCTGAAGTCTATTTAGATTGTTTCACTTTCATACGCAATTACGCAAAAATAGCCGGTGACATGAGATAACTTCTGAGTAAACTTGCCACTCAACCACTTGTCGAGGCTCAGGGTGCTCTGTCACGCCTCACGGAAGACTGACACCCTCCTTTCCTTCCTGTGCTCTCTGATTCCTGTGCAGGAGAGGAAAGGTGACCTACAGGTTATCAACTCCAGCTCTTTTCAGCTCTCAGCCTCTGCAGACGCAGCTGGGGTTGCTTTGGGCGAGGTCCACTGGGCGGGGTCCACTGGGCGGGGTCCACTGGGCGGGGTCCACTGGGAGAGGTCCACTGGAGGGCACCTGCTCTACCGGTTGGGGTGTGGCTTTCATAACTTACATAGTTTAGCATAAAAATAAGGCACTGTGATATTTTCAAGAGGATTTGCCGGAGAGCTCAGGTGTTGGGAGATTATTGGACATTAGCATACCTCTTCTTGAACATGGGACTACTGTTACCCTTGATGGTTTCGGGAAAGGATGATGTTCCCGGAGCTCATATCAATTTCATCGAATAAGAAAGGCCTTTTTTTATCTCCACCAAAGCTGCCTGCAGGACGTCCTCCTATTGCTTAAACTCTTCTTCCGAATCACACTCTTTGTCAGTCCCTAAGCGGGGGTGTGGCTGTGCTTTCTCAGGGTTTGCCATTCTTTTCCAGCGCAAAGTGACCTCTTCTTACAGAGGACGGGAAGTGGATTCCGTGTTCTGATGGTCAGAGGCAAACCGTCTCTTTCCTAAATAGAGAATTCCAGCGAGAAGGAAAGGGGCCTTCACCAGTGGGCTAGAATAAACGACCTGTCCAGTGAGTCGTCCTTGAAGCACGTGCCAAGGCTGGGATGTCACTGTGGCATGCCGGCAGGTCTCACAGAGCACGGACCCCAGGGCGGGCACTGCGAACCCTGAGCAGGAATCTCTCCAAGCGCGTTTGCCCGTTTAATTCTGGACCTTCAAGTGAAAGGAAACCCGCGAGGTTTCCCCTTTTCCTGTGATATGCTAGATCACAGGTTAATGAGACACTGCAGGCCAGGGTCCAGGTCACTCTCCGTGACAAAGGAGCAGGGAATGCCAGGCTCCAAAGCAGAACAGGGCAAACCAGAGCACGCCCGGCCCTCTGCCGGTTTCTGTGCCCGTGAGCCAGGAGTGTGTTTTTTAAATTTTTTTATTTAATTTTATTTATTTAATTACTTTTAATTTATTTTATTAATTTATTTTTGTTATAGATGTTTCTCCTTTTATCCCCCATTGACACCCTCGTCCCCATCCCCCGGCCCCACCCCGTCCCCCGCATTGTTGTCTGTGTCCATTGGTTACACATACATGCGTATAAGTTCTGTGGTTTATCTCTTCCTTCCCCTCCCACCCCCTCTTCTGAGGTTTGTTAGTCTGTACCCTACTTCTGTGTCTCTGGGTCTATTTTGTTCATCAGCTTGTTTTGTTCATTGTATTCCACAAATTAGTGAGATCATGTGGTATTTGTCTTTCTCTGACTGGCTTGTTTCACTTAGGATAATACTCTCCAGGTCCCTCCATGTCGTCTCAAAGGGTAAGAGATCTCTCTTTCTTACAGCTGCATAGTACTCCATTGTGTATATGTACCACAGCTTTTTTATCCATTCATCCACTGATGGACACTTGGGCTGTTTCCAGATCTTAGCAATTGTAAATAGTACTGCTATGAACATAGGGGTGCATATATTCTTTCTGACTGGTGTTTCATATTTGTAAATGGTAAAACACACAAGCAGAAGGCTAGTACTTTCTGATATGTTAAAGTGATACGGAATTCAGATTTCAGGGATTATTAGTAGAGTTTTCTGGGAACACGGCTGTGCTCACTCACATACTGTCCGTGGCTGCTTCCAGCACAGTGACAAGGTGAAGTACCCGTGGTGGAGGCCCTAGGCCCCCCAAGCTAGCACGCCCTCTCTGGCCTGCTGCAGAAAAAGCCTGTGGGGTCTGCTCGGCAATCAGACTGCCCACTCACGTCCCACGGCGGTCTCAGAGCGCATTACTGCCACCTCCACTGGGGGAGTGTGAGACCGCCACTCTCTGTGATGACTGGTGGTCTTTGGAAAACACAGATCTTTGATCCTGTATCATTTCCTAACACATCCATAGCTTGTTCCAAGAGGAGAAGGTCTAATATATACATTTACAACCATGTTCAGTGACCTAATAAGAAACAAAAGGAAAACTTCTGTATGTTTTGTGAATGAGGATGTACGTAAGACAGGTAAAAAAAATCCAACACCCACCCCTAAGAAACTCCTTCGCTTATTCTCTCTGTTCTTAACTCTGTAATGTACTTGAAAATGCATTACAAATATGTATATGTGTGTATATACATATTTCACATACGTGTATGTGCGTGCAGCATATAGAGTTTTCATGGAATAACAGGGCTTTATTCCTTTTTTACTTTACCACCAGAGCGGCTGGCTTTAAAACCTCATTGCATTTCAGTGTAAGGGAAGACTGGGCAAGGTCGAATAGCTTGCAGAATTGAGGTATCACGAGCTGAGGACATGATTCTCTCAACCTCACGCCACCTGAAGTTCCTGCCGCGTGTGTCAGGGCGACAAAAGCATCTTACTCCAAAACTCAGTACCTCCGAATACAGAGTGACAGAGAAAGCATCAGACTATGGCCAGAGGCCGAGCCAGACTCTGTGTACGTGCCCCACAATTACGGCGTTGAATTTCTCCACTCCTCTTCCCACGAGCTGAGCTCAGACACCACTTCAAAGTTGTTTCTTCTCTGAAACCAACCTTAGGGTGGTCAGTGGGGTTGACTGCAGGGCACTGACGCCCTTCCCGCGTGCTGAGAGCTCCAGCCCACGCTCCCCGTGCTCCTGAAATCCTACCTCCGTCGTGCCACCACTTTCACACAGAGGACCTTCACCTGTGGACAGCCTCTGAGACTTCATCTCAAAGGAGCTGGTAGTCTCCTCTACGCTCTCGACAGCGGTGGCCGCCTGGTCACTGCCACGCTGCTCCTGCTGCGGCCTGCTCTCGGGTCCGCATCTACGGGGGTTCTCACTGTGATCTGCCCCCGCCCTGGGCTTCCCAGGCCCCTGGGGGTCCTCACCCATAAATGTAAGCTATGCCCATCATTCCTCCTCTAGCCCCTATGCACATTCTGAGACATTCTGGTGGCTCAATGCCTTTTGTGTCTAACCTCCTTCTTCATCCTGACAACCACTCCTTTCACTTGTCACCTTAAGGCTGGATTACCCAAATGTCTCCTCAAGCAGGCAGGTTTTCTAAGCCCCAGAATTAGAACATTAGTCCATAATTCCGTGGACTCATGAGACTGTGCACTGGCTCTCAGTCTTCCACGATGGGGCCCATACATGGTGTTCTGAAGGACTAAAGGCTTAGTGGTGTGGCACGCTAATTATTCATTGAGATATAAGTGCCTGGGGCCTGCAGTTTGACTTTCACTGAGATATAGTTGGAGCAGGGCTGACATGGACTGATTTTCCTCCCTCCTTTCTCTGCAGTATTCTCTTCAGGGCACTAATCACTTGCCCTAGGGGCTGTCCCTTCGTAACAGGGGTGGCCAGGGTTTTAGGTCTACTTCACTGCAGTTGGCGTCGCTGAGTGGGTGACTTCATTATTTAGTGATCAATTAAGTATGAAAATTATGGGGCTGGAAGCTAGGAATGATGATACCTGATTTTATTTTATTTATTTATTTATTTATTTTTATCCTCACCCGAGGACATTTTTTTCATTTTTTGTTCAGATAGAGTGGGAGGGGGAGAGAGAGAGAAACATCAACGTGAAAGGGACACATCGACTGGCTGCCACCCGCACAACCAACCAGGGCCGGGGACAAACTGCAACCGAGGTACATGCCCTTAGCGGGAACCGAACCCGGGTCTCTCTGTACCGCAGGCCGATGCTCTAACCGCTGAGCCAAACCGGCCAGGGCTGATACCTGATTTTAAAAGATCGGTAACAATTTTGAAATCTGTTCCTCTGTTAACCTGCACATGAGTGTTAAAATCCATGGTTTGTTATACTTTCCAGGTGATATATGATTTGTTAATACTTGAGTTTGGTTTGCTGGTGTGAAATGCTCTGATTTGGGGGTGAGATGAAAAGTGGGCTGGCCGATGTGTTAAAGATGAGGAGAAAGCAGTATGTCAACATCCGAAAGGATGATACGCATGTCAATGCCACAGAGATGAGGGAACAGGTATATCAGAACGGATAACACAAATGTCAGTGGCTTAGAGGTGAGGAAAGAAATTCCACGGTGATGCAAAAGGTAAAGGAAATGTCTATACATTGTCATGTTTACTAGAAAAATTACCAGACCTCTGAATTTACTGATATTTTTGTTTAGGAAAACACTTAGTAAAAAGGAGAGAGGAGTGATTTAAAGAAAAAATATTAGGAAAGCTACAGTGAGAGGTAATTAAAATGGCAAATCATGCTGGAAGTGTAGGTGAATGACTAGTGTCCTGTCCAGATGTCCCCGCCCAGCTTAGAGATCTTGGCCAAGCCTATGACTCGTCACCCTCAGCCACCTTCTCAATCACACAGTTACTGTGATTGAATTTGACATATTTCTTATAAACATTACATGAAGCCACATTCAAACCATAAGTGATCTGTAAACCATAAGAATCTGCAGAAACAAACTGCATTCAACATGGTAATTAGAAAAGGGAATGGTCGTGCTTTTATCTTTTATATGCTGTGGACTCTTCAAATTTTACAGCCATAAATGTAAACAGAGGCTGGGAAATATAGGGCTTCAGAACAGGGCTTTGCAGTTTAATACTAATTCAGTATTGCTTTCCGGCTCAGAATCATTTAACATCCTCTATCCTCAGCAATCTCATCTGAAATATGGGTATAATTTTAGCACCTACCTCAGAAAAATATTTCTGAGAATTAAGCAACAGCTATATACCTTTGGCACATACATGCACTCACTATACAAGCAATTATAGACATTATTATTATTATTATTATTATTAAATAAGACAAACTGAACCTAGCATTAGTCACGAATTTCCTTTCAAATTTCTAGTAATTCTGGTAGATTAAATAAAAAGTAGAAATTACATGGAGAACTCTGGCACAAAGCAGTTGTAGGAATTCTTCTCATAAAATGTCTTAAAACAAGCAAACATTCCTAAGAAGCGTTCTTTTTGAAACCGACAGCCAAAAAAAAAAAAAAAAAAAATGACCCTGGTAACCATCCTGGGAAATGAGGGGTATCACATGTCACAGTCTCCTTTCCGCGGCTCATTCTAGCAGGAGTCTGAGGCCCAGACCTCGGTTAGAAATTGGCTGAAGAATACGAAGCCATGAGGCTGGTTGCTAAAGAGCTTTGAAAGAAAAACTGGATCCCCTGGACCCACAGATATGCCCCATTTCCAAAGCAAGCGTCCAAAGTTCGAACAGCACATGGAAATCTTTGACTGAAACCATGTCATCACCGCAGCCGGAAGCGTGATCTTCTCACACTCGCTTCTAGAGTTACTTGTAACTCTGAGTCCCTGACTCTATAATTCTACCTTGGTACAGTGTCCAATTACTTACTAATTAGAAATCCCTTGGAGGCCTACCTACCCACTTGCTTAAGTGAGGCAGCCGCGGGGGGGAGGGAGGTCGGGGCTCTGTCCCTCCGATCAGACTGTGTGGGTGTGAATTTGCTTGGATTTCCCTAGATACCTGCAAGCTTCAGTAACCTGGGGTGAGCCACTTACCTTTATGTGAATGGAAATGACATGAATATTCTCTCTCTCTTTTTTTTTTTTTTTGGTACATGCCCCTAGCGGGAACCGAACCCGGGACTCTCTGGTCCGCAGGCCGACGCTCCAACCGCTGAGCCAAACCGGCCAGGGCGACATGAATATTCTCCTTGTAGGTTTTCTAGTGGTGTCATAACGTTTCAATGAGCTGGTAATTGTAAAATGCTTATAATACTATTGTCACAGAGTAGAGCCTCAATAAATATGAGCTGTTTCCATGGGAAGAAGTCATTTCCCTACACCAGCAATTTTCAAAGTTTAGCTGCAAGGGAATCAGAAAGCTTGTTCACACAGAGACCCCTACCCCCACCCCTGATTCAGTGGGTCTGGGATGGAGCCAGAGAATTTATATTTTTAACAATGTCCAGGGTGATGCTGGCGCTGCTGTCCCCAGACCACACCTTGAGAGCGATTGCCCTGAAATATTTGCTCCAAATTCTCATCAAAAGCTTAAATGCGGTGTAACTAGAGGGAGCAGAGAGTCATTTTAATTATATTCATTCAGTGTTATGAGTCAAAATATGGGAGCCCTGTCTACAATTGCAGGGGGACTGAGCGGCTAGGGGCGGTTCTGGAGGCCGCTTCATGGACAGTGGGGTGGAGATGAGGGGGGACATGCAGACCAAACAGAAACAGTAGTGTTTATACCCGGTTCTCCAATAATCCCTTTCGCAGGAGAGGTTGCCCCAGTTAGGCCAAACAGAAAAATCCAAACAGCAGATGTATCACAGGTTTTCAGGGCTAATTCTTGTAATAACTCCATTCTGACCCTCAGTTACTGCACGTACACACCCTGGCAGTTTCTTTTCTGTAAACATAAGGGCCTTGAGACACCCAAAGAAAACTGTAAAGATAAGGGGTTGAGGATGGCCTTGGGAAACTCAGAGACACCATGAGAAAAAAGAGATTAATAGTTACCCTGCTCTTCTCCCCCCCTTCTCTGTATCAGCCCCCCTTAACGGTGCCAAAAGCGGCGCCAAGAGAATGTAGTTTTTTTTCTATAGTCTGTGCCTTTAAAAGCGGGCAACAAAGAAGGCTCGGGGCTGAGGATTTGGGGAAGCTGTACCCCCCCAGCCCGCCGGTGTAACAGCCCACCGGTGTAATAAAGTGCTCCTTTACAATGTGGCCGTGCGTCTCTGGTTATCTCGCCGTCAGGTTATAACAATTCTCAACCTTCAGAAAGAACTTCAGGAAAGTTATAAAGAACTTATAAAACTCAACACCAAAACAAACAAACCAACAACCACCACCCAACTAAACAACAGGCAATGGACCTGAATAGACACTTCCGCAAAGAGGACACACAGGTGGCCAGCAGGCAGACAAAAAGACGCTCAACATCCCCAATCACCAGAGGAATGCAGCTTACAACTACAACACCTGTCAGAATGGCTGCCATCAATAAAGCAACAAACAGCAAGTGCCGGCTGTGGAGAAAGGGAGCCCTCGGGCACTGCTGGTGGGAATGCAGACTGGGGCAGCCACTGTGGAAAGCAGTGTGGAGTTTCCTCAAAACACTAAAAATGGAACTGCCTGTGACCCAGCAATTCCACTTCTGGGACTATATCCAAAAAAACTCGAAACACTGATTTGAAAGAATAGATGCACCCCTGTGATCACTGCAGCGTTACTTACAATAGCTGAGACCTGGAAGCAGCCCGAGTGTCCGTCAGTAAATGAGTGGATAAAAAAGAAGGCAATCGTACCTTTTGCAACAGCATGGAGGGACCTGGAGAGCATTATGCTGGTGAAACAAGCCAGTCAGAGAAAGACAAATAGCGTATGATTTCACTCCTACAAGGAACCTGGTGAACAAAATAAACTAACAAACAAATAGAAACAGACTCACAGAGAACAGACTGACAGCTGTCAGAGGGGAGGGGGGTTTGGGGACTCTTGAACAAGTTGAAGAGATTAAGCAAAAACCAAAACAAAACCCAGAGACAGACAACAGCATGGTGATTGCCAGAGGGCAAGGGGGCGGGGTGGGTAGAAGAGGGTAAAGGGGGGATAAATGGTGATGGAAGGAGACTTGACTTTGGGCAGTGAACACACAATCAAATATACAGATGATGTATTATGGATTTGCACAGCTGAAACCTATATAATTTATTAACCAACGTCACGCCAATAAATTCAGTTAAAAAACAAAAACAAAAACACTTCAGGGAGCCGCAGAGCTGAGGGCAGCCGGGGTGATGAAAGGAAACCGTGAACCCCAAAGTCGCCCCGTGAACAGGTGGAGGAAGACAGCGTGGACACCAACACCGCCGCGGGCCGCCTGCCCGCCAGCCTGGGCCCAGAGACACGGGCGCTCCGAGCGGAGATGGATACCGGGCAGAGGCGAACGCGCCGGCCGCGCGTGGAAATACAGAGCCAGGGGCACCCACTCTCCCTCCGCGCCCGGCGGAGTCCCCAGACACGCGGCCAGCGCCACCCCACGCCAGCTCCGCCCTCCTTCCCTGCGCGCGGATGGTCCCCGCGACCCAGCGGCTGAGCCCGGACCCTGCGCGGCGTGCCCCTCGGTCACCTGGCAGAGGCCCCTGGGCTGGGCTGGGCGTGGGCGCGCGGGGTGGGCGCCGTGAGGGTCGGTGGGTGGAAGGACGGCCGAAGAGGGAGGGGGGTTAAGGGGAAGTGGACAAAGCCGCTTTTCCAGTGCCCGGTGCCAGGTTCCTGGCCGAGAGGCGCCCTGGGGGAGAGGAGCCCTGGGGGAGAGGCGCCCTGGCCAGAGGGTTTATCCGTGGGCGCACACCCTCCCTCTTCACCGAGGTGTGCCAAGGTGTACGCAGGGTGTGCCCGTGAGCGAGGTGTGCCAAGAGGTACCTAATGACCAACTCCCGGGACTTGGAAACGGAAGGGTATAATTAGTTCTATATAAATGAGAGACGGGGGAGAATTGAAGCGCACTGTCGAGGGAGGAGCAAGGACATTCGGAAACCGCTGCGCCTTCCGTTTCTGTGGCCGCAGCGGCAGTCGAGGAGCGCGGCCCCGAGGGTGCGGGCGCGTCCGGGGCTCCGCGGGCAGCTCTGAGCTGCAGCCGGGACGCCTCACCCCGGGGTCCGCCCACTTTCCCCTCTCCCGGGGAGGTTTCCTGTCGCTGCCCGCGTCCGGAGAGGGCTCGGGACCCGGGAAGAAGAGCTCAGGTATGGTCCGTTTATTTCTATTTCATTCTCTACGTTTTCAGGCTGAAGTTTGCGGATGCACTGGTCATGTTTTCACATTTTTGATTGTCTTTGGAATAGCTCTCGTGTGGGCATATTCTGCTTCCTAGCTGCGCAAGAGAATGACCCACAGCGCGCTGTTTCTTTCTGGGCTCATCTAAGGAAAAGGAGATGGGAACGTTGTCCCCAATCCGACACAGTTATCTGTGTCACAATGACAGAAGTGGTCGTGGGATCAGTCCTGTATGAAAACTCAAGTTTCAGCTCCCTCCTAACGATCCCATTACCTTTTATCTACGGGAAGATGAAGGAATTCAACACCCCTGTTATTTCTTGCATAGTTTTACAGCCAAAGAAAGGGTGCTTGCCGGTGGAATACAAAATAAGTCCTGCTAGTCTGAGGAACGCTGAGATTTTAAATTATGCCGGTCACATTTCTCAGCGAACTATAATCAAGATTGTATGGGAACCTGGAATGTTCTGAATTTCAGGAGAAAATAAGGTTTGGAATCCGGGGCTGGCCCCACATGTGGGTGACAGATAACATTTTCCAACAAGCTGCGCATATTTCTCCCCTGGTTGGGCTCCCCCACCCCCAGCCGACAGGAGGAGGGGAAGGGTCGGAGGAAGGAGGCAGAGACAGCATCAGGCCTGGGGGGTCAGCGGGGCCGGGGCGCGCTGCAAGCCCCCGCCCCCCACCATCTCAGCCAGTCACCGTTGCCTGTGGTCATTATTGGCAGTCCAGCATATGCCCCCTTTGGGCAACGTTTAAGGACAGAGAAAGATTTATTCACCCTCCCAATGGATTATTACAGCTCATAAAAATGTTCTTGAAAAAAGTTTAATAAAATGAAAACACAATACAAGGTGGGGCAAAAGTAGGTGTACAATTGTTTATATGGGAAAGTTGATAAATAATAATACAAGAATAAACTCACGTTCTCACAACTGTGAATCTATCCCCCCCCCCCCCCGTATTACACATTGAATGATCAAACGTGTTGCAAAATTCGGTTGGGCATGCACTCATATACACAATATATAGAAAAGGCTGGAAGGTATATAGCAAAATGTTCATGATTAGCTTTGGGTGGCGGGAATGTAAGTCCTTTAAATTTTTTCTACTTCTTTACAGCTTCCAAATTCCCTATCAGGCACACGTATTGGCTTTAGGGCCAGATTTTAAAGTCAGTCTAACAGAACTGATGTATAAACAGGAAACTGAGCTTTATGTAATTCAGTTGTTACAATATCTTTATTATGGCCTTAATTTTCTCTTAATGACTCGCGAAGTCATAAGCGTTGCTGCTTTTTATGAACAAGGGAAACGCTAGAAGGAATTTCCACGAGGAAATTCACTGGACCCCGTGAGGCCAGAGCGCCCTGAGGCTTTGGACAGAGTGAGTTTCACCGTAACAGTTAGAAACGGAATTGGCCACTTTGGACCCTCCGGGAAGGTCTCCGAGATGACGGCAGTGACTGTGCGTGGCTGTACCGGGCCTTCGCTCAGACTGTGGTTACAACCCCGGGTTCTGGTGTTTTTCAGAATGAAAGTGAAAGGTGGTGGAACGCCCTGCTCGCTGGTGGCCTGTGCCGTGGTCTGCCTGGTGGCCATGCCGGGGGCCAGCGCCTGCCCTCGCCGCTGCGCCTGCTATGTGCCCGCCGAGGTCCACTGCACCTTTCGGTACCTGACCTCCATCCCGGACCACATCCCGCCCGACGTGGAACGGATCAACCTGGGGTGCGTGGGGGCCCTCGTCCCGCCCGCTTCTCTAGGAGGGGTGCTCGTGCCTTTGGGAGAGTAGCCACACTTGTGATCGTGTGTCCCTTTTGAAATGAGCACATGAGCATCTGAAGTTTGGTAGGGCGATGAGAACATTGAACTCGTCATCTCTTACTAGAAGTTCTCCTGAAGTCACCTTGGTAGGGTGCAAGGGGCATGGCATAGAAGAGTTTCATTCTGGCTACATTTGTGCTGGGAAGCAATACAGCTCTTGTTAAGAATTAGGTTGCTGTCTGACTAGATTGCCGTCCGGCTGGTGTGGCTCAGTGGTTGAGCATCGACTCATGTACCAAGAGGTCGCCAGTTCGATTCCCGGTCAGGGCACATGCCCAGGTTGTGGGCCAAATCCCAGTGGGGGCATGCAGGAGGCGGCCAGTCGATGTTCTCTCTCATCAATGCTTCTATCTCTCCCTCTCACTTCTTCTCTCTCTAAAAAAGCAATAGAGGAAAAAATTAAAATAATTAGATTGCTCCCCTGGTGTAGCTCAGTGGATTAAGCATTATCCCATGGACTGAGGGGTCCGGTTTGATTCCCGGTCAGGGCACACGCCCGGGTTTTGGGCTCAATCCCCAGTAGGGGGCGTGCAGGAGGCGGCCAATCGATGTTTCTCACGTGGATGTTTCCATCTCTCTCTCCCTCCCTCTCTCTCTAAGAAACAATCAATAAAAACATATTTAAAAAAAATTAGATATTCCCTGGCTGGTTTGGCTCAGCAGTTGAAGCGACCTTCAGCCTCCGAGGGAAGAGTGAGATTCAGGTCAAGGGCACACACCTGGGGTGCAGGTGCAATCCCCCACCCCGGTTGGGGTTGTGCAGAGTCTCAGGTCAACCCCAGGTGTGCAAGAGGCAATCGAGCGATGTCTCCCTCTCTCTCCCCCTCTCCCCACAACCACTTCCACTCTATCTAAAAAATATATGGAGCTCTGGCTGGTTTGGCTCAGCGGTTAGAGCATCGGTCTGCGGTCCAGAGAGACCCGGGTTCGGTTCCCGCTAAGGGCACGTACCTCGGTTGCAGTTTGTCCCCGGCTCTGGTTGGTTGTGCGGGTGGCAGACACTCGATGTGTCACTTTCATGTCGATGTTTCTCTCTCTCTCTCTTCCTCTCTCTCCCTCCCACTCTATCTGAACAAAAAATGGAAAAATGTCCTTGGGTGAGGGTTAACAAAAAAAATGAGAAAGAATTAGTTAGTATATGTCAGGAAGAGCTCATAGGACAAGTAGGAGCACCTTCTTACATACAAAAGATACGTGTGAAGTGCAGGCTAGATCCTTTCCGAAGGCCCTTGGGCTTTTCTGCATACACACTGACTTATGTATAATGCTTTTTAAAACGCATACTAATTTAATCTACCAAAAGGTGACTATATTTTAAAGATTCCTAAAAAGCTGTGAGAACGTATGTGTATTCAAACTTACCATCATTTATTTGACATCAGTGAGCACCTACTATGTGCCAAACACAGTGGATGGTACCAGGGAGTCAATGAACAAGATATATCTTCACTTCTAGAAGCTATAGTTAAAGGGGGAAGACAGATGTACATTCAGTACAACTTAATAAGAACCATAGTACAGCCCGGCCGGTGTGGCTCAGGGGTTGAGCATTGACCCATGCACCAAGAGGTCGCCGGTTCGGTTCCCGGTCAGGGCACACGCCTGTATTTCGGGCTGGATCCCCAGTGGGGGGCATGCAGGAGGCGGCCAATCGATGTTCTCTCTCATTGATGTTTCTATCTCACTCCCTCTCCCTTCCTCTCTCTCTAAAAATCAATCAATCAATCAATCAATCAATAAAGGAACCATAACACAGCAAAGGGACCCAGGAGCAGTCACTGGGAATCACAGCCGCCGTAACCGTGGACAAACTGTGTCCTGGCCCTGAGCTAAGCACTCTCCACGTGTCCATTCTTTTAATCCCTTTGGAGGACGTTCTATGATTTGCATTTTAATAGATGAGAAAACGAAGGCTCAGAGAGGTTACAGATCTAATCAGGGTCACGTACTACCGAGTGCTTGAGTTCATAATCGCGGCCAAACCACCTGACTTCAGAGCCCAGGTTTCTTTTTTCTTTTTTTTATCCTCACCCGAGGACATTTTTTCATTTTTTGTTCAGATAGAGTGGGAGGGAGAGAGAGGGAGAGAGAGAGAGAGAAACATCGACGTGAAAGGGACACATCGAGTGGCTGCCTCCCGCACGACCAACCAGGGCCGGGGACAAACTGCAACCGAGGTACGTGCCCTTAGCGGGAACCGAACCCGGGTCTCTCCGGACCGCAGTCCGAGGCTCTAACCGCTGAGCCACACCGGCCAGGGCGAGCCCAGGTTTCTTAACCACTGCCTTGCGATGATGCCTTCCACCTGGACAAGGAGCCACGTAGGGAAAGCACGGGCTGGGCTCTCGGAGAGGCGGGTGGAGTCCTGCCTTCCAGCCTGAAGCCACAGCCCACACCTCGTTGTCCGGGCTGCTGGGGCGAGGACCTTCTGTGGCAGCTGGTGGGTTTCAATGACATTTCAAGCGCTGGGTGCTCTTAGAGCACAGGTGAAACAAGAGAGGCATCGGTGTGTGGGCGGCTCTCGCCTGACGTTTGAACTTGAGTTGGCCGGCTTAGCTCACGCCTAGAATGCCGTTGCTATTTCAGGTACAACAGCCTGGTCAGGCTGACGGAGACCGACTTCCCTGGCCTGGGCAAGCTGCAGCTGCTGATGGTACACAGCAACAGCATCCTTATGATCTCCCCGAGGACCTTCGCGGACCTGGGGGCCCTGCAGGTGAGACCCGGTGGGCGTGGGGCAGGCGATGGCTGCCAGAGGCCGCCTGTTCCGACAGCAGCAAACATCGACATCCTGTCGGTTAGAAGTAGATGGCAAGGGAGAATGTCACCTGCAGCTAGCTGTAAGAAAGAGAGAGCTCTCATCCTTTGAGACGACACGGAGGGACCTGGAGAGTACTCTGCTGAGCGAAATAAGCCAGTCGGAGAAAGACAAATATCACATGATCTCACTTATTTGTGGGATATAATGAACAAAATAAGCTGATGAACAAAACAGACCCAGAGACACAGAAGTAGGGATCAGACTGACAAACCTCAGAGGAGGGGGCGGGGGAGGGAAGCGATAAACCACAGAACTTATATGCATGTGTGCATAACCATGGACATAGACGACAATGCTGTGGGGAGGGGGAGGGGGAAGACGGTGTCAATGGGGGAAAAGGAGAACCATCTGTAACAAAAATCAATTGATAAAAAAAAAAAAAAGAAGGGGAGAATGTCAAAGAACTGATTTGTTTTTCAATGCAACAGTATGTGGAAATTAGAATAATAAAAACAAACGCAGAGGCAAGTTTTCTCACACCTCAGGCCGGTAGGAAAAAAGTAATACCCAGTGATGACTAATCCTTCAGAATGTAACCGGAAAGGACACTTCTGGTCGTTGTTCATCTGGGAGCTGGATGTGGTGCTCAGAGTAACTGCTCTCTCAGACCTGGCTGTCTATACAGCGACAGACGTTCTTAGTCTCACGTCATTTACTCACTTATTGATGCCCTGCCCGGTTCAGAAACTTTGTGAAGTCGTGGAGACTTCCAAGAACGCATCCGATTGTGAGAGTTCTCACTCCAGCAGGTGGGGAAGTACCAGGCAGAGCAAGTGTAAGGACAGGAGAGAGGCAGACTATGGCTCAACTGTGCCCTCAGGGAGCGGGGCTGGAGGCTTTGCAGAAGCTCAGTTCAAGACGTCTCTTCATTTTAATAAATGAAAACTGATCAAAGCACACCCACATCTGATTTTAAATCTATCTCCCAAAGCTTCTGATAAAATACAGTGCATCGGTTAAGTCAGTAATCTCCTTATAACAGCTACAATGCCACGTGGATGCGTGGAGACTTTGGACATCATACCAGGGCTGTACAAAGGCACAGAAGTCAGTCCAGGTGTGGGATTCCGTTGACTCGGCTTACTCAGGCTTTCTTTGGATCATATGTGTTCAGAGGACCAGACGGAATACCTGTCCTTCATGAAATTCTCCACACATGTGTGCTCTGGACCAAGTCTTCAATAGACATTGAGCACCGCTGAGTTTGAGATTGAACTCCCAGGTCACGGGGCAAAGCTCTTCTGGGTTGCCGGTTTCATTTCTCTTTGCTTGTTAGGGAATTTGGCATTCTGGAAAAGCACTCTCAGCAGAGGTGACAGACTGGGGCAAGTCAGGAAAAGTGATGAGGCACCCTTGTTTTGACCAGCATGTCTTTGTTTGGAGAGAAATACGTTTAACTAGTAACTGGAGAAGAAATGGAAGGTCACCCACACACTACTGAACTATTCAAAAAGTATTTTAACTCAGAGTCCTATTACTCATAATAGCCCCAAATTGGAAAACACCCCAAATGTTGTAAACTGGAAAACTGATAAAATATGCTACATGTATGTATGCAATGAAGTACGATTCAGCAATAAAAAGGCTTGAAGGGCTGATGTGTGCTAAACATGGGTGGGTCTTGAAAATATTAGGCTAGCCCGGCCAGTGTGGCTCAGTGGTTGAGCATCGACCCTGCACCAAGAGGTCGCCGGTTCGATTCCCAGTCAGGGCACATGCCCAGGTGGTGGGCCCGATTCCCAGTGGGGGGCATGCAGGAGGCGGCCGATCCATGTTCTCTCTCATCGATGTTTCTATCTCTCTCTCCCTCTCCCTTCCTCTCTCTCTAAAATCAATAAAGAAAAAAATAATTTTTTTAAAAGAAAATATTAGGCTAATTGAAAAAAAGCTAGACGCAAAAGACCATGTGTTATACAATCCCGTTTATTTTAAGAGTTGAGAATCGGCAAATCCACAGAAACAGAGTCAGCTAGAGGTTTTCCAGGGCGAGGGAGATGGGGAATGTGCTCCTGACAAGCATCCGTCTTTACTCTGCGGCAATGAAAATGTTCTAACGTTAGACAGCGGAGGTGGTTGCACAACTCTGTGAATAGACCACAAGCCACTTGCTTAGAATTGTTTAGAAAGGTGAATTTTATGGCATGTGACTCGTATATCAATAAAGCCGTTATCAATATAAACTAAACTATAAGTCAATATATTTCTTATGAAAAATTCAGGCTCAATAAATCTCAAATTTACTTGAAATAGCAAGACACTTCTTAAAAGCCTAGTATGGAAATTTTCAATTTTCCATACCAAATTTTCAAATTTTCAATGCAGAAGTAGCATCTGCTCATGGACCCCAGGGTGGCATCACCAGCCTTGAATAATTACCAACCCATACGGATGGATTTCCCTGGACCTGGCCTCACCTGTTCTCCATTTCACTGCACTGTTTGGGACAAAATCCACAATATCATAATGTGTCATCTGCCAATACTTCAATATCTATCTCAAAGTTGAGGAATCTTCTAAAAATAACTGCAACATTAGGATATCTCATTTTAACAACAATTCCTTAGTATCATCCAATGTTTGTGAGTGTTCACTGTCCCTGATAGCCTCATATTTAATTTGCAATGCATTCGTTTGAAGCAGGGCTCAAACAAGGTATCGTGTTCATCTCAGCATGTGTCTTGTTGATACGCTTTTCCCTTTTGAGATCCTTCCTTTGACAAAAGAAATCTCTTGATTCTTAGGTCTTAAAAATGAGCTACAACAAAGTCCAAAGACTTCAGAAGGATACTTTTTACGGCCTCAAGAGCTTAACACGGTTGCACCTGGACCACAACGATATCGAGTTCATAAACCCAGAGGCCTTTTACGGACTCACCTCCCTCCGGCTGGTGCACCTGGAAGGAAATCGGCTCACGAAGCTGCATCCGGATACCTTTGTCTCCTTTCGCTACCTCCAGATATTTAAAATGTCCTTCATTAAGTACCTGCACTTGTCCGATAACTTTCTGAGCGCCCTCCCTCAAGAGATGGTGTCCTCCATGCCCGACCTGGAAAGCCTTTACCTGCAGGGGAATCCCTGGACCTGTGACTGCCGTTTACGATGGTTGTCCGCCTGGGTGCAGGAGAAGCCAGGTATCTGTCCCGTCTCTTTCTTTGTCCTAATGCAGCAGAAGCAGCCTGCTAGAGGTGCTTGGACGGCGATCGAGGAGCCGAGGTAAGCTGGGTGGGAGAAAACCAGGTCTAAACAATAACTCCGTGATAACCCGTCCTCTCGATTTTTTCATGAATTAATGGTTCATTGTTTCAAAGGTCGACTGTCCGATCACCATTCCTGGCTTTTGGCACACTGGGGAAAGTGTGCGTTACTCTTCCCCACACCGTGAGCCGTAGAAAGCCTTCCCCACGTTTGGGAGCTCTGTTTGAGGTCCGTGCTGGGTGATGGAAATGCCAAGGTGCTGTCCCCGCTCTGACCACACTTCCAGTGGGTTACAGATAGCAAACGGCCAGCCAGGGTGTGACGCGCCCTTTGATGGGGAAAGTAGAACGTACCCTGCAGAACCCGAGATCCGCTCAGTCCACAAGGACTTACCGGAAACCTTTGCACAGGACGCCACGGAGGATGTAGGGATCCGAAAAGGACCAAGACAGAGTAAGGCCCCTCCCTTCGTGGAGCTGACATACCTATTGGCAAACATCTAATTGCACTATTGTTAAAACCTGCTTAAGCCATTATTTAAAATTAAGTCCTTAAGATAATGACTGAAAGAACCTCGTTGATTTCATCATCAGAGGGGGACGGTTGGTTACTCTGGAGAGATTGATGGGAGCTGGAGTGCCACACCGGGAAGGGGGGAGGGGCGCAGTCCACTCCTTGGAGAGGTTTGACTTCCGCGAGGGAGGAGGTGGCAGCCAGGTGCACACGTGCAGTCAAACAGGAGACAGGCTTGAGCATGTCCCAGGTGACAGGAAGCGTTGAGAGAAGGGGACAGGACCGCAGAGGGTGAGCTGAGCACGTCCCCGGAGGAGACGGGGACAGGAGACGGGACAGGAGACCCAGCCGCGGCTGGAGGGGTTCCCAGGAGGTAGGAGACTGAAGGACCAGGTGGGCACAGAAGCAGGCCTGGTGGAGGAGACGAAGGACGCTGGTACCTGATGGCTTTTCCTCCTTCGTGACGTGCGGGGAGGGTGGCTGAGGGAGGTGGCAGGAAGGGGTCCAGGTTGGAAGCTTGAGAAAAGTGGAAAAGCTTTAGTTACTGCTGTGAAATGTATAAATATATATAAATACGTACATATCATGTATGTGTGTATGTATGTGTGTTATGTGTGTATGTGTGTATGTATGTATGTTATGGGTGTATGTGTGTATGTATGTATGCTATGGGTGTATGTATGTGTGTATGTATGTGTGTTATGTGTATATGCATGTGTGTTATGTGTGTATGTATGTATGTTATGTGTGTATGTATGTAATGTGTGTATGTATGTGTGTATGCGTGTATGTATGTTATGTGTGTGTATGTTATGGGTGTATGTGTGTATGTATGTATGTTATGGGTGTATGTGTGTATGTATGTATGTATGCATGTATGTTATGTGTGTATGTATGTATGTTATGGGTGTATGTGTGTATGTATGTTATGTGTGTATGTGTGTATGTATGTATGTATGTTATGGGTGTATGTGTGTAGTCAGTTAACATAAGGAGTCAAACGTTGCTCAGAAAACATTAACTGAACAGTGTGAGGTATATTCTGCCAACAGACACCACCTTGCTTTCCAGGAGTGTAGGATCTTCTCGGTAAATATGCTAAACGTGTAGAAAGACCACCAGGCTGGGGATGAAAAACATCAAATACTTACACGGAACGGTTCGTTCTACAGGAGCTCAAAGTCAGAAAAAACTGCTCTGCCTGACTGGAGGGAGAGAAATTGGGCGTAAAATACATCAGCAGGGAGAGGAGGGATGAGAGAGAAAGGAGAGGAAGGGACCTCACTCAGTTTGGCCCTGGGCTCCACGCTTTCTGTTGACTCCTCACAATAATTCTCGGTTTCCGGATGAACAGTGAGGTACCTTGGATCACCATTTAGATCTTCTGTGCCTCGTTTTCCCACCTCTGTAGGAACGATGAGAACTGAACAGCAGAATTAAAAGACACGATCAAAGTGCTTGGCACAGTGCATAGGACACGAGCACTCAATACGCGTGTGTCATTCGTCTCTCCACCACCCGGATCACACAGCTAGAAATCGAAAAGCAGACGCTCAGAGGTCCAGACTTCTTTCTAAAATGTGTTAGGGACGAAGACACTGCTTCATGCATGACGGCAGATGTAAAAGCCTCCGTGAGGACGGCGACGCATGGCCCAGTTTGCCTGGCATGGTATAGACGGTCAAGGCGCCGAAACCCACTGGGCGAGCGCTGAGCCCTAGGCTTTGCACTTTATCCTTTTATTTTATTTTTTATAATTTTTTTTTCTTTACTGATTTTAGAGAGAGAGGAAGGAAGAGGGAGAGAGAGATGGAAACATAGGTGAGAGAGAACATCAATTGGCCGCCTCCTGCATGCCCCCCACTGGGGATCAGGCCCACAACCTGGGCATGTGCCCTGACCGGGAATCGAACCGGCGACCTCTTGGTGCAGGGTTGATGCTCAACCACTGAGCCACACCGGTCGGACTGCACTTTGTCCTTTTAAAAAAGGAAGACTTCACAGTGAAGGATTTTGAACAGTTTCCCACTGGGATGCTTTCCAGGGATCCCCAGTGTGGGAGCAGACAGGTGGACTGAGTGGCAGAAACAGGAGCCCAGGGAGGAGGTGGCTCATTTCTGGGGAATGACAGGTGGAAACATGAGGCGACCCCACATCTGTGGCTTCGCAGATGTCTAACAGGCAGTCGGCTTGGGGTGGGGGGTTCTCAGGACTTTCCGACACCATGGAGAGATGCAGAGGAACAGGAGTGAGGGAGAACACTGGATGATCGTGGGGTCATTAGCGGGATTACAGGGGAGGATGGGGAGCAGAGGAAATACATCTGGGAAATGCAGCAGCGGACAGAGGAAAGAAAGAACAGGACACCTGCAGGGAGAGAGCTGTACCCCCAGAGAGCGAACGAGTCTGTGTTCAGTTCCTCAAGGCGTCAACCGAGTGCCATTGCACCGATTACAGGCTCAGGTCGTAAAATCAGGCTGGTGTATATTTTGTTAGCCGCTGACAGTCCATCAGGTAGAACATCGCAATGTAGGAATCGGTTCTTTTATGCACCAGAGTCCAGGGGTGGTCCAGGTGCCCAGCCCGGCCCTCGCCAAGCTTTGGAAGCAGAGTTTTGTTGGAACTCAGTCAGGCCCCGTTTGCACGTATCACCCACGTCTGCTTTGGTGGCACCGCAGTAAGGTGGCGTCACTGGGTCACAGAACCTGGAATCGTCTCCATCTGGCCCTTTACAGAAAAGGTTTGCTGGCCCTGGCCTGGAGGGCAGAGCCTGACTCCGTAGCCGGCATGCCAGGTCCCCCCAGGGTGCTCCTTGCCTAGTTTTAGCCTCATGTCCTTCCTGTCCAACTCCCAGCCACCCTCCCACCCAGACACCTGCTTCCCACCTGTACCTGCTGCTTCCGGCCGGGAGCACGCACTTCCTCTCTGCCTCATGGGCTCCAACTTCCAGCTCTGCTCAGCCATCACCGCTTCTGGGGAGCCCGGCTGCTCCTCCACACACCCCTCCCTGCAGACTAACCCTCTCTCCACTTCCGGTGTGCCCACGTCTGTTCTCGCATGGACAACGTTTTATTATTCTCATTCGTGTTACCTGTCTGTTGCCTTTCCTGAGTCTAACTGATCTATCCTAAGCCCCTAGAGTGTGCCTAGGACATAGCAGGTGCTCAATAACTTTTGTTCAACTAAGCTTTTATCCATTAAATGGCTCTTTTGATGGTAAGTACGAATGTCTAACTCCATCAGTCGTCTTTAATATGTCCCAAAACTGCTATGTGTATATCTACTATGTATACTGATAAATATATGTATAAATAATAGTTAGCCAAACCCATTAGGGCTGACACCTTCCAGCTGTGTCTAAGTGAGCACATGTTTTCCTTCTGACCGGGACGCCTGGATGATAATCCTACAGCACTCATGACTCAGTCATGCCAAGTTCTGCTTTGGAATTTTTCTTTTTAAGCCTCAGCTGAGGATATTTTTCTGTTGATTTTTAGATAGAGTGAGAGGGAGGGAGGGAGGGAGGGAGAGAGAGAGAGAGAGAGAGAGAGAGAGAGAGAGAGAGAGAGAGAAACATCGATGTGAGAGAGACACATCAATTGGTAGCCTCCCGCATGACCCAGCTGTGGCTGGGGATTGAACCGGCAACCAAGGCATGTGCCCTTGACTAGGAATTGAATCTGAGACTCTTTGGTCCACACTGATGCTCTAACTGCTGAGCCAAACCAGCCAGGGCTGCTTTGGGACTTTTTTCATCTGTTCCAAGAGATCTGACCGTTGCTTGTGCCTCAGTTGCCTTCCTTGGCATGTGGTGGGCAGCACAGTTTCATGTACTTGTGTCCTTCCGTTCTTAGGTTCCAAGCAGCGCCTGGGGCTGCTTCTCTATAAAAGACGGATTTGAGGCCATTTCTCTGATAAATATTTGTTTTACAGCTATTAAATTTATGTCCTGATGTTTGCTCTTTTTCCATGCCTTTCTGCATACATACTGGCTGCCTGTTTGAATGCCAAAGGATAGTGTAATCTTAATAAAAACATGTTAAGTGGCCAATTTAATATAGGTAGTCCCAACAGCGCCTGCCGCTGAGTTGAGGAGGAGGCACTGGGAATGGACATGAGGGTACCTGTACGTGGGCAGGGACGGGAGCCCTGTCAACACTGCCAGCTGCCTCTGGAGATCACCTGTCCTAGGACGGATCTCAGTTGATCACAATCGTGGTCTTAGAGGTAGGCCTCCCTGCCTCCCTGCCTCCCTGCCTCCCTGCCATCCGTCCGGAGCATCCTCTGGCCAGGCCTGGGGCACACAGGTGAACAGCACGGAGCTTGCAGTCTCGTGGGGAGACGGGCAGCCAGACTGGTCCCACTGTAGTGGGGGACGAGGGGCAGGGTAGGAGGAGTGGGAGGCGCCTGCATGTCCAGCAGGGAGCCCATCCGGAAGAAGTGCTGTGTGGCTGGGCCTGGAGGATGTGAGTAGTTGGGCAGCGATGGAAAAAGGGGTGTCGGCACGTGTGTGGGGAGTAGAAGCAGCCGCTCATGGCAGAGCCTGATAGGGCGCATGGAGCCTGATGGGTGGGGCAGAGCCTGGTGGGTGTGGGGCGGAGCCTGATGGGGGTGAGGCGGAGCCTGGTAGGGGTGGGGCAGAGCCTGGTGGGGGTAGGGCAGAGCCTGGTGGGTGGGGCGGAGCCTGGCGGAGTGGGCGGAGCCTGGTGGGGGTAGGGCAGAGCCTGGTGGGTGGGGCGGAGCCTGGTGGGGTGGGCGGAGCCTGGCGGGATGGGCGGAGCCTGGCAGGGCCTGGAGGAGGTGGGGAATGGAAAGCATTTCTGTGTGACTGGAACCTAGAATGACAGGGGGAATGGAAGTGACAGGATCGAATTTGCCTCTGAGGCAAAATTCCTGACAGCCAGGGCCTGCCAGCTCTGGCCCAGGTGCTAGCAATAACAAGCACACCAAGATGTGAGCCTCACTGTGGGGCAGGGCTTCATCAAGCCGGAAGTCCGCCCGTTCTCTGCCCTGGCAGGGTCTGAGCCCAGGCAGGTGAGGAGTGAGGAGTCCCAGCTGGCTGGTCCTGGGGAGTGAGAAGAGCCCCTTAGGTGTGCTCACAGGCTTCCAGGTTTCCAGCTACCTGCTCTGCGCAGCTTAGGGTCACAGATTTGCCCAGGAAAGCTGAGCAGCCCGATCTATGCCGCACGACTCGTCCCCCTAAAGTGCACGCCCAAGGGGTTTGAGCCCTAGGTCAGAGGGACTGCCTTCAGCCTCTGAGAGGACGGGTACCCCTGTGGAAGGTGATGTGGCCAGTCCAGCTGCTCTGCAGAATGAGATCCTCTAAGCATGGTGCTTCTGCTCCGTGCTGTGTCCCGTGCGTGACATGGGGCTACTGCGTGAGATGGGCGTCCCGGCCGCACTCCGTGTGAGCAAAACCCTGTGCTTCTTACCAAGTACCAGCGACCAGCCGTCTTAAGTGGGCGCACCAGAGCGGTCCTGTGGTAAATGGCCAGGCAGGGGATATGGGGGTACCTGAAAGAGGGGCGTCAGTGATTTGCAAAGGCTTAGGCTGCTCCTAGTGCTATAAGACGTCCAGACTTTGGATTTCACCAAAATGCCAGACCTCTGAAGGGCTGCCCCGTAGCTTGGGTGCAGTGTTCTCCCTCATTACACCTCATCCTCCTCCAACGAGTCTGCAGTCGGGTCACCAAAGCCAGGCCGTGTGTTCCTCCACGCTTCCGCTCAGTCACCCTGCGCCTTCGACCAAACCCTCAGGTCCTGCTGATGGTTCCCCCCGCTTCACTGTCTCCTGCATCCAGCTGAGTCTCCCCATTCTTACCACGCCTGTGCTAGATCAGGTCGAGATACCTCCTCATTCGATTATTGTTCTTTTGCATAATGGAAAGTAGCTGGGTTTCTAATGCTACCCAAGGACTTATAAGTGATCATCTATCTTTCGAAGGACAATGAAGTTCTGTGACTCAGAACATTACAATGAGCAGACAGAACTAAATTGCTGTTAATAAAAAGTGACAAACAGAAGCATGTCATTAGTTTCCCGAGTAAGGAAGCTCTTCCTCCAACGAATATACTGAGCGGCACACATGTACCAGGCACTTTCTCCAAGCCCCACGAGATCCTTGCGCCTGTGACTATAACATCATGACAGTTCCACAGACGCTGTGTGTTTTAGAAATCAACCCACAGACCAAAAAAGTAGAGAACTTTGCACTAAACACTGAAATTCCCAGATTGTTCTTTCCAGTTCCAGCAGAAGCGATTTCTTCACAGTGCTCACCCACAGACACCACAACGGGCAATAATGCGGTTGTCATTTCTCCTAGATGTCCTAAAATGCAAAAAGGACAGAAGTGCGTCCGGTTCCCAGCAGTGTCCCCTCTGCGCGGACCCCAGGGCCTCCAAGGGCCAGCCCTTGGCCGCCGTCCCAGCTGCCGCCTTCCTGTGCGTCAAGCCGACCATTGACCCGTCCCTGAAACGGAAGCACTTGACTCTCCCGGGAGACAGCGGTTCTGTGTCTGTCTCTCCCCGAAACTTCATGGCACCCTTGGGCTCCCTCGTGTTGAACATGACAGACCAGTCTGGAAATGAAGCGAGCATGGTCTGTCGCATCCAGAAGCCCTCAAGAACAGCACTCCTGGCGGTCGCCGAAGACAGTGACCACATCAGGCTGAACACCTCGTTCTCCACGTTTCTGGTGTGCCACCTGGATGCCAGCCACATTCAGCCCGTGTGGCAAATGCTGGCTTTGTACAGCGACTCCCCCCTGGTACTCGAACGAAGCCATTTGCTCCCGGCAACGCCACCACTCGGCTACCGGTACACACAGGTGGCTCCGGAGCCGGAAGACCTGTTCACCGGCGTCCAGGCGGACCTCAGAGCCGATCCGCCGTGGGTCATGCAAGCCCACGTCTCCCTGCAGCTCGACAGGACTGCCACCACCCTCAGCACGCTGCAGCTCCTGTACTCCAGCGATGCCCAGGTCACCTTGCCAAGGTCAGACACGGGGCCCGCGGGGCACGCCTGGACCATGATTCCCAGGGACAGCCGCGCCAAGCGGGAACGCACGGTTGTGGTTGGGGGGACCCTCGCCCTCGACTGCCCGGGCCAAGGAGACCCCTCCCCACGTCTGGAGTGGCTGCTGGCGGGTGGGAGTCAGGTGAGAGCCCCGCACGTCAGCGAGGACGGACGGATCCTCGTAGACAAAAGTGGAAAACTCGAGCTCCAGGTGGCGGACAGGTCGGACACCGGCCTTTACAGCTGCATAAGTACCAACGACGCGGACGCGGACGTTCTCACCTACAGGGTGACCGTGGTCGAGCCCGACATCGAACCCCGCCACGAAAACGGGGCGCGTCACACCGTGTTCGCTGGGGAGACCCTGGACCTCCCGTGCCGGGCGACGGGGGTCCCCGATGCCTCCGTTAGCTGGGTTCTCCCGGGAAATGTCGTGCTCTCGCAGTCCTCCCAGGACAGACAGATCCTCAACGGCACGCTGAGAATATTACGCGTCACCCCAAAAGACCAGGGTCATTACCATTGTGTGGCGGCCAACCCATCAGGGGTCGACTTTTTGATTCACCACGTTTCTGTCAAAACGGAAGGGCCGAGCCCAGGGGAGCATCAGGTGCAAACGGAAGGATCCGGGTTGGAGGAGCCCGATCCCGCTGGGCACCTGGAGGACCTGCCAGCGGCCCCGCCCGCGACGTCTGCTCCGCGGGGGAGTGAGGCTGGAAAACACGTCCTGAGCGCCAGTCAGAGGCACAGCTATCGGGAGGCGAGACACCGGCGGCGTGGAGATTCGTCCGCGCATGGAGATTCGCCCGCGCGTGGAGATTCATCCGCGCGTGGAGATTCGTCCGCGCATGGAGATTCGCCCGTGCGACGTTTCAGGGAACACAGGAGGCCGTTCCCGCCCTCCGCGCGCAGAATTGACCCACGACACTGGGCGGCACTTCTCGAGAAAGCAAAAAAGAGAACTATGCCACAGAAGCAAGAAAACTCCACAGCCAGGCCCCCTCCATGGGTCACCCAGCTCCTGGAAGTCCCCGGTGAGGAAGGGGACTCGTCCGGTATGCTCCCTCCAGCCGAGGGCTTCCTGGTCCTGGCAACTCCAGGCCCCAGTGACCTGGCAAGGGCCGTGCCTGCCGACCCCAGGCCAACACCTGCCGGCCCTGCGGCAGCTACAGCGGCGGCTACTGAAGTCTCCCCTGGGGTCAGTCCACGCCCGCTCCCACCTGGAAAACCAACCGACTCCAAACTGTCTGCTCCTGCGACAACCACAGCCGTGTGGAAGAACCCCAACCCCGCGGCATCCAACCAAACGCAGGACCCGCACCGCCGCCGCTCATCCTCGGTCTCTCCTCTGCCACCCGAGACGACTCGGTTTCAGGGCGCCAGCGGCCTGGGGGGCAGGAGGGGGCACCTGCAAAGGGCACCCCCAGGAACAGCGGCGGCGATCACCACAGATGTCAACACCACGAGGCTCAGGTCTGCTGATAGCAAAGCTGATCAATCCTTCCGACCAGACAAGGCCCCGAGTGGTGACCGGGCCCCCGTCACCGGCGGCAGCGGACCCGGAAGCCCTGACTTCTATGCTCACACTACTCACGAGCTGAGCCCCTCCAGGCTCCCGCCAGGCCCACGCGGTGCTGCCCACGCTCGGGCGCAGCGTCCTGGAAACAGCACCCCTAGCACCCCGCTCTCCAGACGCCTTGGCAGACGGAGGCGGATTTGGGGGAGAAGGCGCATCCTCGGCCCATACAGAACTCCGGCTCTCCCGCGGCACAGATACGCCTTTGTGAGGCCGACACTCAGAGCTGCTTCTGAGGAGAGCGCCCCAGAGCTCAGCGCCGTGTGTCCGTCCTGTCCTCCCGGGGGACAGCTCGCTGCTCTCACCCCTGCGGGCGCACCCTCCTCTTCCCCCACTTCTGCCCCCATCGGCCTCCCCACAGCTGACCTCCCGCGGGTCACAGCAGCTGAGTCCGCAGCCCTGGTCTCCAGTCGGTCACTGCTACCTGGGGACAAACCCAGCGCAGATATTGAGACAGCCACACCCACAGTGAAATATTTCGGTGCTGAGAGCGCCCAAGGGACTCCACCTGGGACGGCCGGGACTCAGGCCCCGACCTCCGGAACTATGGACAGCAGTCGTCGAACACACACTGGTGACCTCGGGGTGTCTAACACGAGCGAAGCTGAACGACATTCAGTGATCCCCTCGCCGCCTCGGGGCCCCACGGGCGGGCCGTCGCCGCCTACGACTGCGGCCGCCACGAGGTCTCCAAGGAGGAAAATTCCCTGGCGTCAGAGCTTTGTCAGTGGCCGGGTCCCAACGGAGAGGCCGGAGAATCACCGCCCGTCTGGTTCACGAGAACGCAAAGCCACGGCGCTCCCTCCGACGCCTGCTCTCCCCGCAGATGGCGTCGCCCCCTTTCTCGTTGCAGGCTCAGCCAGTGCGACGCCAGTTCCATCAGTGACCCGGGCTGCAGCTCACCCCAGAACCACCGAAACACACAGTCCCGGAAGCCTCTCCCCAGGGAAGACGCTGCCCTCCCCGCCCCTGCACCCTACACCCCCCAGCAGGTCCGTGGAGGAATCCACTACGAAGGTCACGTCCGTGCCAAGGGCCACGCGGGCGGCGACTCCTACTGCCCCGGCCTCGATCATCATCACTAAAACCCAGAGAGCCAGACCCGGGCCGCGAACAGTGGAAAGCGAAAGGGAGCCCCCGAGCAGGAGTGACCCCAACAGCTCTCCCAGCCCCAGGCCCGGCTTCACTCCACCCCCAACCCGGACGCTTCCTGTTCCAGTCCGAGCGGAACCTGCAGCCCGGCCCAGTGTCGCTGCCTTCGCAAGCGCCCCCCTGGAAAACACGGACAGAATTTCAAGCGCAATTGACCTCCATCCAACAACACTTACTAGGACAGATGTAAGTGAAGGACCATCCCAAGACGCCACTCAGACTCTGAAGAGCAGAACTGCTCCTGAGAGCCCGTCGTCCAGCAAAGCACAGCAGAGGCCCGCAGCCCCGGGCACCGCCACCCCACCTCCAGCCCTGCCACTGCTCCCGGGCATCTGGGCCCCTCCGATGCCAACCCCCACCCCCCCTCCCTGCAGCAAGCAAAGCGCAGTCACTGACAGCCTGGCAACTCCCGTTCCCCAGCCGCTGGCAAGCACAGGGGTCAAGCCGCAGGACCCTTCGGGGCACAAGGCTGATCCCGGGCAATCCGCAGCAGAGTCTGTGACATCCCCCACAGCTCTTCCCAACGCCCAGTTCACAGCTGGAACCACCTCCTTTGTCTACTCCGATCTGCTACATTCCTCTCCGGAGCCAGCACCAACAGCAGTGAGACCATCTACTCCTTCTCCCTGGTCAGAAAACCAGGTCTGGCCGAAGTCCTACCCGCAGAGCGCCCCAAAAGACAAAAAGCCGGGACTGAGCACACGGCCCACCCCAGAGGACACCTCTCAGGCTGCCAACTGGGACGTACAGAAGCCTGCCGAGACGGGGGGCTTTGATGAGACACCGGTTCAAAAGTTATCAATTTCCAAACTCCCTCCCTTTGAGCCTCGGCCCAGAAACATATTCGAAAGGCCCAGAATCGTGGGAGGAAAAGCGGCCAGTTTTACGGTCCCGGCGGACTCGGACGCCTTTCTTCCCTGTGAGGCGGTGGGGACCCCCCTGCCCACCATCCACTGGACCAGAGTCTCATCAGGTATTTAAAAGTCTGTCTTCTTTAGTTTTTTTTTTTTTTCTTTTCTTCTTCTTTATTGATTTTAGAGAGAGAGGAAAGGAGAGGGAGAGATAGAAACATCAATGAGAGAGAACATCGACTGGCCGCCTCCTGCATGCCCCCCACTGGGATCGGGCCCACAACCTGGGCATGTGTCCTGACCGGGAATCGAACCGGCGACCTCTTGGTGCGTGGGTCGACGCTCACCACTGAGCCATACTAGCCGGTCTGTCTTCTTCAGTTTTTAAATAAGGGGGAGTGAGCTGTGTTTCAGGGGCGCACATCCAAAGAATCAGCACCAGCTTCAAATTCCCCCGAGAAAGAGAGGCTGTGAATACATGCACCTGACACTCACTGCATGGCTTTCTCGCTCACGAGAAGGTCTGAAAACAGGTGAATTAAGAACATTGTTTGGCCCAGCCGGAGAGGCTCAGTGGGTTGGGGTCATCCTGTGCCCCGAAAGGTTGCTGGTTCCATTCCGGCCACAGCACATACCCAGGCTCCGTGTTTGATTCCCAGTCGGGGCACGTATGGGAGGCAACCCATCAATGTTTCTCTCTCTCTCCCTCTTTCCCTCCCTTCTCTTCTCTAAGCATGCCCTCGGGTAAGGATTAAAAAAAAAGAATATTTTTAGAAATGCTTTTAAAGCAGACCCAAAGAAATATGATTTGAAAAAGAGGTGCTGCCCTGGCCGGTGTGGCTCAGCGGTTAGAGCGTCGGCCCGCAGACCAGAGAGTCCCGGGTTCGGTTCCCGCTAAGGGCACGTACCTCAGTTGCAGTTTGTCCCCGGCCCCGGTTGGGGTCGTGGGGGTGGCAACCAGTTGATGTATCTCTCTCACGTCGATGTTTCTCTCTCTCTCTTCCTCCCTCTCTCCCTCCCGCTCTATCTGAAGATAAATGCAAAAATGTCCTCGGGTGAGGATAAAGAAAAAAAAAAAGTGATAGTCATTTTGTTGAACGATTGAGCTTTTTAAATGAAAGCTGTGGGGATTTAAAAAATCCCAGGAGTAATTTTAACAATGTGATGACTAGGTGTCCTAATTTAAAATCTACGTATCCTCAGCGGCGTAACAAAAAGATAGCTCTCCACTAGGGACCTGCATTTAAACACTGCTCTTCTGTCTAAACTTGGTGACCTAAGGATACGTTTCTGTCTCCCATCAGGCCTGGGTCTGTCTGTGGGGAAGCAGGACAGCAGGTTCCAGGTGTTCCCCAACGGCACCCTGTGCATACGGCGGGTGCACATTCAGGACCGTGGACAGTACCTGTGCTCAGCCTCCAACCCACTGGGCAGAGACCACCTTCACGTCACCTTGTCCGTGGTTTCCTACCCACCCCGGATCCTGGAGAGACACGCCAGAGAGATCACGGTCCACGCTGGGAGCACCGTGGAATTGCCCTGCGGCGCCGAAGGGAGGCCGAGGCCTTCGATCTCCTGGATTCTCGCGAACCAGACGGTGGTCTCAGAATCATCCGAGGGGAGCCGGCAGGCCCGGGTGACATCTGACGGGACTCTGGTCATCCGCAACCTCAGCGTTTACGACCGGGGCTTTTACAAATGCACGGCCAGCAACTCCGCCGGCCAGGACTCACGGCTGGTGAAGGTACAGGTCGTCGCTGCCCCTCCCGTCATTCTCGAGCCCAAGAGGCAGGTCATGGCCGGGGCTTGGGGGGAGAGTGTGAAGCTGCCCTGTACTGCAAAAGGAACCCCTCAGCCCAGGGTCCACTGGGTTCTCCCCGACGGCACCGAGGTGAAGCCGTCGCGGTTCATGGATTCCAACGCGTTCTTGTTCCCCAACGGGACGCTGTATCTCGGACGCGTGGCCACCGCGGACAGCGGCACGTACGAATGCCTCGCAACCAGCTCCACGGGCTCGGACAGGAGGGTGGTGATCCTCACGACGGAAGAGCGGGAGACCTTCCCCAGGATAGAGTCTGCATCCCAGACGTGGAACGAGGTGAATTTTGGGGATAAACTGCTACTGAACTGCTCAGCCACCGGTGAGCCCAGACCCAGAATAATGTGGAGGCTGCCGTCCAAGGCCGTCGTCGACCAGTGGCACAGGTAACGCCCACTGGGGGGTCGGGGCGTCTGCTCCACCTGCCCGGTGCCCGGCTCCCACACGGGAGAGAGAGTGAGTGTAGGCCCAGACTCTGCACACACACCCTCCTCAGGGGACTGATCCTCTGAGACTGACAGCTAACAATGCAAAGGAGACGGAACCTGGCTGCTTACAGGCCTCACTCTGAAGGCCGACGTCTTATTGCGCCTATGTAGTTCCACACAATGAAGTCTCACTTGTTTCCACAGCTGTGACACTTTTTAAATGGTAGCTGTGTGCCCGGCCGGGGTGGCTCAGTGGGTGAGCGTCGACCCTGCACCAAGAGGTCGCTGGTTCGATCCCAGTCAGGGCACATGCCCAGGCTGTGGGCCCGATCCCCAGTGGGGGGCATGCAGGAGGCGGCCAATCAATGTTCTCTCTCATCGATGTTTCCATCTCTCTCTCCCTCTCCCTTCCTCTCTCTCTAACATCAATAAGGAAAAAATAAAATGGTAGCTGTGTAAGCATATTCATAGTCTGTTGATCAAAACAGAAGTTTTTCAGTTTAATCCAGGTTCTGGGGAGACACACTCCACTATTTCACCCTTCAAACGCTCCTGTTAAACACTTTAAATCTTAGTGTGTTCTGCACTTCATCGCATCGATCTTGAAACTGCAAAGGACCAGATGAGTCACCGAATGAAGACCTCACAGAGCGGAATGTAGTCGGGGCCTCGTCACTGCCCTCAGGCTCACACGCTTCTCTAACACGCTCTAACACGTGACCTCCACCAATGCGCCCTCGGGCTCACACGCTTCTCTAACATACTGTAACACGCTCTAACATGTGACCTCCACCAATGTACCCTCAGGCTCACACACTTCTCTAACACGCTCTAACATGTGACCTCCATCACTGCGCCCTCAGGCCCACACACTTCTCTAACATGCTCTAACATGTGACCTCCACCAATGCACCCTCGGGCTCACACGCTTCTCTAACACACTGTAACACGCTCTAACATGTGACCTCCATCACTGCGCCCTCAGGCCCACACACCTTCTCTAACATGCTCTAACATGCTCTAACACGCTCTGCTTTAGGCTGGTTGACACCGATTTTCCTCTGGTTTATGTATAGCTTACATCATTTTTGAAAATACTTAAAGCTCATGATTACTGATTTGTGCCATCTGCATGACTTTGTGCAGTGATTTTCTACGTCACAAAAAGGATGGGCATGAGTACATCTTATATATTTGCTTTGCGTGAATAGAATGCCACGCAGGACGGATCTAACATAATCGATATGAATTTATATTCCCGCTGAGAAGCTGAACAGATTTTTCTAGTGTCACTAATAAGTTTGTACTGAATGCCATTAATGGATTTGACTTGTGATCTTTAATTCAAAAGTAAATGTTCATTTTCAAGTTCCTCAAATAATAAGTCATCACAATTACTTGACCGAATATTAATTGGAATTAGATTTAAAATGAAAAAAGTACTAAGCTGTGCAATGTAAGCTTTAGAAATGGCGCCTCTGTTTATATACGTATGGCCGTTTATGGCATCAAGTATTTCCAAAGCTTTAGCGGTGTTTGCATCTAGTATTATAATTTCAGCATGTTTCTTTCCTTTTTTTGCCTTCTGGTAATTGGAAGCATTTTGTTAATGTTGAATGCCAGTTCCCTTTGTGAAATTAAAGCATTCAAATAAATTCCAAGGCACAGCCCTGGCCAGTTTGGCTCAGCAGTACAGCGTCAGCCCGTGGACCAGTGAGTCACGGGTTCGATTCCAGCCAAGGGCATGGACCTCGGTGGCAGTTCATCCCCGGCCCTGGTCCGGGTCCTGCAGGAGGCAACTAGTCGATGTGTCCCTCTCACATCGATGTTTCTCTCTCTCTCCCTCCCACTCTATCTGAAGATAAACAGAAAAATATCCTCAGGTGGGGATTATAAAAAAAAATTCCAAGGGACATGGGGACGCGTCTTAAATCGGGCCACGTGGTCCTGACGTAGGTGGAGAGGGAAAATGAGCAGAGACCCAGGTGAGGAACTGTGGTTCTCGGACTTGGCCACACACCAGAATCATTCGGAACTCTCAGAGTCCAGACGCCAAGGCCACATTCCGCACCACTGACGCCCGAAACTCCAAGGTGGCGCCCAGCGTCGGCACGATTTCATACGGCACACGGGCTGTCATGTGTGCCCACACGTGAGAATCGGCACTTTCAGAGGGGATGGGGCAGGAAGGGTAGCAGCTGGCTGTGTAGCGTGCTGTACAGGAAGGCCTGAACCAGCCCTGGGACCGAAGTACGTTGCAAAGTCTCTCTGAGTATCACTTCTAAGCTGAACGGTGGAGAACTACTTAAAGAGAGACAAGTAAACGCAGCCCCGGGCAGCTCCCATTCCCTTTGGTCAGTGTATCCTTTGTGGTTTCACCTTGGTTTACACACCAGGAAAGTTCCTTCCATACTTGAAAAAAAGGTTAAAAGACAAAAAACACCGGCACGTTTGGGAATGTTCCAGGATAATGCTCTCCACACTTCCTACGCCGTGTCTATGGGAGGAGAGAAAATGGCTTGAGGCTGTTTCACCTGGTCAGCAGTTACGAGATTGTGCACACGCTTTTCACCCACCTGATCGTGTTGCCGAAAAAAGAAAAAATTAGAAGAAAAACACAGATTTTTCACCTATGAGTGTTCTTAATCACATTTTTATTAGTTTATTTTTGTTACAGATGTTTCTCCTTTTCCCCCCCCAGACACCCTCCTCCCCATCCCGCCCCCTGCCCAGCATTGTTGTCTGTGTCCACTGGTTATGCATACATGCACATAAGTTCTTTGATTTATCTCATCCCTCCCCCTGCTCCTCTGAGGTTTTTTAGTCTGAACTGTACTCCTTTCTGTCTCTGAGTTTATTTTGTTCATCAACTTATTCTGTTCATTATAGTCCACAAATAAGTGAGATCACGTGGTATTTGTCTTTCTCTGATTGGCTTCTTTCTTTTTCTTTAAATAAATTTTTTTTTTCTTTGAGAGGGAAAGGGAGAGAGAGAGAGAGAGAGATAGAAACATCGATGAGAGAGAACGATTGGCCGCCTCCTGCATGCCCCCCACTGGGGATCGGGCCCACAACCTGGGCATGTGTCCTGACCAGGAATCCAATCGGTGACCTCTTGGTGCAGGGTCGTCACTCAACACTGAGCCACACCGGCCGGGCCTGATTGGCTTATTTCGCTTAGCATAACGCTCTCCAGGATTTCAGTACCAACTCAATCTCTACTGATCTGAAAATCGAGATTTCGGTTGAACAGGAAAGCTCTGCCATCTGGTGGTTCACTGAGGTAATGGCAGGCTGTGCCGTGCCTGCAGGGAGAAAATGGTTCCACAGTCAACCTAATGCAAGGACGGTCCCTTTTCAGCCGCCCACAGAGGGCAGATGCTTTAAGCCTTACACCTGCGTTTTCCCTCCTTATAACAAAGTACAACTTGTTATCTAGCCAAATAGCTCTAGATGTTTTGTTACTAATGCCTCCCTGAGAAGTGTCATCTGGCATCTTTTCTGACAAGTATGAAAGTTCTTCACTGACATCTTACAGAATGATCATTTGTCATGTAAAATGGTCCAGAAAGTGTGTCTAGGACTCCAAAACTGTTAGCATTCTCTCACCAATACACTTTTATTTATTTATTTTTCCCTTTGCTGACTTTTTTTAGAGAGAAAGGAAGGGAGAGGGAGAGAGAGAAACATGGATGAGAGAGAACATCGATTGGCCGCCTCCTGCATGCCCCCCACTGGGGATCAGGCCCACAACCTGGGCATGTGTCCTGACTGGGAATCAAACTGGTGACCTCTTGGTGCATGGGTCCATGTTCAACCACTGAGCCACACCGGCCGAACTCACCAATATACTTAAAAAAAAATTCATCATGTAAAGGAGATTCGTTTGAAGTCCACTGGAGAAATACTACTCGTATGCACTAAATTATACCTACTCAGTTAGATAATTTCACCTTTCAGTAAGTGGCTTAGAAGACAGTCAATAAGCTGGTACCGGTTTTAATTCTCTGGCAACAATTTCAGGGAATGTCCATAAAGCTAACCCTGTGTGGGTAAGACAACGCCTGCACCCTGTCCCTCGCTAAGAGCGTCACACTCAAACCAGTCTCTTCTCTCCTTAGAATGGGCAGCCGCATCCATGTCTACCCAAACGGGTCCCTGTTCATCGGCTCCATCACGGAAAAAGACGGGGGGGACTACTTGTGTGTGGCCCGAAACAAAATAGGGGACGATCTACTGCTGATGCGTGTCAGCCTCACGATGAAGCCTGCCAGGATCGACCGCACGCAGCATGCGAAAACGCAGGTGTTCCACGGGAAGGACTTCCGGGTGGACTGCAAGGCCTCGGGCTCGCCGCTGCCCCAGATATCCTGGAGTTTGCCCGACGGCACCAGGATCGACGCCGCGCGCGCGGCCGAGGGCGACCGGCGCGCCAGGAGGTACACTCTGTTCGACAACGGCACCCTGTACTTCGACAAAGTGGGGATCGCGGAGGAGGGCGATTACACGTGCCACGCCCAGAACACGCTAGGGAAGGACGAAATGAGGGTCCACCTCACCGTCATAACCGCGGCCCCGCGGATCAGGCCGGGCTTCAAGGCCAGCCCCAGGGTCAGGGCCGGGGACACAGCCGTCCTGGACTGTGAGGTGGTCGGGGAGCCCACGCCGAAAGTGTTTTGGCTGCTGCCTTCCAATGAAATGATTTCGTTCTCCAAGGACAGGTACACGGTTCACGCCAACGGGTCCCTGTCCATCCGCCACGTCAAACTGCTCGATTCCGGGGAGTACGTGTGCGTCGCCCGAAACCCCAGCGGGGATGACACCAGACCGTACACGCTGGACGTCGTCTCCAGGCCTCCGCTGATCAACGGTCTGTACACCAACACGACTGTCATCAGAGCCACCGCCGTGCGGCACTCCAAGAAGCACCTGGACTGCAGAGCAGAGGGGACGCCCGCGCCCCAGGTCATGTGGGTCATGCCCGACAACATCTTCCTCACGGCCCCCTACTACGGGAGCAGAGTCACCGTGCACGAAAACGGGACGCTGGAGATCAGAAACGTGAGGCTGTCGGACGCGGCACAGTTCACCTGCCTGGCGCGGAACGAGGCGGGGGAGAGCGCGCTGGTGGTGCGGCTGGAGGTGTCGGAGATGCTGAGGCGGCCGACCTTCAGAAGTCCGTTTCACGAGAAAATCGTCGCCCAGCTTGGGAAGCCCACGGCACTGAACTGCTCCGTGGACGGGAACCCACCGCCCGAGATTATCTGGATTTTACCCGACGGCTCGCAGCTTCCCGGAGGACCGCGACACCCGCGGTATCGGATCTCCAGCAGCGGTTCTTTGACGATTCCTAAAACCACTCGGGACGACGCAGGGAAGTACCGGTGTGGGGCGAGAAACCAAGTGGGCTACATCGAGAAGTTAATTGTGTTGGAAGTCGGCCAGAAGCCCGTTATCCTGACGGACGCCCTGGGGACGGTTCACGGCGTCAGCGGGGACTCTGTGACCCTGCACTGTGTGTCTGCCGGAAGCCCTAAGCCGCATGTCAAATGGACGGTGCCAAGTGGCCGTGTAATAGACAGGCCTCAAGTTAGCGGGAAATACGTATTGCATGAAAATGGCACCTTGGTCATCAGAGAGGCGACAGTGTACGACAGGGGCAACTACGTCTGCAAGGCGCAGAACAGCGCTGGCCACGCCCTGATCACTGTCCCCGTGACGGTGCTGGCCTACCCTCCCCGAATTACAAGTCGCCCTCCCAGGAGCATCCTCACCAGGACCGGGGCCGCCGTGCAGCTCCACTGTGTGGCCCTGGGCGTGCCCAAGCCGGAGATCACCTGGGAGACGCCTGACCGCTCCCTGCTGCCCCTGGCCCACGCAGGGAGGACACGAGGGAATGAGCCTTCCCACCCGCCCGGCACCCTCGTCATCCGGGATCCTCGAGCCTCGGATTCTGGCCTGTACAAATGCACAGCTAAGAACGCGCTTGGCAGTGATTCTGCGACCACGTACATGCGAGTAATCTGACCCAGAGCAACAGTTTGGAACAGAGTCAGCACCGAGACAGTTTATTTTTTTGGAAGAAGTTTAATCAAAGGCAGCCATAGGCATGTAAATGAATTTGAATACATTTACAATATTCAATTGATCATGGACATGCAAAGGAAAAAAAAAAAGACTTATAAATAAATGCATTAGGAACTGATACTGACTTCTTTAATGGATCTCAAAACAAACTTTTAACTTAAGGCACTTTGACTTTGCCAACAGATAACAATGAACATTGAGAGAAAACTGCCCCCTGACAACAAATGGCGAATGTACCTGAATTCTTCACATGGACGTTTTCCTTCCTTGCCAGCTGCCTAGTGCCCACCTTGTCAGGGGTACGGGCGTGGCACCGCCAGCAGGGATGGGGGAAAAGGTCCCCTTTGCCGTCTTGATGTAAATTTGCCATTTTGATGTGCAAGTGTGTTGTGGCTGGTTTACAAACATTTTACTAAAGCCTACAGAGAATGAGCATGGAACTGTTTTGCTTACGACTGGCCCTTCTGTGCGCGCTGGACATTGTCACTGACGGGGAATGCAAGGTGTTTTAATGCCTGCATTTAAAAAATCAACGCAGGCTAACCTTTCCACACGTACAAAGCAACTTAACACCTGTCCATAAAAAAGGGTGACATGGGGGTTGATTACATCTTTGTCCAGATAAACCCATGAGAAAGGTTTTAAAAATACAATGAAACGTCTTCATAACTTCAAAATCGAGCTCAGGCCCCTGGTCTGCAGCTGTCCTAGGGAGAGTTTCTGAGGGGAACCTCTGAGCACTTCTTCTCGCTAAGTGCAATCCTTCTGGCACATAAATGCCCCGGAGAGCTCTGATCACATAATGCAGAGTCACTGTGGTTAAAATTTCTCCAACCCTACACAAAAACGTTGTCCTTTGCAAGGGACTGAATTTGTTTCTAGCACATGCTTAATTCAACCGGAATTAATTTGGGGAACTCCCTGATTCGGCTTTTCTCATCGCAGAGGCTGGGGTTTTCCAGTGCAATGTCTCCAGCGTCTATTCAGATAGTCACCTATTATTTAGGAAGAATGACAGAAGCCATAATAAGTGTAAAAGGAGAAAATGCCAGGGGCCTGGCTCACGTATCTCAGGACGGAAGACCGAGAGCTGTGGGCCCTGCCAGTCCCATGAGACATTCGGGGGAGCCCAGTTCATTGCAACACACCCACTGTCAGCTGCCCCCCTAAGATTGCTGCTGCCTCTGATGTGGGGGTCCCGGGGCCACGAGAAGTGGAAGGATGCTCACTGTAACAGTGACCTTCCTCTGCTTCTGGGCAAGAGGAGAGGATAACATGATCAGTGCAGCTCACGAGGAACCAGGCGACAGTGTAAACAGGTCTAAGGGCTTCTTCTGTTCAACTCCGTTCTTTTTGGGTCTCACATCTAAGGGGGTGGGGGTTTCCGATGACCCCACGATAATTTCCTCTATTTCACAAAGCACATTACCGGATTCTGTCAAAGGACAGGGCTTTCCATTGTGATCGTTAATGCAAAGGAATGCATTTGCTAAAATGAGAAGCCTCTCAGAGTGGAGGGTTAAGTGGGAGTTCATCTGAGACTAGATTAAAATGTCCAGTTGCTGTCTTTCTAATGCATAGGGAAACCCAGTTTAAGGTTTTCCCTCAGCTTTCCATAGACGCTCGGAAGCCGTACCGTGACTTAGCTCCCTCACCGAAAAGAGAGGGCCACACAGCAAAAAGGGGCACCCACAGCTCTCATGTGCAAAGGATTCATAAATTAATTTCACCAACTTCTGCAAAATATAAGGTGCTTACAAAGGCTATGCAATTATAACACTCATTCTTGAAAGTGTATCACTGCTGTTTGCAATACTGAGCTACAAAGTAGAGGGTTCCAACTGAAAGCTGACATTTAAATACCCAGGATTCTTGAAAAGAAAGAAAACCACCATCAGGACAGAGCATGACTCACTCTCCGGCACACCCTTCCCCACTCGGTGGTTTGGCCAAGGCAGCCACTCCGCGGATGTATTACTTGGAGAAAAACAACTTCGTGAATTCTGATTCTCGAGGGGAAACACACACACACCCTGATAGACAAAACCCGCTGCAATGTCAAGACGCAGCTTCTGAGAGCAGGTCGGATAGGGTCACCTAGTGAAAGGAAGGGTCTTTCATGTTTTGGCAAAGTCTCTTCCAGCCCAGGGTAAACACGAGACGAGGGGCTGGAGTCAAGTAGTTTCACAGTGTACAAAGCTGTTCACAGGGATGCTGCACAGCAAAGGAAGCGGACAGAGATTTGAGGTCACTGGCACGAGTCAGACTTTGCAATGGGTAACTCACCTAGGAAGATATAAATCATTTATACAATGCTTTCCGAAAGAACTGCTCTGCTAAAGTTGTACTAGTGTCATTGGGGGAAAAAAAAAAAAAAAAAGTCGTTCTACATGGTTTGCTCATTTTAGACAAATCTATTCACAGTCTCTGCGACTACATGACATGGGAAGCCATATGGCGAAGGAACACGAATTAACGCAGAACATGGGAAAAGAGCCCCCACCTAGGTTTTTAAATGCCCTGCAGTTTTCACATTCAAAATTGTATGCATCTAAATCTAAAAAAATATTATATGGAATACTCTTAAGTTACACAAACTGATAATAATTTACTGTATTCTTTACTCTAATAGGAGCAAATTACCACATACTTGAACAAAGTTAAAATAGTTACTATTTCTTTATAATAAATTCGATGTATAATTTACTTGTGCTTTCTGCACCGATTTATAAATACAGTGTATGCAATACACAACCAAGACTGACACCAACGTTCATAATTAAATTCAAAGTAGCAAATACTCACCATACAAAATAAATGGCAAACACATCTTCTAGGAAAACCAGAGCTTTCTGGACTGGGGGCCAGATCCCCTGGGAAGCATGTCAAGTCTGAGCCCTGGGGAATCGCAGGCCAGCTGTGAGATTTGTTTTCTCAAGTGGGCATCCGGTTCAGGAGAACCAAACCTGGCCACATCTGCCCATAAATAATGGGGAGCAATTCCACCGTGGTCCGTCGGGGCCCTTAGGATTTACACGTTGGACCGTCACAGACTCTGGTCAATTGTCCCGCCCCTGAACACAGACTTGACAACGGCTCCTCCCGACAGGTCCCACGCGCCTTGGGGTGGCGCTCAGAAGCCGCGGATTCCGTCCTTGGTCTAAGAAGTTTCAGTACTGAGCAACAATGTTTCAGCACCGTTTGACCACAACAAAAGCAAAGAAAAACCCCACATAAATAAGAACACAGTTTATAAAGTGCTTATGAAATTACAAACATTTCAAATCAGAGTGAAGCAAATACATGTCCCTGTCCCCACCCAAGGGAAATGCAGGAGAAACGGGGCGTTTCCTGTGGAGAACTGACATGCCTTTCAAATCAGTAGTTTGGTCCGGCACAGTTGGAAAAGAAAAATTAAAAAAAAAAACTTCATTAATGAATATATAAATATTTTATATCCACCATAATTCATTCTTTCTACGAGATTCAAAAAAAGCACCAATTTCGAGAAGTCTGCTACCGAACTCCCTGGAGTGGGCCGGCGTGATCCACGTTTTCAACCCACTGAGAGCTGGAAGCCACAAAACCCAGCCCTGCCCCCTCCTCTGCTTTCTGTTTCAACACCTCAGTGCGGTGTAGCGTAAAACGTAAGAAAACTTCAAATCAACGAAAGAACAAAGGGACGTTTCTAAGGATGACTAATGCGTTCAGTTCGAGGGTCTGTGTTTCAGTGCAAACGTAAAACTTCGTGTCCCGTCCTCTCCCGGACTCAGAAGTGTGAAGGATGTCCATAGGGAGTCACGCCTTGCTGTGGCTGGTTACCTGCGGAGAAAAGGAAATTCAAATAAAAGTGTGGATGCAAAGTTATGCCAGACAGATGCTACCAGTGTCCCCGTCTCAACAGCCTCCTGGCCCGCTGGCTGGGAGCAGCAGGCTGGCCGGGACACCCCAGGGGTCACTGCACCCAGCCCCAGCTCAGACCCACCCCTGCCGCACAGGCTCGGAGGAGGGCAACTGGTCTCCGTCTTTGAACTCAACACGAACGTACAAAAGGACTGTGTGTCACCAAACATGGAAAGTTCTCAACCTGTTCATAAAAACACACCAGCACTGCTTTAACACAAACATCGTGAGAGGTGCGAAAAGTAGCTGGAAACTGGGTAGTTTCTTCTCGTGGTCAAAAGACATAGAAGGGAGAATCGTGCAGGAGTGTGTGGGAGCAGCTGTGTACGTGTGACCCACGTGTGTGCCCACGCGTACCTGCACACCTGTGCGCACACAGAGAAACAGTCGTAGGTACACAAGGACACAGGACTAGACCAGGTGGTGTGTGCACAGCTCTGCTGGGCTGTTCCAACCCAGAGCCCATCTCACGTCTGCGCCGGAAAAGGGTCCTCTGGGGATGCGGTGGCAGCCGGGCCTCGCTGTCCTTTTCCACCGAGGAGGCCGGCATAGCTGCGGGCACGGCCCGCAGGGTGTAGACCGGGACCTCGGAGGAGCCCGGAGACACTCTTTTTGCGGACCAGGGCCTTGCCTTCCACTGTAACCCTGCGGGGCGCAGCGAGGCTCCGCAAGGGACACCGTGTGCCCGAGCGTGGTGCGGGTGGGCTCCGCAAGGGACACCGTGTGCCCGAGCGTGGTGCGGGCGGGCTCCGCAAGGGACACCGTGTGCCCGAGCGTGGTGCGGGAGGCTCCGCAAGGGACACCGTGTGCCCGAGCGTGGTGCAGGCGGCTCCGCAAGAGGCCTTCTGCGTTCAGGACTCAGTCTGTCCCTCCTGTCAGCTGAAGAACCTGGGGCGAACGAGTCCCTGTCCCTGCTCCTCCGCTGTTTCCTCGTCCACAGCCCCGGAGCAGGGACACTATGGAACCTGGTGGGTGGCTTAAGTGAATCGATCCCGTGCGGTCAGTGCGCCCGGGTCTGCAAAGGGCTCCATCAAGGAGAGCTGACGGTGGGTGGGGGCTGGGGTGGAAGAGGGCCTAGACGGGATGAGTGGTGATGGAAGAAATAAAAGAAAACAATTTAAAGCTGCATTTCGTGAGCCCTGGGAAACCGGAAACCAGAGATGTGCCCCTTAGGCAGGTCCTACTGTACAAAAACCATCGCCACACACTTCGAAACACTAGGAAAAGACCGAAAACAGAAACACACTGTCTCGCCCTTAAATGATATTCTCTCTTTAGCCGGGTCAAGCCGGCCTCCAGACGTAAGGAGACGGTGGCATGTCGCCCCACGTTTGCTCGCAGACACACCTGCGGGACAGCAGGTGGAGAAGACCGATTTACAGGGCCTACTGGAATGACAGGAGGCTACAGGGGGAAATATTGTTAAAGGAGAAAGAGAGAGATCTTGGGTATGTCCAGGTAGAGACACACGGGGGGTGCTTCCTCCGCCCGGTAAGCGGCGCACAGCAAAGGCCAGGGAACCCAGCTGGCGGGCCCCAGGTCCTGACTCCCGCCTTGGGGACTGGCTGCCCTTCACTCCGCACCCCAGAAGCACAGGGCCCGAGACCAGGGGCAACTGCTGCTCTCACTCCTCACTTCAAGCACGAAAAATGACACGACCCGGGTAACGGTGCCGGCGCTGGCCCCAGGATTTAGGTCTCCCACCGCCAGGCCCCCTTTCTGAGGGAACCCTGCGCGGCGCCCAGCGCAGGGGCGCCTGGAGCTGGGACGCGGCCGCTGGCGCCTCCAGGTGGTCGAGGGGGGTGGCTGCACCGTGTGAAACAGGGCCCCGCAGAGCAGGCCAGACGCGGGATGCCCGCCCCACGGGGCAGGTTGGCATGTCTGGGTGGCTGTCCGCAGGGTCTGGTGGCGAGCTGGTGAGAACAGTCAGCCGCAGGGCCCAGGAGATGGGTCTGATGCTGGCCTCCCTCTAGGGCCTTAGGGAGGCCACCGACCTCCCCATCAGTCCCCTTGCGGCCCCGCTGAGTCGTCCTCTGAACCTTCCAGCTGTATACAGCGGGGACCTGTCAGCCCACAGCGCTCCCCACAAAGAGAAGAAACATTTCCCGGCTCAGATGAGCGCCACAGGGGAACATCTTCACTGAACCCAAACAAATAAAATGAAAATGAAAGATTGGAGCTTTTCTAGGAAAAGGGGCCTTCAAACCAACAACACCCAACCGACCCCGACCCAAAGTGAAGCCGCGAACAGGGCGCGGGGGAAGCGCGGGGAGGTGGCGCCGGCCGGCCGGCAGGTGCGCGCCCGCGGTCCCGCCCGAGCGGGTACTCACTGGAGAGCTGTTCCTGGAGCTGCCGCACGAGGGCGGCCGTCTGCTGCTGCTGCTGCGTCTGCTGCAGGCCTTGCCTGGGGAACTGCAACGACAGGACAGGGAGTCAGCGCCGGCGCCACACGGGCAAGGACAGACCCGCGGTCGCACAGTCTGCAGCGCGCGTCGCACAGCCGGACAGAGGGGCCAGGCCGGCGTGCGCGCGCGCATTCTCTTCCACAGCCCGGTGTCCATCGGGTGAGCACCCGAGGTGCCCGATTCACTTAAAAGTCCTCTCCAGGCGGTGACCTGTCATTTATTTGAGGAGTCCTGATGCAGGAGTCCCCATGCCAGCAGTGGCCCAGGGGGCCAAATGTCCTTATCTCTCCCTGCCCCAGCTGGCTAACCGGTATCACCAAATTATAAACCATTTCCATCGGGAAAATGCAAGCGTCCCTCAGGGGATCTGTTCCAGCACCACGGGCCCTGCCCTGCAGGAATGGAGAAAGGGGTGCGAGGCCGAGCCCGGCCCTAGGGTCTGCACTCCCTGGGGACTAGGCCCTCCTACTCCATGGAGGAAGGCAGGGGACCACTGTCAGCGCTGGGGGCCAGGGTGAGGCCCCAGGGCGCACACTTTAGGCGCTCTCCTCCGGGTCTGGCAAGTGCAGGCCCCTATGAGAGCCTTCAAGTTGATGCAAGAAATAGGGTGGGTTTTCCACAGAGGAAAACATTCTGTGTGGCTAAATCACTTTCGACTTAAATCACTGGAGCTGGTTTACTTCCCCCTAAACCTCCAGGTTTCAGACTGGGGTGCTTTTCTTCCTTTTCCTGCCTCCCTCTCTCCCTCTCCCTTCCCTCCCTGTTCCTTTCCTCCCTCTCCCTTTTCTCCCTCTCCCCTTTCTCTGGCTCCCTTCCACCTGCTCTGTCTGCCTGACAGGATGGTTCCCACACCAGGCTGCTCCGTCATGCCAAGTGGAACTGTGCTGGCGTTTCTCCCTTCGCCACAGACCTCTCCTGACACCCACCTGCTCTCCAGGCCTCCGGGAGGGAGGTCCAGGCTGGCCTCTGACTTGGGGACTGCCAGGTGGCAGCAGGTGTAGTTGGGAGCCAGCAGGCAGGGTTTGTTTTCTGCCCATTTCCTTCCTAAGGGGTCTGCGCTGTGGCCTGTGGCACTCCTCCCGGGACCGCAGCTCCTGCCAGCTCCTCACTCTCTCCCTCTTCTGCCCACGGAGCCCAGGGGCAAGAACTGCTTCCCACCGAGGCCTCTCGTCATGCCTAGTTCCCCTAACCTGCCCGTCCCTCTGCAAATAGCCTTTTTTAGAAAACCCAATTACCCAATGTGAGTGAAACTTGCATTTCCTCCTCAGAGCCTGTCAATGTGGCCGAAAATAGCCCAGGATTATAGGTTAGGGTGCCTGGTTTAGCAAATGAAAATATAGAACACCAGTTCAAGGTCAATTTCCAATAAACAACAATCTTTTTTTTTTTTTTAGCTCTAAGTATGTACCAAATATTGCATGGGGCAAACACTGCATTTAGTGAACGTACAATATTTGGGACATAATTATGGGGTCATTCATCATTTACCTAAAACCCAAATTAATTTATCTGGCAACCCTAACTACAGGGCATGACTGGGTTGATTCTGTGAAAGCTGAATATTTGGCGCAGGCTGGTTTGGCTCAGTGGTTAGAGCATCGGCCTGTGGACCAAAGTGTCCAGGGTTTGATTCCAGGCCGAGGGCATGTACCTGGGTTGCAGGTTTGATACTGGCCCCTTGTGGGAGGCAGCCGATCTATGTGTCTCTCTCATGTCAATGTTTCTCTCCCCTCCCTCCCTCTCTTCCACTCTATCTAAAAATGGAAAAATATCCTCGGGTGAGGATTAACAACAACAAAATCCCTGAGTATCTGGCACAACCCCTGGTCCAACTGTTTCTCTCCCACCAGACCGTGCGTGGCGTGAAGACTTGGGCTCGTCCACTAACGTATCCGAGTATCATTCTTCTCACTCATCTTTTCAGTTTGAAGTGTACACCTATTTTTCATCACCATGTTATTCCTGTTCATAGGTAATGACTTTATTTTAGAACTGCCAAACATTTTAAATGTTTGTTTTAACTTCTAGTCGAGGAAATGCAGACAGGCACACAAAAGCTCTGTGGGCACAGGCTTTGCGTGTGGAGGGTTCCAGGCCAAGGGCAGCACCCGGGGGACCCAGGGGCATGCTGTGTTGTCTCGGGGCGCTCCGTGCTGCGTCTCGCCCGCGTCTCTCCAGGCCTCCCCACACGCCTCTGACTGGCTTGGCTTTGTACTTGTACATGAGCACGCAAGACACTGACGGCAACTTTCTTGGGAAAAGAAGAGGTGCCTCACTCGGGGCCAGTTTGGCTCAGCGGTTAGAGCGTCGGCCCGCGGACCAGAGTCCCGGGTTCGGTTCCCGCTAAGGGCATGGACCGCAGTTGCAGTTTGTCCCCGGCCCCGGTTGGGGTCGTGTGGGTGGCAACCACTCAATGTGTCTCTCTCACATCGATGTTTCTCTCTCTCTCTCCCTCCCTCCCTCCCACTCTATCTGAGGATAAATAGAAAAATATCCTCAGGTGAGGAATAAAAATAAATAAATAAAGTATTCTCAGTAGTTGCCCATTTTAAACTCAAAGAGTCAAATACTAGGCTTTATATTTATTTTTATTTATTTATTTTTATTATTTTTAATCCTCACCTGAGGATATTTTCTCAAATATCTTCAGATAGAGAGGGAGAGAGAGAGAGAGAAAGAGAGAGAGAAAGATCGACGTGAGAGAGACACATCAATTAGTTGCCTCCCCCATGACCCCGACCAGGGCCGGGGATGAACTGCAACTGAGGTACGTGCCCTTGGTTGAAATCGAACCCGCAACTCTTTGGTCCGAGGGCCGACACTCCAACTGCTGAGCCAAACTGGCCAGGGCTCAGGCTTCATATTCAAAACACAACTTAGGGATAGACAGACAGACAGTTTGAAGCAGGGAAAGCTCTTCCTTGAAATAGAATACCAACTGTTCAATGCAGAAAAAATAACAGTTAACAAATCGCCATTTCCCCCCTGCCACGTACAAAGGGATCAGGCAAGAATAATTAACTTATGCTAACACTAGTGGGTAAAGTCTGATGAGAAAAAGAACAATTAGATTGTATCAAACATCCAGTGAATTATTTAATTACACAAGGAAAATAACTGTCCAGTTGAGAAATCTATTGCATCACCTAAACAGATTAATGTAATACCACCAATAATGTTGGTCCTAATGTGATACACTGAGAAAGACACAATGTTGCCTCTGTGATATTCCTGCCAAAATGTGTAACCTGAATCCAATCACAAGGAAACATCAGACAAATCAAACTGAGTAACATTTTACAAAATCCTAGACGCCTCAAAGAAAAACTCCAATGTAATGTGTGAGGACCAAGTAGTAATAATAATAATTATTATAGTAAGCTGCACAGTTGCGAGACGAACAGCGAGCAACAGAGTAACCAAGATAAAAGCTAAATGTAGAGCATGATCCGAGACCAGGAAAAACCCTGCGGATGTTTACATACTGCTCTACTTGAAAAGGATTTTGAAGGTAGATTATACCATCGACACATTGAAAAACAAAATCAGAGCTAAAAAGAGAAACTAGATTCATGATAAAGAAGAATTTTCTTCCAGATGGAGAACAGACTGAGCGAGGCAGAGGCTTGTCAAATGTCCGTGGACCGTCCCATTCCAGCGGACCACGTTCCCCTGGCTGCCCCCCGTGGGCATCACCGATCTCCACCCCTAACTCTCCTCCGATCCCTCCTCATGGACCGCAGTCTGGCCACATTGCTCCTTCTCTACTACAAGTTGTGAAACCATCCACATTCAAATTCTGTCCCGAAAAGACAGACCGGTTTCCCCAAGTGCAAGGCGTGAACCGGCCAGCTCCCCAAGGTGGTGTGTGCGCGACTGCTCATGTCGCTGAACTACCCGCAGAGTCAGTGTTTTTACAGGTGTTTCCAATATGCAGCAGCCCTGCGGCCACGGACGGCAGTGATAAAATGATCCTTTTCATTATTATTATTTTTTTTTTTTTTAATCCTCACCCTAGGGTTACTTTTTTCATTTATCTTCAGATACAGTGGGAGGGAGAGAGAGACACATCGACTGGTTGCCTCCCGCATGACCCGACCAGGGCCGGGGACTGAACCGAAACCGAGGTACGCGCCCTTGACCCGAATTGAACCCGCGACTCTTTGGTCCGCGGGCCGACGCTCCAACTGCGGAGCCAAACCGGCCAGGGCTAAAATGATCCTTTTAAAAATAAATTTAAATAAGTAGAAAAAGAGGCAATTTAAAGGATTTCGAAGGTCCATACAAAAGCAAAGGCTGGCCCTGGCCGGTTTGGCTCAGCGGTTAGAGCGTCGGCCTGCAGTACAGAGAGACCCGGGTTCGGTTCCCGCTAAGGGCATGTGCCTTGGTTGCAGTTTGTCCCCAGCCCTGGTTGGTCGTGCGGGTGGCAGCCACTCGATGTGTCCCTTTCACGTCGATGTTTCTCTCTCTCTCTCTCTCTCTCTTTTCCTCTCTCTCCCTCTCACTCTATCTGAACAAAAAATGAAAAAATGTCCTCAGGTGAGGATAAAAAAAAAGAAAAAAAAGCAAAGGCTGTTGTAAATTACTGAGGTTGGCGAGGGTTCGCCGACGCCGTGCATTTCAACGTTTGTCACAGAGCCAGAGAGGGACACTGTCCAACTCTGAATTACTTGAAAATTCTTGCAGCAAATGCTAACGGGCTGCAATCAGTATTTCTTTTACATCACTAGATAGTATTTCAGAAAGCACTCGTGTGCTTTTTACGATCACAGTAAAAATTCAAATCAAGATAATCTTCTGAACGTACGTATAACAAATGATCATTTTATGATTATTTAGAAAAAAAAAAATCTTTGTGTCTGAATATTTTAGTCCCTAGAGCTGTCTGGAAAAACTTGAAAACATGGTATAACCTACTTAAGTCCAAATATTTATTTATAGCTCTCTATGGAAACGAATGCATTGACTACATCAGTGCAATCCCCACTCTGATCCAAGTTCTGGGAAAACTGCTAGGGTGTGTCTAGGCTACTTTAACTGTTAACAACGTTATGAGACGGGGAAACGGCACACAGACTCCAAGGAGCGAGCCGCGGCCGGCCTTACCAGAGGCTGCTGGGGCTGCACCACCTGCAGACCGAGGGGCTGGCTCTGGGGCTGGGCGGGCGGCGGGGGCTGCGAGGGCTGCGGGGGCTGCTGCATCTGGAAGGAAAGAACAGCATCTGTCCTGAAACAGAGAAGCTAATATCCCGGTCTCCTCTTCCCACATGCTTTTTATTTAATTACATTGTTGCAACAAAAGCGATACACATTGGCCTCCTCCATGCTGCCTTGCCAAACATCGCTCCCTCTTTCAAGGGCGAGACCCAAGTCGCTCCTCCGTGAACCCTCTTGGACCGCTCCTACCCCGCGGACTCTCCCCTCCGGTCGCACTGCCCCCTGGCTGCCCTGCCCTGCCCGGGTAGGCTCTGCACTGAAGCGAGCTCCTTTCCTGTCGTCTGCTGTCCATGTTTCACCCTATCTTATCCACCAGGGGAGACAGGGCCGCTCATAGTCCTCTTTTCATTCCCCGTGACACCTGGATGAAGGCTTGAACATGAGTTCGTTTTTTAAAGCAAGATGGAAATGAAAAGGAAGATAGATGAGGAGGAGGAGAAGGAGGAGTTGCGCTTGAAGAACTCTTGAAGATTAGATTGTTTTAAAAATGAAGTCGTAGATATGGGAAGTTCTGGCATAAATTATGAGAATAAATCATAAATCGTGTCTGTGACAAAGCTGGCCGGAGTACATGACTCCTGGAAACACGTCCATGTCACAGAAGGACACAGAGACGGCAGAGGAAAATATCAGCAGGGGGGCTGTCTCGATGACCTCTAAAGTCTGCTCCACCCAGCACTTCACCTCCACGACAGGCACCAGCCTTCTCTTCATCCTTTGCATGTCCAGCTCGGGGCGCAAGGCTCCTCCGATGGACGCGTCTCCTCTGGGGCAAGGTCATCCATCGCTACTGCCAGGTGGCAGTTCTCACTAATGATGCACTCAAGGCTCGGAACCCAAGAGAGACGTGGACGGGTCTCTCCCAGCGTGAGCAATGCTAGCTGGGCTAGAAGCACAGTGATTACAGTAGGGGAGCAATTCCCCACTCGGCCCTCCGTGAGCGCTCCCCAGGGAAATCGACCCCCTTCCATCCCCGAAAAAGGAGGACGTACACCCTGCAGAAGCAGTCACTTCCCTTCATCTCTGGGGAAGGGGTTGTTCATGGAAAAAACGACCGGGAGGACACATTCTGCTAATTGGGGTAGAAAGTACATACCAATGAAAAAGGTCTTCGAAACTGGAAGTCTTACAAACACCAGTGTAAGACAGCAGTAAATAAAGGAACAATGCAGTAACTTTCCTCAGTGACTTGACAATGTGAATGTTGAAGCAGAGGGAAATAGAAGTATCCACCCTTGGTTGACACGGCACATTCCTGTCCTGTCCCCTCTCCACGGCAGATGCGTTCCTCACTGACGGCACCCCGGGGAACAGCCCTTGGGTCCCCCGCTCGACTAGGGTCCCATTTTTTGGGGCTTTCCCCCCCTTTCTTAGTAAAGCATAAAATGACGGTGCAGCTCAAGCTGGACCGCTGGTCAGATGAGAGCACGCAGCGCACTCCCCAGGCAACCTCTAATCCAGTCAGAGGACAGACAGGAAGACCAATGGAACAGGCCAACACACTAGCCTATATTTCTTTCTTTTTTTTTTTTTTAAATCCTCACCCGAGGACATTTTTGCATTTATCTTCAGATAGAGCGGAAGGGAGAGAGGGGGGAAGAGAGAGAGAGAAACATCGATGTGATAGAGAAACATGGACTGGTTGCCACCCACACGACCCCAACCAGGGCCAGGGACAAACTGCAACCGAGGTACGTGCCCTCAGCGGGAACCGAACCCGGGACTCTCTGGTCTGCGGGCCGACGCTCTAACCGCTGAGCCAAACTGGCCAGGGCAAGCCTATGTTTCTTAAACGAGGAGGTTAGAAGCAAGAATGTGTCAAGGGGGAGGAAGCCTTTATCTAGGAGACTCAAAAAATTTATTTCAGATAATTAAAGGCCAGCTCTCTGGATTCTCACAGAGCCGAGATGATACATCCCTTTGAAAGATTCTCCTTATTTAATGCCCACTTCGCAGCCTAATCCGACCGGAGGTACTACAGAAACATTTTTGGATTACAGACCCTCTAGAAATCTGATACAAAGCTCTGGACAGCTCTTTAAAAACAGAAAAGACAAACAGGCAACACACACATATGACATTGTGCATTCCAATCACACGGCCTCAAGTAAAATAGTGACTTATAAGCCGAGGCTTACACGGCCAAAGTACAGGTGGCCAGCTACCTCGACCCTTAGCGAGGGGAAGGGCTCACCTGCCGTGACCTGGCAGATGCGCACAGAAAGGAAGACCCTGGCCAGGCTGAAACGCAGTCGCACCGATTTAGGTCCGACTGCCAAACACGGCGCTCCCTGGGCCGTGGCAATCCCAGTGTGAGTGCCGGGTGTTCCTCATGACCACGGACGCCCGGCACGGCCTCACCTCCCAGCCCGTACCTGGAGGAGCCGCTGTGGCTGGCGCACCTGCGGCTGTCTCGGCCTCGCGGGGTCCTGAGGCAGCAGCCCGGCCGGCAGGGTGGGATGTGTGGAGGTCAGCACCGCGTCGATTCCGGCCCCCATCAGCGGGCTCTGCTGAAGGGGCTGGTGATTCAGTCTGGGAAAGAATAAGGCAGCTGGCTTCAGGCCCCGCACACCGCCCGTCCTAACCGGTGCCCCCAGCCAGCACGCTGCACAGACACAGGGACACGACCTGCCCGAGGGTACTCCTAAGCTCCCACCGGTCAAGGCCGGCGGCTCAGATCATCCCGATTGCCAGTGGCAGGCGGGACCACTCGAGAAAGCACAAGCGTGCTTGCCCCCGAAGGGAAAATGGCAATCCTGTCCGAATTGCTTTTTATAAAAGCGTTCATAGCTTCCCATAATCAGTGACATTGATCGAGCATCTATCCTGGAGAAGGCACTGTGTGAGTCTGAACGGTGTCACTTCACTGACTCTCACAGCGGCCCTTGGGGGTCGGTCGTTGCGTTAACCCCACTTGACAACTGAGAAGAGAGAGAGCCAGAGAGAGAACTTCCCAAACGGCACAGGCGGGATTTAAATCCAGAACTCTGGGGCTTTCCAGGTCCGGGTCTTAGGCAGGATTCACTGCTGCCGCGTTTAAAATTGTTTTCCAATTCTATTGATTTTCCCAAATGTGCCACCACCCACCTTGCCAGCTCCCCAAACAGGGATTACTTGGAGCTGACGGGCAGCCAGTGATGACCCGTGACGCCAAGCGGCCATCCGCTATTTGCACAAAACTTGATTCTTCTGGATAATGCCATCCCACAGGACGTTCTGTGATGACAGAAATGCCCTATACCTGCACTGCCCACCACCCACTGGCCACCAAAACCAGCTGCATCCTTTTGGGGTCTCGGTGCAAAATCAAACGGCAAGGCTTTCGGATCAAAAAGCGGAATGTCAAGAGCGCGACAGCAGAGTATCAGCAAACGTGGGCCCCGTAAACCCGGCCCCTGTGGGGCTGGACGGTCACACACCTTCAGTGCTGCCTGCGTAGGGCTACTCACCACTCGAAATGGGACTCCTGTAACTGAGGAACTAAGTTTTTTTTAAAGGATATTTTTATTGATTTCAGAGAGAGGAAGGAAGAGGGAGAGAGAGAAATATCAATGAGAAACGTCAATCGGCTGCCTCCTGCACGCCCCCTAGTGGGGATCGAGCCTGCAACCCGGGCCTGTGCCCTGACGGGGAGTCAAACCGGTGACTTCTTGGTGCATGGGACATGCGACGATGCTCAACCAACTGAGCAACACGGGCAGGCCGGACTGGGACTAAGTTTTTAATTGAACGTTAACGCATCTAAGTTTAAACAGCCACATGTGGCCGATGGCCGCTGTCAAGGATAGTGAAGCCACACACCACGTCTAAGGAGTCCGACTGAAGCCAGAACAGAAAAAGGTCTTTCACGGTCCTGCTTTGCCAACCACCCGACACGGACAAGGCAAACATTAAAGTTTAGGAAAATTCTCAGCGGCCACATGCGCAGTGAACAGTGGAATCCCAGACCGCATGGCTCTGACCAGCTACTCTAGTAAGGCATCGCTCACTACAATCAACTTGATTTTAACCTAGATATTTTTAGCCAAAAAACGTTTTGTTTTTTTTAAAAGAGAGGAAAAGAAAGATCACGAGAGCGAATATAGTGGTATCCTCTAAATCTATTACACCCACACTATGGAAGGGGTGAATCGAAATGTGGGGGGGGCCTTGAATGAGATAAACAAGACGGGCCATTTCTTACTTTGAATCTCTACCTGGGTGCTCCTAAAAATAAGAGGACACACGGCAGACTATATGCAAATCCGAGTTTATGGCAACAAGGTAAAGTGCCCTGGAGGAAGGAAAACGAGAGCGTGTCCAGGTGTGGAGCATCGGCTCTGACTGTCACCTCTGGGCGCCCGGCAGGGGCTGCAGGTAGGGTGCCGCTTGCTGCTGAGCGTAGCCCCCGGGCGGCGGCTGCATCTGGCGGACTCGCTCCATCAGCGCCGGGCTGGCGTGTGCGGCCGGGTAGGCTCTGGGGTGGTAGCCGGGGGACAGCACCACGCTGCTCGCAGGCTGCTGCGGGGTCGGCTGCAAAGGCATCTGGGTCCCGTACATCGTGTAGCCTTGGGGCACGGTCTGCAGGCGGCACAAGGGACAGAGTCAGTGTCCTTCACCTCCAGGTCCTACTGCTACGCTACATGGGGGTAAACAAGACCAGGGGAGCGCCCTGAAATGCACTCTTCTCGAATGTTCTCGGGACTCAACCGTGGAGGAGCACCACGGAGGCAGAGGGGCCCCCAGAAAGCTCTAGAACAAACCGGTCCTATGATTTACCGGGAAGTGCACTAAGGAACAAGAGTCCTTGTTGAGTTAAGAGGTTCGTTTTAAATCGCTGACCGCTCGTGAGGTAACGCGTGTTTGCACTTGCATTGGCTATTTCAATTTTTGAAACTCAGAGTAATAGAGGATTATCGTATTTGTGACTCTCCGCCCTGAGGGTCGAAGTTCGAAAAGCAGCACACCGGTCTGTATTCCTGAAGCAGCTAGGAATGGACATCTGCTGGTTCGAATGAGTGCAGCTCAGAACCTAACACTTCCTCTGGTCCTTCTAAGAGCTCCTTACATTGATCCACCTCTTAGGCTTTCAGGGCAACGAAAAGACCACGTTTTAGGAAAAATAGTCACTGGTATAAAAAAAAGTCCAACTAGAACGTGTAAAGTGTGTGTTTCAAAAGGTGATTGCTATACACCACAGCAAAAAAATTACTCAAATATAGAATATGTATAAAATATAATGCATAGCAGATATGCACAAAGTTTCATTTAAATTCATTATGTACAAATAAAGTATCCTGAAGTTTATTTAGATTGTTTCACTTTCATAGGCAATTACGAAAAAATAGCCGGTGACGTGAGATAACTTCTGCGTGAAATTGCCGGTCGACCACGTGTCCTGACAGACACGCACCCAGACCTTCCACGCATCTGGCGGCGTCGTGCTCAGCGGATCCCGAGCATCGAGGACGTCACTCCGAACCCCTCGGGGAAGCTACCCCCAAGCTCATGTAGGTGAGAACAGTGGACTACGCTTCCCTGGTGGGGGACTGCACCTCCCTGAATCTGTGGAATGTGCCTGTGGTCACTAACCAGCTATTTAAAAAGAAACGCATCCCCTAGCCAGGACGTAACTGGTGGATTCAGTGCTCTGCAGCCCGGCTGGGCCGCAGCCAGCACTGCACCAGTGACCTGACTGCTCCGTGTTTCTGTGCACTGGGCACACACAGGTGCTGCGAGTGAAACCCTGAGGTTACTGGAGCACTGTCTATGCTTCATACCACAGGCTGCTGGTTCAAGAACAGGGGGACCGCTGCCCCAACCCTGAGAGCTCCACACCTGGGTCGGGCACCGGCTCTGCCTGAGGAGACAGAATAAGGACAAGGACCGCCCAGCAGGCAGCACCATGCAGCCGGGCTGGGGCTCCGTGCCCGTGACGGCCGCCCTCCCTCTCCTGTGAGCTGTGGACACAGAGGGAAGGGCTGGCCCCACCTCGCTGTCTGGCCAACACCCCCGGCTCCTGATTCCGGGAGAGACAGGGTAAAAGCACACGCATGCAGAAGAAACAGAATTACTGGGCAACAACAGCTCCATTCACTTTGCATCAAGGTGAGCCTACGTGCGTGGAGCGGCTGCCGTGTGGGGTCACACGGCCGAGGTCACAGTCGTCTTCAACACACGCCCCCCCTCTTACAGAGACGGGCACCGAGACTCCCCAGGAACACTCTTACACGGCTGGTAAGGTGCCGAGAAGTCTGCCAAGGTCTGCTTCCAAGGCCAACCACCTCTTCATTGCATCTGCCTCTTGGAAGCTGGCTCTGCGTGTGACCGAGTCGATCACGAATGACACCGACGAACGTACTTTGGGACTGTTGAGCATTCCAATACCTACAGTCATCGTCAGCAGAGGTCTGGATTTATTTACGTCTTCCATTCAAGCACGTCCTAAGAGGTTGTGTGGTCTTTAAACTAATTAATCCTGAGACTTGTTCAGCCACCACCGGCAATGCGTTTCTGAAACGTCGTCGTTATAAGCCCCGAGCAGGAGTGACTCGGTGCTGGGCCCCATGAGGCAGCGCACGCCCTGTTCCCTTGGTTTCCCCCTTCCCAGAAAGAGATGACCCCCCCGCGGCCCCGGGAAGCTCCTGTGGGTACCTGTGCCTGCTGCAGCCCTGGGCACGGGGGGAGCTGAGGGGAGGGCCGGGCCTGGGTCGCAAAGAGAGCAGCCTGGTCCCCCGGCTGGCCCTGGAAGACAAAGCCGAGGAGAACTGGTGAGCATAACAGCAAGGGCTCCGCGTGAGCTCCCGGTTAGCAACCCCGGTAACCCCTGACCCCAAACGTCGCTACGCGAATACAGAACTCGCACATCTCCCAGCGGCGGGCGATCTGATTTCTCGTCGGTTTCCTGTGTCGAGACTATTGAACTTTCCATGTCTTCCAAAGAAGACAGATGTCCCCCACAGAGCACAGACAGAAATGCGAGCCATAGTAATGAACGGTCTGCTCATCGGAGAGGCCCTGGGGCAGCGTTCTGTACACGCCAGGGTCCGAGTGCCCCCGGAGCAGCCACGAGTCCCCAAGCGTGAACTCCGAACCCACAGCCACACCAGCCTGTGCCCATAAAGGAAAGAGCAGGGGCGGCAGAAACAAATGCCGAACGCAGGTTTCGTAACTTTCTAACAGTTTCTTTGCAGTGACCTCGAATACGCTGATTTAGCCGTGAATTCACTGGATGAATTTGGTCTCTCCTGTGATTCTAATAACCCACAACAGCGCCATCAATAAAAAAGGATGTTAGCAGCAAACACGAGCCTAACCAACTACAATATAAAATAAAACCAACTGACATCTGTTCAACGGTCTTCATGTAACACGGTCTGGCCTTAGGAAAGTAAATATATTCATACACGTGGCGTTACTTATGTTTGGCATCAGAAGCTACTTCGTGGCACCTTGCTGTAACCACCACGGGAACAGGTCCAGCGTCCCACCGTCCCTAGGTTTCTTCAGGACTTACTAATGATAATTATCCTAGTATATTCTACTATTGTTTTATGTAACACTTGTCTTTGTTTGTTAAAAGTGCTAAAGTATAGTTATAGAAAAGATTTCCATGTTCTTAGGAAATAGGACAGATATTCCTAAAAAAGAAAAAGGGACAAATGTTTAGCTTAAGATTTATTAAACATTTATGATCTGCCAGGGACTGTGCTCTTATCCCCGTTTTCTGACGGGATCTGCAGGGCGGGAGCCTGGCCGATTTTCTTCAGCGAGAACAAGCCGGCTCGGAGGGCTCCCGCCGCCCGGTGAGGTCGCCCAACCGGACCTGGCCGGGCCAGCACCTGAGAGGTGAGGCAGACTCCAGCGTCCAGGGAGCTTCCATTGGGACGAGATGCTTCTCTATGTAACGGTAAGGATGAAAACATTTCAAACCTCATTTGGTGCTTATTATTTAGGGACATGTAGCCTCTTAAACTCACCCCAATAAATAACCAAAAGGAGAAGCTCTACTGAGACTTATTAAAAATATGGAAATGAGATGTATATATTAGATAGTACAGCCCTTTCTCTGATCCTCACATAAAATCACTTGGGTGCTCAAGAATTTCAGCCCCTGCCCTGGCCCGTTTGGCTCAGTGGTTGGAGTGTCAGCCCGCAGACCAGAGAGTCCCGGGTTCGGTTCCCGCTAAGGGCACGCACCTCGGTTGCAGTGTGTCCCCGGCCCTGGTTGGGGTCATGTGGGTGGCAACCAGTCGATGTGTCTCTCTCACGTCGATGTTTCTCTCTCTCTCTTCCCCCCCTCTCCCTCCTGCTTTGTCTGAAGATAAATGCAAAAATGTCCTCGGGTGAGGATAAAAAAAGAGAGCATTCCAGCCCCTCCTAAGGTGACGACCCACCTACATGCAGCCCAAACAGGAACTTCTGGGAGCATCTCCTGTGGCTTCTGTACAGAACAGCTTCCACAAGAATCCCTCCAGAACAGGGTACCACACAGACACCCTCAGCTTTCAGCTGGTCAAAGTGCAATTACATCTCTATTTGCTTGCGTCTAAGAAAGTTGCCCCAAACCCCTCTAGGGCAGCGGTTCTCCACCTTCCTCGTGCCGCGGCCCTTTAACACAGTTCCTCGTGTTGTGCTGACCCCCCACCATAACATTATTTTTGTTGCTGCTTCATAACTGTAATTTTGCTACTGTTATATCTCAGGCGACCCCTGTGAAAGGGTCGTTCGAGCCCCAGAGGGGTCGCGACCCACAGGCTGAGAACCGCTCCCCTAGAGGAACCCACGCCATGAGGGAGCCCACAGCTGTCGCCCCAAAGTATCCAGATGGCATTTGGTTTTCTGAACACTATCCCAACGAGTCATTAAATCGGCCGGATGCACCTCCTCCAAGCAGTGCTCCCGGACAGCGTCGTCGGAGGTCCCTCTGTGGGGACAAATGCGTGTGCATTATCACTCTCACGGAAGTGAGGAAAAAGGGACGATTCATGTGAGAGAGAGAACCCTGAGCTCCCTGCGCTGTCCACAGTGCTCAGGCTGTGCGTGGCGGAGGGAAGGGACAGCCCTGTCAGCTGCACTCTGTCACACGACGGACCTACCTCTGCTCTTTCTCTGCTTACGGAAAAGCCTCCGAAACCAGTGGACTCACAGTGGGGGAAACTACAATAGTAATAAGGTAAGCATCCCAATTACTGGGCTACACTCTTATTGACAAGAAACAGCTGAAATCGTGGAGATTAAAAGTATGAATTAAATACTACTCTACATTTTAAAATCACTAAATGGCCCTGGCTGGTGTGGCTCAGCAGTTAGAGCATCAGCCCGTGGACCTAAGGGTGGTGGGTTTGCTTCCCGGTCAAGGGCACGCACCTGGTTGCAGGTTTGATCCCCGGCCAAGGTCAGGCATGTGCAGGAGGCAACGAATCAACGTCTCTCTCTCACATCAATGTTTTTCTCTCCCTCTCCCTCCCCACCCCCTTCCACTCTATCTAAAAATTAATAGAAAAATATCCTCAGGTGAGGGTTAACAAAAAAATAGATTAAAAAGTTACTAAATTAACATTCAAGGAAAAAGCACAGAAGAAACAAGGAGAAAATAATAAACAATTTCAAATCCGTTTTTACACTGAAATTCAAGTATTCTCAGTCAACCATTTTTTAAAAAATAATATGTTTTTACTTATTTTTTAGAGAGAGAGGAAGGGAGAGAGAGATACACCTATTGGCCGCCGCCTGCACGCCCCCTACTGGGGATCGAGCCCGCAACCAGGGCATGTGCCCTGACCAGGAATCGAACCGGGACCTCAGTCCATGGGACAACTCGCAATCCACCAAGCCACACCGGCCGGGCTCAGTCAACCATTTTTGTCTCCAGGTTACTACTTATCTGTGAGTGTACTGTGGTCCCTCCCACCACCTACTTAAGTACAACAGGCAATAACTCTGATACGCAACACCCTCCCTGAGGAAATCACAGACCCTGATGGGCCAGCACCTCCCAGTGCTGAGAATTGCTTCATTATCGTATGTCGCCTGGAATTATTTTGAAAAATACCCTCGTCTCTTCCACAAATCCGAAACGGCCTCCCACTGATGTTCGGTTTTTCCCAGGAGAATGCCAGGAATGCATTAATTCAATTTGTAGGAATATTTCAGTTTGTTGAGGAAAGAATGAATGAGTTCTTTAGTCACTTGAAAGATTTTGCACGTACTCCAGGAGAATCGGGTGAGAACAAGCAAGGTGACTGCAGACGAAGGGTTAGTAAAAGGAGTTAGTGCTGGTGGGGTGCTTCACGGCATTCGATCAAGAGATTATTCCCCCAAACCGGGACAGGAGGGGCGGCAGGGGCACAGTGGACCAGGCCTGGCAAACTGGGGCACATGGTCATCTGAGATACATAATTCATTCATCTGTTACTTTCAGAAAACCTTTAAGCGTCATTTTAGTTCTGATCAAGCATGAGTTGGTTTACCAAGTGCTTTCCAATGGGCCCATATGTTCTAGTACCAGCTTCTGTTTTGAAAACTCATTCTTTAATTTACTTTTTAGCATCCATTATTCTAATGGGTTCGTCTTTCTACCTGCATTACTACGTGGAGGTCAGCTCCATTTCCCTGTTGGGATTTATTCTATTTAACTGAAACAATCCGAGGAAACATTAGCTTCGTATTGCTATGGGCGCACGGACGGTTCAGGAGGCTGCTCTGGGACATGTGTGTGTCCAGCCAGGTGCGTATGCCTCTGAGCACGTCAGCGAGAGAGAGACACACGCGCGTGCCTGGCTCCCGCTCCCAGGCCCGGCGCCGACGTCCTGCACCGAGAATGAGCACAGCTCACTGGGGAGCGTCGCCAAGCACACAGACCTGTCTCCATTGCTCCGGGGGCAAAGTCCTACAGGTGGTCTCTCCAGTTTGCTCTCACGTACTTTGCTTTGGGCTTGCCTTTATGTAAGAAATGTAAACCTTTGCCTGGCCGGTGTGGCTCAGTGGTTGAGTGTTGACCCTGCACCAAGAGGTCACTGGTTCGATTCCCGGTCAGGGCACATGCCCAGGTTTTGGGCCCGATCCCCAGTGGGGGGCATGCAGGAGGCGGCCAGTCGACGTTCTCTCTCATCGATGTTTCTATCTCTCTCTCTCCCTCTCCCTTCCTCTCTCTCTAAAAAATCAATTAAGAAAAAAAGTGTAAACCCATTTTATTTTCAAAAAGTCCCGCTTTCTACAAACTTCTAAAAAGCCGTGCTATCCCACGCTAACTCGTTTTCCTGGCCTTTATAAGAGCAGATTTTCAATGAGACAGGAGCAGTATCTGAGCTCAGAGAGACGCTGACTCAAAGGCTTTTTGCATAATTTAAAGTTAACGCATCTAGTGAGCTAAACATGGACAAATCCTCCTCAAACACAATGTTCATTCTTCCGAGTCCTGGTGTCTTCATTGGCGACCACCCCCCTGGTCAGCTGGGCAAACGTGAAGAGGTCTTTCCACGGGAGAGCTGGCTACACGCCCGCTAGCAGACCCTCAGCAGCACTGCAGAAGCAGGCCTTTTCAATCTACTGTTCACTCGTAACGACTTTTCTCAATGTGTCTCAGGGTTGCAAGGAGGGAGACAATTTGTACCTGAAAAAAAGACATTCTGTGACTCTCTGCAAATGCTGACTTAGGAATAACAATAATAAAAGGCATCCAGTGCAAACCAGTGGGCAGTGTTTCATGAGTCATCCGGCAAAAAGCGTTTTATGTGCGATGTTATCTCGCCAGGTACTGAGTAATGGTGCCCGAGGCAAAACACACGGTGTGAACCAGAAATCACGCTCTTCACATCATACTGGCGTACTCCGATTTCAGACAACACACAGAATCCCGTAGTGACGAGAGATTCTGGTGACCAGCTCTGCTTGATTCTCTCATAAAGCTTTCACATCAAATATAAACTGGTTGAGAATCCATTACCAGTAAGATCAGCTGCGGGAACAAATGGATTCATTCTAAAATAAGCACATCTCCCACAATAACGAACTTTTACAATGCATTCTATTAGCATGTCCATAAATAATGGATATAATGATTGGTTGAGTACATACATTCACTAAATTTCTAATATCAGAGAATATTCAAGAAAAATAAGAACGGTGTTCTTATTTTTAAATATTTTTAAATATTCTTAAAAAGGGAAGCAAAGATATATGTACATATTTCTATTAATTTGAATGAATATAAAAATTACAGAACCTTTTGATTTAAATGTGACAAAATATTTTGTCTATTCTTTTTTTTTTTAAGTAAAATCAATGATCCACACAAATTGTTTTCTATCTGAATTACATTACCGTCTGAACAACAAATACAAGCCACCTCCACGAGAGCTTTAAATTTGATCATGGTTAAGTCAAGTTTTGCAACAAATGAACACCTCACCTGCTCCCTACAAGCACAAAGTGTCAGAAAAGGTACAGAAACAGTGATTTTCAGAAAAGTCTCCACACTTTCCTTTGCAGGAGCAGCTTAAAGAAGCTGCCTACATACCAGGTATTTAGTAACAGGAACGTTTTCAAAGCTGGACTGTGCAGCTGAGGACAGTCTCACCCGCGTAAAGAACATGTCTCCCAGCACCTGGCAGGCAAACGCTTGCATTCACATCTGAGATGTGTGCTGTTTTTATTCTAACGCTTCGTGGGTTTGTGTTGCACGGTGGCCACCTGATACAGAAACCTACAAGCAATTCGATGCAGGACATGCATTCTGTGCTAGCCCAGGCCAAGCAGCAGAGGGGACGTCTTAGGACACGCATGCAGAGACCTGCTCGCAAAGACACCTTCTCCACGCCGGAAAGGAAAGAGCAATGATGTGTTCCGTTGAGAATTCTGGAAGAGCCAGTGTGTGGGATGCGATGAGGAGGGCATGATTCACAACCACAGAGTTCATTGTCTTGCACTGGCCTGTGAGTCAGCATGCCATGCGCCCCTATGAATGATGCGTCACCACAGGGAGAAGCGAGATCGGGACGGATGGCTCAGGGCGGGGATGGAGATGAAGCCCCGAGCCCCGGCCAGGAGTGCCCACTGGTTTCTTCACCGTACACACGAGGCAATGGAAATCACGAGGCAATCCAAGGGGACCACGTTCAGAAATAAATGCCATCACACCGGGCATGGTCAATGCATTCATGAATGTGTGTTACAGTGTCACACAGAAACCAAGGTGGTCAATGCATTCATGAATGTGTGTTACAGAGTCACACATGAACCGAGGTGGTCAATGCATTCATGAATGTGTGTTACAGTGTCACACATGAACCGAGGTGGTCAATGCATTCATGAATGTGTGTTACAGTGTCACACATGAACCGAGGTGGTCAATGCATCATGAATGTGTGTTACAGTGTCACACATGAACCGAGGTGGTCAATGCACTCATGAATGTGTGTTACAGTGTCACACAGAAACCGAGGTGGTCAATGCATTCATGAATGTGTGTTACAGTGTCACACATGAACCAAGGTGGTCAATGCACTCATGAATGTGTGTTACAGTGTCACACATGAACCGAGGTGGTCAATGCATTCATGAATGTGTGTTACAGTGTCACACAGAAACCGAGGTGGTCAATGCACTCATGAATGTGTGTTACAGTGTCACACATGAACCGAGGTGGTCAATGCACTCGTGAATGTGTGTTACAGTGTCACACATGAACCGAGGTGGTCAATGCACTCGTGAATGTGTGTTACAGTGTCACACATGAACCGAGGCGGTCAATGCATTCGTGAATGTGTGTTACAGTGTCACACATGAACCGAGGTGGTCAATGCACTCATGAATGTGTGTTACAGTGTCACACATGAACCGAGGTGGTCAATGAATTCATGACTGTGTGATGCAGAGTCGCACATCACCCGGGGGAGTAACAGTGCAATGGAGACTATCACTATCCCCAGCTGTAGGGGAACAAGCCACTTCTCATTTTGATGTTCAAGGAGAAATGCTATAAAAGTTCACTTAAAAAAAAAAAAAAGAAAAAAAAGGAAGGAAAAGGCATGACAGCAGGGTGTTACCATCATGTTGTCAAAGTCTTCCAGAAGGGAGACAGCGGAGCTACAGAGGTCCTACAGAGAAGGGACGGCAAGAAAACGGCAGACAACACACATAAGATTTTCAGCCTAATGACGTGGGTCGCCACAATACACACGAACTTGCTTTTAAAACAATGTATCAGGGAGTCAAGATTTGAGAAACCCAGGCGCTACAGAGGTTTTATTCTCTCATAGCCCAAAAATACCACCGAAGTCTGGGACACAGAGTATCGACATGGTGATACTCATGTAATGGGACAGGACAACCTGGGGTTGACCGGTGACAGAGAGAGCACAGACCCCTCCTGCAGCCAAGGGGCTGGCTCCCCAGGGCACCATGGAGCCAGCGACCGCCCTGGCCTAGAGCCAGTGGGAGAGCTTGGGACATTTGGGTCACACTGAATGGACAACACATTAAGTGAACAAGTCAGAGTGTCCTATTGGACGAGTAATTAGACCCCAGTAAATAAAAATGGAAACACTGGGAGTTAACCACACACACAACAAATAGTTACAGTGCCGCCAATGTCTACCCACTGACAGGGAATCTGAGTGAGAAAAAGAGAAATAAATGCGTGGGGGAAAGTCCTACTCCTCAGGCAAATCATTCCCTTGTTTAATGGTTTTTATAAACACCCTCTAAGTGACATTTTGCCCCAGATACTAAAAACTTTCTGCCGAGTTGGAGAGATAGAAATGAGGCCAAGGATTCTCAACCCTAATAGAAAAAATATTTTACTAGACTAGGAAATAGAAATTATGGGGGGACTTTTCCAAGCAAATACTATCTATTCTGTCTGGCCGGTGTGGCTCAGTGGTTGAGTGTCAACCCTGCACCAAGAGGTCGCCAGTTCGATTCCTGCTCAGGGCACATGCCCGGGTTGTGGGCCGGATCCCCAGTGGGGGGCATGCAGGAGGCGGCCAGTGGATGTTCTCTCTCATCGATGTTTCTGTCTCTCTCTCTCCCTGTCTAGGAAGCTCTCTCTATAAAATCAATAAAGGAAAAAAAAAAATCTATTCCTACCATTTTAGGTGGAGGCACACGATTTACCACATCCGTACGTTTGTCTTTAAATCCAACAACCACCTTTGTGGTAGTGATCTGCTCTGTTCCCCTTTTATGAAAACCTAGCTGTACCCATAATCTTCCAGATCATTCTAGTTGCCTAATCACAATTTCAGCAGATAAATAGGGAAATGCCAGATAATAAGTAATAAGCAAAGCTTCTACTTTCTTGGGCACGATTTCCATCCCAGGAACAAAGTCAGAGGCTGTGGGACATCTTTAGTAGTTCAGTGGTGTTTGTGCTCCTACGACCACACTTTGTCTCTGAGATGTTCATAAAATACACTCTCTGAGCAAAGGCATTAAAGATAACTGTCAAAACTCACAACGTGTTTCAACAAGACTATTTCGCCTACCTTTCTCAAAGAAAAATCAAATTATTTTGAAATGTGTTCAAATTAGACAATTAGGCAAATGATAGAAGGGAAAACTTGAGTTGCTAGTGAAGTGATTTAAAAATGCCTAAACTCACAGGTAATTGGAAATGCAAATTAAAATGTCATAATATGACACCTTTTCGTGTGCTCTGGGTGAGGAAGTTCAGGCTGACAACATCAAGGGTGTGGAGAAAAGAAAATACTCATAACTGAACGGACCCACTGTCACTGTGGAAATCAAATCAGCATTTCCACTTCCAAGTACAGACCCTGAAACTCTCCAGACATAGAGAAGAAATGTACAAAAATGTTTACTGTGGCACTGTTAACAGTTAGACATAATGGGTAATAACTTAAACGATCCCCAAAAGGAGAATGGATGGATGAAGGTTAGCATTCATAATTGGAATAGAATCCAACCAGAACACACAAATGAAGAAAACTATGTTACATGTAGTTTTAACTTTGTTAAATGTAATTCAAAATCAGTCAAAATGCAGAAGTTACAATACAATACATATGTGAAGTTACCACACACAGTTTCGAAGATGAAAGTGATACTATATGTTTATGTCAATGAATGTAAAAACATGTACTAAAAGAATAAGAACATTCATAAGAAAAAAACACACTAAATTCATGATGATGACCTCTATAGAAAAGAACAGAAGCGAGAGGAGACAACCTCATCCATCTCTGTGATGATTTTAAAAAAATAATCCAGAGCAAATATGGCAGATTATTTTTAATAAAACTAGGCGGGAAGTGCAGCCGTGTTTCCTACATTATTTTCTGTTCTTATCTGCATGTTTGAAATGTACACTAGAGAGTGAGCAGGAGGGAGAGAGCAAGGGAAGGAAACAGATGTCCCAAGGTGATGGCTTATCTGTAGGGTAGGAGATCAATGACCAGACAAAAAGCTGGGTAATCATCTCAAACAGGCTTGATCAATCCAAGGGGCACGTTTTGAGGAAGTTACAGATTCACTCTTGCCAAGGAGCCAACATGCCTGGGAGACTCTGACTCGGCCACTAAGTGACCTAATGTCTTTATTTGGATACGCAGTAACGGCACCTGCTCCATGGGGAAGTTAGTGTTCTTGCAAATAACCACTAGCTTTAGCTGGGCACATCATTTCTGTCTGCTGTCAGAAATCTTCCTTTCATGTCCTGAAAATCTGTCCCATTTATTACCTGTAGTCTGTAATCAGTTGCTCCCTTCCAAATTTGTCTCCGTCCATTTAAGCTAAAGATATCTTGGTCTGTCTTTCTTTAGACTCTTAAACTGTCCAGCATTGATTATTGATTATTATGCAAAATGACTTTGTGTATTTAAAGAGAGAAATCGGGATAAAGTGATACCATAAATCAAGGCACAAAATTAAGTCCATCTCCTGTGAGAAAAAGCCCATTCCCCAGAAGATTGACATGGTGGGGAGGGGGAGAAAGTTTCTTTTGTTAGAAGGAAAATATCAGATATAAAAAAGGTGAATGGAATACAATTTAAGTAGCATTTTGCATTGTTATAACCAATAATCTATCATTTGTGATAGTTCTCACAGGCTATGTAGGAAGTAAGATACAGTGATATTTTAATACTGAAATTGGAATCAGCCCCTCTAAAGTTTGTATTACAGAATTTAGACAGTAAAAGCACACTGGTCTAAGAAACGAAATGGCGCCGGACCGGTGCGGCTCAGTGGCTGCGCATCAACCCTGTACCAAGAGGTCGCCGGTTCGATTCCCGGTCAGGGCACATGCCCAGGTTGTGGGCCTGATCCCCAGTGGGGGGCATGCAGGAGGCGGCCAATTGATGTTCTCTCTCATCGATGTTTCTCTCTCTCTCTCCTCTCCCTTCCTCTCTCTCTAAAATCAATAAAGAAAAAAAAATTTTTGAAAAGAAAAAAAAACAAAATGGCTATTGGGAAAACTAAACAACGTTCCTTTTCATTGGTCTCCCTTACTGGTAACCACTGGGCACCAGTCTCATTAGGGATAATTAATGTAATTATACAAGTAAAGCCTTTCATGTGCTTTGATTCTCTTTTAACCCTTAATCTATTTAAGAAAATAAAGATTTTCTTTAATGAGATAGGAATTTTCTCTGAAATGATACAACCATAAAATAATACTAATAAAACAGTGATAGTAACTATGGCAGTTAACATTTTTTGAGCACTTACTATGAGCCAGCCACTATTTTAAGGCCTGTTAAACGTGTTAAATGATTAATTTCACAAGAACCCTATAAAGAAAATACTGCATTATCTCCGTTTTACAGGTGAGGCTCCGAGACACAGAAAGGTAACAGGCACCACACGGAGTCCCATTTTAATCCGGGACATCGAGTGAAGACTGAAGAGTAATCAGATGAAGACTGTAACTAAGAAGAATGAAAACATCCGGCCGGTGTGGCTCAGTGGTTGAGCGTCGACCCATGCACCAAGAGGTCACAGGTTCGATTCCCGGTCAGGGCACATGCCCAGGTTGTGGGCCCGATCCCCAGTGGGGGGCATGCAGAAGGCGGCCAGTCGATGTTCTCTGTCATCGATGTTTCCATGTCTCTTTCCCTCGCCCTTCCTCTCTCTCTAAAACTTAATAACAAAAAAAAATATATATATATATATTTAAAAAAAAAAGAATGAAAACACGTTTCCTTGCCAAATCGTCTTTATGAATAATGATATGCACTAAAGCTCTAAGAAAATACACGTGATTATATAACAATCATCACGTCAAATACTTTAAAAATACCTAACAATATCCATGTTACTTAGCCCCTGTTTGCTAGACACTGCACCAATGTCTTAACACATTCCCGAGGACATGCGGGACGGTGCCCAGGACTCCATGACCAGCGGAAACGGCTGCTCAGCTGCAGCAGAATCAGTGATTCTGCAACGGTTCACTGAGTGTCACCCTGGCCGTCTCAGATGATTGCGACACACATCCACTTTCCTCCTCGGATGGGAAGAGGCCGAGGGGGACTCCGCAGTCTAGGTTTTCAAACAACCACAGCAGGTAACTGCTGGGAGCGGCTTCTGGGAGGAGTCGGAGGGACGGCTACGCGATGAGTTTGTGGATAACAGCCAGATGGCCAAGGGTTACGGCTGCTAGGAAGCTCTAGGCTTCGGGAAACGGCTGCTGAAAACGTGAATTTACTCGATAAACATCTCACAAATTTCCACCCTGTTGAAAAAGTTGATGCAAACTATTTTAAGACTCAGTGTCTGACCTTATAAGAAGAGGGCGGGGACCAAGGGGGTCCCAGTCAACCGGCCCAGGAGCAGTCATAGCCCAGGCTTGGACAAACTGGTCTGTCTTGTTGTTGTTGTTAATCCTCACCGGAGGGTATTTTATCCACTGATTATTAGAGCGAGTGAATGAGAGAGAGGGAGGGGTCGAAAGGGAGATGGGGAGAGCGAGAGAGGGGGAGAGAAATCGATGTGAGAGAGACATGGATTGGTTGCCTCCCACATGGGCCACAACCGGGGCCGGGGACTGAACCTGCAACCCAGGTATGTGCCCTTGATCAGGAATCGAACCCACAACCCTTGGGTGCATGGGCCAGTGCTCTAGCCACTGAGCCACACTGGCCAGGGTGAAAGTAGTCAACCTTTAAAAGCATCTGCTGCCAGGCTGGGTGGCATACGCTAGAAAGGTTTTGGGTTCAAAGCCCGGTCAGGGCACATACCTAGGTTGTGGGTTCAATCCTGACAGGGATGCTTGTGACAGGCAACCCACTGACGTTACTCTCTCTCTCTCCTCCCCTCCCCCTTCTTCTCTCTCTAAAATCAGTAAATATATCCTCGGATGAACATTAAAGAAAAAAACATCTGCTAAAATCTGCTAAAATCCCAAGATCAGTCTTCAAGGTTAAGATAATGGAAATTCTCCAACACATTTGTTACACTTAAGAAAATGGATTTCTGTAATTAGAAAATTGCGAGGATAACAAGAAAAACAATATTGATTTCATTTTCTCTGTAAGCCAAAAACTGAGAGAGAAAAAACACACAAAAGTCCTGATGCAGCTGCAGTCCCCTTATGTGCGGGCCTTTACCTGGAGGGAACGTTCCTGCTGACATCAGTGCCAATGTTTCTCTGTCGTTCCCCATCATGAAGAACACGGCTGTTTACTAGAAAAACAACTCATTGCACCCAGGATCATATAATAAGTAATTTATCAGTATCAGTTCTATCCCACATAATTCTGTTTCTAGTCTAGATTTTGAGGATTAGGACAAGAATTTCCTTCTGTCACAACACTCCACTAGGGAGATTCGGGTACGTGACTAGGGGAGACCCTCCCAGGTGCAGACACTGTGGCAGAGGCCACCTGCCCACCTCACCGACTACGCAGGCCCCCTCCGCCAGTGACGACGCCATGCATGCCGTTCTCCTCCTTATAGGAGCCTGTTTTCCTCAGTTCCCAGCCCTTGAAAATGGTGACTGAGGCCCGGCCGGCGTGGCTCAGCGGTTGAGCGTCGACCTTGCACCAAGGGGTTGCCGGTTCGATTCCCGGTCAGGGCACATGCCCAGGTTGTGGACCCGACCCCAGTGGGGGGCATGCAGGAGGCGGCCAATGGATGTTCTCTCTCATCCATGTTTCCATCTCTCTCCCTCTCCCTTCCTCTCTCTCTAAAATCAATAAAGAAAAAAAAATTTTTTTTTTAAATGGTGATTGAGAAAAAACAGGTTTGCGTCTGAGAGCCCTTCAGAGACTCCAAAGCAAGTCTCAAATGTTAAAAAAGAACAGGGGTTTTTGTACAATCGGCATTCTGAAGTTGAGCGTTACTACTTGAAGAAGGGGTTCCTGACTTCTTTTTTTTTAGTCCTCACCTGAGGATATTTTTCCACTGATTTTCAGACAGAGTGGGAGGGGGCGTGTGGGAGGGAGAGAGAGAGAGAGAGAGAGACATGGACGTGAGAGGGACACATCGACTGGCTGCCTCCCACACGACCCCGACCAGGGCTGGGGACCGAATCGCAGCCGAGGTACGTGCCCTTGACTGGAATCGAACCCGAGACTCTTTGGTCCTCAGGCTGACACTCTAACTGCTGAGCCAGACCGGCCAGGGTGGGGTCCCTGATTTCTTAAAAGGAAAAGAAAAAAGGGAAGAGAAGTCCAACGCTGTGACGGAGTTGCTACAAAGAATTGGCTCAGAAAGGAATGAACTCGGAGTGAGTTCCCCTATTAGCCCAGCAGCGTAACTGCGCGCGTGGAAGGACACACTCGGGTGCTTTGGCTGGCTAGAGGGAGGTGTGGGAGCACATGGTCCTCCGGGTACATCTTGGGTCATAAGCCTGCCTTCCCCCAATGTGCAAGGACATCTTTGATCATCGCACATTATTTATTAAATTCCTTTTTAAAAAAAGACTTTTTTCTTTATTGATTTTTTTAGAGAGAGAGGAAGGGAGAGAGAGATAGAAACAAGAATGAGTGAGAACATCGATGGGCCGCCTCCTCCATGCCCCCCACTGGGGATCTGGCCCACAACCTGGGTATGTGCCCTGACTGGGAATCGAACTGGTGACCTCCTGGTGCAGGGTCGATGCTCAACCACCAACCCACACCGGCAGGGCTAAATTTCTTTTTCTTAAAAACTGCTTTAGGGAAACTTGCTTGACACGCTTGACACGCTTCCGTGAGGAAGTGACCTCTCTGATCAGGTGTGTCACCTGCCAACTGCCCAGCACGTTCTTCTCGCACTAGGAACCACCCCGACCAATTCGAACCTGAATTCAGCAGTAACGGTTTGCAAGTAGGTTATTACCAAGGCAAAGTATACCTTGTCGTAAAAAGGTAGACATGAAAAACTCAATACATTTATGGGGAGGCACGCTTTACTTAAGCGTAAATGACTTTACAGGGGAGCTGGGTTCACCTGAGTGGGATGGTAACTTCCAGTACAATTTTAATTTATCTTGACAAGAAAATGAAACAATCATCCTCCAGAAAAGCTAAATCCCACTGAGGTTTTAAATGCCTCCAAACATGCTGCTTATTTGAGCAAAATCAACGCCTTTTAAATACGTTGACCCCATCTTCACCATTTCTGTGTAAGGAGAGCTCCGGCCCCCTCGCCCCCACCCAGGGAGCCCGAAGCCCGAGGTTGAGGGCCACTCGTTTCTCGGGCCGTTCAACTGGGTCGCTCTTTCCCTTCTTTCTAAAGCAGGTGCAAAAAAGGAAGCGTTTTCATGAATGCATCACTGACGCTAACCCCAGCACCCCAAATCACTAAGTGGACGGAACGCAGAAGGACCGTGGGTTGCACAGCGAAGGTATGCGCAGGAAGCGATGCAAACGACAAGGACTACTTTTAAAGCATTCGCACTGCCGGCTAACTCGGCGGTCCTGTGGTTTTTCTGCGGGCAGGGCACACCTGGAGACTGGCTACTTCCTCTGAGGATCCTAAAAACGCCCACCTCCAGGGACTAGGAGGGAGCTGGGATAACGGACACATTTTTCAGGGCTTGGGAGGGCGGGGGCAGATAGTAAGTGCTCCGTCACCGCCAGCTGCTTTTCAGTGTTACCGTTACTGTCATCATCATCAAAATAGTACAATCCTTTTAAGAACAACTGGACAATCCAAAAAGGATGCAGACACAGAGAAAAGGCACGCTCTCCTCTCCCTCTTCTTGTTTTAACGTCTGTGTACAGACTCGGAGGGGCTCGTGAGTCTATACTGAGTTTTGTGTAACTTGTACCACTTTTTGCTAAACAATCATTGTCATCTAAAAAGTCAAAGACAGTGGGTTATAGGGCGTACCCGTGGACATGATATAAATCAAGAGTGACTCTGAAGACGGGCATGCACGGACAGCTGTCTGCGAGGGGTTCTCCTCCGCTGTCCATTAAGTATGCGACAGCAACAGTCTGCCCAGGGCACGCAGGAGACAACCTACACGTCAGGGACAGAGCCTCAAGGCAGTAAATCGAATAATATGCATGAAAGCAGAGCTCAAGGCATGAGAGTACAGAACACGGTGACTGTTAAAACGCCGCATGCGTGATCAGAGAAGGTCACGGCCAGGACGAGGTCCTGCCGCTCCTAACGGACGGGAAAGCCAGCGGCCCCCCTTTGGTTTTAAGGGACACTTTAAGGGAACCTAAGACAGTCGGGCTGTTATTTGCCCAGTGGTAGAAGAAGCATTTGCAAGCATGTGCATGGGGGAGAGACTGCGTGCGGCCCAGGGGCGGGGCCACGGACGCGGACGCACCTGCGGGAAGGGCCGGGCCTGTGCCTGGCGGAGCAGCCGCTGCTGTTGCAGGAGCTTCACGGGGATCAGCTGCTGGGGCGCCGCCACGTGCAGCGGGGGCGGCTGCAGGAGGCCCCCCGAGCGCCGCTGCAGCATGTTGGACAGCGCTTGCTTGGTGTTGGTGGGGACAAGGGAGCCGGCGGGGTCCAGTCGGGGGCCACCTGCAAAAGCAAGGAGAAGGAAGGGCGTTCTCCACATGGACGCGGTGGGACGACCCTGTTTTATCACAATGCAGGGACCGCCCCACCCCCCGCAAGAACTGCCTGATTTGCACGGGACGGGGGCGGGGGTGCCGCAGGAGTGCAGGACACCCGAGTGCCCCCACGGAGGGCCCACTTGACCGATAAAGGGACATGCCTTCAACAGGTCGCACACTTGGGAGTGGCGTGGGTTTGAAATCACCGAAGGCCCTCGGGAAGCCCACTCGAGTGAAAAGCACGGCCTTCGTGGTGAGTTCGCCAAGCGTCCTGAGCCAGGCCTCGAACCTTTTCCTCATTTGAAACAAATTGGAGGCTCGTGGTGTTTAAGCTTCTTTACCATGGCAAAATGAAAATGCCTATCATGGAAGTTCTTTAAAAACTAACTGTGCCCGGCCTGTGTGGCTCAGTGGCTGAGCGTCGACCCGTGCACCAAGAGGTCGCAGGCTCGATTCCCGGTCAGGGCACATGCCCAGGTTGTGGGCCCGATGCCCAGTGGGGGGCATGCAGGAGGCGGCCAGTCGATGTTCTCTCTCATTGATGTTTCTCTCTTGCTCTCCCTTCCTCTCTCTCTAAAACCAATAAAGAAAAAAAAAAGTAAAAAACAAAAACAACAAAAAAACTTGAATTGCTCGGAAACTTCAAATACCTTGATTCTAAAGATAAAACATCTTTTTTGAAGGCTAGAAATAAAATAAGCAAGAAACAGTGGTTATAGTGATGCTTAGCGACCAAACAGAATCCGTAAGCTTTCGCACATGGCATCTGTCAAACGCCTGTCAGAGTTCGGGGGGGAATTCAACGTCTGCTGACTTCAGAGTAGCTGCCGAGCCTTCATTCGCCACAAGCCGACATTCTCTATTGTAAATGGATAAGAAAACCTCCCCCAAAATACCTCACAGAAGATGTTTTATCTTTTCTTTAAAGCAAGTTATAGCATGAAACATTTGAAAGCTGTTCACCCGAAAAACCCACATTCTTCTCAACACTCAGTACCACCACCAGCAATGTGATTTACGAAGCAACTCAGCAGCCTTTGAAGATCATTTGGGGAAAAAAAAAAAAAGAAAGTCTACTTGAGTAACATAAGGCAAGGTAACTTGCTGGAGCAAGAATTAGAATACACAAAAACTTAATGGGCTCGTTTTCTAGATGGGGGACATTCTTTTTAAGTATTAGACTATGGTCTACTTTCTTTTAATTTTCCCAACTTTTCTATAATCATATATCTCTGAATCAACTGAAAAAGTAAAATATAACAAATATGGTTGAAGCCTCAGCGTATGTACCTACTCACTTTCCTCCCCTTCTCCCATCAAATGCTGCTGTGAATTCGATGTTTACTATTCATGCACATTTCCTTGTAAATTTACCATATGCGTGTGAATACAAGAGAGAGAGACTGGAAGGTGTGTGTGTGTGTGTGTGTGTGTGTGTGTGTGTGTAGGGACACTGTTTTGTGTTTAATATCTAGCATAGAAAACCCTCATAATTAGTTGTTTTCTTCACATTTTTTTCTTATATGTCATCACACCTAACACCTAACACCCAAGTCCCCCAACTCACAGCACCTCTTCGCGCACCGTGGGCGAAGGGCAACAGCCCCGACTCACGCAGCCCCTGTCCTTGACCATGGCCAACAGCATGAAAACGCTACGAAGGTCACAAGCACCTTGGAATTAGACGGAGTCGAAAGGGAGGACAATCGTGCGTGATCTCCCGCATCTATCATCGAGTCTGGCTGTTCCCCGAGTCTGCACACGTTCCCTCGGCAAACTCCTGCTGTCTGGGGACACTGTCCCAGCGTGACCTGCACACCCCTGCCTGAGAGCCGACACTCCGGGCGGGTGGGTAAGGAAGCACGCAGCTCATGGGCAAGGGCTGCTGCTACGGAGACTCAGAAAGGAGCAGGGGGACGGCGTGGTCAGCGCACCCGCCGAGAAGGTGGGGTCTGACCAAACCCAGAGGAGCGGTGAGCCCGGAGAGGGCGAGCACCCCCGGCCCAGGGACCGGCAGGTGCCGCAAGCCTGCGGCGAGGAGACGCTCAGATCATCGACCTAACGCGCGTGCTACGTCAGGCTGCCTTCTGAGCGACACACTTTAAAAACTGACTTTAAATCACCCACCCTGGGGAGGTTATATACCCGCATGTCCGTCATACAGATGGTCAAGCTGTGAAGTGATCAGGATGAAGAAATAAGACTCGGCCGAGATGACACAGTGGGGCAGCGGGACAGCCAGACTGTAACCAAGACTCGAACCCCCGACCAGCTCTCAAGCCACTCATTTGCAGGACAAAATGTGGATTCTCCATCGCTCTAGCCAATAATCAAACACCTCTTCCCTAGGCCTCAAAATGTCATACTCGACTTACAATTAAAAAAAAAAAAAAAAAATCACTCTATCACAGAAGACAATCAATAGAAATATTCTGTTAGACTGGCAGGCCCTGACAAAATGCAGACAGAGATCTCAGAAGTATTCCATTTTGCTAAAACAGGTAAACTTTCTCTGAGAAAGACAATTAAGTCCTTTCCTGAGTAAGAGCTTTTGGAACTTAGAAAATCTTCGTTCCAGATACCAAATCGACCTGTGCCTGAGTCAGAGGAACCCTCAAATCAGGGACATTTACTCTGGGAATGGTCGTTTCCTTACTGAAATATCATCGACCTGCTGAACCAAATTTCGGAGGTCCATGGTGGAACAATGTAAAATTCAAAACATAAGAAAATAATAAAAGTCACTGTACTACTATCTCATCTTTCAAAATGCCGGTAAGAACGATATCTGATAAAAATGTACCAAATTTCACAACATAAAACTTGGATCCACTTTATATCTTACGGCTTAAGATTTTCATCAGCGGCTACCTTCCTTCCAGCCCTGGACGAAAATTCCAAAATCGCCACACAAATGCATCACTGAAACCTTACTTTAGGAGAAGAAAAAACCTGTCGAATGGAGAGAAATACAGAAAGGTCGGCTGAGCTCTCGGCTACTGAAACTTCCCAGTGTCGTGGAGGCTTCGGGGTAAAAGTAAGGAAAACTCCCAGAGACAACTCCAAGCCGTCTGCCGTGGCGAGCGCCCCGATGAGGCCCCCTTCACGTACCTGGAGTGAGAGTCTGGTTCTGGAGGAAGAAGCCGGGCTGCTGGGGCTGGCCCACGAGGTTGTAGCCCCACAGGGACTGTGGGTGGTGTATCATCTGGGCGGAGATGGGCGAGTAATTGGGAGGCACTCGGTACAGGCTGCTCTGTGGATACTCCTTCAACATAAAGTTAAAACGAAAAGTTACTGAACTCCACGCAGCACCCGGAAAACGAACGCAAATTCTTCCCGTCACATTATTGGCGATAACTCCCATCCCCCGGAGAGGAGGCCATGTTTACACAGCAGGACATGGAAGGCAGGAGTTTCAATACGTTCTCTGCAAAACACTCGTGTCAGCTGAAACGTCGCTGATTTCAAGAGTACTTGGCTACAGTGGAGGGGGAGAGGCAGACACCTATCCTGTCTAAGCTTTGTTTGAAAACACTAAAAGCGCATTCACGTATTGATATCGATCACCAGCCACAGCTGAGACATTGCAACTGGGACGTTCAAAGTTCTTTAGTTGCAAGTCTCCCCGCCATTTCCTCTCAGAAGGCCCTGATGATGCCCGGGGTCCGGGTCAGATCCCGTCGGAAGAACCAGTCCCGGCCTAGACAGGCCCTTGTTTCCAGTGTTGAGGACAGCAGTCTGCCGCACTCGACTCCACCCCGACCCTGCAAACACACCATCCCCCGCACCCCGCACCTCCTGCCCAGGGCGTCCTCTTCCTACAGCAGCTAAGTCTCTAAGGGTCACGGCTGAACGTCTCAGCGCCCCTACCATCCCTGAAGGATGAAAGGAAAATAAAATCCCGGGGAAGTGAAACGGGCACTGCGTCCCGTCGGGAAGAGGCGGCCTGGGGAGCAGTGTGGGAGGAGGAGACACGACCACGGCTCACTGGGGAATGAGATGAGTTTTGGGCCTTTTGCATCTGAGAAGAACAGAAATCCATCCCTGGGGCTGGACAGGCTAGGAGACCCAGATTTCGGGAGTGGCAGTCTGGACCTTATTAAAATGTCCAGTTTCAAGACAAAGGACTGGCGGGAGGAAGACTACGGGAAAAGAGAGCACAGACACTCGAGTGGGGGTGGGGGTTTCCAGAGCGACATTGCTCGCCGAGCCATCAGACAGAAAAGGTATGTGTTGGCTTTGACACAGGTGAGCGAGAATGCTGAATAATCAGGACGTCTAAACCCAAAACTGTCACTATGTTTCCCAGTGCACAGCAACACTCTTGACTGTCATAGGAAAATGTCTCAAATTGCCTCGCAAATATTTTCCAGGTTAGGTTAAATGGAAAGGTATTTTATACATGAATTGCATTATTTTTTAAATGTTTTGCATTGATTTTGTAGAGAGAGAGGAAGGGAGAGAGAGAAACATTGATGTGAGAGAGAAACATGGATCGGCCGCCTCCTGCACGCCCCCTACTGGGGATCGAGCCCTCAACCCGGGCATGTGCCCTGACTGGGAATCGAACCAGGACCTCTCAGTCCGTGGGACAGTGCTCAGTCCACTGAGCCACACCGGCTGGGCTATAAAATTATTTTAAATAATCATCTCATAGATCCGTTGCTTTCGAGAAAGTATTGCTCTTAGTAGGGAAGTCCAGTAGGTCAACAAGAAGGAAATGGTTAGAATGGTTATAAGCACTACGTTAAATCACGTTTATGTTCTCTTCATACAGTCTGAAAATGTGGTGAAGAAGCAGAACACACAGGAGAGGAGGGTGAAATAGGAAATCTCAGAAACACCCCACGAGTATGCTCGATGGAGAGGTATCTAGGGAAAGGCAAACAGGGTACGTGTTTTCTTCTTACTACACTCTGGATGCCAACCGCCCCAAACACAGTAACTACTTAGACACAGCTTGTAACAGTAACATGTAAGAGGATGAGAATGTACAGGTCTGAAAAACTCAAGTTGAACACTGAGAAAGCACTGAAATAGTAAATCGTATTCCCAAGGGAAGCCTAGAATTTAACAGTTAGGAAAAGTAGAGGAAGAAAAATCAAAAGCGATAACCCTGGTTCTGCGCATGAGGACAGTCCCTCGTCAGGACAGTTCTCCCCAGAGGCTTCTCGCGCTGTTTGCGGTGCCACTGGGCACCCCACGGGGGCGCCAGGACACCCCGCAGGCTCCGAGCCTAAGGCCCTCCACTTCGGACACTTACATCGAGTCTCGCGCTTGACTTTGTCTTACGCTTCCTTCCCTTGGTTTTCTTCTCTTCGTCAGCTGCGGTTTTCCCCTGATCCGACAGCTCAGCGGATTTCCTCTCTGGTTCCTGAGAGCCGGGAGATGCGGGCTCTTCCTCCTCCTCCTCGGGCAGCAGGGGCAGCGGCTCGAGGTAGTAGCTCCGGGGCTTGGGCACGGGGTGCGTGTGGTACAGCAGGAGGCGCTGCTGCTCCTCGTACTTGACGGCCTTCCGGTCCATGCGCACCGTCCCGAACCAGGCCCAGGACAGGGGAGCCGGGTTCTTCTGGCCCTCGAACAGATCCCACGGGGACACCTTCTGCTTCGTGGAGACCTGGAGACCCTGTGGTGAAAGCACACTCTGTGACCACACGCTCAGGTCCTATCCTGAGAGGACAGGGACTCAGAGAACATCCTGGCCGGTGAGGGCCTCGGAGAGAAGCGAGCACCGAGCAGACAGGCTAACTAACGAGTCCAGGGCTGCACAGCTGGGTCACTGGAGGGCAGCGGCTGGAACCCACGGCTCAAAGTCAGTTCCACGGTGCTCCGGGCCCGTGCGGCTCTGTTCGGGCTGTAACGCCGGACAGTCCAATGCATTATACCATCACATGGCATTTTTCTTTTCATTTAGTTTTCCTTTGTTAGCAAAAAATAATTTCTAAGAAACACTGCAAAGTTGATCTTACTGTTCTAAATTACAATCAGTTACGAACCTTTGGAATCTATTGTTTTTAGGATACAACAAAACTTGTGAGTCAAGGTACAGTCAGCCTCTGCTTGGGCTGAAATGAACCTCGACCCGAATGTGTATGGACTTGATTCACTACAGGTGCCTCTCATGTACTTAATAAGCCGGTCTCTGAACAGTGAAGTCATATGACTACAGAATTAATGAGTACCAACAGGTAGAAACAAAGTCCTGCGAGGCAAGCTTATCGCTACCAAATCCAGAGGAGAAAATGTTATTCTGTTTCTGAAAATAAGAAGTTTATTTTTAACATTCCTTGCTGATGTCCCTTGGTACTTCCCCTAGCACAGCAATTTGAAAATCCTTGTTATCACCATGACCCCGAAGATAACGACTCGGGCATCCCATAAGACACGAGTGCGCCTGTGCTCCACCCACACTCTTCCGTGAGGGTTCCATCCAGAACCCGGTCAGGACCACCTGCACTGACTGCTTCCTCGTATGTCCCGAGATCTGACTTCTCTCCTCGGTGCCAAGACATCTCCGAATGGTTTCTCAACGTCTCAGCACCAGAGTGCCCACCAGCACTGCAAACTTACCCTGCCCACGATTCCAGCCTTTTCTCCCCACCAGTGCACTAGCATGCTAAGCACACGAAGCACCCCGAATTTCTGCAGCATTGCTTCTCCCCTGAGCCATGTTTTCTTGTCTGCACAAATTCTTCCCTTTGCCTGTTCCCTACCTCCCAGCTAACTCTTAATACTTGCGAAATGATTCCAGTGTCCATTTTCCCAGGGATACTGCTCCAACGACCTAGTTCTCATCTGAGTGTGATGGCTCCTTCTCAGGGTCCCCTAACACTCGGCAACATGACACACAAATCTCACCGCATTGGACATGTCTCTCTACTTCTAGAGGGTAGGAGCTCTGTCTTTCATCTGTGATTTTGGAAATCTGGTTGTTCGTGTTCATTGAGACAATCATGGACCCCTCTTCTTGGGTTTATAGAAAACTTTGCTTAATATCTTAGATGAAACCAAGTGTTCATTAAATACTGTTTAACTGACATAAAAATAAAGCACCATCACATTAAACATTTCTTATTCAAAATAGTTTACTACCTAGAAACTTGTATCAATAACAATTTTCTCATCTAAACATTGTTTCCAATTCGGAAGTCTAATCAGAACTGACCTTTGTATTTTTTTTTCCCACCCTAAGGTTTTTAGTTTTCTGTTGTTAAATTTAAGAAATTCACTTAAATTCAAGTACAGTTATACAAATTGTTTTTTTCTTTATTGGTTTGAGAGACAGGAAGGGAGAGGGAGAGAGAGATGGAAACATCGATGAGAGAGAACATCGACTGGCCGCCTCCTGCACGCCCCCCACTGGGGATCAGGCCCACAACCTGGGCATGTGCCCACGTTTCAAAGGCTCTACAGGAAGATAAGAGCTACTTTGTTTTCGTAAGTGTGCGTAGTGATACAATGTATATATAGATGAGAACATTTACTCTTGCCTGTTTTTTATCTATGGAGTCGAATCCTGCAATTTTGTTTCCCTTGGTGTCGATCAAGGAGCCCATGGGCTCGCAGGTGATGACATCACAGGTCTGTTTCGGCAAAGGCAGCAACTGCCGAACCTTGTCAATGCTCTCGGACCGCTTGTCTCCCAGCTCTTTCTAAAGAAATAAAACACCAGGGGGAGGGAGGGAGGGAGAGAAAGGGAAAAGTGGAACAGAAATTACAATGAAGGCAAAAGCCACCCAGCAGGAAGTCCGTTCTGAAACATTTCCCTTTCTAAAGCTGGAATGTTCTTTAAGTTGGAACATGGTCCGCGGGGCGGCTCTCAAATAGAGGGGTGAGTATGTTTCGTTTCTTCATTTTAGGTAGAAAATAGAAGCCATAAGAAGGCACCCTTGTTACGCAACACACATCACAGTGCTGAAACGACAAAAATCCCGGGCAGCGACCGTGATGAGAAGCGGCGGGCACGGCAGCCTGGAGCACGTACTCGAACGCTGGTCACGCCACAAGGTAACCGGCGTTTCTTTCTTACTGTCAGGTCATCAGATAGATTGATTTTGTTTTCCCCTCCGGTGATGTTTATTTACAGTTTATGTCAGAGGCTGTGGTGCATGGTTAGGGAAATGAATCGGATTTAGAAATATCAATGCCGGGGGCTGTTTTTCAACAGCACGTGCCAGTCTAAGCTGGCATTTTGGTGAGACATTTAATGCAGTTCTAAAGTGCCTTAGGAAGTTAAACCTGTCCTAGGAATATCATTTTCTTTCGCAAGACACATCTTCAAACTACATGCTTATGACTTTGGGGGTACTACTGAGCTCAGGTAAAGCGTGAAGCCAAACAGTCACAGCCAATGAATGTGAGTGCAACAACTATCATTTAATTTACGGAGTGGTAAGTTACACAACTCAATAACAAATCCACAAACAGCTGGAGCTCCTACCACAAGCAAACACACAGACCTACCTTCAGCTTCTTGACTAAATTCATGTAGGCACGCTTGTTCTCTTCAGATCCCCCCGGGGATGCGTTTGACAGGTCCGAGGCTAACGTCCCGTTGATGAGAACGCCCAGCATGTCAAGAACTGTCGTGAATAATTCACTAGGAGGGGACAGAAAATAAGTAGTTCCGCCTTAAGGCAAAACCAAGATACTGTTCAGTGAGTGGGAGTTCTGACTTGAGGCACAGACTCTTTGAGGGCACCTAAGGAAATGGGACGGGACAGAATCTGTCGTCGGGGCGCAAAGGCTCCGCCAGGGACGGCACAGGTGGACGCACGGCGGGCAGCGAGCACGTACTTGTTGGTGTGCATGTCCACGGTCCCCGAGGTGATGGTCTGGAGAAGCAGCAGGGCCCAGTCCGCGGCCCACGGGGCGCTTCTCTGCACCGTGTCGAACATCCCTCCCACCTGGCACAACACAAAAGCTGCACTGTGTTAAAGAGAAAAACACAGCCCTTCGCTTTATACAGCCCAATTCTGATTCACAGAAAAAAAAATCCTCAAAAAAAAAACAAAAAAAGGAAGGAGTATCTGAGTGTGAGCACATCATCACTATGAATTGCAGCGGACCCCTGAAAATGCAGGGGGATGGGGCAATGGCCTTCCACGCGGTGGGAAATCCACATATAACCACCAATACGGTACATCAGTAGGGTTCGCTTTCTTTTATTCCTTGACTGTCAGGATTCTGTTCTATGGTGTAATTTTCGTCGAATTAAATTTAAATAGGTCGAAACCACACAGTCGGGTTACCTAGAACTTTGTGTTGTCAATTACTACGGCATGTAAGCCTGTGACTGTCAGCCTGTTGCTGTGAGAGCACCTGGGACTCTCCAGGGACACAGAAGTAATGACGAGCAGGGGGCTTGGCCCCCAGGGCTACCCATTCCCGGGCAGGAATTCAGCTGCAATCAACCACCCTCCAGAGAGGCCGGCATCTGGCCGGTCCGGTGGGAAAAGAAACATTCAAAGGAATGTTCAGTGTGTGAGAATTTTACATGTAAACCTTCCATGTGGAATTGGCTTTTATGATCAATGCGATGGCAAGTGTGATGAAATGTTGACGTAAATGTCATTTTAACACGGTTTTTCAACAAGTAGAGTAAAAGCTAAAATCCACCTCCAACTAGGAGTGCTCCGAGACCTCCTCTGAGCACACCCCCGAAAGGACCGAGTCCCTGGGGCGAGGGCTGCACAGGGCACCCCGACGCCTAAAATACCTGTTGCCGCCCAGCAGCCAGACCAGACAGGAAGGGCAGCAGCCAGGAAAACAGAAGGTCAGAGACACAGGGAAGTTACAGGAACAGGCAGCGGAAGGCCTCACCTCGCAACGGAGGCTGGTGACCACAGCAAGGGGGAAGCTGTTTCAGACACATTCGGGGCAGGCAGAGACGAGCGAGGTCTTACCAAGTTCAGGCGCAGCTGCAGCGCCTCATGCATGATCTGCCGCGCCTTCGTGTCGTCCTGGTACCGTTCTTCGCGCCAGTTATTTAGGATCTGAACCAGACGATGCATTAGAGACAGAGGCCAGAGCTTGTCTGCCTGTTACAGTTACATTGTTCCCATGGAAAGTTACACTGAGCTTTTTACTGACAGTCAAAAAGCGACTTCGTAGTTTAACAAAGTAACAAGTAAGACGTCCCTCGCTTTCCACGCTGCAGACAGAGAGCTGGCTATTTCTCTGTCATCTTCCTAATTACTTAGCCAGGGACAAGTCTTAGAAAGAGTTCTGGAGAACCATTAAGCTAAACATGGACGGAAGTAAAGACTGTTTTGAAATACAGCTGACCCTTGAGCAACCTGGTTTGAACTGCACAGGTCCATGTTTACGAGATTTTTCAGTATACAGACGCTTGGCCCTCCGGAAACCTGGGTTTCCCATGCGGGAAGCAGTACTGTTGACCTGAGGCTGGACACTGGAGGGCTGGGAGGGGCCGACTGTCATGCACTCTCTTTACCATAAGGGGCTTGAGTGTCCTCAGATTTTGGTTTCTGACGGGGGTCCTGGAACCAATCCCCTGCGGATACCAAGGGGATGACTGAAATTTTGGAAAGGTGAAAATTATACAGGTTCTTGACTGCCTGGGGGTCAGCGCCCCTAACCCATGGTACCCAAGGGTCGACTGCACATCGTTCCATTGGCCTTATAAAGATAAGCACTGGACAGATAAAATTACATTTTGAATCAGGTCTGGGTTATATTTCCAGGGGCATGCTCTGGACCCTAGCAAATGTATTATTTTGGCGTCCTGTTGAAGCGGAATCTTGCTATTTCATAGATGTGTCTTCCTTGAAAGAGATAACACATACTATTTTGAAAAATGTGACAGTTTGGACCTCAGGCAAGTGGCATATCAATTTAGAAAGTGAATGCTTCTTTGCGGATTCAGACTAATGCTGGGAAGGGGAAGGTTTGCCTAGGGAAGGCAAATCCCGAGTGGGCAACACCCCAGAATCAGATAACCCCCCAAAACCCCACACTGCCATGCTCTGAAATGTGTGAACTCTGACAGGAGTCGCAGTGAGTCCCATGCAGAGGTCGGCCAGGCCCAGCAGGTGACCTGTGAGAGGGGAGCCCTTCCCACAGCTCAGCAGAAGACCCCACGTCTCCCAGGGCTGAGCTAAGGGTGCCAGGCAGAAACAAGGCAGACAAGCGGCCAACCAATCAGGCGTAACAAGTGGTGTGACCTGGGCAAGGGAACAGAGAAGGACCGGAGTCCTGTTTTAGAGAGCCATCAGGGAGGGCCTCCCGGAGGAGGTGGCATCTGAGCAGAGACCTGATGAGGGAGGGCGACGACCACGTGCGTGTCCGAGAGGAAGCCTTCCGGGTGAAGGGAAGGAAAGCGTTTCCTTGGCAAGTTCAAGGACCAGCAACGGGGCCACCGTGAAAAGGGGGGCGTGAGCAGGGCCATGACAGGCAGGGAGCAAGCTACGAGGGAGAGCCGGCCAAATCATGCCAGGCCTCGGAAGCCCAGACTTTGAATTTTGATTGCAGGCATAGTCAGAATTACTGCAGCATTTTAGGCACCAGAGAGATGTGATTCACATTTAAAAAGGCTCCCTCTGGCTGCTGGGTAGAGAACAGATGTCTCATGCACAAAAGGCAGGAGACGACGGAAGAAGCAAGCGAGTGTCTTGTTCGTGCTCACGGGGCACCACTCAGGGGGAGACACGGAGTCACAGAACCACAGCGCCACCGGAGGGCGCCGCTGGGCTCGGCCGCAGGAGATCACCTCCCGCCTGCCCCACGCACTTCTCATGTGGCCACTCGCCTCCTTGTGGTACAGACAACACGAGAGCCAGGAGGACTGTGGCTGCGGGAAAGCCAAGTGCCTGTTCTTTATCCATGAGCCAAACGCCTTGTGATTTATCAGCGAGCGTCTTGGGCCCTGGGCCGGCACAGTCCGGCTCCTGCAGTCCTGAAACTGAGTTCTGCACCGACACGGCTCAAGCCGAGACCCTGCGCGACACGCAGAAGCCGTCAGGACTGGGACGCCTGCGCTCGGTTACCGCCAGGCCGACCCCGACAGGGACCGCTCAGGACCTCTCCCTGGAGGCAGGGTCAGGAGAGGGCAGACACGTCCAAGTTACGTGCACTACGAGTCTGCAGGCGTGAACAGGCATGCATACGCCTGCCTGCAGTCACCGAACCACGGGGCATCCTTACCGGTGTCATCTCGGCATGGGAAAGGAAAACAAGCGAATGCCGTTAGGAGAATACCTGCCTGGCTTCGTACGCGACTGTGCTTTACCTGATTAACTTGGTTCTGCAGAGATGTGAGGAGGCCTTCTCGCTGCTCATCTTGTCCCTTAAGGCAGGTGAGGACCAGGGAGAGGAATGGTTGTTGGCTCAAGAGAGACATACTGCGAAGGAAGTCATGACAGCAGATCTAGTCAGATGGGACAGATTACTTCCCGTGAGACAGCGGTTCCTGCCCCCGGGTGATGGATTCATTGATTTTACTCTTAGAAAACGGAGAGTCAAGTCCTATCTGATTATATTAAAAGCCGTTGTAACGCTTCTAAGTAACTTAAAAGCATTCCCAAGGCCAGGATAAAGTCACACTGCAAGCAGGTGTGGAAGGGGAGGGGTAGGGAGGAGAGGATTTGTGTGTGACACCAGTGACCTGCTTTTTAAAATACACATCAGAGCCCGTCCGGTGTGGCTCAGTGGTTGAGCGTGGACCCATGCACCCACAGGTCGCTGGTTCGATTCCCGGTCAGGACACACGCCCAGGTTGTGGGCCCGATCCCCAGTGGGGGGCATGCAGGAGGCGGCCAGTCGATGTTCTCTCTCATCGATGTTTCCATCTCTCTCTCCTTTTCCCTTCCTCTCTCTCTAAAATCAATAAAGAAAAAAATATTTAAAGAATAATAATAAAATAAAATATACATCAGAGGGAATATTACTTTATACACAGAATTAAATATTTAAAACTTCCTCTCACACCACAGTCTTATTTTAGGGTCTGGGCCTATCCGATTGCTGTGGTTGTATTTTTTAGCACCTTTCTCGAGACCAGGGGTGGGGGGTGTTTACTGGTAGCACTAAGATCCTCACCTGGCCTGAGGGCCCAGGAGCAGACAGAGGGCTCGCTCATGGCTTTCGGGGCACAGTCCCCCCTCCCCGGAGCCTCGATGTGCAAAGGGGTTTTAAGACAATTGGTAAAAATTCGATTAAGGTTTCTTCAATTACTAGAAAACAACTAACAAGTCATACTGATAAACTAACTGCTACACTGTAAAGAAACATTTCTTAAAATGAGCTCGAGGCCCAAATACTTCAGTCTGCAGCTTCTCACACCAGCTGGGCTGAGGGACTTGGGAGGGGCCCCCCGAACCTCTGTGACACCCTGTCGTCTCTGCGGGCGGGAGGCAGCCTGCAGACAGCCCGTGGCTACTGAACTCGGAGAACTGAGCTGAGTCACCTGGCTGGTGACTTGGTGCCGGCGGACGTGAGGAAGCAGTCAGGTAATGAAAGAAATACAAGCGAAGTCAGGGCTCCAGCCCGGGGACCGCAGTGAAGCCGAAGGCTCCGAGCCAGACCACCTGGACCAGACCCAGCTTTGCACTCCCGAGCTGTGTGTCCCCCAGAAAGTTACCTAACTTTTCGGTGCACCAGTTTCCCCGCGTGTGAGAAGGGTGTAAGGAGAGCACCCGCCACAGGACTGCTGTGCGACGGGAAAGCTCCGGGGCACACGGAATACATGCTACGGAGGCGCCGGCGTGTGGCAAGGGCGCCACAACCGGCAGCTACCACGATGTCATTAATGAGAGGAAAAGAAGCCTGCATGTCCACATTTTTTGTTTTATTTTTTCCCATCACCACTTATCCCCGGACCTTCTTCCACCTCCCCGCACCGCCCCCCCCCCCCACAAACTGAAGAAATTCGCATTATTTCCTGTATCCTACGGTGCTGAATTCACCATGTCTTCACGTTTGAGTTTGGTTTCAGACTTCCTCAGTAACAGTCAGTTTTCAAATACAATTATTTAAAATCTTTTCTAGGGCATAACATAAATTTCAAAAAAACAATAGCCCTGGCCAATTTGGCTCAGCAGTTAGAGCGTCAGTCCGTGGACCAAAGGGTCGTGGGTTTGATTCCAGTCAAGGGCACAGACCTCGGTTGCAGTTCAGTCCCCGGCCCTGGTCGGGTCGTGCGGGAGGCAGCCAGTTGATGTGTCTCTCTCATGTCGATGTCTCTCTCTCTCTCTCTCTCTCCGCCCCCCCACACTCTATCTGATGATAAATAGAAAAATATCCTCGAGTGAGGATTAAAAAAACAAAAAAAGAACAATAAACTTCATGGTTTATAAGTTTTAATATCTAATCTAGAACAAGAGCCTTCAATGCTAAAACCATCAGTAACTATTTCAGGGTCTAACAAGACAGAACTAGGAAGAGTTCTATGTATTTTAAACATGAAGACCTAAGTAATTATAGGAAAGTGAAAAGTAATTAAAAGTAGAAAACAGGGACCAAGTGGCAATCCGGATCTGATTCAGTATGAAGAGGTGCTAAGAAGGCAGGATTAAAAAAAAATTTTTTTTTTCTTTATTGATTTTAGAGAGAGAGGGAGAGGGAGAGAGAGATGGAAACATTGATGAGAGAGAACATCAATGGGCCACCTCCTGCGTGCCCCCCACTGGGGATTGTATCCACAACCTGGGCATGTGCCCTGCCCGGGAATTGAACCGGCGACCTCTTGGTACATGGGTCGACGCTCAACCACTGAGCCACACCGGCCGGGCAAAAAGGCAGGATTTCAATAGTTCAGCAGTGACTTGGGTGTGTAGGCAGAATGGAAAATTCGTGTAGTGAACAGTATAACCTGGAACTTTGTAGGAACAGCGCCTTCCCTAGCAAAATATTTTCTATTCCATTGTTTTTTCTTTTTTTTTTCCTTCAATTCCACTTAAGAACCAAATTCCGCGCACTCGGGGTACATGATCGCGCACGCTTGCAGAATGCTGGGTTCTCTTGCGCAGAATCGTACATACGGAGACACACCTTCCAGCCTTACCTTTTCTGCTTCTGTCTGTCTCGCTCCTTCTTTGAAGAAGAACCCAGGTGCTGTCCCTTCTCCAGCTCCTCGCCAGCAGCTTTCAACACTCTTCCTTGCACAGAGGTCGGCAGCCTGGCGATGAGGGGGGCCACCAGCCACACACCCCTGCGCTCAGAGGAGCTGAAACCAGAAGCAGGCGTTAGCCCACGGAGGCAGCTTTCCTCCGCTCTCGCCGTCACGGCAGCGACTGCCATGTCCGGCGTTCATGCACGGACACACCGATGACCCCGAATCCCCCTTTCTTTCCTACACCGCCGTTGCCCTTGCGAGTAGCAGCTACTGGCACACTTTCACTCGTGCTCACGGGCGGCACTCCAAGACGGGGTTCTGGGTCGATCCTCTAACTCAACCTTTAAAAAAATCTATGAACGTGTTTCTCCACGATTCCGGCTCTCTGATTAGTAACAGTCCTTGTGTCCAGCGCTTCTGTGTCCCGGCTAAGATCTGATGCTCTGACTGCGTTGAAGGACACTGATAGCCAGTTTTTAAAGTTTGAGAATTCACTTGACACCGAAATGATGGACCAGGACCGAATCTGCCTTTCACGATGACCACCCCTGCAAACCTGCCCATTGACAGAGAAGGCAGAAGAGGGGTTCCCTACACAATGACAACCACGCCCGTGGCTCCCAGGGGTCTGGGCCCTGAGACACCCTCCAGCCTGCAGCACAACCCTTGAGCACGTTATTAAATAATGACAACTGGCACAGGCCATTACTCCCTCCACAGTCCTGCAGCGAACGGAGAAGGACTGGATTGTGCAAACACACTGTGATGTGCGACGGGTTCACAGGAGACCCGCGAAGCCACGGGACGTACCTGAGCAGGGTCTTGATCCCGTTCTGCCTGGGGCCGCCCGCCTCGGCGCCCGCGATGCCCCCGGGGGGGAAGAGGCCCGAGGCCGGGGTGGACGTGCCGCCGCCCCCGTCGGCCGACTGCTGGAACACCTCGATGGTGGCCTTCGCTATGTTGTCCAGCAGGCTGTTCATCTCAGCCACCGAGCCAGAGCCCTGTGTCGGCACGGAACACGGGCACACGCGTGTGTCACTCCGCCCCCGCGCGCCGGCTGTCCACCCCGGGGTGCGCACGCCGGTCACGTATACTCACGGGGTCCTTGAGGCACTGCTTGATCATTAGCTGCAGCTCCAGCCAGGACTGCCTCAGCGTCCACTGCTCGAGGTTCTGGGGGACACGGACACAACTGAGACACCGGGACCGCAGAGCGTGTCTTACAACGCAGTCGTTCCTGGCAGGATTTCTCATCCCAGGAAAGCACAGAATGCTCACACCCATGGCAGGGTCCGCTGGGACAGAGGCAGTGGGCAGCCGAGCAGGGAGTGCCCCCGGCCCCCCAGGACCCACACTCGGCCCCCAGCACCAGCCTCGCGGCTGAGCCATCCCTGTGCGCTTCCGGCTTCATCTCAGTTTATTCTGCTCATTCGTTAGCAAGATGTGTCCTAAGGCATCGGAAATGCCTAAGAGAACTCGTAAGGGTGCGACACTGCGTAAAACTGGGCATAATGACGCCTTTTGGTGGCAGTGAGTGAAAGAGCATTAAAGTTGGGGTCTGGAAACGCTCAGAAATTTTCCATACAATGCACGGTAATTGCTTCTTCACTTTGTACCATTTTGGCTCCCAAAAGGTCTCACAGGACCACGCCACATCCCCACAGTGGGACATGGATCAAAAGGCTTCCAAGTCTAGCCCTGGCTGGTTTGGCTCAGCGGTTAGAGCATCGGCCCGCGGACCAGAGAGTCCCGGGTTCGGTTCCCGCTAAGGGCACGGACCTCGGTTGCGGTTTGTCCCCGGCCCTGGTTGGGGTCGTGTGGGTGGCAGCCAGTCGATGTGTCTCTCTCACATCGATGTTTCTCTCTCTCTCTTCCTCCCTCCCACCCTCCTTCCCACTCTATCTGAAGCTAAATGCAAAAATGACCTCTGGTGAAGATAAAAAATAAATAAAAAAAAAAAAAAGGCTTCCCAGTCTATTACACATGTTCATCGTAAACACAAAGAAATAAATGGCAGCATTGAAACCACGGGCCTCTCTCCGCTGGGCACTGGAAATAACGAATGCAAACATGTCTTCCAACAAAATGTCTATTTATCTAAGCAGTGATGTCAATCTTGTTTGAATAAGATATTTAACACAGTCCCTCCGCGAAGCTTATTTTTCATGTCCGTACAGTACTGCCTGAAAACACCCATATTCAAGCGTGACTGCGCCCGCGTCGCAGTGTCTGTCCGTCTACACGCTGGCCAGCAGTCGAGGGTCGCAGTGTCCGTCCGTCTACACGCTGGCCAGCAGTCGAGGGTCGCAGTGTCTGTCCGTCTACACGCTGGCCAGCAGTCGAGGGCGGCCGCAGCACGTCAGAGGAGACTGGGGGAATAAAGATCTGAACTCGTTGACGTCGAGAAGAACTAGTCGGCAATGACAGAAAGAGACGAGAACGTTCGTCATCGGGGAGAACGCGTCCGAGCACAGGGACCGGACCCTCGCGTGCGGGCACTCACCTGCAGGATGCGTTTGATGTGCTGCCTCTGCAGGTTGTCCCCGTCCGCACACTCGCTGATGCCGTGAGGGTAGCAGATGAGCTGCAGCAGCTTCTGCGCTTGCATGTTGGACAGCACGGGGTCCAGGATGAGCTCCTTGTCCGTGCACAGCCTTTCGGGTTCTTTTAGGCAATGTTCTCCTACCCATTCCTGAAAAGCAGACAGCAGTCAGACCGGCAGGGTAGACGTTCCATTTATGTAACGTGTGCTAAGCGCATGGCACACAACGGGACAGAAAGCAGGAGGAATCTTCCATTCACAAACTGTCGCACGCAAAAAACGGGGGCAAGAGTTTTAAAAGCAAAATTTCGAGTGTTTTCACTTCTTAGAAATACCCAGTGAAACCTTGGTTAGAGCAAATGTTAAAACACAGATATGCCAAAAAAGGAAAGGCAAGGAAAGCAAGCTAAGGGAAATACTGGTATGTGTTCTCAGCTGGAAAAATGGGTTCTTGCTCTAGGGACGGTTCTGTAATCAGGCTCCTTTTAAACTTGCTGTGTAAGGGCAATGGGTCGACATTATCACCTGTCATTTTTATGGAATGCATCTACTATATTCTCCTGAACAGAACATAGTACAGCATTCAGAAAGTTGTCTTTCTTTTTGATATTATTATAGATGTCACTATTATAAAGAAACACTTGTGCGCATCTATTCTCTGTGCAACTTTTTTTCCAGAGAAGTGCAATTGCTGGGTCAAGGGGTAGCCAACATTCAAGGCTATTGATGCACATGGCTAACTGGCCTCCGAGCGTTTCTACAGTTAAAACTCCCATTACCTTTTCTTCATCATTTTTTTCAAAGGAAAACGCTTATACTAAATGAGGTAATAATAAGACATTGCCAAGTGTCCCCGAGCCCCATGTGAGCCCAGGCCTGATTCAGATAAAACCTGTTTCTTAACCACTCCACCAGGGGCTCGATGCTTCTTGTCCAATAAAATCACCTGCAGAGCTCGTTACAATTCCAAAGCCTGGGCCCTACTTCGTATCAATGAAGCCAATCTTAGGTAGTGGGACCAGGTGTCAGTCATTTTTTTTTTTTTAACTCCCCAGGTAATTCCAGGGTCCCTCACAGGGGGATGCAATGCACGACTCAACCACCTCTTAACCTTCCATAACTATCCGGCTGACTTTCGCCATGCTTACAATATGCCTCGTACACACGTGGCCCTGTCAACATTGGGAAAGTGGAAAAGGGCATACAGGGTATGCCATGATTCTTTTAAGAAGAAAGGAGACTTTAAAAAAAAAAACAAAACATGAAATGTTACACCAGAAAATAATGACACTGATCACCTAGGGTAGGCGAGACACAGGGCAGAGGGGATAGGGAGAGGGGACACGTCCCTGAGTGTGCCTTCCTGCATGGCTGGCCTGTGCAGGCTGTTCTAAAGACAGAGCTGGGGTCCGGCAGGTGTGGCTCAGTGGCTGAGCGTCGACCCTGCACCAAGAGGTCACCGGTTTGATTCCCGGTCAGGGCACATGCCCAGGTTGTGGGCCCGATCCCCAGTGGGGGGCATGCAGGAGGCGGCCAGTTCTCTTTCATCGATGTTTCTATCTGTCTCCCCCTCTCCCTTCCTCTCTCTCTAAAATCAAGAAAGGAGAAAAAAAAAGAGCTGGAGGGAGGGGAGGAGAAGTCTAAACTGAATGTAAACAGAAAGAAATAAAATCAATTCCATTTCACGTGAGGAAGTTCAAATGACTTTTTAACACAACACAGGAAACCCTTAGGGAAGAACTATAAACACATTGTCAAATCTTTGTAGGAGGCTTGTTTTTCCTAGTGGTACAGGTGTAGAATCCTGAAACTATGACAGGTGTACTGGAGAATATCGCTAACGAGTCCATGGGGCCTGTTACTGGGAGCAGGGGTTCTCGGTGTGGAAGAGGCAACATCAGTATGGAACGGGGGACACAAAGACCTTTGTGGGGCTGGACCGGAGTTAAAGGTATCAGTACGAACTCATGACTGACACACACATTTATGTACGTAGAGGTTTCCCTCTTAGCTCTGTCTGCCGAAATGGCCTGAACCAACGAGCACACCACAGTGCCCTGAAAGGAACCGGGTTCCTTCGAGGAATGAGTGATTCCAGATCGGGGGCGGGGAAAGTACAAAAGAAGCCAAAGAGTTAAAAAATAAATAAATAAATAAAGACATGCCAAAATAACATGAAAGCCAGAGTGAAAATATATGCAAATATTCCCACTGGAAAAATCCGGGCCACATCGAACACAGACATAACTAAGGACAACAACTTATAATCCATATGGAAAATAAGTAAATATAAATAAGGGAAAAACTACGTCAGGGAGGCTCTTCCTTAGGGAAGAAGGCAAACAGCTCACTGGAGGAGGAGAGGAGTCGGGAGAAAATCACCACTTTGCAACCATCAGAGTCACGACGGGTCTGGAGGAGGATCAACATGGATGTACACGGGCGGGCAGAGAGTTTGATGAGACTATTTGTGCTGTCTGAAAGTGTCTCCCCAAAGACCGCGTATTAATTGCAAGGGGAAAAAAATAATTATCCAGTAGAGAAATCTTGAAACCACACAATGGAGACATCTTGATCAACTTGACATCACCAATGAGGTGCAGTGGACAGCATGGGCCTTCGGACTGATGACCTGGGAAGCACACAGATTACTCCTGCAGGGTCTCGGCCGGGAGTGCACAACCTGAAGCTGATCCACAGGCCACGTCAGACGAATCCAACAGCGCTGGGACACGTGACAAAACTGGAATGTGGCCTCTAAGTGAGAAAAATTACTGCACCCGCTGCTAACCGTCCTGAATTTCGTTAACTGCAATTTGCTTATGTTAACAAACACTAAAGTATTAAAAAGAAAGAAAAGCGTATGCCAACTACTCTCAAATGGTTAAAAAAAAAAATTTAAGTATATACATCCGCATTGACACACACAAACAGAATTACAAAGCAAATGTGGCAAACTGTAAAAAGTTCGTGAATCTGCACACAGGATACATAGAGGTCGTTATTCTTCTTGCAATTTTTTAGCAAATTTGAAATTATTTCCAAACAGCGTTAGCAGGAAAAAAAGGACCAGCCATGGACACGTTTGCACATTAATGAGATCCTCTCTCCGAAGGAACAGTCACACAGTCAAAGCAAAGTCCAATCAGATCTGAAGGATACCTGTTGACAAATCGTCCGCAGTACGTATCTGGCGTACTCCCTCAGATTGGCGGTCTCTATGGAGATGCCTTTCCCGCAGGATTTTGCGTTCTGCGAGGCCGTCCAGAGCTCCTCGGCATTCCCTTCGCGCCGCAGACCCCTCACGGCGAAGTCCTCGTTCTTCAACGAGCTGACGCTGTTATTGCCAATTTTGGCGTCTCCTGAATAACAGGACCACAGAACCGAAATCACACAAAGTTCAAAACATCGCCAAACAGTTGAGGAGCCGGGGAGGCAAGCTCGCAGGGACCTGGAGTACGGAATGGCTGCACTGTGGCACGGTGGTCCAGCAATGAACAGAACGGACTGTGAGGATAAATGCGAGGACCCAGGGAAGGTTCACCAGACACGCGAACAAAGCAGGTTCAAGGCTCAACCCTTATTTTGTTGGTAGAACTCAGTATGCCTGAACCACACTCGGAAAAGCCTCTAGGGATCACACTTCATCATCACAGGACGTTGATTTCACCCATGTTTCAAGCATGAAGGTATTCAAATTCATGTAATGTATGGACAAGGAAAAAGTGGGTGACTCACCCTTCTAGGTGTCCCCTTTTCCATTTCTTCTCTTACAGTGACATTCTCTATCCATAGGTCAAGAGAAAAGTTCTGCCTTAGCCCACCTTACTACCAACTGCTTGACAAGAGATTTCTTTCCCTGAGAATGGACGAGGGCAACACACACTAAGGACGCCCTGGGAAACAGGGCGTTCCTGGGATGACCCAAGCCCTTCACTTCCTGTCTGCCAGCGCCAGCACGGAAAACTTCATCTCCGCAATCTCGAACGTACTCAACTAAAATGAAGCTGAGAAAAGTGTTTTCCTTATTTAAAAAAAGTTCGAGGGCCCTGGCCGGTTTGGCTCAGCGGTTAGAGCGTCGGCCTGCGGTCCAGAGAGACCCGGGTTCGGTTCCCGCTAAGGGCATGTACCTCGGTTGCAGTTTGTCCCCGGCCCTGGTTGGTCGTGCGGGTGGCAGCCACTCGATGTGTCCCTTTCACGTCAATGTTTCTCTCTCTCTCTCTTCCTCTCTCTCCCTCCCACTGTATCTGAACAAAAAATGAAGAGAAAAAAAAAAAAAAGTTCGAGGGGGGGGGGCTGAGCAGAATGTTGACTATCTAGAAACAGGAAATGTTCCCTAGCTGTGAAAGACACTTATTCTGAAGGTGAAGGAATAAAACAATTTGGTAATGAAGACAGACAAACGGCAACAGACCCTCCCAAGTTCTGCCTGTTTACCCACAGGATCATAAGCATTGAGAGAGAAAATTTCCCGGAACCAACAAATGAATTTACAGGAGGCCCTCAGAGCAAAACCAAGCCCAGGTCAGTGCGAAAAGTCTTTTAAAACCCGCAGGTCAACCGAGAAAAAGTTTTGACTCTGATGAGAAAACATGAAATATCAGAACTGCTTACTGAATATTCACTTATAAAATCATTAAAAGGAGAGGAGGAATGAAAATACATTGTAAGTCATCAAAATCTTACTGTATATTATAAACATTTCTCATTAAAATATAGACAAAAACCACCAATTTCACTTCACCCAGATAAGTTTAATTCCACAGAGTTCTTTAGGAGCTGAAAGAAGGACCATCCTATTCTTCATGCATCAAGATACAGCATGCTTTCTCCAACCTTTGGTGAGATAAACAACTATTTATACACCTTACGTTAAACTACTATAGAAATTAGAAACCAAATCTATAAAACAGTCCTATCTCCCTAACTCCAAGTAGGTCCTAATGGGCAGGACTTGAGAGAATATTGGTTCAGACCTAGGATATAGATACAGTAAAACTTCCGAAAAACAAACATGCCGGCTAGTCCCAGACTAGGAGATCCTCAAATCAGTTTAGATGTTAGTGACTTGGAGGCTCACCAGAAACTTCTACAATCATAAAGATGATAGAAAAAAATACAGAGTTCAGCGACGGCCGGTCCAAGGTTCTGCTCACATTCAACCGGCCTAATCCTGACTTTCAGCCCTGAACACCCTCCCAGTGCTTAGAAAACTGCAGACCTGAGACCAATTAAAAGAAAAATGAGCCCTGGCCGGTTTGGCTCAGCGGTTGGAGCATCGGCCCACGGACCAGAGAGTCCCGGGTTCGGTTCCCGCTAAGGGCACGTACCTCGGTTGCAGTTTGTCCCCGGCCCCGGTTGGGGTCGTATGGGTGGCGACCACTCGATGTGTCTCTCTCACATCGATGTTTCTCTCTCTCTCTTCCTCCTTCTCTTCCTCCCGCTCTATCTGAAGATAAATGCAAAAAAAAAAAAAGTCCTCAGGTGAGGATTAAAAAAAAAAAAGAAAAAATGAGTTGGTGGGGCAGTTTTACTTGGGATCAAAGCAGTCCTTCAGATGGAAGGGACAATGCCCACACTGCACTCGTCTTGGTTTCTGCCACTGAAATGTCTGCCCCTCACGCAGTCGTTACCTTAGGGGACTCTCCGACTCGGTTTCTCTGATGGCCATCATTAGCTACCTCGGTAAAAGAGTGAGTCCCCGAGGTCACGGTCTCTGCCTTTATTTATAAACAGAGCTTACCAGCCATCTTTCCTTTCAAGTATCGTCAGCACTCAGAAATGTTACTTATTGAGATGACCCCTTACTTTCCTTCCAAATATCATCAGAACACAGAAAGGTTACTTTCTGAGATGACCCCTTAACAGTGGCGGTATAATACGAAAAGCTCCTGAGCTCAGAGCAAAACTGTAGGCCTTCATGTGACTCTACCTTCTCCTTTTTACTACAAAATTAATGGGCGTTCGTAGGAACATTACATATACCTGTGTATATGTATACATATACATATATATATATGGATATGTGTATGAGTGAGTATATGTAGATATTTTTAGATACATTTTTAATCATTTGTTTTACAAAAACCCTGTTTTCCTTCCTTATCATTGCTAAATAACACTTCCCAAATAGGAGAATAAAGGGGTAGGGTTTATCCCCAAATATGTCCGTTAAGACTCATCAAAGACAATTCCTATGCACACAGTAATTTCTGTTCTAATCCAAGGGGGCTCCTTCAGACTATTAGAGATACCTTTTGTTTAGTGAAGGCCAAAACAGGGTACCCAGAGTTGGAACTGGACGGTGTGAATTCAAGACTTCCCCATCCTTCTTCTAATTGGTTTATAGAACAGAAATGTCTTAAGGTGAACAGAAAAGGCAGTATTCCTACTCCAGGGAGATATATATATATACCAATAAGAATATAAAACATTTTGGACATCATGAATTATATGAAAAAAAAATGTGATTTCTAACACCGATTTATCAGTAATATCCATCTCAATGCAATTATCACCTGATTGATGAAAAAACTATGGTGCAAGGATATGAACTTGTTCAGGGTCACAATGGAAGCAGAAACACTAAGATGAAAACCCAGGTTTTCTGCTGTTTTACTCCTGGGACAGAACATAACATTTTAGCCTTTGGTTAGGTCACCAGGTCTTCTGTGTCCACCACACAGTGTGACTTATGCCAAGGAGGGAGAGCAACACAACCCGGGAGGTCTGAGGATCCGAGACAGCACGCACTTAGGACACCAACCAACCAAAGAAGGTATGATATTTAAATCCCAGCGTGGAAGGGAAGGCACAGACTTCTTGGAGTCCAGTTGAACTTGGACTTGGGAGAAGTCAACTAATTCTTTCAAGGAGAACAAAACAGCAACAACATTTCTACTACTATGAAATAAGAGTTACACTTCTGGTGATCAACCAAACTCAGTGCCAGGACGGTCTTACCAAGCATCATGATGGCTTTCAAAACGGCAAACACTGCTCCCACTTCGATGCTGTTGTGAGCGGCGGCCAAGAGGTGTCTATCACAGGATGATCTGATTCCGGGGAAGGGTTTGCCTACGAGAACAACAACAGACCTTGAATCATCTCATCACCATCATTAACAGTGTTTTGTAACCACTTAGAGTCAGCGGGGCTTTGCATTGTTAGACTGTGGGGGCTTAATTGCCATTAGCTGGCTTTAATTGATGCTCAGGGACTCACGAAGGAACATTGCCAGTATTCCCACTTAACCTTTTCCTTCTTACTGTTAACATAATGTCTTTGCTCCTCAGAGAGATGTGTCAACAACATCAGTAGGGTTATCATCCACTTATGCTGATGGTCACACACACACACACGCCAACATGGAGATGATCTTTAGGAACGGACTTCACCTACATCCCTAGATGTCTTACCTGATTCCTCTGACCCTAGTAAAAGAATAAGTGAATTGCTCCCCTGCGCTGCTACGCTGTGGTTTATCACCAACATGCACAGTTCATCAGAGATCACGCTGCCCACCAGCATGGCTGGCCTAAGAGCAAAAGTATTTTTATTGTTTATTAACTGTGGATGTGAGTTTCTCAACACGTCCTGACAGGACATAAGGGGAGACGCTGCCAGCACTCTCGATGGCATCACGGTGCCCTGCCCCCCCGATGCAGGCCTGCCGAAGTCAGGAAGGAAATTACAGCATGGACGGCCCACCCGGTTGTGTTTAGAACCTCCAGCTGCAAACACACACAGTCAGAGGTTTGTCAGCTGCCAGCTCACCGGTTGCTTGAGGCGACAGGCAGGCCTGGGGGGCGCGGAAGAGGTGGAGCAGGAGGCGGCAGGTCATCCTGGCCCCGGGCTCGGCATCCGCGTCTCCGCAAGCTGGGGAGAAGGATTCAAAAGGATTCACGTTGCCTCACACACTCAGGAACATGCCTTCAGCCTTGCTACTCAGCTACGCTTTCTGCTATAATTTGAATGGATGCTCCTTTTGGTAAAAAATAAGGCACTGGCTATGCTTTCCTGCAAACCCCGAACGCACAGTGTTCTTCAAAAACAGGTGCTAGCAACCACGGACGCACAGACGCCGTGCAGAAGAAGGTTTATGATGCTGCCGTCTTTCACTGGAGGCCACGCGGCTGCCCCATGCACTTCCCTGCTGTACGGCCCTGACTGCGTTTCCTTAGACGCCACCCCACCCGCCCCGGCAGCCAAGGCCACTCCTGGACCCACCTCACCTGCTGCGAGGAGGGAGGGCAGAGCCACGTGCTGCACGACGTCCTCCAGGGAGAAACACTGCCGTGCTATCAGAATGGCAATGAAAGTAGCTAGTGAATCATGGAATGAAAGGTCACTCACCTTCAAGAAAAACATTGACACGTTTTAATACCTGACGCCCTCTTCCATAAGAGCTACGACTAATCTCTAAGAGAATGTAGGCAACATCAATACGTTCTCAAGTCCCCAAATGAGCGAAAGGATAACTTATCAGGAGTATTAGCCTCCAGGCCTACTTTGTAAGACAAAGAATGAGGTTTACCCCATCCCAACGCTGTAAGAAGACACTGAGCTTTAGCTTGAGCACAAATAATTGAAAAAGAAGACAATAAGAAAGAAAAATCAAGAAATTCCTAAAAGATGTAGCAGAAGTAAAACTTTTCTGCAAAATTCGGTGCGATCTGTCATTGAAGGGTGACCACCAGTAAGCCAAGAAAAACCCGGAGGTCGCCCTAGTTGAAGAAACAAGTCTAGGTCATGTTTTGGGGTTCTTTTCAGGGATAACAAAGTAATGAGTCTAATATAATTGAATTCGTTTTAAAAACAACTCTGAAAATTTACAGCTGACTTATACATTTTAAAAAAGAGAGAAAAGAGGAAGAACAGTTAATTCATTCAGAGTAAAACCCCTACCTCTACAAAGTCACAGACTTTGGCAGAAAATAATAATGATAATAATTAATAATAATAAACCATCTGAAAGAGCAGCCTTCACATTAAATTGTAGTATATGCCAGGGACCATGGCTAGCAACCTACAAAGATCACCTCATTAACAGCACTACACCGTGAGGTTCCCTACTGTTAACTCCAATCTTGCAGGGGAGTGAAGAAAGCAAATATAAAGTGTAACAAAAAACACTAAGAGGTCAGGCAACAATGTGAAAGATAAAACGCTTTTCTGTCAGAAAAGCAGTCCCCGGGAAGGAGTCTTACACGCACACAATCTTCGGTAGCCACAGAAAGGAGCAGGACCGTCCAACCCAGTCTTGAGATGTCAGAACTGGGAAGTTCAACTTCACCTGGGGCTAGTTTTGAAAATGTATAAAATTGTTCTGGCCCAGGCCGGTGTGGCTCAGCAGTTAGAGCGTCGGCCTGCGGTCCAGAGAGACCCGGGTTCGGTTCCCGCTAAGGGCACGCATACCTTGGTTGCAGTTTGTCCCCGGCCCCGGTTGGGGTCGTGTGGGGGGCAACCACTCGATGTGTCTCTCTCACATCGATGTTTCTCTCTCTCTCCCCCCCTCCCCTCTCTCTCTATCTGAAAATAAATGCAAAAATGTCCTCGGGTGAGGATAAAAAAAAAATATATATATATATATATATATATATATATATATATACAGTCGTCCCTCGCCACTTCGCGCTTCGACTTTCGCGACTTCACGCTATCGCAGTTTTTTCAAATATATTCATTAAAAAGTTGATGGAGACTGAAAATGATACAGCGCATGCTCAGTTGTCTCAGTCATACACCCCTGTATTACAATTAAAATTAAAATCACTGTATGTATGGACTGTAGGCCTATGTACTCGAGCACCCCAGGAATCCTTCAGCGCCAGGTGCAACCGCCCGAGTCTGGAACGGATTAACCGCGACAAACGAGGGACGACTATATATAAAATTGTTCTGTACGTAAGATACGTTAACATACAACAGATCACGCCAAAAGTGACAGGCACGAGTAGATAAAGAAGCAAGGTGGATTTCTAAGAAATCCCCGTCACGCAGGCATGCGATTCAAGGAAATGTGTGCTAGGGAACGGGTGTATTTTCATCACTTGCAGACACGGTCCCTGAGAAAGACCGGATGCCCCAGTGAATCTGAGCCTGGACACTCTCAGGCAACACACAGAAGCAGCCACACTCAGGTGTCCCGCTTTCGGTGAGATAAGGAAAAATGTTTTGCATTTCAGTTAAGGGTTGAGCCAGTTAAAGACGTCACTCACTAGCGAGCTACGTCATTGCAGTGGAGGGGTGCAGTGAAAGAGAACACTTACATCCACCGTGCAAAGCACGTCGTTGAACCCCCACACGTGGTTCGAAGAACAACAAAGGGCCTTGAGAACCCCCAGCCACTCTGAACTGAGCACAGTGCAGCAGGCCGTCAGCTCGGACGAGAAGTTGGCTATGTCATTGATCCTGGGAAGAAGCAAAGGAACACACACGGTGGAATGTCACGAAAAAGCAGTGCTACATGGGACAGACGTAATGAGCACATGTTGTACTGTCAGTGAACAAGTCACTCATGTCTGACATTCAAGGAGATAATAAACACCCTCTTGACAAACGACCTGGTAGAACCTGGAGCAGAAGCTACAAGTAAACGGCTTCAAACATTTCCTGTTGTGCCGGGCCAGTGAGCAGCAGTGACCGCTACAGATGTCAAGGGTCATACTTCTGGTTCTGTGACCAAATCTGACCTACACAATGACCTTTGAAGAGCATCAAAAAAATTAAAAAAAAAAAACACAAAAAAAACTATGTAGCCCTGGCCGGTTTGGCTCAGTGGTTAGAGCATCAGCCTGCGGACCAGAGAGTCCTGGGTTCAGTTCCCGCTCAGGGCATGCATACCTCGGTTGCAGTTTGTCCCTGGCCCCGGCTGGGTTCATGTGGGTGGCAGCCAGTTGATGTGTCTCTCTCACTTCTTCCCTCTTTCCTTCCTGCTCTGTCTGAAGATAAATGCAAAAGTCCTCAGGTGAGGATAAAAAAAAACAACAACAACAAAATAACTATGTAAATGTCTGGCTGGTGTGGCTCAGTGGTTGAGCGTCGACCCATGCACCAAGAGGTCGCCAGTTCGATTCCCGGACAGGGCACATGCCCAGGTTGTGGGCCCGATCCCCAGTGGAGGGCATGCTGGAGGCGGCCCATCGATGTTCTCTCTCATCGATGTTTCTGTCTCTCTCTCCCTCTCCCTTCCTCTCTCTCTGAAATCAATAAAGGGAAAACAAAAAACAAAAACAAACTATGTAATTGAGGTGGGCCTAAATACAGTGTTTTAAAGAGACAGGTCATTTTTATTTGTGTTTTTAGCGTATACGTTTTTGTCTCTCGGGCTGAGGAGAGCATAGGACGGAGCAGAATAAAATAACATAAGAAACGCGAACAGCATCCAAGGGTCAGCCTGGGCGGTCCCTCAAGACGTGACCGTCCCGGGCGCGGCGGCTCGGCTCACCTGCCGGCGTCCTGGTGGCCCATGCACACGTTCATGAGCGTGTTGCAGACGAAGCTGTAGCGGTGGGCCGCGTTGTCGCTGAGGGTCTTGCCCAGCACGGCGTAGTTGACGCTCCGGGCGGAAGGGTTCTCGATGAAGTCCACCATGAAGTCCGGGTCCCAGCGCAGGTTGGAGTTCGCAGGCATCACGTTATTATAGATGGTCTGCTTGACTTTCAGGCAGGCGCTACTGAGGTGACAGGACAGAGAGTTAAAAAAAAAAACACACGAGTAACTAGAGATGGTTCATTTAAGGACAGGTGAACCGGCAGCAGCCGTAATGTATTTCTAGAAGAGATGCACATGATGAGGTCTTTGTTTTTTATTTTATTTATTTTTTATTTTTTCATTTACCACGGTCCCTGCCTACACGGCCTGGATGGCCTGGACATTCTACTGACAGGTGCAACGGACATGAAGAGCATCTTCCGATGCTTCTTTTTTATAATTGTAATTAGAGGTGTGTGGGCTTTTCTGTTCTGCTTTTTCGTGGAAAAGTCATAACCGTTGTTTTCAGTGCTCCTACAAAGTAGTTATAATCGCCACTGTCCTACGGCTGGGCAATATTTTAATAAGTGGACACGAGGCTCAGCACACAAGAATAAAACTAACCTTTAAAGAATGAATGAGTATGTCCTTGCCACGTACTGAAATGTGAAGCGTTGCCCTGGTCGGTCTGGCTCAGCGATTACGGTGTCAGCCTGCGGATCTAAGGGTCCTGGGCTCGATTCCAGGTCAAGGGCCCCTACCTGGGCTGCAGGTTCGATCCTCAGCCCCGATTGGGCTCATGCAGGAGGCAACCAACTGATGTATTTCTCTCACACTGATGTTTCTCTCTCTCCCTCCCTCCCTTCTTCTGTCTCTAAACATCAATGGAAGAATATCCTCGGGTGAGGATTAACAACAACAAAATTTTTTAAAGCCCTGGCCGGTTTAGCTCAGTGGTTAGAGTGTTGGCCTGAGGACCTACGAGTCACAGGTTCGATTCCAGTCAAGGGGACATACCTCGGCTGCAGTTCATCCCCAGCCCTGGTGGGGGTCGCGCAGGAGGCAACCAGTCGATGTGTGTCTCTCTCACACATGCTGAGGTCTTTGATTCCAAATTCGTAATACTGAGCACTGTGTCTGGGAGCCCCAGTGGGTCAATACACAGTTCCTGAGTGGGTTGAAGAACTAAACAAGAATAAGACATTTGGCCATGCATCCTAATTATTTTCTAAATTTTTCCGACATGTTACATGCTCTGAAAATAAAAGAACTGACGAAGGCTTCCCACAGCTGGCTCTGCACAGGAGTTACAAAGTGTTGTGGCTTAAGAATAAAAGTGGGTTTGACGACACGTCAGGAATAACTGGGTGTTCAGTCCGAACGATACATCCTGCAGAACTGTTCCTCTCGGGGCAGGGTCTGTGGCTGCTCAGGCCACGGGTACGGCTGGGAACAGAGCGCACTCCCTGCCCTCCAGGAGCTCAGACTCCGGGAGCGGGTACGGCCAACACGCACACTCAACGAGAGTGAAGAAACTATGTCATTCCTGAAAACCTGTCACGCTCTATTCTGTAGCAGTGTTAAGAGCGTGTTAAGAGGCCGGTCTACCCTATGAAAACAGTCTGTCCCAGTGAGTTACACCTGAATACAACGCAGAATGCTCTAGCACAAAGGGAATTAGAGAGTATCTGATCCCATCGCCCTGCGGATGGGGCTGCGGGACAATCTGATTTCCGAGCTCCAATCCATGGACCCTCGGCCTCTCTTGCGTCGTTGCTGTGGGCAGTAAGTTCATCAGCTGCACCCACCTCTATTCAAGACCTCTTTCGTGCAGAAGAAGGTCTCTTTCTTTTAGAACTTCTGGCAGCAAAGGTACGTGTTATGAAGGTGGCACAGCTTCCCCCTAGACTGATGCACCTGCATAAATCGTAGCCAGGAATCACCCTGGCCGGTGTGGCTCAGCGGTTAGAGCGTCGGCCTGCGGACCAATGAGTCGTGGGTTCGATTCCGGTCAAGGGCACGTACCTCGGTTTCGGTTCATTCCTGGCCCTGGTCGGGTCGTGCAGGAGGCAAGCAGTTGACGTGTCTCTCTAAAGTTGATGTTTCTCTCTCTCTCCCTCCCTCCTACTCTATCTGAAGATAAATGGAAAACTATCCTCAGGTGAGGATTAAAAAAAAAGGAAAAAAAAACATAGTAGCCAGGAATGATATCCTTAAAAATGCAAAGGCATACAAATGACGCTCTTTACCCTAAACCCCTGCCCTTGCCGAATGCTTTAAGAAAACAGAGATTGTTCTTTCGCTGTTTACCCAAACGTGGCCTCAAACCTCCTCCTTCAGGACCGCCTCTGGGTTGTTTGTTAAAAACAGAACTCCTGGGCCTGACCGTAGGTTTCCTGAGTCTGTACGTTTAAAAGCTGTCCCAGGAACTCGAACTGCCAATCGTGCTTGGGAAGCATTGGTCGGAGATAGGGCACTGAATCAACCACTGAACAGCAGTGCTCAGACCCTCCACTCTCCCTCTGCAGACAGTTCACGCAGACACCCTCAGTGGTCACCGGAGGACACGGGTGCGGTCTGGAGCCACCGCCTGTGCAGAATGAGGGACACTCGACAGTCCTCCAGGCCAGTGCAATCTCCGTTTTCTGTCTCACCTGCTCCTGCCGAGTTTCAGCCTAACTGTTCTTTCTCACTTAGCAACGGTTCCTAACTTGTTTCACTTTCCCACTGAAAGTGTAACGAAACAAATTTCGGTCCCCTCCCTATCGACACCTCCCGGATTCCGCCACCTCCCCATCCGCTGAGTGCAGGGAGAAGCGGCCTCTACAGACAGTGAGCATCTCCCCGATTTCAGTCAGCTGCCCACCTCATTCTGACCAGCCGGTCATTCCTGTCTTTAGAAACACAAAGAAGTCGGCTTTTCTTTCTTAATTTTCTTAAGATCCGGCCCTTCCTTTTCTACCAGGATAGAGACGTCTCTCGAGCTGATTCCCTCCGACCTCCAGCCAGGACTGCACAATTTCTCTGAACTCTGTGGCTCAGGGTGAGGTCCCTTCTAGGTTTCCTGTTTCATTTCCCAGACTCTTTCCAGATGACCGTCTGTTTTAATAACAAGTCAGGTGCCACCTCGGCCATTCTCACCACTCTCGGTGGTAGGCACGTATGGAAATGAGGAAATAACTCAGTATTTTCCTTCTGAAATTGCACGTAGCCAAAAACCTGACCGAGTAATGAAAGGAACACACACTTGGAGGCAAAAGGTCTTATGTTCAGCCCTGGCCGGTTTGGCTCAGCAGTTAGAGTGTCAGCCTTCGGATCAGAGAGTCCCGGGTTTGGTTCCTGCTAGGGGCACGAACCCCCCCCCCCCCCCGCAAAAGTCTTATGTTCAAATCTAGCTTTCATCATTTGTGAACGTACGATGTTAGCAGTTATCTGTTGATGGGAGAAATCATTTCCACCTCCTGGGGTGGAGGGAAGAGCAGGGATCTGGATGGCGACCACCCCACACCCCCACACCCCCACACCGTGTCTGGCACAGCGGCACGGTGAATGGTGCTATATGCCCCAGGGTATTCCTCTTACACAACGTTATAGAGGGTGCTTCAGATCCGATTATTAAAACTGTTTCATTAGTATACTAACAGAAATCTCTCTGCATAGCTCCCTTTGCTTTGACCGTGCTTCTTAATCCCAAACTGGAAATAACGTCTGCCTTCCAGGTTTCCCGAGACAGCTCCGACTGTCTCCCCCGTCCTTTAACCGGGGTAAGGTCAGCCAGGGTCACACCCTGTGATGTGCCGTGCGGCCCTGGGCAGCCCCTCAGGTCTCTGTGGGTCTCTCCCCCGCCCCCACAGGACTCCATGAACTCATTTAACCACTTGTACTGCCCTGCGGGAGCATTCGGGGTCAAACAGGCTCTTGGGACTTTCTTGGGAAGTTCACTATGAAAAACACGCTTGCATAAGCTGAGCCGCGCGTGAGAACTCTCTCTGAACGCCGTACCCCGAAAAGGAAGACACAGCAGGACACGGGCGTTAATTCTCACGCTCACCTCCTTTCCATGGGAAGACGTTTCCTAAGATCCGCTCCAACATTCTATAAGGGGTTACTTTGTAACCAGTCCATCTGATGAGGACATCCTTTCCCATTTTCCCTACTGATCCCATTGAAAGGCTCATGATAGTCTTGGATACAGCTTTTACCCAAGGGACACGTTTGACCTCCTATGGGCCAGACACTCCTCCAGGCACTGGGCGCAGAGAACAAAAGGTTTCTGCTTTCGTGAAGCTTTCCTTCTAGGAAGGAGAGAGGTTATACATGAGCACATACTGCAGTGGGGCCATTTAAAACGGGGTGCCGGGAGGGAGAGCCGTGAGTGAGCTGTGGACGTCAGCACGCAGGAACAGCACACCCAGAGGCCCAAGCCAGGGCGCAGAGGGTCTGAGGACCAGGGAGGAGGTGGCTGCAGTCAGAGCAGAACAGAGGGCAGGAGGCAGGAGGGAAAATCGGATCCAGTAGATCCTGAAGGCTGGGGAAGGACTTGGGAGATCTCTGTTCTGAGTAAATGAGAAGCCGCTGGAAAACTATTATTATTGTTTTAAAAAGATAACTTTAGCCCGGCTGGTGTGGCTCAGTGGGTGAGCGTCGACCCATGCACCAAGAGGTCGCCGGTTCGATTCCCGGTCAGGGCACATGCCCAGGCTGTGGGCTCGATCCCCAGTGTGGGGCATGCAGGAGGCGGCCAGTCGATGTTCTCTCTCAGCGATGTTTCTCTCTCTCTCCCTCTCCCTTCCTCTCTCTGAAATCAATAAAAGGGAAAACATTTTTTAATAAATAAATAACTACAGGCTGACTTTAGCAGATACATTGGTAATATGCTCAAGAGAGTCGGAGCGGCAAGCGGGGACGCCAGTGAAAAGAGCTCCCCGGGGTCCGACCGGGAGATGACCGTGGCGGCCGAGGCAGACAATGGAGGGGTCAGATTCCAGGTACCGTACCTGAAGGCAGCTCACAGGACTTACACACACGCCGGATGCGGGGTAGGAGGGGCACAGAAAGCCGATCCCGCTCTCCTTACCTCCTCCTAGGGTCGACATTTACTTTGCCGGCTATTCCTGCCTCCTACAGTTAATAACCCTAAGAGTCCTCGGAAGAACATGAAATAAGTACGTATGTCCAGGATCTGTGCACCCGTGGGGGCAAGCAGGTGCCGAGATGCAGGGAATGGAGGGGTCTGGGATGCTGTGAGAAGCGGGGGGTTCAAGGACGCGGAGAGGCGAGCAACGTGAGAAAGGCAGTGTGAAAAAGGGGGAAACAATGTTACAAGTGAGTTGGTAGCAAGGGTTTTCTCAAGGTCACCTCCGAATCGCAATCGTAGTTACACATGCGTTTGCAACGAGAGGGCAGAGCCGCCAGGAAAGGTAGCCATGTGAGTTCTGGCAGACATAACGGGATTAACTCTCACGGTTAAAAAGGGTGACCGTCGTGGTCGAGGCACTGACACAGAGAGGCATGGTCCTCCTCTTCTGGTGTCCTTCCACCCACCTGAAGAGGTCTCCAAATTTACTTCTGAGGTGGCTGCAGGACACGTAGAGGTCGTAGAGGTAGGCGAGGATGCATCTCTCCGGAGAAGAACACTCTGAGGGGTTGGCGACATGTTTCACCACGCCACACAGCCTGCGGAGGGAGCAGGGGACGGAATGAGACGCCGATCTTGCGATACACGTTCCTGTCTGTCTCTTAGAGCCAGAGTCTGTCCATTTATTACTTGTGTGAAAAGAAAAGGTGTCAGATTGTGGACACTCATCACTATAGCAATGGTAAACAACTGAGAACACTATCAATTGATTCTGTTGAAATACTAGATGTTTTTTAGAAAATGTCCAAAATACCATTAACAACAAGAAACGATAGAAATCCCTCCCTACAGCCCTGGACGGTTTGGCTCAGCGGTTAGAGCGTTGGCCTGCGGTCCGGAGAGACCCGAGTTCGGTTCCCGCTAAGGGCACGTGCCTCGGTTGCAGTTTGTCCCTGGCCCTGGTTGGTCGTGCGGGTGGCAGCCACTCGATGTGGCCCTTTCACATTGATGTTTCTCTCTCTCTCTCTTCCTCTCTCTCCCTCCTACTCTGTCTGAACAAAAGATGAAAAAATGTCCTCGGGTGAGGATAAAAAAAAAAAAAAGAAATCCCTCCCTACAGAAAGTATATATGGATGAATTCGTCAATTAAGTGATTGTGGCTAGAATATAAAAGGAAAATTAAAGTAGAGAATCTCCGCCTTGGCCGGTTTGGCTCAGCGGTTGGAGCGTCAGCCCGCGGACCAGAGAGACCCGGGTTCGGTTCCCGCTAAGGGCACGTACCTCGGTTGCAGTTTGTCCCCGGCCCTGGTTGGGGCTGTGTGGGTGGCAGCTAGTCGATGTGTCTCTCTCACATCGATGTTTCTCTCTCTTTCTCTCCCTCCCTCCCTCCCTCTCTATCTGGAGATAAATGTAAAGTAGAGAATCTCTCTTCAATAAAACGATTCACAAAGTCAGTGAATTTTCAAAGATCCCCGACTCGACATCTTTGTTAAGGTCAGTTCCTAGCCAGTAAGTCTGGAAATCCATTTTTAAAACCAGGAGCTAGTTCTCATGTGAACCGGGTGAGGTCACAGTTTGAGGTCACATTGCCCTTGTGTATCCAAACTAGAAACAAATGTATTTTTGCTATTATAGAAGAATTAACGCCGCCCCCCCCCCCCCGTGACATTCTCTGTAAGTCTTTCCATTCTAAAGCACCATGACTGCTGCCATCTGTGCCATCCCCCAGTGCTAACGATGGCCATGTCCACAGTCCACACAACACAGAGGTGAGCGAGAGGGGCCCTCCCACCAACCTGGGAGTCTGATGCCAGGACCATGCTGTATTCTGTTACAGGTTTCGGCCTCTGATGGTGTTATAGATGTTATAGATGATTCAGATTCTTTTTTTTTTTTTTTTTTTTTTAACATTCCTGCATTTATCTTCAGATAGAGCAGGAGGGAGAGATGGAGGAAGAGAGAGAGAGAGAAACATCGACGTGAGAGAGACACATCGACTGGTTGCCACCCACACGACCCTATCCGGGGCCGGAGACAAACTGCAACCGAGGTCCGTGCCCTTAGCGGGAACCGAACCCGGGTCTCCCTGGACCGCAGGCTGACGCTCTAACCGCTGAGCCAAACCGGCCAGGGCAATGATGACTTAGATTCTTAAAGCTGAAATGGACATTAGGAATGACCCCGTTCACCTTCCCCGTTCTACAGAGAGGCTCAGAAAGGTACAGGGAGCTGCTCACAGGCCCAGAGCTCGTCCCCAGCAGAACCCAGGGGAGCGCTTAGGTCTCCATGCCCTCAGGTTCACGCCCCTGTTCAGGGGATGGGGTGGAGCCAGAGGGAGCCTCGGATGTCAAGGCCAAGAAGGAATCACAAATACCGGGGGGGCTCAGGAAAGTGCTTGAGGAAAAGGCAAACAGCACCCCAGCCCCTAGGAGGCCACAGCAGAGGGGCCAGCAGGCAGCTGGTAAAAGCTGTCAGTTATAGCAAAGGTGTCCCACAGCATGAAAAATACATCCAATCAGGTGTTAACTATATAAACAAAAACTCCAGACATAACCTAAAAAGCAAAGAATTATTTTGTAAATAAACACTTATGGAGGGCAAAACAGTCAATGTTTCCTCCATTTTTTCCACTTGCTACAGGTAAGAAAAATCATTTTACACTGAGATTCAGTATATTCATTCATGTAAGTACAGAATCACAATAATAGCTTTGGGTAAAATACCCTTACTGTTATATGACAAAGTAAAAATATAATAAAGTTCATACTGAATATGATTTTTATGAACACTGACTAGAACATAAACTTAAAATGTCAAAATAATGCTGAAGTAAATTTTAAAATAAACAAACAATATACACTTGTCAAAACCTACTCACATTTAATGACCAACTGATGGGTTTCACGCAGTTTGAAAAGCTTGGGAACCAGGTGGAGAGGGGCAACGAGAAAAAAGGGGGGGGGCATCTGTAATACTTTCAACAATGAAGTTTAAAAAGTATGGAATAAATCAAACAACACGAGGGAGCGCCCAGCTCCCAGATGGTCAGCAACAGGAGACGCAGCTGTGGGTGCCGGGTGCCTCTCTCCACCAAGCACTTCCTCCAGCAGGCCTGGGTTTCAGTTCCCTGACGTGCAAAAAGGCGGTAATCATTCAACCTCACGGGGCGGTTGAGGGTTATAGCAAACAGTCCTCTGTGTCCTGAATTCTAACAGGTCCGTTTTCTCACATTTAAAACCACCTGGGATAGTTCAGATTTCACTTAACAATCTCCGTGAGCAATTCATATGATGACGTTTCCCTTTCCCGGAGAGAGCTGCTGTAAAGGGATGTCACTCTCAGACCCAGTCCAGGCGGGCTGCACGCACTCGTCTATGAAAATGAGCACTATGGCTCCAGACAGCCCCACGCTGCTTCTGAGTCCAGGAGGAAAATGGACGGAAAAGAAAAACAGGTCGTCTTTTTTATATAAAGCCTGGAAAGGGGTCTTCAGTGCACAGAGAGAGCCCAGTGCAGGGCTTTTTGAGAGCTCGTCATACTCCCTTGGTCCCGGTAACCTCAGTCTCTAATGGGGATGGAATCAGGTAATCATTTAACCCACCAGGAGTAGAGAAAACCTACCCTACAATTCCCACAAACCAAAAAAGACGAACAATCAAGAAAGTCACGGTTGTGGATTGTCTTATCAAAGATAGGTTTAGCCCTGGCCGGTTTGGCTCAGCGCTTGGAGCGTCAGCCCGCGGACCAGAGAGTCCCGGGTTCGGTTCCCGCTGAGGGCACGTACCTCGGTTGCAGTTTGTCCCCGGCCCTGGTTGGGGTTGTGTGGGTGGCGACCACTCGATGTGACTCTCTCACATCAATGTTTCTCTCTCTTCCTCCCTCTCTCTCTCCCGCTCTAAAAAAAAATAAATAATAGGTTTAGCCCTGGCCGGTTTGGCTCAGCAGTTAGAGCGTCGGCCTGCAGATGGGAAAGTCCCAGGTTCGGTTCCCGCTAAGGGCACGTACCTCGGTTGCAGTTTGTCCCCGGCCCCGGCTGGGGTCGTGTGGGTGGCAGCCAGTCGATGTGTCTCTCTCACATCGATGTTTCTCTCTCTTCCTCCCTCTCTCTCTCCCGCTCTAAAAAAAAATAAATAATAGGTTTAGCCCTGGCCGGTTTGGCTCAGCAGTTAGAGCGTCGGCCTGCAGATGGGAAAGTCCCGGGTTCGGTTCCCGCTAAGGGCACGTACCTCGGTTGCAGTTTGTCCCCGGCCCCGGTTGGGGTCGTGTGGGTGGCAGCCAGTCGATGTGTCTCTCTCACATCGATGTTTCTCTCTCTCTCTTCTGCTCTATCTGAAGATAAATGCAAAAATGTCCTCGGGTGAGGATAAAAAAAAAAAGATAGGTTTAGTGTGTTTTAAAAATGAAGTTAAAGAAGTAAACTCTACGCACGAAAGCATATCCAGCGTTGGATTCCCCGAGTGGAAGCCGAAGTTGCGTGAACAACACCCCTGTCAGATACACAGTCTATAGTCCCCCCGGGGCTGGGCCGCCCTGGGGACAGCGTGCCGTAGGTGACTGGCGTGTGCGTGCAGAGACCGGGGGGGAGGGAAGTGAGGCAGGCTGGGCCGCCCTGGGGACAGCGTGCCGTAGGTGACTGGCGTGTGCGTGCAGAGACCGGGGGAGGGAAGTGAGGCAGGCCGGGCCGCCCCGGGGACAGTGTGCCGTAGGTGACTGGCGTGTGCGTGCAGAGGCCGGGGGGAGGGAAGTGAGGCAGGCCGGGCCGCCCTGGGGACAGCGTGCCGTAGGTGACTGGCGTGTGCGTGCAGAGGCCGGGGGGAGGGAAGTGAGGCAGGCCGGGCCGCCCTGGGGACAGCGTGCCATAGGTGACTGGCGTGTGCGTGCAGAGGCCGGGGGAGGGAAGTGAGGCAGGCCGGAACAGAGAAAGGGAGGACGGAATCACACTTTTAAAAGGAGCGCACTTTGGTCACGCTTATAGCACCTTCCTCGGTCCGTGCTTTCTCGCAGAAGTGTTCTCTAACGATGTCCTATCCTTTCACTGAAATAAACGTCAGCACTATGTTTCTCTTGAAACTACCACGATAGTTCCATCGCTCCTTATACACCACAGGACGCGAACCGCAGTGGGGACGTTTGCTATACCGACCCTTCGAACACCTGGGCCGTCTGGTCGGGGTTCAGGATCAGACAGCTGTGGTAGCGCCTGAGGACGGCGACGATGCACACGCAGAGGCCCGTGGTGTAGCTCCCGGCCAGGCTGGAGGACTTGAGCAGAAGCTCGGCTTCCACGACACTCAGCTCGTTCAGCAGCTGCAGCGAGAGGAAAGGCGGGATGAAAGTGCAGCCGCCAGAGCAAAGAGGAGAACATCTATCGTTTCAAAGAGCGCCTAGATCGAGCCGTTCTCGCAATGCTTGATCTCGCCCCGTGTCCTGCCCGAGGACCGCACATACACAGCTGGTCTCAGGAGACACACCCTAGGGAATTTAAATGGCTTTAATTTGTCATCCTTTACCAGATGATGGCGTGTTTCTTTTATCTAGACATCACAGTGCATGCAATGAAAAAGTACCCAATGCTAAAATAGGTACCAAACCTTATGGCAGCCCAAAGTTCTAGACTGAATGACTTCAGAGAAGAACACCCCGCCTATTTTTTTCTCCTCTTCTCCCTTCTTTTTAATTAAAAAAAAAAAATTATTAACCATGATTTTCTTTTTGTTAACAAAGCTACAACCAACAGAATAAGCAACAGAAACCAACTTTCAGTTCCGTTGACTAACAACCTAAGATAATAAACACACCTCAGCATACGGGTAAGACACAGAGCAGGGCAAGGTACATTGTAAGCTTTTATGTTTTGCTCTTCACCTAAAATATACTCTATTATCAGCAGCAAATAAAGTTTCACCTTGCCCTAAACCAAGTAATAAAAGACCAAAAAAAAAACCTTCAAAACACTCACAATTTTAAGGGACTATTAGATAGCTCAGCACAGTGTTATCATTATCTAACTGAACGCTATAAACACAGCTGCAATGAAAATGCTCGTTGGACAGTGCCGATGCAGGTCTCGATCGTTCAGAGAGGTGCCCTGGCTCCCCGCCCCCGAAGGCGAGAGGCGGGCCCTCTGGCACCTGTATGGCGAAGTCGATCAGCCCGTTGATGTTCAGCGCGGGCTCCATGAGGTCGAAGATGAGCTGGACGTGGTGGGCCAGGGGGAGGTGGTAGGAGGTCCCGGACGCAAAGCTGGTGATCTGCTCCAGCACGTTGTTGGAAATCTGGGCGGACGGAGGGGAAAGAGCTATAAGACCGACATCCAAATAATGTTTACTTATTAAGATTTTTATTTGTGTATTAAGAAATCTGAACGTATGTGGGAGTCTACTGGGAAGAGAGTGAAAACCTATTTCTACTGAGACCAACACCACGTGCAAACTGACTTCCTTACGACAAGTGCAACGGGAAGAAGCGGGGCAGGTTGTCGCTAACAGCTAGTCCCAACTCTCCTACAGGCACGACCACTAGAAGTATTCATTCATTCCCAGATATCCTTTTTTTTTTTAATCCTCACCCGAGGACATTTTTGCATTTATCTTCAGACAGAGCGGGAGGGAAAGAGGGAGGAAGAGAGAAAGAGAAACATCGATGTGAGAGAGACACATCAAGTGGTTGCCACCCACATGACCCCAACCGAGGCCGGGGACAAACTGCAACCGAGGCACGTGCCCTTAGCGGGAACCGAACCCGGGACTCTCTGGTCCATGGGCCGACGCTCCAACCGCTGAGCCAAACTGGCTAGGGCCAGATAATATGTATTTGAATATCAGTGAATTTGTAAAATAAAACAGATTGGGTTTCTTCTCAATCGTATAGCATTTTATTAGACATCAACAGATTTCTCCCTTATTGATAGAAATGCAGGACCGCAATGCAATAACATACGTACTGCATTAGGGATATTTTCTGTAATGTTGATGACTATCATAAGGTAAGAAATATTTTCAGAATAAAATTAATTCTTCTGAGGAAGACAACCTAACACTTGCAACTGAACTACTCAATAGTTTGAGTTGCCTCCGAGTATGTTTTAAAAACATATTTATAAAACCAGCTGAGGCCGGAAAAGTATCTGGCTAAGAGATTTTTAAGGAACTATGAGTATCCCAAATGCATAATAAACAGCTGTAAAGGGCTACCTGAGACGTCACTTGATGCTGATCGAAATAGGAGAGGAGCTGAAGTTTGGTGAACACGGTCTCCAGGGTCGGGAACGCCTCCTGTTTGTTCTTCCTGGCTTTCTGTCCTTCATCTCCTACTAACAAACAGACAGCAACACATTATTTTCCATTCAACAGAAGCTCTTGATTTGTCAACGAAACTATTTTATTGAAATAGAATGTGCATTCAAAAAAGTGCACACAATCTATGAGTTTCTACAAAATAAAGACACGCGTGTAATGAAACGCAAGTCATAAAATCACATATCAGAACCCCAGAAACTTCATCGGGTCCCACCGGTGGCTTCTCCCTCCCCAGAGGACAAGATCCCAACTTCTAACAGCGTGGACTGACTTTGCCCACCTTGGGACTTGATAGAAACAGAACCATACAATATACACATCTGATACCTGTCATCGTTCACTCGACACTGCGTGTCTGAGATTCACCCATAATCGTTGCGATTCTAATTGGTCCTAAACATGAATACTTCCCTCCTGGGTGCTGTACTCCAGTGTCTGACTGCACCACCATTTACTGACCCGGTACAGGGAGCTGTCTCTAGATCTGCACCGATGAGAAGCACCTCCATGAACGTTTCTAACTAAGTGACCCTGGAAACAGAATGATCTCAGTGACAAAGGGGGAAACACCCAGGCTGCCTTTGACTCAGTAGGAAGCTTACTGGCATCTTCCTAGGAAACTCACTGTGATATTTTCCCCGAACAGCTCACTGTGTAAAAAAGGAAACTGACATGATTCCTAACTTTTTCAGGAGAGAAAAAGAATAACATTCCTCCGCACCAATGGGCAAGGGCAACACTTATTTTAGCGTACATTAGTGTGAAAAAAATTATAATAAAATGTTTTATAAACACTGCTATCCCAGAGGGACTCTTATTCTCCTTAAGAGTTTAAAAGATAACATCCAAAAATAATTAGATCCAGTTTTTAAGGAGTTCTTAATGTATTTACAAAGACAAATCTGAAAACAAAAAGGGAAGTTTGGATTATAGGATGTCTAAGGTCATTCCCGACACAAGGACTAACCGGCCAAAGGCTATGGGACAGGGCTCTACCTCACCCCCTCCCTCTTCTACCCACCCCACCCCCACCCTGGCAATCACCAGACTGTTGTGTCTAAGAAGGTGTTTTTATTTTCCCTTTTGTTCTAACCCCTCACATCTTATTTGGAAAAGTTTAATTCAGAGAACAAAGGTTACTACACACCTCTGTTAAAGACACAACAAAGACTTCACTGAACCCAAAAAGATTTTGTTAAGGACAAATGTCATGATGTTAAAAGTAGCATTAGAGGAAAGGATACTTCTCTTTCAATAACAAGCAAGTCTGGTTTAAGCCCTCACCAACCCTCCCCAATAAAACCCAGGTTTTGGCCTCATTTCCCAAAACAAACAAACAAACTCTGATACCAGAGAGAAGTGCAATTACGAGGTGCTGAGTAAAATAAGGTGTAACACTATGCCACCCTGACCAAGTAACACCAAGAATGAGAACTAATCATTCATTAAACCTACTTGTTTTAGGATATATCTTCTCACCATTACAAAGTAAGTGTGCAATTTCCCCTTCAATACAGATGCTCACAAGTCATGGGTATGTTTAAAAGACCCACGTTTTGAATCTTTCATTTACTAACATTGCTGACCCAAGGCTGAGTGTGGACATCAACAGTTTTGGGTACAATGTGTTTTTTTTTTGTTTTTTTTTTAAATATATTTTTATTGATTTTTAGAGAGAGAGAAACATCAATCGGCTGCCTCCTGCATGCCCCCACTGGGGACTGAGCCTGACTGAAACCTGGGCATGTGCCCTGACCGGGAATCGAACCGGTGACCTTACAGTGCGTAGGACAATGCTCAGTCCACTGAGCCACACCAGCCAGGGCCAATGTGCTTTAAAAAGGAAGTTAACATAATCATTTAGTCTTTCCTGGGACCAAAGCAAAAATACAAACAAAAATAACAAGAGATGGGAAAGGAGACCCATCATGAGAACTCACAGATGCATCTTTTTTATTTGTTGGTGCTAATAAGCTATAGCTAACTTCTTAAATCTCATATAAAAAAGATGCAATTGATTCTTGGCAATTCATAATTTATATATATATAAATTAGTGGTGGTTCTCAGTGGAATACTTGATTTTAATGCTATTCGCATGAATAACAATAGTCATGACTCATAGACTTTTCTCATCTGTCTTATGTTAATTTGCTTTCATAACAGATACTATTGCTCTTTCGTTCCTTAACTTTGGTTGTCCTTTTTTCAAAATCGTTCAATCCTAGACATTCTGGCCTTCTAGTTTGTTAAACTTCATTAATATTTTCAAAAGGGGCGCCATTGAAAACCAAAGATGACCAGTCAATGTAAATGTACAGTGAGGTTTGACCACCTTCAACTGGCAAGGTCATATACGTTTTAGATGAGAAATACCCCTAGGTGAGGCCGGGTTGATGTGAGAACACCCCTGAGGGGTTCTTAAAAATCATATTCTTAGTGTAGCCAGAAATCAAATACATGCTGCCACCAGCTCCCCTCCGTGTCCCCTCCTTACCAACCCTCATCGCTGCTGACCACAGGGGGCTGCTTCCCATCACTCTGAAGGACCTTAGCTAGCTTCTGGTGAGCACACCCGTTTTTAAGTAGTGCTTTAAAGGTAGACTATCAGAAGATACATCACTACATCCCCTCATTAAAATATTTCTGGTGGAGCCCTGGCCGGTTTGGCTCAGCGGTTAGAGCATCGGCCCGTGGATCAGAGAGTCTTAGGTTCGGTTCCCGCTAAGGGCACGTACCTCGGTTGCAGTTTGTCCCCGGCCCTGGTTGGGGTCGTGTGGGTGGCAACCAGTCGGTGTGTCTCTCTCACATCGATGTTTCTCTCTCCCTCCCGCTCTATCTGAAGATAAATGCAAAAAATGTCCTCGAGTGAGGATTTAAAAAAATAAATAAAATAAAATATTTCTGGTGGAGGAATTTTATCTAAAAGGAGGGAAAGACCAAAATCCCCTTTGAAGATGCCTCTTCACAGTGGTGTGTATTACTTAAATCTGGAACAGCAGCAGGGATGACAAGGATGGCGTCTTTGTGAGTTCCTGAGCACGATGCCTGTCTAGGAGACCGATACAAAGATAGCACAGACTAGAGTCTGGCATAAAGAAAAAAAACACTCAGAAGGAAGGAAGCAGACTCAACAGAAAAAGACACCACATTGCTTCCTTCCTCTTCCCACCTTCTCAGTTTTCCAAAAACCAAAAATTCCATAGGATCTGGAAAGACTCTCTAAAATGAATTTAGACTTTTTAGAAAAGAAAGTGTTACTGGACCTTTTAACTGGGATAGTGTCTGCTCCATGCTCAAGTACACAAAAAGCAGTTGCAGCAGTGTTTGCTAACTGCTTGCAGCGTTTCTAAACTCAGCCTTCTAAATACAACCATTTCCTCCTTTCTCCAAGAGAGAAGAGCAAAGGGCAGACCCAGTTTTTCTCAGAGCAGTTCTGTTCTGTTCAAGCTCAATAAGGGCGGGCCACCAACAAGGGGGTTCATTTCCCTTCCACACTCGCAGCTGTCCCCTCAGGGAGCTGGTGTAGTGTGAGGCCCTTAACTGGCCATAGGAGGGAGTTAGGGAAGGTGATGTCAATCACAGGAATGTGCCTGCCCTTGTGTGTTCTAGGGACTGACCTGCCGCTCACACACAACCCCACATTCAGAGTGAAGAGAGGGCCTGTGTACCTCATTCCTGCCTGTGTCCCCTGTGGATGGAGAGGAGAGAGCTATCTGCATGGGTTATTCTGTACTGTCCTGTGGGACAGCTCTGTAGAGTGTGGACAGCTCTAGTAATTCCTCTGCTTCAAGTCGAAAGGGTCCTCTGTGGAGAGGTTCATACAGGGTATTTTTTGGTACTGACCATCCAAGCAGGGTTTTTAGAGGTGGTTAATACACATGTGGGAAGCATGCTGCTTGCATGGGAAAACTGAAATGTTTTCCCCCTCTGTATTATTTAAGTAAGAGACAAATAACCGTGGCAGAGCCGGATACATAATGATATCATATTTTAAATCATATGACTGCCTAATAAAACAAACAAACCTCGAAAAGAGTAATTAGGCCAACGTGAAGTGGATAATTACAGAATTTCAATTATGCAATGTGGTGACATAATATGCAGGCATCATTTCCCATAAAAACGACGTAACAAGGCCAGGGGGAAGGGGACTCCATGGGAAGGAGGCATCACGGAGCAAAGGCCTGCTTTCCACTTGCACCTGAAATCGTCTGCTGATAGGGGTAGCCACCGTTACCTCCTGCGATTACTCTTCTGGTTCTAGGAGGAAAAGATCAGCAACTACACTGTCATGATTCCAATCATCTCGTAAAGAGGAGTAGCCAGGGCAAACTACAGGCTTGAAAAACGATGGTAGGGAATGAGGGACTCTCTTCCAGAACAAGCGGTTTCCAACTCATTCTTGAATATATTTCACTTTTGACTACTGCAGAAAATTCAGGAAGTATGAAAAGAAAAAAAAGGGTAGAAAATAAAAACTACCTACTTCTATCTATAGCACATCCTATTTTAATGCCAGGATGACTATAAATGGAACCAAGGCCTTAACACTTCAATGTGCTTATTCACAGCCCAATGTGACAGTCATGCAGGAGAGGAAACACCGGGGACCGTGCCCTGTGCGAACCCGATAAAGGCGCGATAGGGGAGGACAGAAGGCAGCACCCCGGGGCCCCGGCTCTTTACCCCCCGTCTCCGAGGTGCTCTTCTTATTCAGGATTTTCAAAATATCTTTGGTAATCTTCTTCAGCTGGTGTCTCGCTTGGTCACGCTCCTTGCCCACTCCGTAGAGGAGGACTGTGCGCTGGTTACATTCATGGCTTGAGGACTCGTCCTGAAAGAGAGAAGGCACGTTGAGAGCCCTGTCTGGGGGGCAGGGCTGCATGGCGCGTCCAGGAAGTGCGCGACCACAGCACCCCCAGGCTGGCGAGCGGTGCTGGCATCCTGCCCACCTTCCCGTCCGCCGCAGCCTCCGCTGGCAACACCCTGGTTTCTCCGGTTTGGAATGTGCAAAAGGTTTTCAAAAGTGTCAACTGACCTGGAGTCTTAATGGGAGCAGTTGATGTGGGTGAGCCCTTCGGAGTAAGTTTTGACAATTGACAAACTTTTCATTGTTTGAAATGTAGCATGGTGTGAATGTCACATTCTATAGACATCCTGTCGAGTCCTACTGTTCCCTTAAGGACAATGTTATTTCTCAGTAAGTTTGGTTTTCTCCATACAGCGCCATGAAATATTTCATATTTAAAAGAAAAAAGACTTCCTAGGATCCTCAAGGACTTTTATAAAAATGTTCCATTTACTGGCAACATGACTGTGGAAGATACATGCATATTTATTTACAAGAGAAAGAAGCTAGAGCATGCAGGTCTCATTCAGGAGAGGTAAACAGCTGGACAGCAGATGGTTTTCTGACACTAACTTCCTCTTCCGAGCAGCTCCCCAGGGCTACCCACAGCCTCCGTGGCTTCGAGCAATACTTCTCCCACGGGGGCAGGGAGATTACTTAGTCACAGCAAAACGAAAACACGGACACACTGCTAAGCACATTCCTGAGCCAAAGTTAAGCCGTGCAGGATGCGTCCCTGCTTACACCTGGATTTGGATTTTTCTACCAGAAAGTGTCCCTCAGACCTTAGACGCCCCATCCTGTCGGGGTGACCCCAGCTCTACCCTCAGCCCGTTTCTTCTCTCTGCATGTTGCCCTGCCAGGTGCTTCTCCTCCCCAACAGCCTCTGACCCCAAGGAGCGTGCGTGAGAGAAGAATCTGTCCCTTTCCTCTCGGTCTCTTTTTGTCAGTCTGTCTGTCTCTCACACACTTGAATGCAAGGCACCTCTTCTCCTTGTGCTAGTTCCTTTTCATCGTGTTCTATCAGGAATCTGCATTTGTACACCCTGCAGCCCTCCCCCCAAATGATTAGGGTTCCCATTGACCTCCTTAAGTGGGGGGGGGCTTCTCTCCCAGGAGCTGTTGCTATGTAGTATGTCGAGGACCCAAATCTCCCCCATTTTCCAAAGACCGAGCTGACGGTGAAGGTGCACAGGGGTGTTGGCGGCTACACCTGCTGCACACCTGGGCGACCTGTGGACTCCGTGCCCGTCAGAGCCCTGCTCACGGGTCTGTCTGCAGGGGCACTGAGAGGACCCCTAACCCGGGAAGTGCCAGTCCGTGCCCTCGAAGGGTCTTCAGGGAAGGCCCTGGCGTCCAGGGCTCTAACTGAACGTCCGTGGAGGCCGGGGGAGGGTGCCGCAGTCACTCAGGGCTGTTTCGGGGGGTCTGTGTGTGGCACACGCGCCAGGAGCCTGAGGGAACACGAGGAGGCCAGGTCCTCGCTCCAGCAGAGCGGACACACCTGGAGCCCACACGAGGCCGGGGGGGGGGGGGGGTGCTGTCCTGGGAAGACCCAGGGCCCCTCCCAAGCACAGAGCCTGGGGCCCAGCTCGGGTCAGAGGAAGCTAAGTCCAGCTCCAGGGTCCGGGTAAGGAGCCTTCTGAGCCTCGGACTCTTCCTCTGAAACAGGGGTAACGCACCTGCCCCGCAGGGCTTGTGAGAACTGGGATGAAGGAGGTGGGATCCTGAGCAGACAGGAGACAGCCCCCTGCGTCCGCTCGTATCCCCACGGCCCAGGCCCTCCTGGCACCGCGCTGTCACTCAGCCCTGCCAAAGTCCTGCCCCGGCCGCTGCCCCTCCCGCCCTCTAACCCACGGCACGGCCTCCGAGTCACCAGTGGAAACGCTGGGAGCAGTTCCAGCGGCAGGTCCCTGGCTCCCGCACCTCGCTGCGGGGAGGGAACAGAGAGGGAGACCGCCTTCGGAGCGCAGCACAGCACCATTCACTGACTCCCCAGGCGCTGGGCTAGTGTCTGTCTTCCCTGTGGGGCTGCCCGCTTGGCAAGGGAGAGCTCCAGTCTGTCGCCTTCACATTTCTAGTCTTTTCTTTGTTTTAATCCCCACTCAGGGATATGTTTTTATTGATTTTTAGAGAAAGAGGAAGGAGGAAAGAGAGAGAAACATTGATGCGTTGCCTCCCGTATGACCCCCGAGGGATCGAACCCCAACCTTGGTACATATGTGCCCTGACCAGGAATCGCACCCACAACCTTTTGGTGTACGGGATGGCGCTCCAACCCACTGAGCCGCCCGGCCAGGGCCACATTTATATCCTTCATAGGCACTGACTGGCACTTAACGTCAGCTGACTACACAATATAACGAATCAGTGAGAGGCCTATTGAAAGAACACATGACTAGAAGATTCGGGTAGAATGAAGATAGAAAACAACTAGTTTTGTAAGCAACTTAACCTGCTAAGTGCTGACAAAACCCAAGAGAAGCGACCGGCAAAGAAAAAGAGCAAGACGGCCTGTGGGGCGGAGACCAGGTCTTGGTGGCGGGAATGAAAACTGAGAAGCGAGATCGAGGGGTGTCTGGTGAAGCCGGGGAAGGGTCGCACAGCTGAGGGACCGCCCATCCACTGGGCTTCGGGACGGACTCACAGACAACATACGGTGGAAGGAAACAGAGCCGGTGACAGGGCGGGAGCTCAGGGATGCGCCTTCGGGCGGGAGGAGTCTGAGGGGCAGGCAGAGGTGTTTTGTAACTATTTCGTGGGTGGTTTGACACGGACACTGACACAGAGGTGACGGCTTAGGGATAAGAGCGACGTCTCACTGGGAGGGGCTCACAGCCCCCACATTCTCTGGGGGCGCACAGAGGGCAGAGGCAGCGAGGAGGACAAGTAACCCATCAGGTTATGCAAACACCTCTCTGTAATGAATCAGAGCAGCGGCAAGTCAGGGTCGCAGGGTCCGTCCGGGAGGGACATTTAGCACTGGGAGTCATCAACGGTATCCAAGGCAGTGCAAAAGTCACAGTGGACATGGCCTCTCTGACTTACTTATGAAAACACGTGGGACCTCCAGTGAAGTTTCCCTCTGGTGATGGGGTAGAGGGCAGGGACAGGGGCTGAAGAGGAGGTGGTCATGGACTGAGTGACTGGGAAGGAAAGACCCTCGTTTCCCAGCAGGTGGGCATGACGACGCAGCTCAGAGAAGGAGAACGCTGTGTCAGGATATATAATCAACGCAACCTCTTATTTCAAAGCCATGTTCCAAATAGAGTCTCCATAAGGGAAATAAAGCTCGGAGGGCAGATACGTGATAAAAGACATAGAAAACGCCCTGGCCAGTTTGGCTCAGAGGTTAGAGCATGAGTCGTGGGTTCAATTCCGGCCAAGGGCACGTCCCTCGGTTGCGGTTCTTCCCCAGCCCTGGTCGGGTCGTGCGGGAGGCAGCCAGTCGATGTGCCTCTCTCACATCGATGTTTCTCTCTCCCTCCCTCCCACTCTATCTGAAGATAAATAGAAAAATATCCTCAAGTGAGGATTAAAAAAAAAGAGAGAGAGACAGAAAACAGCAGTCTCCTGTCTGGTTCAACCTGGAAAGAGACAGGCTCACCTTTCTACCTCACCGCAGGGCAAAAAGAAAGTGAGAAACACAGGGCGTGCAGGCGAGGACGGGAGGGCGTGAAGAAGTGTGACCCGGCCCGTGGGCCCCGATGTGCTCGGGGAGCTGGGCCAGAAGCACAGTCACGAGCGGAGAGCGAGGGGGTGGAATTAAAATCGAGAGCGGTGACCACCTGGCTTGGAAAGAACCACCGGCCGGTCACCTCTGCACGGTGCGGAGACTGCATTTGCTTCTGCAAGTTGATACCGTCAGGAAAGTCATAATAGCTGTTCCTAGTCTTCAAAATGGAAAAGCACAGACGTCTAAGAGCGACTCATCAACAAACAGCCCATGACCGCGATGTGCAACCAGGGCGCCGCGAGTGCTGACAACAGGCCACACCTGGCGGTGGAGTTGGGGCGCTGACCCGTTTCTCAGGTGGTCAAATAAAAAAGCGACAGCAGCCAACACAATGGTTTGCGCTGAGAATGAATCAAAACGATACCTACGTTTTTTGTCAGATCGGCAAAAAATACATGGTTTGGTGTGCCCCAGAATTTTACTACTGAGTTTATGAGTGCCGTGAGATGAGGACTCTGAGACCGGTTTATGTTGATTTTCTGTGCGTGTAGAAAAACTTACAGTTCTGCAAACAGCAATATATACCACACGAGAATTAAGCAACCTAAGAAAATAGACCGAATATTCCCAAAGGGACCAAAGCGATTTACTCTTCCAGCTGGGAATTAACGTGCCTCCAAGCGGCGTGGTTTTATGTAAAACTGAGAATTGGAGATCAGTACCGAGGAACTACTCTATTCTTTATTCCCTGAAGGACACCCTGGCTCGGCAGGAGGAAAATGCACGGGACAATCACAGAAGTCTGGCCACCCCTTCCGGCGGCACGGTCTGCCCTGAGTGGAACGGCTGTCCCCCTGGAAACCGAGTTCAGAAAACCTCCAGTCGGATTGCTTTCTCTCTGCAGATAACACATCACGAAGACCTGACTGACAGGGAGCCAGGAGGGTGCTGTCCCAAACCCGGTTACACCACAGACATTAAATGTCACCACAATGGAATTCAATGAACGACCAATGGCTAAGCTGGTTGGAGCGTCACCCCGTACACCAACGGTCTGAGTCTGATTTCCGGTCAGGACACATACCCAGTGTGGGCCACATATGGGAACTGATGCTTCTCTCCACGTGCATCTCTCTCTCTCTCTCTCTCTCTCAAATCAATAAAAATATACCCTCGGGTGAGGATTTTTTTTTAAAAAAAGTCTCTCGACCCAAATATCCTTAGAAAGAAGAACCGAAGCGAATTAAATTGAAGTCTGCTCCGAGTTATCTTCGTTTCTTTAAGACACGTGATGAGAAATGTTGCCAGACACGCGTGTGTCCACAAAGACATGAGCACGGCGGCGAGAATATCAAGCTGTGTACGCTCCTCACTCGTATTCTCCAATTATGTCTGCAAATGACCCAATTTTTAAATGAATAGGTGAATGCTCTTTTCAAAGGAAAATAGGAATCCCACTCTGAGTGCTTCCCTTTCCTGCAAACACTAACGAGCAGTCAATGAAGTAGATGGAGCTGTCCTTCTGATCTGATACAAAGGAGCCTTTCAGACCTCCCCAGCACGCTTCAGTGTGTATGTTTACGTATTCATGCAGACCCCGTACACAGCATCTCCAAAAAAGCAGTAACAGCCACTCTTTAAAAACAAATTTACATAAAATTTTTTAGTTCATTAAAATAAGTAACTCTTTAAAAAAATGTATTTTTCTTTATTGATTTTAGAGAGAGAGGAATGAGAGGGAGAGAGATAGAAACATCAATGAGAGAGACACCTTGATCGGCCGCCTCCTGCATGTCCCCCACTGGGGATCAGACCCACAATCTGGGCATGTGCCCTGACCTGGAATCAAACCGGCAACCTCTTGGTGCATGGGTCGACGCTGAACCACTGAGCCACACAGGCCGGGCAAAATAAGTAACTCTTAAAAGAGGCTTTCAAACACTATTCCTGTGGCTGAATTCTTCAAAATACCACATTATTCTGTTTAGAATAAAATAACTTCAAATAAATGCTGCCTCAGCCATGAGCCTTGGGAGGGGTGGGAGAGTGGGCGTGTGGACAGGCAGGGAGGCGTGTTAAGTAACAAGAAACTAGCTGCGGCTTCTCGTCACTAACCCCACCTGAAGGGGAGTGCATTTTTCTTTGAATCAGGAAACTAGGAAACCCCTTTAACTTGATTTGCATAGGAAGCCTTTGTTCTACCACAGCTTCTGTCCACAACGGGGCTGAAAGGAGGACTTTCTCCACCCGGCTCAGCGCATCCCGGGAGCATCGCTGAAGTTCAGGAGTTTAACTAGATACACTCAGCCTCTGCTTTCGAGCCAAACGCTCCAGACAGGGCTGACAAACCAATGCATCAGCAGCCTTAGTCTTCTCTCCTTCGAAACCCCAGCGCCCAAGACTGTAGGAACCTGCCTTGTGTCTAACCTACATTTCTATACAATAACCGGAAGAGCCAAGCTGGATGGCATACGCAAGCAGTTCCTTAAAATCCATGCGTTCCATCGAAACATTCACCACTGTCCAAAGGAGCCCATCTACCGGCCGCGTGAGAACTGAAACCGCCTAGGGGCCAAGCAGATGTTTAATTACTCTGCACCCTCCGGCCACACCCTGGTGGCAGAGGGCGTGGCCCTCGGTTCCAGCGATCTCATTGCAGTACATATGTTCGGATGAGCAGACAACCTTAGCAGACTTGGCAAAATAAATAAACCAATTCAGTCACTGGCTTGTAAAGATTCTGGGGGATAAGTTTATTTTTCTAAGTCGTGTCAATCACTGACGACAACCAAATCAGTCAAAGCTAGTCTGTTCCCAGCGGCAAGCTGCCTGTAAGGTTGCTGTTGATTAATGAGAGGTTAAAGGGCACTGCTCAGCTTCTGTTCGTAGGATAATATACTTCTGCAGCCTGAGACCGTTCTCCCCTAAGGTTTGGTCACTTCCGGGGTGCCCTGACCTCACCCTCCAGGGAGGAAACATCATCAGAGAAGGTGCACAGACAGGTGTGGCTGAGAGTTTAAACCAGAGGAAAGAAAAAGTTAATTTACATCGAGAGCGGGGGCCTCTCCTTCACCCTTCGTATCCCTACCCATAGTCCTCTAGGAATTTGGAAACATAAACTCTGGGTAAAGTATATGCTTCAAGTATCCTCCATCAGTATTCCTGTAACACAACACATTACTTTGTCGAAAACAGTTATGATTTTTTTCCCATGAGTCTTGTTTCATCTCCAGACCTTACAAGCAATCCACAAACACCCTCTGGAGTTGAGAGATGGCTGCGTCACCAAGTAGGACCCGTCCTCCCCCAAAGAAGCGCAGCCACTCCGTTCCTGGCATCAGCTGTGGCTCCTGGGCCACGGTGTGGGCAGAGGAGGGGTCAGGAGACAGGAGATGGAATGCCAACTGCAGGCTAGTAACAAGCACCGGCCCGGGGACCAGGCAGCCACGGGCTGGGCCTCTTCCCAATTCCCTGCTCTCTCCTCAGCTGCCCTCACCAGAAACACTATCAACAGCTACTTCAGAGAGCGGCTGAGATCATAAAGTGAGTTCATTCACAACGATACGAGAAACCGAACACTGGCTGTCAGCATCCAGAAGTGTACATAGCATCAAAGCTCTGTCCAAGCATAATCCTGTGTCCCCAAATCAACACAGGAGATGGGTTTATTGTCATCGGCACATTTTAAAATAAAGAGAACGTAATACCTCCTTTTCCCAGAGTTTACTAGCACACTGAGTAAACTGAGGAACAGGTTGGGATCATTCAGTAACTGAAATTTCCGAGGAAAATGACTCAGCTCCCTGGCTTGATTTCAGATTCTTAAAGCCGACAGGACTCTTCTGTCGGTTTACATTGGTGGTCCTCAAACCTTCGGGCGCGTGAGTATGACATGGAAGGCTCACGGACATACTGAGATACCGAGGAGGGGGCGCCCAGAGTGTCTGACTCCCTGGGGCTGGTGCTTGAGAACGTGCATTTCGCATGACCGCCCAGGTGCAGCCCAGCGGCTCTGCACTCTGAGAACCGCTGTTGAAGATGAACAAATGCAGACCCAGACTCACACCAAACTTGGAAAAAATAACCCAAACATCTTCATAGCAAAGGCATCTCCCCAATGGCTCCTGGGAACGGAGGAGATGTCAGTTAGAAATATGTGTGTGTGTGTTTGTGTACACGCACCCCCACGACAATAATTATATTAAGGTAATGATACAAGGGTCCCTGAATTTAATGATATATTTCCCCCAAACCAAAAGCTAGGTTAAAAAAAAAAATTTGTTTCTATGTAAATTCTGTTCAAGAAAAGCACGAAAAACACTTTATATAATGAGCCTGGCAATGGATACAACTGTTTTTCTTTCTAATGTAATTTTGGAATCTTATCATTTATAATGGGAGGAAACTGTTTCGCCTACAAAAAGTTGATTAAACACAGATTTAAAGTAATGACATTATTAACCAAGAAAAAAAGGCAAAGAGCAAGAGATGCAACATCCCTATTAAGCCCAGATTTCGAGTTAATGTAATTACTTGTTACAACGTAATATATCACCTGATGTTGAGCACAGTACGTTTCCAGGTAAACAATCATCTAAGAAAGCAAGTTGCAATCTTCTCCAGGAAGCAGACTTCAAAAGGCTTGGATTTATCCTTTGCACAGAAAATAACCCAAAGAACGCATCCAGCATCAACCATAGGGCAGGTTTCAGTAAAAAGCCACAAGATTCTAAATTGCTTTTTAAGAGATGACTTCTCACCCACCCTGCCCCACATTTCCCAAGGAAATAAAAGCAGAAGTCACAGAGCAGCCAGACGGAAAGCCAGTGTCTGCTTAGCTTTGAGTCCACAGCGCTCGAAGGTGATTTCTGACCGAGAAGTCCTCTCTTCCGCTCTCTCGCTCTGCTTCTCTCTAGGACCCTCGAGACTTTCCTGATGAAAACTCCGCAAATTCTCTATCACAGAGAGTTTTAACGACGACGCTGAGACGTTACAAAGGAAAACACCAGATACCACTCCGCAGGTCGAATTAATTACCACTTACTGGATACATTCAAAGCCTCCAGAATCCAGAGTCACCAGGTAACTTTGTATCTAGAAGTATTTGACAAACATGTGTGTTTACACTCGGATGTATGTGGAACTTTTTTTCAAGTTTTCTTAAACTTGGAAACCTTTAATAACAATATCAATGCAAGCACTGATTTGGTAAAAATTGAAATACAATCCGCAATAATGGTGTGAGGACCGTTAGCGTCATTTAAAAACTTTATAGAGCATGCAATAAAATACAAATGGTCTTACTTATTTTACCTTGAGTATGAAATGGGACCTAAATATAGAGAGCTGAAATCCTCAATATCAAAAATACTTGTTAAGTAATTTACAGTCTGTGCAAAATGAGCATTCTCAAAGTAGAATTTCCCAAACTAGCAAAGACTCTAGGACGTAAAGCACACAGCAGTAGGAAGAAAGAAAGGTTAAAATCAGTGATCTTGGATCAGCTAGACACTGTTTCTGGTTGGTTGGTTTTAGGTGAAACAGGTGAGAGGTGAGGAGGTGTTGAAAACTGAAGCCACAACTGTGACAACATGAATCTAAAATTGTTTTACTTTCAGTAATTAAAGGACAGAGGGGGAAAAATAATTCCATTGCTATCTGGGGTATTTAGCTCTCTCTTTATTTGCCATATTTAAATGTTTTACATGGAAGCCTTTTTTAAAATTTAGATATTTATATGTTAACCTTACCATGTCATGTATTTAGGAATAATATTTTATAAAGAATCAATTCCATTGTCTTTAATGAAATAACAATATTACGCATTTCACTGTAAGTTTCACAATTTAGATGCCAGATAATGTAGTCAAGTGGAGGGTTAGTTTTCTTTACAGCTGCCTGTTGGGGTACAATGACCTGTGGAACCAGACAGGAACACGGTTGTGATATTTTATTGTTGTCACCATTATATTTGCAGCTAAAGAAGTGAGTCCCTGTGAGGCTGATGTTTGAATGGGTGACAGACAGCAATATAGAGGCAGAAATAGCCTTCAAGTATAAAGGACATTTTTCTTTCTGAGCCAGCATTTTACTTATTTAATTCTGACAGCCATTATCAGTCATGTCTCCTCGGAACCCTTGGATGGTACAGCTGGAGAAACTGACGTCCAAGAACGAGGATGGCGTGGAAGAGATGACTAAGTAGAAACACGGGTTTTTAAAGGGGATGGCAATGAGGCTGAAGAACGAGCAGAGCCCTGATACTGCCTTCTAGTTTTTATATACAAACATACGTATGTTTCTGTCTAAGATCAGAAACGTTCTCCGAGAGGGACACAGTCAACAAGTAAGAAACAAAGTATCCACACCTTCACGGGATTCAGACCGTCTTACCTGGCTAGAGATAGACTATTTGCCATAAGGGAGTATTACGAGATTCAGTTTACGTTCTTACAAAGAGGATTAGAAACCTCAGTTTTTAAAGACGGCTGTCCAGAAAAGTTACACACGGTGAAAAGAGCAACATCAGCTACCTGGCACCGAAAATAACCATCCCTTCCTCCCCCTCTAGGCATCAAGGCAGAAACGCGGCCATGGACAACCTCACGGCGGCGGCCGGGAACGGCAGCCTGTGCGCCCGGGACTACAACATCACCCAGGTCCTCTTCCCGCTCCTCTACACCGTCCTGTTCTTCACCGGACTCGTCATCAACAGCCTGGCGATGAGGGTTTTCTTCCAGATCCGCAGTAAATCCAACTTCATTATTTTCCTTAAGAACACGGTCATTTCCGATCTTCTCATGATTCTGACTTTCCCATTCAAGATCCTCAGCGACGCCAAACTGGGAACAGGGCCACTGAGGACTTTCGTGTGCCAAGTGACCTCCGTCGTGTTTTATTTCACCATGTACATTAGCATTTCGTTCCTAGGACTGATAACCATCGACCGCTACCAGAAGACCACCAGGCCATTTAAAACTTCCAGCCCCAACAATCTCCTGGGGGCTAAGATTCTCTCTGTCATCATCTGGATGTTCATGTTCTTCCTCTCTTTGCCTAACATGATTCTAACCAACAAGAGGCCGGCGGACAAGAGCGTCAAGAAATGCTCTTTCCTCAAGTCCGAGTTCGGTTTGGTCTGGCACGAGATAGTCAATTACATCTGTCAAGTCATCTTCTGGATTAATTTCTTAATTGTCATCGTATGTTACACGCTCATTACAAAGGAGCTATACAGGTCGTACGTGAGAGCCAGGGGTGCGGGCAAAGTCCCCAAGAAGAAGGTGAACGTCAAGGTGTTCATCATCATCGCCGTCTTTTTCATCTGTTTCGTCCCCTTCCACTTCGCCCGCATCCCCTACACCCTCAGCCAGACCCGGGACGTCTTTAACTGCTCCGCTGAGAACACCCTTTTCTACGTGAAGGAAGCCACGCTCTGGCTGACCTCCCTAAATGCATGCCTGGACCCATTCATTTACTTCTTCCTTTGCAAGTCCTTCAGAAACTCCCTGACGGGCATGCTGAAGGGCCTCAGTTCGGCGACACCTGCTCCCCAGGAAAACAGGAGGAGAGGGCAGGACGCCGGTGACCCCGGCGAAGAGACTCCCATGTAAACTGACTGGGGGAATGTTGCAATCTCCTGGTGTTTGGAACTCCTCAGAGGAAAGCACTGTGTAAACACATTAATACTAAGAAGCAGATGAGTTCGTAACAGTGACTCTTGAAACAACGGAAGACGACAGAAGTAACTTTCATTTACTTTTCCAGCATCAAAAGCTATCTGAAACTGTGGAGAAATTAATCAACTTGTAGCGGTGAAGCAAAACAAGCTGCATCCAAGCATGTGACATCCATGGACTGTCGAGTCTGGGCAGGATGGGTAACGATATATTCATACCTACTGTAATTCTTTAAATACAATATTGATCACAATGCTATAATCAACTTACTATATAATCAACCGAAGAATGATAAATCTGATAAGATTTTCTGACGCAAAATTGTACTTATTAAGATGTGTATATAATCCTAGTCCCCTAATCAAATGCTGACCTATTGTGATAATCATTATAAACATTTAAGGAAGTGGGGCATGCAAAGAATAGTAACTACTAACTTTTAATTATTAGCAAAGACCTAAGGGATTTATACTAATCAAAATGGTAAGAGATTGGACTGAATTTTTAAAAATGTTCATTAAGTTAGAGGACTAAAAACTACCTTTCCAATAAAGAGTAAAGAAATAGCAAATGAAACTATTAAAATAAGGAGTTATTTCTATGATATTCTAATACACACACACACAAATAAAACCCATAATATTTAACACTAGAGAAACCAGTTTTACTAATATTTTGACAACTTTAGTAAATACAATGCCATCGTTAACCTACCTTTATTAACTCGCTATTAGCAACTGCATGCAACTTGGGTTAATAAACATTTCTCATAGTGAGAACAACAAATTAAATATAATCAGGCATTTGCAGAGGATAACTATCAACACAAAAGTGATTAAAATGTCTGCATTTACCTGTTTGTTATTTGTGTGTATAACAAAAATTTTACATTAAACTCTAAATCACACTGTGTCGGAAATTCCTTGTTCAGAGTATTAGATACCATGACTCACCTAGCGACCCCTACATCGAACATGAAACCCACTTAAGAAAGAGCAGCGGCAGCACATTTACGACACAACACTGAGAATATCTCCTGACAGTGACATTGCACATCAATTAGTCCCCATGTAAGTGAAAACCCAGGTCAGACGTAGAATGTAGCCTGATCCCACAAGACATATTCATTAGTTTTATCTCTTCCTTTTTTTTTTTTTTAATCCTCACCCGAGGACATTTTTGCATTTATCTTCAGATAGAGCAGGAGAGAGGGAGGGAGGAAGAGAGAGAGAGAGAAACATCGATGTGAGAGAGTCACATCGAGTGGCTGCCACCCACATGACCCCAACAGGGGCCAGGGACGAACCACAACCAAGGTATGTGCCCTTAGCGGGAATCGAACCCGGGATTCTTTGGTCCTGGGGCCGACACTCTACCACTGAGCCAAACCGGCCAGGACTCATTAGTTTTAATATAAACAAAACGTACAACACACTTGGAATTTGACATCATTTATCCTAATTACTTAGGATCCTCAGAGGTGATTCTCAAACAGAAGGCATACATCCCAGTATCTCAATATAGTACGAGAAGACATTAAAAGGGTGACTTGTGGTCTAAGGACGTTCACTGAGACTCAATAATCATAGATTTTATCCGAACCTTCCACAGGCTGTGCCCAGCTAAATTTCAGCGCAAAATGAACTCACTGAACTCTAAAGGACATCCTCCAGCTGCCACACCGACCTCCCTGGCAGTGCCAGCAGCCAGCACTGGAGGGCAGTGGAGAGGCACACAGGGCCTGTGCCCACACAGATGGCCCGGGGACACAGCAGCAGCCCTTTCTGCCATGTACACCAAGGCAGTTCCCTCCAGTGTCTTACACGGAAGCGTGCACGTTCTGTAAGAATACAAGGACACTTGAGCTGGGGGAGAAACGAGAGCTCCCTCTCTGACCTTCTTAATTTGCGCGTGGGAAACATACAAGGTAGACCCACCCCTCACCCCACCCACGTTAGGGTGGAGAGAGGATTAAGGCTGACCACGTGAGACTGTGGAGTGAGCAAACACTTCCCTGAATAACCTTTCATTTCGCCTTAAACTAATTCACTGAGATGACAACTTCTACAAGAGAAAGAAAAAACCAGAAACACTAAAGGTAGGACGGTACTTTTGCGGAAAAAAAAAAAAAATAGTAAAGGGTTTGGAACTACCTATGTTTTTATATATAGTATCAAAAGTTTCATTAAACTCGAAGTCACACTTCGTTGGGAATTCTTTATTCAAAGACATTAGACAGTATATGTTCCTACATCAAACACCAAACTGTGAGAGATCAGTATTTATGGGGTGCTCGTTATACAGAGAACATATCCCTCTCTCCAGCTTAGAAATGTTAATATACATAATGCATCCCACATTTCATAATAACTTTTTTAAAAAGTTTTGTAGACTGAGGTCCAGAAGTGGAGAAGTTCAGAAATGAGACGAACAAAACGTAGAGTCGCTCACAGCTCTAGTGGCCAATAAGACCCAAGGATGCTGTGATGGGCAGCTTCTCTCGCTGGCTCCTTACAGAAAGGGTCTAAAACAGGTGTGGCAAACCACACCTGGAGGCCAGATCCCCCCGGTCACCTGTTCTTGTATAGCCTGTAACATGCCAGATGTTTGTGGGGATAAACATCAGAGAGTAAAAACTCATGTTGCATTAAAGGCATATGAAATTCGATGTCCATAATACGGCTCATTAGCGGACAGCCACACCCACTCGGTTCCGACCTATGGCCATTCCCGGCTGCAACAATATGGAAAAGCCGTTGTGTGGGAGATTACATGGTCACACAACCTAAGCATTTACTAACCAGTTCTTGAGAAAAGCACACTGACAAGCCCTGGACTAGAACTTGAAAAGCAGAAGAAAACGCTGTCCTCATGCATCAGGGTGTTTCGGTGGCTTTGCTGTGAACGACTGCAGGTCCCAGCGGCTGCTCTGGGGGACCTGCTGGCTGGGAACAGCCCATGGCCACCTCACAGTGAGGCCAGCGGACGCCAAGAGCCTGGAGATACGCTTACAAGTTACTAAGGAAAGAGAAACAGCCTGACATTTAAAAAATGGGGAAAGGGCTTGGAAAATCCATTTCCAGGAGAAATACAAATAGACCATAAAAATATAAAAAGAGCCCGGCCGGAGTGGCTCAGTGGTTGAGCGTCGACCCATGCACTAAGAGGTCGCCTGTTTGATTCCCGGTCAGGGCACATGCCCAGGTTGTGGGCCCGATCCCCAGTGGGGGGCATGCAGGAGGCGGCCCGTCGATGTTCTCTCTCATCGATGTTTCTATCTCTCTCTCCCTCTCCCTTCCTCTCTCTCTCAAATCAATAAAGAAAAAAAAAAAGTTTTTCAAATATTTGTATAAATGTTTTAGATAATCCATTGCCTATTTCCAGTTATATGTATAGACTTTCTAACACTGAATTTAGTAATAGATACAGATGACTATATTAAATGTTAAATTGCATCATTTATTTTAGCTTATTATTACCGCTTTCAGTTAATCTCTTGTGGATTTTTTCTTAACCACGTCATACCATCTGAGAAAGTACCGTGGTGTACTTCCATGGGAACACAAAGCTCTCTGAATATGGGAGTTCCCATTTTGACTTTCATTCCAAGTGAAAGCAAACACTTCCTCATCTTTCCACTTCTTATTTCTGTGGTACTGGTTACCATGTCGACGGGAGCTCAGATTGTTAGCCCTGATCCGAAGGAAAGCCCGAAGCAGTTCAGGCTTCTGACTCTCGTTCCATTACACCTTCTGTGACTCTCTCCTGATTACATTGCTTGGAACCAACTTATGTTTTAACCTCACACCCCACTGGCAGGCCTAGGTTCCTAGGTCACTGACTTTCCCGTTGATCATGTCTCACTCATCAATCGGTTATGCCCAACGCACAAACTCCAGACCTGGCTGAACAACCCGTCCTTCACCTCAGCCGGGGCTTCTGACAGCCAGGACAGGCAGGCAGGTTCTGAGGATGGCCCCGGGACCAGGCGGTGTGGCTCTGCAGTAGGCCTGGGGTGCACGACTGGGGCCAAGTGCTGACCTTTTACACGTCTATGTGCTCATCTGTACAGGGGACCCATCTCTGAGCACTGCTAAGGATCAAGTAAGATCACATCACACAGGACAGCACAGCCCGTGTGATCTTGTAAGTTTTGACTATATTCCCTTTAAGCCCAATAGGATTTTTTGTTTAATTTTTTTCTTTATTGATTTTGGAGAGAGAGGAAGGGAAAGGGAGAGAGAGATGGAAACATCGATGAGAGAGAACATCGATTGGCCGCCTCCTGCATGCCCCCCACTGGGGATCGGGCCCACAACCCGGGCATGTGCCCTGACCGGGAATTGAACTGGTGACCGCTTGGTGCAGGGACGACGCTCAACCACTGAGCCACACCGGCCGGACCCAATAGGATTTTAAATGTTCAGTTTATTCCCATTTGGCAGGCGCCTAATTTCTGAGACCCTTACTTACATCTCTGATTCTTCCCTCCTGCCTTTTGCGAGCGACTCCCACAGTTCCGGAAGATACTCCCCTTTCCTTTCATCTCACCCGACAGAAAACACACTGACCCGCCCTGTCCCGGGCATCGTCCCCCACCCTCGGCGCACGCTCGCCCACTGTACCCCTCACCACACGAGGAAGCAGACACCAGCCCTTACGCTCATGTCGCGAGGAGACGGTGGTTTCATAGACAGCATAACTCGCGTGCTCAGAGTCACAAGAAAAGTAAGAGTTAGAATAGGGAATTGAACCGAGGCGCTCTGGCTCTGGAGGCCCTGTCACTGCTGCATCCGCTCCGCAGGGCGGCCTCTCAGAGACCCCCTCGGGGGACGGACTCCCCGGGAGCCACAGCCACCGATGAGAACAGAGAGACGGGGTACACACCAAGCACGGGACTGTGTAGGCATGAGCGACCTGTGAGTATGGACTACGGGTCCGTGTTCTGAAACCGACCCCCCAATTTACAAGAATGTGCTGCTGTACTTCTAGAAATGGACACCATCTGAGTTCCTCTTTTGAGAGGTTCCCACACTCTGGCGTTTTGAAATTTGACCGAAATGCGATTTCCAGTTTTCACATTATGAAATGACCTTGTACAGTGTGTCTCGTGTTTAAAGTGAAACCCTTCCAACCCTTCATCCAGACCACGGACGGGGCACGGTCGGGAAATGCACACTCCATGATGTAGGTGAGACCCCTCTCCTTAACAATAAGACAAAGTATGTTTTCATCCTCTGCGGAAGCAAGCAGACAGGTACACGTTTACATGATGTTCCACGGCACCCAGAATCTATATGTCCAAGAAGCAGGTGGAGTTGAACACACGTTTTTCAAACCGTGTCACCCTTGGGAAGTGCCAAGCACAATCATCACGTATCCCATGGCCTCGTATTTAAACACGCCCCGTGGGTTACGGAATTCTATCCTCCGAACCCCAAGACAAGCCGTCGAGAAAGTCTACATCAGCCCAACCCCAGTCCACTCAGCTCTGCGGGAAAGCCGCAGCAGAAAATACGAAGTGAAACCCCCCGTGGAGAACCCACATTCCCTCCTCAGCTCCCCAGAGTTCCTCTTTCCCATTATCTATCTGGCGAGATAACATTTCCTTCCCAGACTTTGCCCATACAAAAGCAGCAATTACTCTCTTTCAAGAGAATTATTCTCCTGGAAGAGAATGTAGGGAAGAAGAAAAAAAGTCGTAGACCTTAGCCCGAGAGTGCTGGATGAAATTCCTGAAGCCCTTCGCACGGGGCATAGAACACCAAATACAGCAGAGATGTCAGAAAACGGTTTCCTAGTCACAGAGCCCGCATCTCCGTGGAAACCTGCAGATCGCACACCAGAGCAGTGAGGGGCTCACAGTCCACACGCTTCCCAGGCAGCCGCGCTGCTCCAAGCACACCGTCATTAAACCCATTCCACAGATGGGGACGGAGCTGCCCAGAGCCGGCAAATTACCCGTCTGTGAGCCAGGGCCCGGTAATTGCAGGATGTGGGGTTCTGACTCCAAAAATCTGGGTCTATCAGCCCTTAACTCTTAGCAAGTATGTCATTGTCTCTCAGAGATGGAAAGACCAAAAGACTCAGATAAACAGTTAGAGAAAGACACAGGCTGCCACAGGAACACACATTTCTGGGGAAAACCGTCCACAAGGATGCAGATAGTGAGTCTGTCTGATTTCAGGGCGGTTTTCTTTATCTCTCTGCCTCCGTTCCCACACGGGAGGCACTGAAGGACTTCCCCGAACAGGAGAGGTGCAGCCGCAGGAGAGTGACTGCAGGGGAAAATATGAAGATAACTGCACTCATGGACGCAATCAGAGCAGACTCACAGTGCACGGGTTCGAGATGGAAGGGCTTTCCTACTAGACAGCCCTCCGAACCCCGACGGTGCAGAGTCTGGTGGATCACGCAGGGCGTGGAATGAGGAAGGAAGTGGGTTTAAGAAAGCGCCGGGCTTGCTCCACACGCTCTTCGTGGGCTGAGCGGATGCTGCCTCCGTCGGAAGACCAGAGCGAGCCGCCTCCCAGACAGAGGTGAAGTTCACGGTTCACTGTAAGTGTGCTTGCTGGGAAGAGACAGGCTCTGTCCGGGGGAGACGCTTCAAGGGTAGCACTCTGCAAACCACAGGGGCCGAGCTCAGGAAGGACATGATGGATGGCACTCGGGCGGGAGTCGTTCCCTCTGAACGGGTTTCCGTGTCGCCCCCATGATGGGAGCCTGTGAAGGTGGGTGACCCGTCACTCAGGGTTCGTAGTGGTGTGAAAGCGATGCTGCAGTCTTAGGCAGCGAACGTGTGCCATGTTAAAAACCCCAGCCAGAAACTACACGTGCCTTCTCCACTGGCTGTGACGCTGCCATTTCAGAAGCGGGGACTGGGCTACACACCTAACGTGTGTGTTTCCTAAAAGCAGAATTTTGAAACCGTAAAAGGCTTTGTGTTCCCTCCGTGTGTGTTTCTGTGTCACAGCTGGCAGCCATGAACGCCACGGGGATGAGGGGCCTCAACGAGTCGGAGCGGTGCCCCCGGGACACGCGGATGGCACAGCTGGTGTTCCCTGCCATCTACACTGTCGTCTTCCTCACCAGCCTGTCGCTGAACAGCCTGGCCCTGTGGGTGTTCGTGCACATCCCCAGCTCCTCCACCTTCCTCGTCTACCTCAAAAGCACGCTGGTGGCCGACCTGGTCATGACCCTCACGCTCCCGTTCAAGATCCTCTCCGATGCCCAGCTGGGGTCCTGGAAGCTCAGAGCCTTTGTGTGCCGCTACTCCGCTGTCATCTTCTACGAGACCATGTACGTGGGCATCGTCCTGCTGGGCCTCATCGCCTTCGACAGGTTCCTCAAGATCATCAGACCTTTCGGGAAATTTGTCGTCCAGAAACCCGCTTTTGCCAAGACGGTCTCAGCCCTCGTCTGGGTCGTTCTGTTCCTCGTCTCCCTGCCCAACATCATCTTAAGCAACAAGGAGGCCACGCCATCGTCGGTGAAAAAGTGTGCCTCCTTGAAGAGCCCTCTGGGGCTGAGGTGGCACCAAGGGGTGAATTACTTTTCCCAGTTCATTTTCTGGACCGTGTTCGCCCTCATGCTTCTCTTTTACGTGGTGATTGCAAAAAAGGTGTACGATTCCTACAGGAAGTCGAAAAGCAAGGACAGCAAGAACAACAAGCGGCTGGAAGGTAAGGTGTTCGTGGTGGTGGCTGTCTTCTTTGTGTGCTTCGCTCCCTTCCACTTTGCCAGGGTCCCGTACACGCACAGTCAGACCAACAACAAGACCGACTGTAAGCTGCAAAACCAGCTGTATATCGCCAAAGAAACCACTCTCGTTCTGGCCGCCACTAACATCTGCATGGATCCCTTGATATATATTTTCCTGTGTAAGAAATTCACAAGGAGGCTGTTCTGTAGGAGAGGAAGAGAGACCGCAGCATCGACCCAAGACAACCATACGAGCCAGACAGACAATGTAATAACCCTAAGCTGACCGTTTTACCACAGCTCACTTCTATTTATGGACTAGATTCCAAAAGACAAATTTACTTGAACATGACAGGGGGGGCAATAAAAAGGGACGAAAACAAATGCTTCCTTACATTGGCATCACCCGAGGTACGGGAAGGACTGTATACATTTTCATTCCACACAGACCCACTCATGAACAGAATGAAGTGTCGGAGAGGGAACGCACAGAAAGCAAAGGGCCACTAGAGGTCACCTTCTCGAGAACACGCACTTAGGTTCTGGAGAAGACGTATTGCAGATAAATGTGTCTTCCTAAAATCCTCCCCTCCAAACACCCTCTCACTTTCTTTTACACACGTCAGTCAAACAACACTACCGATTTGTATTCCAAAAGTGTTGATATTTGCTGATTTGAAAAACAACAACAACAACAACAAAAAACACCTTGACAGTCCTTGGGTGAACGCTGAAATCTAGGGGTTGAAAGGGATGCTACGTAAGAAGCATCTGGAGGGCTGAAGGTGGTCCAAAGGCCTCTGGAAACCCAGATGACGGAGACTGTCCTTCCCATTACAGAGAGTCTCCTCCTCATGACTCCAATATGCCATGGGAGGCCACACACCACGCTGAGGCCACATGAAACCTGTCCTGTTACACTGTGCTCGCAGGCCAGGTGTATACAATCGAAGGGCAAGAACGCTGTATTAGTCTTCTTTCGACTTCTCCCTCTGCCCAGCATATACTCCAGTGGTGGGTCAATGTGCCACCTCCTCAGCAAAGCCGTTCTAGGCAACAAGGGCTCTTCTCCTGCCCCCCACCTCTGCTTAAAAACAATACTTCTCCAGCTGTGTGGGTAGTGTCCGGGCCTCACTGCAGATGTCTCTGCACCAGGGCGCTGTGTTCTTGACTGCATCCCCAAAGACGGGCAGGCTTCTCTAAGAGAAACAGCATGATTTGAAGGCAGAGCTCGTCATTGTTTCTTGGTCAATCCCACAGCATCCCCCCACAGACCTTGAGTTGCACATGTTTTTAACAGAATCTGTCAGCGTTACGCTGCTCTTGGTACATGTATAGGTGAACTACTGACCCACAGCCAGCAACATCCATCCTGGGGTGTTTCTCAAAGGATGGAGCTCTACTTGTACTTACTTACCCCCTCTGTGTTCTCCTGAATACCTTTGTGGTTCAAAAAAACTACAAAACAGTGACCTGGTACTGTGGATGCCGACTTGTAACGTCCGGGGAAAATGCCCGAGGGCAGAGTCATGCCCTGGAAGTGTGCCTCCGGCCCCGATGAGATCACGGCGAGGGGGATCGTGGGCCTCTGGCTACGCCCTCCAGGGCGTCCACGGACCTGGAACTGCCCACCTTCCCGGCCTCACGGCCCGACTGCGACTCCGTCCCTGGAGCTTGGCACTCTTCTCCAGACTGTGCTAGGAGGAACACACCAGGCTCCCTCCTGCCCCTGCCCCTGCCCCTGCCCGGGGACGCGCACCTCCGCCTCACCGAGGAAACTCCTATGCATCCGTGAGACCCTGCGCTGCCATCACCTAGTCCACGAAGTCTCATCTGGCCGACCTCCCCCACCATCTCAAGCCCAATCCCTCCCTCTCTGCCATGCCTCACTGATCGCACTTATCACACTGCTGCGTCCTGACGTGTCCCCACACGCACCTCCTTTTTAAATAACCTGTGTGCGCTTCTGAGGGCAGAGGCTGCGTCTCATTGTGCAATCAATAAATATTTAATACATACACCAAACTGGTTTCTTTTTACATGCTAGAGAGGCAACAGGAACGGCAATTCCCGCTGATGCTTTCACTGCCAGGCAATGATGAACGTTTCTGGAAAGCTGAAGCTCTTTCCAGTTGCGTTCCTGCCGCTGGTTGCAGGGGCCTGGGAGGGGGTGTCCCTGGGTTCTCTGGTGAATGCTCCTGGAGGAAGTGGGATTGCCACACACGGACAGCTGGGGGGCTGATGTCAATCAGCATTTCAGTTTTAAAGCTGTTGACAAAATGCTTCAGCTATGTGCTGTGGGTCGGGGTGAGTAAAATGTGTATCTGCAGCCATCTCCAAAGCTCTCCTTCTCACAAAGTCCTCTGGGTGTCTGACTGTCCTTCTCTTGAACAAAAGAACCAGATCATGTCGCTGTTAGCGTTGTGACTAAATTCAGCAGCAATGTAACTGAGGACATTACACAATCTTGAGTGGACTCCAATCCTGTAGGGTAAAAAAACTGCACCCAGGTAATGTATACACGTTTCACCAGGATCTTTCAAAATAAAATTTGAATAGCGAACCTGTCCTCCATAAACACAAATATTTAACTCTGATAATAACATTATCATCGAAAGCAGAGTAACTGGTGTGTAGAATAATCTAACGAGAGCTTAGAGAACAGGCATATTCGAGCCACCTTGAAATCACACGAAAATGCAAAGCAACTATTTGAGAGCAACTTCTCAAACTGGGGATCACAGATACCAAATTCTGGAATGCTTACAGAATGGGGTGCTATACCGTAGCCATTAGTGACATGCAGAAGAGAGTTTTCTTAAAAAAAAAAAGGAGCTTTGATACAGTGTGTGAGCTTAGAGCATCATGAAGGGCTTTTGTGAAAGCTACATGTCACTGTCTTACTGGAAAAGGTCTCCTGACCGTCCCTGGGGCAGGCGAAGGGGGGGGGATTGCCCCATACAAAAGAATTCTTGAGAAACCAAGAAAACTTCCTGTAAATGGGAGAGGACCAGCCAGATAAGCGCTGAGAATTCCCCCAACTCCCAGCAGTCAGGTGGCTCACCTAACAGTCACTCATCAACATCTGTAACAGAACTGTTCCTTCTTACTAAACCCATCACCTCAGTATTTCATACCCATTTCAGAGCAGTTCCTTCCATAACTTCCTAAAGTCTGCTTTCTAAAAATGCCTGGCCACTACTGCCAGGTAAACTGACTCCCCCAGCAAGTAAAGATCAAAGTTCACGCAACTGGTGTGGCTCAGTGGTGGAGCGTCGACCCTGCACCAAGAGGTCACCGGTTCGATTCCCGGTCAGGGCACATGCCCAGGTTGTGGGCCCGATCCCCAGTGGGGGGCATGCAGGAGGCGGCCAGTTGATGTTCTCTCTCATCAATGTTTCTATCTCTGTCTCCCTCTCCCTTCCTCTCTCTCTAATATATCAATAAAGAAAAAAAAAAAAGATCAAAGTTCACAGGAGTCTTAAGAGAACAAACCCCCAGAAGAATCCACTCCCCCGGGTCTGACACCTCAGGGAGTGTCCTTAGTAGCAGCAACCCCACTGAGGAAAGTGTGGAACTCACAACCCACGTCAAGTGTGCAGAAACACAGCTCAGTACTTTAAGTTCTGCACGGAAAGCAAACACGGGCGATAGGAATAGAGAACACCGGCACTCAAACTGGAGCGGTACCAGGACCAGCCGGAGGGACCCTGGAAGACACTGCCAGGCCCCCCCAGAGTTCTGACTCAGCAGGCCGAGGGGGAGGCCTGAGGACAAGCGTCCAGGGCACCGAGGCTATCGCTCCGGACCACACGCTGAGCACCACCGGGATACAATGTCCCCGGAGGCTCAGACGCCCACAAACACTGATTCACGGCGCCGCCGTCGTGAACTTGAATGTCCAGGAGTGGGGTCTGTGACCAGGAAACAAACAGAATTGTTATGAGGAGCTCGGGCAGACACAGGAGGCAGGCATGGCAAGGACGAGGCGACCTGACGTTCACGTCCCGCTATGGGGACACCGACGACTCAGGGCTGGAGCCAGGGTGGCTGACGAGTGGCAGTACGAGCAGTCAAGCAGCAGCAGCAGACACAGCACATCATCTACGGCTCACTGTGTCCCAGGAGCTCTGGCTATGCTGTGCCATTTAATGACAGCAGGAAGCCTGCGAAGCGTCCTTGTCACCCCCGCTGCAGAGACAAAGGAGTTGGGAAACAGGTTCAGCCGCCTGCACTGGGCCCCGGGTCGTGGACAGCAGGGCTGGCTCCCTTGGACCCTGGCTTCTGAGTCTGTGTCCTTCAACACGGCCCTTGCAACTTCCGATGCAACGTTCCCAGGAGAATCCGCAGACCCAGTCTCCCAGACAGCCGCCCCCAGTCCCCACCCCACACAAACAACGCGGCATTCACGGGAGAGCCACACCGGCCGGGACACCACCGGCTAACTGGCCCTCACCTAGAAGCTGCGGGGACTCCCGGACCCAGCTGGCCGCTGATGGGCTCCCACTGAACGCTTGCTGGGGGCCGGTGCCTGCAAGGAGCATGCCATCTGTTTTCCCTGCGACACTCCGAGACGGAGCCTCCGGACTCTCCATTGAGGGGAAGAAGAGACATCGAGGACAGAGTGAAAGATGCCCAGGGCCCAGGGTGCACGGGAGCCCTCTGGGAAAGCAGGGGCTGAGCTGGGACGAAAACTGAGTCCAGCGGCCTAAGACAACACCTGGCCGGCCTGCTCCACCCTCTGACAGCAGGACAAGCTGCAGGCCTCGGGCTGGCACCGGGCTGGCACTGGGCTGGCACCGGGCTGGCACTGGGCTGACACCGGGCTGGCACTGGGCTGGCTCTGGGCTGGCACTGGGCTGACACCAGGCTGACTCTGGGCTGGCACTGGGCTGGCACTGGGCTGGCTCTGGGCTGGCTCTGAGCTGGCACAGGGCTGGCACCGGGCTGGCTCTGGGCTGGCACTGCACTGGGCTGGCTCTGGGCTGGCACTGGGCTGGCACTGCACTGGGCTGGCTCTGGGCTGGCACTGCACTGGGCTGGCACTGGGCTGGTACCGGGCTGGCACTGAGCTGACACTGGGCTGGCACCGGGCTGGCACTGCACTGGCACCGGGCTGGTACCAGGCTGGCACTGGGCTGGCACCGAGCTGACACTGGGCTGGCACCGGGCTGGCACTGCGCTGGCACCGGGCTGACACTGGGCTGGCACTGGGCTGACACTGGGCTGGCACTGCACTGGCACTGGGCTGGCACCGGGCTGACACTGGGCTGGCACTGCACTGGCACAAGGCTGGCACTGCACTGGCACCGGGCTGGCACCAGGCCGCAGGAAGAAGTCTCAGCATGCAAGCTGCAGCACCTGGGGTATGGCTCCATCACAGACAGTGGGTCCCTGGGCCCCGGCACTGAGCGTTGGGGGGACGGAGTCCCCAGCAGTAGCCTTGGGTGCACCCAGTCCAGCCCCTCCCCGCTGCGGGAGCTGCACTCTGGGGGCCCACAGATCACAGGGATCTGAGCGTGGGGAGCATCGTGAGACCCGACTACCTCCCCCGGGAGCGCAGAGGAAAGGAGAGCTCACGGCATGTGGAGACGCCGAGGAAGGGCTCGTGGGAAATGAAACAAGAGCTCGACCTTGAAGGAGGAAACCGAGCACCCGGCAGGCAGCACTGCTGGGCGGACAGCAGCGTCCAGGCAGGCAGGTCGGGGCCCTGAGCGTGGCCAGCGCGGGGCCCTGGAGGGCGTGAGGCTGCGGCGGGGAACAGAGAAGATGAGCCGGGAGCGTGTGCGAATCCTGCTGCCGCGTTGGGGCCTGCCGTTCTCCGCGAGCCGGGGAAGGGTCCAGGGGAAGGACTACCTCGGTCTGGGCCCCCTTGAAGAACATCAGTTTGGCAGCGAGAGGATGGCTCCGGGTCGAAGAACAGCCACCGAGGTCAGGAGACCAACGGAAAAAGTCTGCCATCCACGCTGGCAACAGCCGAGGGGAAAGTCTGACGCGGACTTCAGTGCCGTTCACAGAGGGGTTTGGAGTCCCAGACCACTGGCGAATAGGGGACTGTGTGTAAACTACATGTCATGAACATGTACGCTCGGGGGCCCAGGATCCCTGCCCTGAGCCCCTCCAACTGAGAGTCATCGCCCTGAAGGTCACTAGCTTGGGCGACGTGCTGGATCGTGCAGGAGGCAGACCAAGAAGCAGACTCTGGGCTGTGCGTACCGTTCCAGTGAGACAGCGGGGTCCAGGGGCGAAGCTGGACAGAGGGGCAGAACACAGACCAGGGCTCGGACCACGGGGCTAGATTAGAGGCCAAGGGAAATCTAAGACGGAGAGAGCATAAGGGAAGAGCTGAGACCCTCCAAGGCCAAGCCGCACAAACCCTGGGGACAGAGGAGGCAGCAGAGGACTGGGGAGACGGCACAGGCGCTGGGACTGGCGGATTAGACCAGAACCAGGAGGCCCCAGGTACCGGAAACCAGGAGCAGCAGAGACTCAAGGAGAAAGCGACGGCCCACGGAACCAGCAGCCCGGCCAGGTCAGCAGCCGGGAGCGCACAACTCCCAGGCCAGCAGCAACTCGCAGGAGGGGGCGCAGAGCCCCGGTTCGGAAAGGGAAGTGAGACCACAAGCAGCCCTCAGCGTGCCGTGAAGGACGAGGCAGTGTAAAGAATCGAAGGGAGGGAACAGCAGCTGCGACTCTGGCTTTTCCTGAGGGCATCTGGGAGCAGGTGGGGCAGCCGCTTCCTGGGTCGCCCACGCAGGGCAGAAGCCACAGGTGCCCCGTGGGCCCGCGCGCAGAGCAGGTGTGGACCCCGTGGTGGGAGCCGCCCCACGACCGGGAGAAACTCGCCTGGGTCGGAAAACGGGGTGCCGACATGTCACACCCACAGTCCCTGGGTTTCTGATCCCCAGCCCCCCTTCATTCCACTGTCAAGTATTTACAGAAAAGGGGGGTGGGAGGGAGATGGGACACTGGACGGCAGGGAGTCGGGCTGAAAGCACGGGGAAGAGTGAGAAGAAAGAAAGACAAAAGCGAAAATGCAACAGAGAAAGGGAACTGAGGTCAGGACGTACAGTAAGTAGGGAAACCAGTTTTCGGAAAAATAATGCCATACCTCACTCAGCCCTTGAACGTGTGCCACGTCTGTGAGGACACGCACTCACAGATGCAACGTCTGGGCACAGGAAGAGAATGCCTACCTCTCTCTTAAATCCCGCTTGACTATTAGATGTGTGCGCACGGCCTCGCGTGGGCCTGGTCATCTGAAGACATTTCATCTCGTGTGCGTCGGAATACTTTCACAGCTTTTAGAAACATCAGCCTTTTGCATTCAGTGTACATCGTATCGTTCGGAGCTTTTTCCTTTTTCATTGTTTTACTCTGAACTACACGTGAAGGGGGCATCGACCTGCCGAGACCACCTGCCCCGCAGCCCGGCCTCTGAGTTCACACGTTCCCCTGACATCAGCGACTCTGGAATAAGCCAGCCCTCGAGTCCTTCTTTTCAGAAGAGAAAGTGATAAAGGAAGAACACAAAGTCTTTCAAGGAATCATCGGGTCACCACGAAAGGAAATCCGAGAGCTCACTTGGGGCTGCCGCGACAGGATGGACGTACCTTCACTTTCTAGAGGAGAAGTGTTTTCAACGCCTAATCATTCCAGGTTCACCTTGAGACAGCCGCCCCGTGCAGTCGCCTCCTCCGTCTCCCTCCGCCTTCTGACCGAACAAAAGCCGTGCGCGCTGAGTATTACACCCCGCGTGTTAGCTCACTGAAGTTTTATAATCGAGTAAGACGGCCATCCGCAGGCTCACTTTTCAGAAGAAGAAATCAAGGCTCAGATATATCAATGACTTGCCCAAAGTAAAAAAAAAAGCTACAACGTGGACGGGCTCAGGTCCACACTGGCGTCTGTTTGACCCGCTCCCGGGCCCTGACTCGGCCTCTCGCAGCTCATTTCCCGAGCGAGGGAGCGAGCCGGCAGCACGGGGGAGGACCACCTGAGAGCAGGCGGCAGGTGCTGGCCCATCTCCAGGCTCCATCTCACACCGCCCTCCCCTGTAATCAACCAGCACGCACCGAGTTCTCACACCAGAAAGAGGCAAGTGCTTTACATAAAGAAGACCTAATAGATACAGATCATCTGAAATGACGGATGAAACAGTCACTGACGCACAGGGACCTGAAGATCCCCATCGCAGCCAGGGAACACGAAAGGCTCTGTGGTAACGACACTCCGCACAGTTCTCAGCCACGGCCCGTCAGCCAGTCAGAGGGACCTCCTGCACACAGGGACGGGGCAGTAAGACCGGCGGGAGATCTCGCCACCACGCCTGTTGCGTGTCCTGGCTGCGTGCAAAAGCGTGGCGTTCAAGACGGGGCAGGCTGAGCCGTGTTTCGGTGAGACCCCTGCTGGCCTTTGTTCTGCAATAATGACTTGGTGTCCGCAGAGGCCTGGGAGGCCTTTACGTGGGCATCGTCCTTTAAGAGGAATGGATACATCCGAGAATATGACGATACAAATGCTGTGGAGGGGGACACCGTGCCCAGGTCTGTGCCAACCCATGGACGCCCAAGAAGGACGGGAGGAAAGAGGAAGAAGTCACCTGCAAGGAGGAATGACTAGAAGACCAAGGAAAACCTGGGCACACCTGCCACTGTCTCCCACTGAAAAAGGGGGGAGCAGGAACAGGGTGCATTCCAGGACTTAGAAAGACGTACCAATAGTATTACCTAATTTTCATTCCTTGTAAGATCTTAGAGACACGTTCTCCACTTGGGTGCTTCTGTCTCCGTAAGACTACATTCTGAAAAATCGGTAAGGTTGAGGATGCTCATCTAAAATGCTGGGATTAAACCAGAACCCTTGCGTTACGGAGCACCGGAGCCAAGGAAAGGTGACTGAGTCATCCGATATGTGGGGGAAAAAAAGTGAGTTGTCTCCTGACTTTGTGATTCGTGATCCATGAACCGGGCCTAGGTCCAAAACAAGATGACAGATATTCCTATTCGACGTCGAAATGCCAGACCCCAGTGTTGACTTCCGGCTAATACACCCACTGCCTCAGAGACGTTTGAAAGCATCCCCTCACCACACGTCCCACGGGATGGACCAAGCAGATACAGGGCGACGCCGTTTTCAAAAGCCAAGGAGATTAAAGAAAAAGTTGTGGTTTGTTTTTTTTTGTAAAAGCAGAGAGATCGTTCTAAAGAATAAGTGAGCTGAAAGGATAATAAAACCGAATGGAACACGTGACCACTGATTAGAATCCACAACAACACAATCATGAAGGGCATTACCAGGAAATCTAAAACTTTAAAGCAGATGGAGCATTTAAAAACATTGTTGTTGCAACATTAATCTCTTGACTGGTAATAGTGTTGTGTTTAGGTGGAAGATTGTCCTTGTTCTTAGGAAATCCCTGCTGAAGCCGTTGGGAGTGAGGCGTTCATCACAGTGACTGTGGCCCCCAAAAGTGTGTGTGTGTGTGTGTGTGAGTGTGAGTGTGTGTGAGTGTGTGAGTGTGTGTGTGTGTGAGAGTGTGTTTGTGTCAGTGTGTGTGTGTGAGTGTGTCAGTGTGTGTGAGTGTGTGTGAGTGTGTGTGCGAGTGTGTGCGAGTGTGTGAGTGTATGTGCGTGTGAGTGTGTGTGTGTGTGAGTGTGTGTGTGAGTGTGTGTGAGCGTGTGTAGGTGGGTGAAAAACATTACCAGTTCATAAATCTAGATGAAATCCACTCAAACTATCATTTCAACTTGTGTGAAGGTTTAGTATCTTAACAATAAACATCAGAAGCAGAAAAATCCCCCATGATAAAAAATAAAACCAGAAAAAATGTTTCCGCATCATGGTGGTCGAGACACACAAGCACATCCCAGGAAGTCGTCCTGTCTTCCCAACGACTCTGAGGCTGGGGTGCCTCAACAGGGTTGTTGAAAGCGCTTCCGTGCAGTGAAGAGGGTATTCCCACTTAACGACAAGGTGACTATTGTGATGGGCTCCTGTGGCTTCCGTGAGATGGGAGACTTGACACACCAAATGCCGCAGAGGAAAATTCAGCGGATTAGCCTTCAGCGACTCGCACGAACGAAGCCACGGGCTGGCTGTCGGCTGCTCCCGCCATCAGAGCCAACACTTTCTCCTGACTGAGCCTGTACCTCGCTTCCCTGTTTGAATGCTAAGCAGGACCAGCTCTGGCAAGTCCCAGCTTGAGACTGGCACATCGCGCTCTCAGACAAGTGCGTGCCTCCTGGTAACTGTCATTACTACACTTCATTTGCATCGCGGGGCAAAGAAACTTTTAAAGGCCACAATCCCACTGGTGAACCAAGGAGAGAAAAGCCTATTCCGTCCCCTCTGCACCCTCAGGGGGAGAAAAGGAGGGCCATTCACTGCACTGGGGGTGGGCGGACCGCCAGCCCCCTCCTCCCTCCATGAGGGGATCTTCGTAAAACACAGACACACACACACACACACACACACACACACACACAGACTCAAGGTGCTTCTTCAAACTCGAGGTCCTTCTTCTAACTTAGAAAGACCTACCGTAATCTTTGCACACACTGGCCTTTTTTTCAGACTGCTTTATTTATTTATTTTTTTGCATTTTTTAGCTTAGTGCGTATAAGCGATATACAAAAAAATTGCACATATTTAATGCATACATATTGATGAATTTGGACATATGAATGAACACACCTGTGAGAACATCACCACAACCTAGGTACTAACCATTCATCACCTGCAAAAATTTCCTTGTTTTCCTCTGTATTGTTGTTTGGGTAAGGACATAAGATGAGACCTGTAATTTTAATATATTTTATTTTATTTTAAATGTGTTTTTATTGATTTTTTTAGAGAGAGAGGAAGGGAGAGAGAGATAGAAACATCGATGTGAGAGAGAAATACTGATCAGCTGCCTCCTGCATGCCCCCCACCGGCTATCACCCCGCATCAGGGACTGTTTTAAAAGGCACTCAAAAGCCCAGGCAGTGTTGCTCAGTGGTCTGAGCACTGCCCCATGGACTGAGAGGTCCCAGTTTGATTCCCGGTCAGGGCACACGCCCAGGGGTGCAGGCTCGATCCCCAGCAGGGGGCGTGCAGGAGGCAGCCGATCGATGTTCTCTCCCATCGATGTTTCTCTCTCTCTTCCTCTCTCTCTCTAACATCAATAAAAACATATAAAAATAATAAAAATAAATAAATAAAAGGCACTCAAAACCACGTAATATAATCCTAAATTATCAAAACAGTTTCCCTTTCAAATTCAAAATAGGAAAGTATATAAAAACATTTTCAGCAGCTCGATAATCAGGGACTTCCTCCACCACAAAAATACCAGTATATAGTGGACTCTAACAGGACAAGTCAGCCCAGGTAATAAACACACTAAAATCTAAGGCAGACAAGAGACTGCCTTTACTTCTTTCACAGAAGCTTGTGAAACATTTGTCCAAACAAATAAGCTCCCTGCTGCGATTTCGTACACACCACTGAAAATGGGGGATGACCATCCTCAGACCTCGCAGAGAATGTTTTTGCTCAACAGGCTTTGAAAGAGGCTGCCAGGGAGATATCTCGCTCTGGACTGATTCTTTGGAGACTCGGCCGTGGGTGATTCTGCCACAGCTGGGTTTCACGTAAAGAGGACATCATCATCCATGCACACAGATCACAGTGACAAGTGGCAAACAGTTCAACCCAAGAAGGACGAGTCTTGCAGCCTCGGGTCTGCCGTGAACCGGCTTCAGACGCTACAAGCCAAGTCCACGGGAAAGAGGTCAACGCCACAAGCAGAGGCAAAGCGCAACACAGCGCTGCCTGTCGTCTGGCAGGTTCCGACAACGCCGAGACGGTGTTCCTTCCGCGGCTCCTTTTTGCTCGGAACCGTCCCCCAGGGCTAGCCACTCACCCACAACGTGACAAATCCACCCCAAAAAGAAGGGGATGAAAAAACATTGAACTTGTGGTTGTCTGTTTTCTGTTTGTCTAGGTAAAGGCAAGAGAAGAGACAGCATTTTGATATCCAACTATTGGTATTTAAATTAATAATTAAAAGTATAAACGAGGGAAGAAAACCAACTATACTGTCCATTATGTCTTTGAGGCAAAAATAAACATTCAGTACATCTATTCTTGATGCACTGTCTTCAGAAAAGTTCCCATCTTTGATTGTTACTTTCATTTCTCATTAGCCATGACAGTAACAGATTCGATTCCCTGTCATAAAACGACATTTTTATTTTTTCACTTATAAGCTTGCAATCTTTTGGAGACTTTTATCTGAAAGTTCTAAAATTAACTGTAAGTAAGAAAAAGGGATCTGAAATTTTTTAAAATAATAAAACAAGCTGTCTTGTGTTGAAGAATGAAATTCAAGGGCCTCCAGAGAGTCCAGGAGCCACGACCCCCGGGGGGCCCCCACTCTTCCCCGGGTGACTGAGGCTCTGCGGTTCCATCCGGGCCGACCGTGAGGAGGAGACAGAGCAGCAGCGCCGGGCCTTGCTGCGGAGCACGGCACACAGAGACAACAGCACCCTGGCACCTATGGGCAAGCCGGCCTCAGAGCGCCGTGATGACGAGGATGAGGAGGGGGAGGGCAGCAGGACGTGGGGACATGAATGGCTGCATGAGTCAGCTGGTGGTGGAGAGGTCAAGGAGGAGGCATGGAAGGCCATGGACAGGATCTGGGCCAGTGGGGACAGACGAGGCAGGGTAGCCTCGAGGATTCCACGCTGACCCAAGGACCCTGCCAGCCCTGCAGAGCCAGCTGATCACCCCAGGGCCTAGAGCTCACCCTCGGGCACCTCCTCAGCTGCTGCCTGGACCTGGTCTCCAGGGTCCCTCCCAGGCCTTCACTCTGCTCTTGAGTCCCTGGGTGTGAGCCCACCCCTCCTGTCTGGCCAGTGCCTGGCTACCAGGTGTAGTCTTTCTAAATCTCTTCGATAAAGGCAGGACTGATCCTCCCCACTCCCTGTCCAAAGAATGAAATCCAAAAGATTCAGAGAACCTGCCCCCTAATAACTTTATTTAAAATACGCTGAATATTTATATTTGTGTATTTGTGAAAATAGGTCTATAGAGCTCATCAGATTCCTGCATAAGACTACAGGTGTCCAAAGTTATCGATTACTAACAGGCACGTGTTGTAATGTTAGTCTTTAAATAACATGAAGAATAAAATCTTTAAAGGGTTTGTCTTTCATAAAATATATTGATTCCTTTGAGCCAAAATGTAATTAGCAGGGAGGCTATGAATGCATATTTTCTAATTGGCAATAGGAAGATCTCCCCCTCACCATCCCCCCACAAAAGAAAAAGGAGGAGGAGGAGAAGGAGGAGGAGGAGGAGGAGGAGGAAGAAGGAGGAGGAGGAGGAGGAGGAAGAGGAGGAGGAGGAGGAGGAGGAGGAGGAGGAGAAGAAGAAGAAGAAGAAGAAGAAGAAGAAGAAGAAGAAGAAGAAGAAGAAGGAGGAGAAGGAGAAAGAAGGAGGAGGAGGAGGAGGAAGAAGAGAAGGAGGAGGAGAAGAAGAAGGAGGAGGAGGAGAAGGAGAAAGAAGGAGGAGGAGGAGGAGGAGGAGGAGGAGGAGGAGAAGGAGAAGAAGAAGAAGAAGAAGAAGGAGGAGGAGAAGGAGAAAGAAGGAGGAGGAGGAGGAGGAGGAGGAGGAGAAGAAGAAGAAGAAGAAGAAGAAGGAGGAGGAGAAGGAGAAAGAAGGAGGAGGAGGAGGAGGAGGAGGAGGAGGAGGAGAAGGAGGAGGAGGAGGAGGAGAAGAAGAAGAAGAAGAAGAAGAAGAAGAAGAAGAAGAAGAAGAAGAAGAAGAAGAAGAAGAAGAAGGAGAAGAAGAAGAAAGAAGAAGGAGGAGGAGAAGGAGAAAGAAGGAGGAGAAGGAAGAGATGGATGAGAAGGAGGAGAAGGAGAAGGAGGAGAAGGAGAAGGAGGAGGAGATGGATGAGGAGAAGGAGAAGGAGGAGATGGAGGAGAAGGAGGAGAAGGAGAAGGAGGAGAAGGAGAAGGAGGAGGAGATGGATGAGGAGAAGGAGAAGGAGGAGATGGAGGAGAAGGAGGAGATGAAGGAGAAGGAGATGGATGAGATGGAGGAGAAGGAGAAGGAGGAGATGGAGGAGAAGGAGGAGATGAAGGAGAAGGAGATGGATGAGATGGAGGAGAAGGAGAAGGAGGAGATGGAGGAGAAGGAGAAGGAGGAGATGGAGGAGAAGGAGAAGGAGGAGAAGAAGGAGAACTAGATGCTGGATGTGAGTTAGCAGGGCCCACCTGAGACTTCCTCCCTCCTCCCTCCAGAGTCCTCTGGCGTGGAGTCCCAGCCCTCTGTGTTCTCTGCAGGTGACTCACCTGATTCCTACAGGTTCAGGAAAGCTCTGCCCCAGTCCACAGATCTCACCTCCCCTCAGATGTGAGTCACTGACATCGGTGAGGGAGCCAGTCCCTCCAGTTGTTCCTGAGCAGGAGACGCTGCGAGAGTGCCCCAAAGGACAGCCTCAGGACGGGCAGGGACGCGCCCACCTCCTCTGGCAGGGCGGAAAAATGCTTATTTTTCGTGCTTTCCCAGAAAACTCACAGCCCTGCCCACCTTAGTCTCCAGGTGTATTCTTAATTAGAGTCGAGGAGCCTGTTTCGACTTGAAGACGCCGGCACCGGGTGAATGGACAGCCAGCTACTGCGATGAAAGGTAAATTAAAAAGCTTGTTTTTTCTGATTGTCCTAAAAGCCGTGGTTGATGGGACGCAGCAGCAAGACTGGCTGTGCTTCTGCTGAAACCCAAGGTCTGGAGAAGGTGGGGACTAGAGTGCTAACGAGTGGCGGGCGCCACCCTCGAGGCAGGGGCCGTGCGTCCTTCCTGGTGGCAGGGGAGGCCAGGTGCGCACCTTCAGCCGCGGAGGTGCTGTCCCGGGAACCCTCCTGCGGGGCCACTTCCTCATCACAGAGCCAAAGGGCCTCGTGATTGCTTCCCACGACCCCAAACCGAAATGTGTTTCCCCAAACCGAAATGTGTTTCGTAGTCTTTTAGTCGCACGTTATTTTGAGGAAAGGGCCCAGAAGGAACACAGTGGTTCTCGATCCCGAATGCCTGCTGGGATGCAGGAATCTCTGCCTCTTCGTCGAGCAGAGCAGCCCTCTCTAAACCCTGGAGATCGTGTCCGAACCTGCCGGCAGAGGCGCCGAGAAGCTGCCCAGCCCCCGACTGCAGCTGGCGGCAGCTGGGCCCGCTGCACCTTCTGCTCGTGGGGGGGCCCTTTGCCTCGCTGGGAACACCAGGCGCGAGCGCGGTCTGGACGCGTCTCCGGCACAGAGAGGACTTAGGACACAGGTGGCTAGGGCAGAACAACTGTGACTTACTAGGTTAAGGGATTTTCTATCATATTCTCAGGTTCAATCTACCTCCAAGTGTATTAACACTTACCAAGAGCTTTCTTCCTAATGAAAGAGTCCAGCTCACGCGCACAGGACAGCATCTGCCTGGATTCGCAGGTGCCCGGGGGGCTCGGGAGGGGGCCAGGCCTGCGGAGTCTGTTTCACTCTCAGTCCTGCCAGTGTGAGGCGCGCAGCTCTCCTCCCCGAGGTCAGGGAGGAGGTCCATGTGCTCTCAGCACTCCAGCAGAGCCCTGGCTAGGACTCCTGTCTCCCACTCCCCCTGAACCGCAGTCCAGGTGTGGTTATGACAAGGGGCTGCAGGGCCAGTAGGATTGCTGAACACCACAGTTACAATGTAGCCTCGAGGGGAAAAGTAATTAGTCAGAAATGGTAACTACTTTCTGAAGAGGAGCGATTGCCCTAGTCCCAGACCCACAGCTCGCGAGAGGGCCTAGTGCGTTTCGGATCTGGGCGGGAGGAGGGCGGGTGGAGAGTGCTGTCTGTACTGCGGTGACGGTGTCCGGGCCCTTCCGAGTCCGCCTGCTTTCCTTCCTTCCTTGATACCTAAGGTGTTCACTTCCTTTAAGAACAATATTTCTGCCCTGGCCGGTTTGGCTCGGCGGTTAGAGCGTCGGCTTGCGGACCAGAGAGTCCCGGGTTCGGTTCCTGCTAAGGGCACGTACCTCGGTTGCAGTTTGTCCCCGGTTGGGGTCATGCGGGTGGCGGCCACTTGATGTGTCTCTCACACGTTGATGTTTCTCTCTCTCTTCCTCCCTCTCTCCCTCCCACTCTATCTGAAGATAAATGCAAAAATGTCCTCGGGTGAGGATTTAAAAAAAAAAAAGAGAACACTATTTCATGCTGTACTATGAGAAGGTGCCACAGAAATTTAGGAAGGGGGACAAGAATGGCCACTGATCGCTAATGTATGCCTCTACACTAGGAAAACCCATCAAGCTCCCTCCAGGCCCCCACAAAGACTGGTGGTGAGGTCAGGGCAGAATAGAGGGACCCTACGTGAGACGTCTGGGAGCACCCCACAGTCCCCAGGGCAGACACTGTGCACAGGAGGGGGCCATCGCTGGGTTTGGGGCAGAAAGCCCAGGACTCTCAGCAAAGTGGCCAGGCTCGTGTGCTGACCGAGCCACACGCAGTCAGTATGCTCTGGGCAACCCGCTCACCCCCACCAGCCCCGCCTTCCCTGGCCGCACAAGGGCTCGGAGGACAGGGTCATTAGAGGCTGGAACCCCACCCAGGAATGCGGAGGGACGCGGGGCAAAGCCAAAGTCGAGGAGGAGAACTGGTCCTCCCGTTTCTGTCGCCAGCCAGCTGCATGAGGTTAGCGAGCCTCGGCCTCTTGGGGTTGCGGCTTCCTCCACCGCAAGGCGGAACGTTCGACCTTGACACCAACGCGAGGACCAGCCGCAGCGCCCACAGCCGTGACCGTCTGAGGCAGGGGGGAGCGGAGGCAACCACGGCCAGGAGGTTGGAAGCGAAGGCGCTGAGTCACATGGGAGACGTCAAGGGGGACACGCGTCGGCACTGGGACCTGCTCCAGGCCAGGGGCTACAGCCAGGCTCCCATCCGACCTGGCAGTGTTTCTACACGTTCTGCCTCCTTTCGGGGCAAACACGGGCAGAGGACGATGCCTGCGCTCCAGTTATACCTAATTAGCATACATGATCTTTCACGAACACTCGCATTAGCCACACATGTAAATAGGACATTACAACGCATGGGAGGAAGCACGCCGATCACGTTTCACTGGGCGCAACATCCCACTAAGTCACTCACAGCAGTGAGTACGTAATTCCCCTCATCAGGCAACTTCTAATGCTAAAGTCTGCCAACGACGCAAATGACTTTTTCTAATGTGTTAGCATCGATATGGAACAAGCTGTCTTTCTAGCCTCAATACTAAGCAACAGTCATCGACACACATTGATAGTTGAACACGTGCCCAAGACTACTGAATATTTTAACATACGCCGCTTTTTTTAAAAACCTCACGGCCTGCAGGTGTGCACTGCTCTTAGCCCCACTTTGCAGCTGAGCACCCTAAGGCTGACGGGCACACGGGATAAGGCAGCTCCGACCTGGACCGTGCGTGCCGCAGCCAACCCTGCCCTCGGTCACTGCTTTCCAAAGCTCGGAGGAAACTCGCCATTTGCTAGTAGTGGCCTCAGTGTGGGCAGGGTAACGGGTGGGCTCACGTAGACCTGTGATTTATTCACCGCACTGGACCGCAGAGGACAAGGGCTGTCTCGGGCCTGGTGCCCGCAGCCAGGCTGGAGCTCCCTCACACGTCCTAGCTTCCCCAGAGGAGGAGGCAGGGAAGAATCACAGGGACACCCAGTTTGCGTGGGAGCAGGACAGCATGGCACTCGGGCAACCTGGTGCCAGTCCAGGCTCTGCCCTCGGTAGCTGAGTCCTCACCCTGATTAATATGTTGCCATTGTTGGGCCTGACAAGACAGAAGCGGGCTTTCCAGCTGCCAGAGGAAGGCCCGCCGTAGCCCGAACATGCTCTCAGGCTGCAGACATCACTGGCTGTCGGCTGAGGACACGGAGTCGACAGAAACCCTTGCCAGTCCATGAGTCTGGAGGGCTCCCCTGGCTCCATGTATCAGGATCCTGGTTGCTTCCAAAGTAGACGCCAGTATTAAGAGAAGGCAGCAGGAACGAAATAATTCTAAGGGTCCTGCCTTACAAAGGAGCTTATAATCTAGTTGAAGGAAGGAAAGCGGGAATGGAGACCACCTGGGATGTCAGCACGATCAGAGCACTGGGCGTGCAACTCTCAGGCTACAAGTCGAGAGGAGAGATCCAGGAAAAGGACACAAGCTGCCGCCAGACTGCAGGGCCGGCCGCGCTCCCTCGGGGAGGAGGAGCGACCTGTGCAGACTCGTCCCTCCCGCGCCTGCCAGGCTCTCACGATACTGCAAATAAATCATCAGTGGGCTTCGGAAAATGACGTCGGTGATCTGGCTCAAAGACACACTGGAGAAACCGCGACACTAATTGCCGACTGGATGCACTGACAAACAGGACAGTCCTTCGGGGCATGGCTGGGCACGTGTGGCTACTCAGGCTCACAGCAACACACGAGCCGGAAGTGATCACAGGTACAACTGCTTTCTGGGTGTTTAAACACAGCATTTGAAAGACCCGAACAGTGAAAACTTTAACTAAGATAACGGCTTGTTTCAAAACGATCTATGTCGTACCCATATTAATGTAGCAAATGAATGAATAAAAGAATAGCGGATGCTACCCAAAAAGTCAACTACTGTATCAGTGCCTTAGCAGACTATGATCCCTGCTGAATAAATAAAACAGGAATACATGTTAACCATCAACATTCCCTTCTCCTTTTACCCTAAAACATCCATTTTAATTTCTTGTTGCACACAACAAAATATACATAAATAGATAGATTGTGTGTGTGTGTGTGTGTATATATGTATATATATCTATATATAGATAGATACATAGATAATTGAATTATATATAATGAAAAAAGCATCTATGGCCACCAGTACAATACCTCAAGTATTATCTCTATCTTACTCTAAGGTCCGGAAATAATAACTGTGAGATGTGCACCAAGGTGTACTGGGACTCAGCATGCACACCGTTGACGGTCAGATTACAGTTCATATGGAACTGCAGGTCAGACAGACACCGGACAACTGGCCAATGCAGACACCGGTCTGATGGCTACAGCTGATTCGGAAGTGATTAGCTCTGACGGCCTCCCTATCCCCTCCCAGCAACACAGTAACCTTGCAACCAGGGTGGCCAAGCCCCCCCGCCCCTTCCCTTAACTTTCCTCCCCATCCCAGCCCCTTCAGGAGACGGTGCGCGCCCCTCCTGCCTCCCTCTCCTCGCCCATGAATTAAAAGCCCTCTTAGTTCTCACCAGACAAGCACTCTCCCCCATATACTCACCTGGCTATTTGTTTCGCCCCTGCCCAGCCCCCGCCCCTCCCAGACAAGGTAAGGCAGTTTACAGAGAGGCTTGATACGGATTTTCAATAAGAAATGTTCACATGGCCGTGGCCGGTGTGGCTCAGCGGTGAGAGCGTCGGCCCGCGGACCAGAGAGACCCGGGTTCGGTTCCCGCTAAGGGCACGGACCTCGGTTGCAGTTTGTCCCCGGCCCCGGTTGGGGTCGTGTGGGTGGCAACCAGTCGATGTGTCTCTCTCACATCGATGTTTCTCTCTCTCTTCCTCCCTCTCTCCCTCCCGCTCTGTCTGAAGATAAATGCAAAAATGTCCTCCGGTGAGGATTAAGAAAAAAGAAATGTTCACATGCATTTCCAGTAAGAGAGAATGAAGCATAGGAAAAACACTGGTGGGAAGGTCAAAGCCGGTGGAGGTCAGCTCCACGGGGCATCCATTCCCAGCCACCTGGCGGACCCGCCGTACGTAAACATCCGACGGGGAACCAGCAGGTGTGATGACCCAGTCTGGGCAGCAGTGGCCAACCTAAAGGAACATTCACCTTCAGAGACCTTTCTCTCATGAGCTCTCATGCAAAAAACCGCAGTCGTGTTGAGTACCCCAAGAGCAGGCCCCCTGAAAACAGCTGACCGCTGCAGGCGCCAGCTCAAGTCAACCCAAGCACAGCCATTTCGGGGGGCAGGTGTGACAACGTGAGGGGCTCACATACGCGGCACACTTTCAGTATTCTCATCATACAACCGTTTCTTCCTAATGACCCCCAGACTGCGTCTCTGCCCCCCTCTCCCCGTGGAACTGATTGTGATCATGAAGATTTCCCAAGGGCTCGACCCCCGAGGTGGAACCGCGTGAAAAAGCCACTTGGACCCGTAAAAACATTTCCATGCGCCTCAGCCTCACACGGCGGAACCATAAAGGGGTCTTCGTCCCGAATCAGACACAATGCCATTAAGTTCCAAAGTCCGATCGAGTATTTCCAACCTTGTCTTACAAGCTTATCGATTTCGGAGAGAAAGGAAAGTACGAAGGTAGGGGGATTACGAAAAGGCGGAGAGGCTGGGAGCCGGCCTCAGGCAATACGGCCCTCGGTCACTCGAGGTACAGGCCGGAAACCCAAGGTCACCTGGGCCAGCCCCACAAGGAAATCGGACGTAGAGAATGAAAACCCAGAGACAAGCCTGATTTGCTCTGCCCAGTGTCTTCATAAAACTAAACCAGAATTTAAGATGCATGCAATTTCATATAAAGTCCACTCCTCCTGTAAATCAGACGGTCTGGAGGCAGGACGCCCACACCCCTGCAGGAAACCCAGAGCCCGGCAGCGGGGCGACAGTTCCTTGCAGCCCCCAGCCCCTGGTGATTTCCTGGACTCGGGCTGCCAGCTGCATGTCCCTCGCGTGCTGGTCCTCGACTGTTCCCCTTAGGTCTGGCTCAGTCTCCTCGCTGACATCACCTGGGGGGCGCTAACAGATGGACAGCTCCCGGCCGTCGTCCTCACTTCACAGCGCTGCTCGGAAGGTCAGAGGAGCAGTCTGCACTTTGGCCAGGCCCACTCGAGGCCAAGGGACAATTCCTGTCCTCTCCGACCCTCCAGGGTGCACTTTTTTTTTTTTTTATAGAGCGGGAGGGAGACAGGAAGAGAGAGAGAGAGAGAGAGAGAGAGAAAGAGAGAAACATCGGTGTGAGAGAGACACATCAACTGGCTGCCACCCACACGACCCCAACCAGGGCCGGGGACAAACTGCAACCGAGGTACGTGCCCTTAGCGGGAACCGAACCCAGGACTCTCTGGTCCACAGCCCAACGCTCTAACCGCTGAACCACACTGGCCAGGGCCAGGGTGCACGCTTTCACTTCAGAAGGTGGAGAGGATATTTGGGGGGGGGGGGGGCGCGGGGCTGGTAGATGCCCACAGAGACCAGCCATGGTCCATGGGTACCTACATGAAAGTCACATGTTCCTGTGCTCTGGCTGTCTGCAGAGACTCTGGACTCTGCAGAGGGAAGAAAGGGGACTCCCAGGCAGTCAGGCAGACACGGAGGACGCCCCACAACAGCTGGAGCGACGGGCAGCCAGGAGGGCTGGGGCACCGGCATGGCACACAGGGAACCGGGCTTTGCAGAGGTAGATGAGTCAGACTTGAAAGCTGCGGAAGAAGCTGCCTAGTGGGCTGGGAGAGACGGCATCTCCAGTGGACAGGAAAGGCCCGGTCGGGAGCTGGGAGCTGGAACGTGGGCAGGTGGACCGAAGGGCAGGGCACGGGGTACCTGTGGAGGGACCTGCCTCGTGTCATGTGTGAGACAGGCAGCCGGTGAGGCTGCAACGGAGCACAGCGAGTGAGGATGGGACAGGCAGACACACGGGAACACTGTCAGAACACAGACACACGGCTCACTCTTTCTCCTCGCTGAACAAGTGACCGTCCTCGTACGTCAACCCAGAATCATTCTGATTCAAACATTCCCATTAGTTTGAGAAGCATTGTTTGAAAAATAAGATGATTAACGCCAATGAAGTTGATAGTAGGAATTACTTTTAAACAATGCTGTAGACTTGTATATGTGTGTATGCACACATATTACACATGTTATATGCCCACATACATATTCTATGAAACGAACTGTAAGGGGTGCCAGACCCTTTTACCACGCAGGTGTGGGGTGGGTGTTTATTTCGTAGTTTATGAAAGGAGACAATGAGCAATGGTGAGGGTTTGATGTCAGTGAAAACTGGGAAATATTCACTAGTATCGAAGACCTCACTAGAGAATTCTTAAACCGTCTCTTAAGTACCAGGCTTACTGCATTGATTTAAACGCCATTCCAGTTCGGTTAAGCTGTGATGTGAAGAACTGGAGGAGCTCATCTGACATCAGTTCTATTGGGAAAGGTGTCATAAATACCCCCCTCCCCCACAGCCCAGACCACCAGCGTGAGGGCGTGTCTGAGCGGTGAAGGGACCGCCACCATCACCATGGAGAGCAAGCGCCACTCCCAGGTCGACTGCTGACGCCTGGGAAAAGCACCCTTCCTTTCTGATGAAGGGTAATCAAGCCACTGAAAACTTTACCTGGGGTCGTGAATTCTGAGAAATGTGTTCCGGCACCGGGAGTCACTTGACTATATATTTGGCTTGCGACATTTTCATCGGAAGCCACTATTCTGGCGACTGGAACTGTAGCCCCTAACCTGTCTGACCAGCCTCCTCACGATGCAGCTATGTGTAAATTAGACGTTGGCTAAACAGAACATAAAAACACGCATTTCAGCTCAGCAAACTGTACAACGTGTGTGTGAGTAACACGACGTTTACTAGGCGGAGAAAAGACTGAGCCACGACTTACACCTTTGTGTTACTGCAGCACGTATAACGTAAACCTGACTCCGTACACCATCTCCCCGGATTCTCACGGCACCTTTGGAGCTCCGCCATCATCTGCCTCGTTTCCTAGACGAGCAAGCTCGAGCTGAGAGCTAGAATGCTTTGTCCAGGTCACAGACTCCAAGGCTGAGTCACACTGAACGCCCACTGAAGTGAGGCCCAGGCCACCAGCCAGGCGACCTGCGAGGGTCCACTCAAAAAGGCGAGCAGCTCAGCAGAGGCAACCACGACATGGCCCACGACATGCGCCACAACATGCAGCCACGACATGCAGCCACGACACGGCCACAACATGCAGCCACGAAACGGGCCACAACATGCGGCCACGAAACGGGCCACAACATGCGGCCACGAAACGGGCCACAACACGGGCCACGACACACAGCCACGACATGCTGCCACAGCGTGGGCCACGACACGGGCCACGACACACAGCCACGACATGGGGCACGACATGCTGCCACAGCGTGGGCCACGACACGGGCGCACCTCGCCCTGTCCGTGAGCCGCAGGGCCAGCTGTCCCATCTCACCCAGGTGCCTCACCTGTACAAAGGGAATACCCAGCTTCGGGCTCACGGTCGCAAAGAAGCACCAGACACAACCTTGCCATCAGGGAGTTTACAGCCCCGTGTACATCACCCCCCGACTTATATATAACAAGGACTCTCCGGTCACCTGAGAAAACAAAGAAGTTCAATCTAAAGGTGAGCCAGAACCTGCCTGATCACAGGCTGCAGACGGAGCGCACCTGTGACAGAGCACGTCGGGGTGGCGCCTGAAAAACCGGAATGGAGGGAGGCTGTGTGCTGTGCACGCCAGCACCTCGGGGATGCTGGCTCCAAGCACGCATTAATGAAGTGCCTATGAATACAGTGACCCAGTTCTAGTACAAAGAGAAGTGAACTGGACCCAGTAAGGGAACTTATTTCGCTCCCAAGGCCTTCAGCACAACTGTATCTTAGAAGGTTAGAACACACACACTTACATGTGCACACACACACACGTGCACACACATGCACACATGTGCACACACACACACACAGTGTCTTTCTCTCTCTCAGGTTTACACTGAGAAAGATTCTTAGGTTACAGGTGATTCTACAATGCAGGCGGCTGTCCCTTTCACCAGAAACTGAGCACTGGGTAGCTTTGGGGACGTCACATCTGTACCCACGACATTCAGGCACTCCAGCAGGATGATCTCTCACTAACCATAGGATTGGCCAGCTCGGCGCAACTGTTCTGACAACAACAGAACCTCAGAGCTGAGACTCTTACACCTTCGGATGTGAGCTTCAAAAGAACCAACTGCAAAGTGGAGGACACAGAAGATGGGTCGTTATACTACAGGTCTGTCATTTGAGAACCACCACCACCAAAGAGTCCGAAAAACCATGACCCCCTGCATGGAGGGAGCAAGCATTTAACAGGCATTCATCTCTGGATAATGGATCTCTCGGACCTCGAAGGGCCGTGAGATCCTGGGAAGTCAGGGGGCACGAAGGCATTGCTATGGCCTGGCGGGCACACCTGCGGAGGAGAGAGCTTGCCCCTGGCACAGTGGCTCCCTGCCCAGGCTGAGATGGGGCCCAGGGAGTGGTAGGAGTAAGGCTGTGTGCCCAGGTAGCAAGCAGTGCAGTAGCCCTGGATGCTGATGCTTCCCTGGGTCTTCCCATTGCCCTTCCGGGGGCACAGCAGAGCTGGGGGCATACAGCACCCTGGGCTCAAGCCCTACTCCACACGCGGGTCAACCTTTCCCCACTTGAGACGCGGAACCGCGGTTCTCCCAGCCGTAACAGCAGTGCAGCAATACAGCCAGCCGAGTAGGCCCTTACAGGCCCGCAGAGGGCTGGCACAGAAAGAGAAAAAGCTCACCTGTGACAATTAATTAATTCTTGGGTGTGAACCAAACATGATCTCCTGCCCCTATTGGGGGAAGGGGTTGCTAAGAGGTACCAGGAAAACCATTTGTGAAGAGTGCTAAGTGATGGTCACTAAAGCAAGAAAAATCAGAAATTGGTGAAGACTGGGCAGAGGAAGAGAAAGATATATTTATAAATAAAGAGAACATTTGATGATCTATATAGGTCAAATGCAGTCACACAAGATTAAGTGATAAATGAAGCAAGGTTTGCAAAATCAAGAGTCTGTTGGATCAGGCAGGTAACGCTCAGGAGCGAGGAGGCCCGGGACGCCACCAGAGCAGGCCACGAGCTGTGAGCTGTAAGCTGTGAGGTGTGAGCTGTGAGCTGTGAGCTGTGAGCTGTGAGCAGTGTGAGCTGTGAGCAGTGTGAGCTGTGAGCTGTAAGCTGTGAGCTGTGAGCTGTGAGCTGTGAGCAGTGTGAGCTGTGAGCTGTGAGCAGTGTGAGCTGTGAGCTGTGAGCTGTGAGCTGTGAGCTGTGAGCTGTGAGCAGTGTGAGCTGTGAGCTTCGGGCGCCCGCCCATCGCGAACAGGCCGCTAGTGCAGCTGCATCGCGCATGCTCAGTGCCAGCACGTCTCATTTGTCAAGGCAGGATTCAAATTTAAATTCTTATGTGAAATTTCCTTATGTTTCAACATTGTTCCCGCCGAAGAAAACTAGCTGTGCAATTGAGATCAGCAGTTCCTTCGCAAGCCTAACAGGAAAACAAACCCGCCTCTGCCCATATCCCCTTCCCACTTCCTGCCTTCCACGACGAGGGCCCAGAATCGCTATTTTTACTCCAGGGCAGTATGAGAAAGAACTGCAGGTTCAGCTTCAGTCAGATCTGTTATGAACCCTGACTGCACCCATTACTCGATGTGTGATTCAGGGCAAGTTAATTCGAGAGTCTGAACCTCGGATCTTCCCACCAGGGATGGGGGCATCAAACACCCAGGTGACCGGGCTGCTGAGAATTACATGAGACTTCCCTGAGTTCACGGTCTAAGAGAAAGGAAACGCTGAGGACATGTTAACCCTCTTCCACCATCCTCATTTATGGAATCATCTTACCACCACCAACAGAGCAACAAGTTAATAACATAGTCCGAGGATGAGATCAGTGAGTGGCTGAAACAGAAAAGCAGCCAGAAGGGCTCTGGGCACGGACACCAACCAACCTCAGGAACGGCTGCGAAACCTGGGCTGAGCACACACATCACATTCCTGGGCGGTTTCATCAGCTCCGCTCGGGGAGCCATCGGGGGAGGGCAGGTTCTCGCCCATGAATGAGGCCCTGGAACGGAGCCATTACTACTGCTGAAGCAATCCCCACTGCAACGCCCTGCCGGCGCTGGGGCACGCAGGAGACCCGCGCTGCCGTGTCACACACCCCAGGGAGCGCGAAGCCCGGGTGCCCGTGGTGGAGACAGACGCGGGCAGAGGGGGGTCCGAGACAGCTTCAAGGAAGGGCGGGCTGTCTGAGCTAAAAGATCAGTCAAGTGGCTTCTCCCAGGGCGGCTGAGGCCACAAACCACACAACCGTCTCAGCATAAACAAGGTGGCGAGAACTTGTTCCGGCCTGTGTCCAACCCGTCAGTCAGCACCTAAAATTCTCCTGTGCACCGAGGACACGCAAGAGGAACCGACAAGACCTGGGCCTCTGCCCGGGGGAACTGTGCCAGTTGCCTCGTACATATTTCACTCGAACCTCAGTCATCTCAGAAGGCATGTATCATCGTACCACTTCACATAAGGAAAGGGGAGGCCGGAGAGCGGCGCCCCCACACTGCTGCCCGGCTTGGCCCGGAGGAAGGGCCAGGGCTTCTGTTTGAGCCAAGCCAGGAAGGTATCCTGTGAAACGCAAGGCATGCACCGCGCAGCGGAACAAAATCTCCCATTGGCCTTCTATCTGTCTCCTCCCTCCCAGCCTCTCTCCTCTTCCCATCACAAGCATGGTGTTCTTAGTTATCTGAAATCATCGCCTTACTCACCTCACAGGCATTGCTCAACCCTCTGCCGTCAGCCCTCTGCCCCCCGCCCCCGCCCCCCGCCACACACAGCCCAGCAGGCGCAGCCCTGGCAAAGATGGGCAACGACCTCTTAGTTACCGAACCCGTCCAACGGCCCTTTGCTGTCCGTATCACTCGGCTTCCCTGCAGGATAAGCCTAGTCACGGCTTCTCATTTCTGAGACTTTTCTGGATTCACAAAACTTGACACTTTAGTGATAAAATCCCAGCTCTCTGATCACTGACCTCCTATCACTGACCTTCAAGCGACATCACCCGCCAGGAGCACTTCCCAGGCTCCGGACCCGTGTCAATCGCCTCGCAGACATCTGCTCCTGGCTACTGCAGAGTCGGTCTGAAATCAACAATCCCTATGGGCCCCTCCGCTCATGGGCCCTCACATCGGGGAGAGAGACCGCTACCCACAGCCAAACACCCGGAGACCACCAACTCTCCTCCCTCCTCCCTCCCCCACGAGGGGCAGCCACTGATTCCTCAGTAGCCTCCAAAGTGTCACCTCTCTGCATCACTCAATGACGTCACCATCTCACTAGCAGATCCCCGAGTCCTGTCTTTGGCCGCTCGGCATTCCAGGTTCTTTTCCCAACGGACCTTCGGCAAACTTGCCGCAACCCGGGGACCGCCAGCGGCACAGAACCTCGGTGACCCCTGCTCACCTCATCGGGGCACCCGGCTGTACCTCCACGGTCCCCAAGTCTCTCTCTCTGCACTTCGCGATCTGTTCACTTCTGTATCCTCAGCTTCACTCTGACCTCCTTAGGGGCAGAAACATACCCTCCTGGTCCTCACAATCCCAGACCCTGGAAAGGGAGGACACTCTCGGTAAATGACCTTATGGAAGACGTCAGATTATGGTCGGCACTGAAAGAGACGTGGAGACATGAAGACAAGCAGGTGGTGAATGTCCGGCATGCCCCCAAGAGGCAACAGCATTTGATGAACAGAGAGAGTTCCCAGTCAGGCGAAAATACTCTTGAATTTCATCTAGGCAAAGATGAATGAAACCGAGACAAGCGAAAACTAACACTTATGAAGCAGTTAATTTATAAATGTGTAATTTAACCTCATAACAATGCTAGAGAGTAGGTATTATTGTCCACACGATTCAAAAGATCACTTATGGGCAAACAGATTTCCCCGCAGTTTATTACGAGTCTTAATAGTCAGAACACAGCATCTTTGGCTTCCACAGACTCCACCGTCTTCAACACTGCGGAAAGAACTGCTTATATTCGATTAGTTACTGAAACGCGAAATGGCCCTCTCACATAACTCAGGGTTAGACAGCAAAGGAAAGGCAGGAGTACGTGGGTTCTTTAAAAAGATGAAGGGATTAAGAAGTACAAATTGGTTGTTAGACTGATGAACCTCAGAGGGAAGGAGGGAGGGAGGGCAGGATGAGATAAACTTCTATGCATATATGCATAACCCATGGACACCGACAACAGTGCGGCGAAGGCAGGAGGGGGGCGGGATTGGGGAGGAGGGGGGGACATCTGCAATACATTCAACAATAAAGATGAGTTTAAAAAAAAATAAGAAAGAAAGAAAGAAAGAAGAATCCAGCGACAAGAATCAGGACAGGTTTGAGAGGAGTTAAGCAAGAAGCAGAGAGACCAGAGGAGGTCAGTGCCATGGCCCACACGAGACTAGGAGGGCTCGATCTGGAAGATGACCGCGGGGACAGCAAGGTGAGCAGTGAGCCCAGGCGAGGACTGAGCCCAGGCGAGGAATGGGCCCAGGCAGGGACCGGGCCCAGGTGGGGACCAAGACCAGGCAGGGACAGAGCCCAGGCAAGGACAGAGCCCAGGCGGGGACAGGGCCCAGGCAGGGACAGAGCCCAGGTGGGGACCAAGACCAGGCAGGGACAGAACCCAGACGAGGACCAAGCCCAGGCGGGGACCGAGCCCAGGTGGGGACCAAGACCAGGCAGGGACAGAACCCAGACGAGGACCAAGCCCAGGCGGGGACCGAGCCCAGGCGAGGACCGAGCCCAGGCGGGGACACAGCCCAGGCGGGGACACAGCCCAGGCAGGGACAGAGCCCAGGCGAGGACTGAGCCCAGGCGAGGACTGAGCCCAGGCGAGGACCGAGCCCAGGCGGGGACAGAGCCCAGGCAAGGACTGAGCCCAGGCGAGGACTGAGCCCAGGCGAGGGATTTTGTAACAGAAGGAACAGAAAGACCAGATGAAGTGACTAAAAGATGAGGAGCAAGGCACAGGAACTCTCCAACCGAGTACGGACTGAGGCTGCACAGCTGAGGAAAATGTCCCTAAACGGAGCGGGGGACAGGTGTTTCTGTTGCAGACCGGGCGACGGTTCTAACGTGAGGAAAAGACACACAGCGCGGGCCGACGTACAGTCTGGGGGAGAGCCTGTGGAAAAGCGGGGTGGCTGAGGCTCCATGCAGACGTGCACACTCGTGGAAAAAAGGAAATACAAGAATGAAGAGCTGTGGCTCAATCTGGGGGAACGTTCCGTTTCGAGAAGTCAGAAAAGGAGGTGAAGAGGCATGAGGACGTTGTCAGAAGCCAGCAGAGGAGAAGGAAAGAGCTCAGCTGCCAGCCCTGGCCACCAAACCCGATGCCGGAAAACCCGAGTGTCACAGCTGCACGAACGAACTCCCAACTCCACGTGGTTTCAGAAAGAATTAAGGCAATGGGACCGTGGGTCCCCCAAAAGCACAAACCATCAGCGACATCCAGGCTCGATGGGTTTTGGACAATTCTGAAAGAAAACACTCACAATGAGTCACATACGTGGTGACGTGCCCCTCTCCTACCTGACGAGGTGGGACTCGGGCTGATGCCCTGGCATTTCGTTCCCTCCTCCAGCAGAGGACAGAGTGTTCTTTTCTTTTTTTTTTTTTAATTTTATTTTTCTTTATTGATTTTTAGAGAGAGGAAGGGAGAGGGAGAGAGAGATAGAAACATCGATGAGAGAGAACATCGACTGGCCGCCTCCCGCATGCCCCCCACTGGGGATCGGGCCCACAACCTGGGCATGTGCCCTGACCGGGAATCGAACTGGCGACCTCTTGGTGCAGGGTCGACGCTCAGCCACTGAGCCACACCGGCCGGCCAGAGTGTTCTTATCATGTGCTTTCCCTCGGTCCTGAGACTCACCCATTATTGCATGGTGAACTGCTAGCCTGTTTATTCCTTTTCTGCACACGTTCCCCCTTTCTAACTTGATTGAATTACAACTGACATACCATAATATGCAGCCACTTGAATATAGGATTCAATGACGCTGGTACATTGATAGCATGGTGAAACCATCCCCCCATAAACCCGATTCTGTCACCCCAGAAGAGCCTCCGTGACACCTGCAGCTTACGCAGACACCTATCTGCTTTCCCCCTCGGTCCAGGTACCTTTTCCGGGCGTCTCCCTTAAACGGCGTGTGACCTTCTGTATTGGCTTCTCTCCCTCACCGAGTGTTTTCTGAGGTTCGGACATGTCATAGCTGTTATTTCATCCCTTTTATTGCGGAGCAGCGGCCTACTGTGTGACTACAATGCATTTTGTGTGTTCATTCAGCAGCTGACGTTCGAGTTAATTCCACGTTCAGCTATGCCATTTGCTGCGTAGACACCTGCATCCGGGTCTTTCCCTAGGCATGTGTTTTCATCTCTGTTGGGTGAGGGAAACTGCTTGGTTGTATGACAAATTTAGGTTTAATTTTTAAAGAAACGATCGAACTGTTTTTAAAGTGGCCAAATCACCTTCCATCCCCACCAGCAATGTATGAGGTTCCTGTTTCTCCACATCCTTGGCACACTGGTTACTGTCCAAGTTGCAGCCATTCCGATATGTATGAAATAGTGTCTCATTGTGGTTTTTACTTGAATTTCCCCAACGACTAGTGGTGTTGACCATCTTTTCGTGTGTTTTTTTTTTGTTGTTGTTTTTTTGTGATGAAATGTCTACACAAATCTTTAGACCATTTTTAAAAGTGGGCTGTTTTCTTATTAGGAAGGCGTGAAAGTTCTTTGTGTGCAAATCCTGAATATAAATTCTTTATCAGAAGTGTGATATGTAAACCTTTCTCCCAGTCTCTTTTCTGGGTCCTCGGTCGTGGTTAACCGTCTTGTCTCTTCCCCTCGCTGGCGGCTGGCCCGCTCTGGGCACCCTTCTCTTCCAGCTGGGACCTTGCTGTCAGGTAGTGTGTGAGTGAAGCCAGGAGGAGGGGAACCGCATGGCTTGGGGACAGAGAAACAGAACATCAGAGCTGTGTGTGTCAGTCAACACCCCGAATCTTCCCACAAGGGTCCTGTGCGGCGCCGAACCACCCCGAACGCTCCCTGTCGCATCGGAAACCCAAGGACCGCTATGAGGAAGTCTAGAAAATCAATGGCCTCAATCATCCTCCCAGGACGCTTATTTTATTTGTTTGCAATTTTTATTAATTTATTTTCGTTACAGATGTTTCTCCTTTTCCCCCCTAGACACCTTCCGCCCGAACCTTCCCCCCTACCCCCCAGCACTGTTGTCTATGTCCACTGGTTATGCATACGTGCATATATGTTCTGTGGTTGATCATCCCACAGACATAGGAAGGAGAACGGTTCAGGAGACTGACAAACCTCAGAGGAGGGCGGTGGGAGGGATGGATGAGATAAACCTCCCAGTAAGCTTCAACAAATAAAAAGAAAATGGGGTTTCACCCCCTCGTCTTGTTCAAAAACTACTGGAACACTGGCACTCAGAACAGAGGGAGCTCCGTTAACCAAAAACACCTCCCAGCGCCTGCGGACTACGTGGCACACACTGTAGCCATTGAAGGCGAGGCACCGACAGCAGAGCTGAACTCTCAACACATATCACTAGGGGCCTTCGGGGGGTGGGCACTGAAAATCTGGAAATATTTTTTCCATTTACTACCAAACCCCAAATCTAGTGCCTAAATGTCTGTGATCCTGGGGGACGGAAGAAGAGACAGACAAACGACAGGAACAACCTGAGCCCCACCGGAGGCTGTGTTCCGAAACAGACCTTTGCTCCAAAGCTCTCTCCCTGCTGACTCAGCGAGGGAACTGCTCACCCCAGCTGGAGGGCTTTGCGCTAGCCGGGGACGGGGTCACATGGGGTCCCCGGGCAGCTGTGCGGTGTGTCAGCAGCATCGGGGAGGGGACGTGGAAGTCTCACGGGGTTCATTTCAGGAGGAACAGTGACTTCCCCTACAGGGCATCCTCCCATAAGCACAGTGCCCTTGCGCAGTACACCCTCCACCAGAGCTCCCGGGGCCTCGCTCTTCGATCAATGTCTGGGGGAAGCCAGAAAACAGGAAGTGGGCAAAGTGATCAACGAGGAATGGGGACAGTGACGTTTCACACGTTCATAGGATCTCAGTGAATCCGAACATGCTGTGAGGAATCCAACGCTCGGGACAGTTAAGGTATTTTAGCCAAAATCACCCGCCAGGCATTCAAATGCTCTCTGCCCAAATTCAGACTTTGCGTTTGGATGGAACATAACTTATCATGAAGAAATACAAGAACTTATAAGACAAACATTCGAATGCTGTTAAATTCTTAATGGGGATCTACGTTTGAAGAAAACATAGAAGCTCACATAAAACTGCATTCTGACGGGGATTTTCTAAAGCCTTGCAGATTCCAGAAAGGCCAGTTCCAGGTGACCTGATGGAGGTCACACAGCTGGTTAACGTCAAGCCAGAACAATAACCCCGGAGATGACAAGAACAGGGCGCTGAATGCATTCCAGCTTATAAAACACTCCTGCATATATCAGTGTTAGATTAACCATCTTGCATATATCAGTGTTAGATTAAACATCTTGCATATATCAGTGTTACATTAAACACTCTTGCATATATCAGTGTTAGATTTTTTCAGTATTTTTAACAATTTCCAATTGCTCACAGTCCCATCATATATGCACTTAATTACATCTGCTCAGATGGGGGGGGAGGGGCATGCGGTAGAGGCAAGAGCGGAAGACGTAAGCTAACATGTCCTGAGTGCATTCTCTGGCCCAGGCTCCGAGCACCTCCCATAATCCTCACTAGAATCCAACAGCATGACTGTCAGCAGTCATTCAGAGATGGGGACAGGGAGTCACAGGGACGGTCAGTGACTCGCCCACGGCCACGCCGTGGCTCCCAGATGGAGAGCGCACAGAAACGGTCCACGCTTCACAGCAGGCCGGAAGAGGACACACCGACGACTCCTGTGCGGCAAAGTTGCTGATGTCCAAAGAGTATGCGTTTTCCGAATCACATACCTATTTAACTGGAAAGATCAAAATACTGTGTATTCGAATTCCTTCCCAACTGTTTCATTCTCCTTTCTCTTTTTCCCGCCAGAAATGAAGCCAGGAGTAGTCTCTGCTGAACCCCTGCCTCAACCGTCCCCGAGTGTTCCCTGACACATGTTTGCGGACCGTCCGTCACAACCGAAGCATGGGGCTCAACCTGACCTTTGAAAAATTACCAGGTAGGCCACGGGGCACCAGGGCATGGGCAGGGTGCCCGATCGCTAACTGCCGTGCACACGAATGGGGCAGTCTGGGTGTTATCGGCCACCGGACCGACGAGCCAACCAACCCGCGCTGAGCACTGCCCTTCGCTAAGTATAAAACAGCACCCAGACAGGATGGCATCACCCAGGGGCACCTGACTTGCCATCGCTTCATTTCAAGCTTTGTTTCATCTGGAGACCAACCAAAAGGGCCAGAGAGAATAAATCAGTTACACTGGAGGACGGTTCTACACCTCAAGCACACAGCGCTTTGCGGAGGTGGTCAGTCTGAGCCCAGGTGCGCTGAGGTTCCCCAGGAGGCCGAGGGCAACACCTACTCTGTGGCAACCACTTCGCGCACGAGCGCGCCAGGGCAGCCGGACCGTGAGAGTGACACCCTATAACTGGATGACTTGAGTGTCCCTTCCCATCCGGCAGGCAGAACGGCAGACACACTGTTGACACTTCTGCGTGCTGTGCCCAGACTGACCTGCCCCATGAGCATCGCGTAGCGGCACCGCAAGCAGAGGGACGCCGGTCCTTCACCCTCTTCCTCTCACTCCTACTGCAACCGCTGTTTGTGCGACAGACGGTGGTGAGGGCCCTAAGTCAGCGCGAACACCCACGGAGCTCTACGTCCTGGGGTCGACGTGCGCAGAGCGTGAACTGTCGGAAGGCCGGGAGCGTGAGTCTCTGTTCCATGTCACCAAGTCCTGAGGTGAGGAGCCAGCACCGCCGAGCAGGACTGTGCAGTGACAAGTCTTCACCTGCACCGTGGGATCGGCAGCCGGCGCGGCCAACGCTCTCTCCGGCGGCAAACCCCCGCCCTCCCCAGCACACGCAGACACCCACAGCCCACGCCCCGACACACGCACACCACTCACAGCACACCAGCACAAAGTGATCCTTTCCGATGGAACTGGAGTGCCTCGGTCACGGCTAATTTAATTTCAAAGGAGTTGGGGGAAGGGAGCAGGGGAAAGAACAACAAAGAAATGTCCCCCCTCAGTGACCACCCTGCGTCAGTCTGCTCTAAGTAACACAGGGAAAACCTCCCAGTGCGCAAGAAGACGTGAGAAAAGGGCCCGGACACGGTGAAAACAGCGTCCAGTTTCTCTTGATGCTCCCGAGCACCTCCAGGCCTGGGGAAACGGGGCGACTCTGCAGAAGGAAGACACGATGGTGCCAAGCTGGCAGAAAAGAATCATGACGCAGACTGAGCTCTGAAATAATTAATCAGACAAAACTGTCTCCGTTTAGTTTTAAGCTTCCCAGGGCAACCCACAGATGGTTCTTCCTGCTTCTTAGGAATCACTTTTTTCTCTCTATTACATACTCTTTCATGAAATGACCCCTAACAGACTTGAAGGAACCATTTGAGCTGCGCTGGAAACGTGGAATGTGGATGAAGGAATAACCAGGCCCAGGCCCACGCCGGGGGACTCAGAAATCCTGTCTTCCAAATCGCGCAGCCCACACACAAGCCAAAGAAGCAAACAAGCTGAGCGCCAGCCCGTCCCAGGGCCACAGAGCAGGCCGACACCCACTGGGCACGAGGCCACTCGCGTGGGACGGCCCATTTACGGGACAGAGTGCAGAGAGGGACTGTTTGTAACACCCTCATTTAAGACGCTGTGTTTGATAATAACCATGATTGATCGGTAAATGATCACTTAATAAGAGTGCTTGTGTATACGATTAAAACTGAAATGCTGCAAAGATATCCTGGGCATGCCCACGGCCCCTCCCCTCCATGCCCACGGCCCCTCGCCCCCAGGGAAGCACAGCCCCTCCCCTCCATGCCCACGGCCCCTCCCCTCCATGCCCACGGCCCCTCCCCTCCATGCCCACGGCCCCTCGCCCCCAGGGAAGCACAGCCCCTCCCCTCCATGCCCAGGGCCCCTCGCCCCCAGGGAAGCACAGCCCCTCCCCTCCATGCCCACGGCCCCTCCCCTCCATGCCCACGGCCCCTTGCCCCCAGGGAAGCACAGGTCCTCCCCTCCACACCGGGCGTGCAGAGTGGACCCTGTGCACAGACTGGGGGCTGAACCGGCGCGTCCCCGTGTGTCCAGTCAGCGCACAGCCGCCCGGCATCTCCAGTGGCTGCGGACCGCTCTCCGTGGCTGTTTCAGGCACAGCCACCATCTCAGGAGACGATGCAGCTGCCCCTTCCGAGCCTGTGGCCCTCAGCCGGACCACTCATCCGGCTTAAAACATACTTTTCCTCTCTCCCTTCCTTTCCGGTGCATTCGGGGTTACATGAAAGCGCCTGCCGATCGCTGAACTGGGACAATTAACCCCGGGAAGACTGCGCATCGCAAGGCGCTTCTCGGGCACGGAGGCGGACAAACACCTCCCGGTGCCACATCGCCCGGCGGCACATCTGAATGTCGACAGGCTCGGGTGACCCGGTCGAGGCGCCATCTGAACCCGGCCACAGGGCCCAGCTGGCAGCTGAACCAGGCGTTCACCCTTGTAAAGCTTAATAACACCCTGGGTACCGTCATCACAGGCGCGTCCAGGTACAAATTACGAGCCGGCGTGAGGACATTTGAGCCGGGCAAACCAGTCTGCACAGACCCCTGCAGCAGGGAGTACGCGGGAACGGATCAGGAGGAGGACAGGGAGACTCGGAAGAACCTGCACTTAATCCCAGGCAGCCATTTGAGAACCTGTTTTCGGATGATAATCATCAGACCTTCCCTGTTTCACTTCTTCAAAGAAGGGAGCCCACAACAACACGTGGCCTCCGGAACCTGTCACGGAGGGAAACGAGGGCCAGATGCGTGCTGTCAGGGCTCAGACAAAACCCGTCCAAAACACAGCTGGCAACGCTCTGAACTGGTGACGAGTCAAAACACAGAAATGACCTGCCCGGTAGCCTTACACCTAACAGTTCATTTTAAAACTCTTAGTTCAAGTTTGCAAAGAGGGCAGGTGACGTGACGTGATCGCCTGGCCCCGAGACCTGTGGGTGAGGGCGGCAGGGGTCACGGGTGTGTGTGTCTGCCCCGGGGACACGGACGGCGGGGCATTCAGACCTGGGGCAGAGGGAGAAGTTCTGACCAGACTGACCAGGAGCCCTCCCGCCAGTCACTGGTCAGCAGCGCCTCCTGTCCGGTGACAGGCTTGTTCTCACCCCCCACTGTGCTCAGTACTGGCTGGGGCAGCACACGGGACGAGTGGCATCGGCAAGAAAACGGTGGGGGTCAGAGCGCTGAGCCCGAGCGGCCCCTCAGGGGAACTGCTGCGGTGGGAGACCCAGGGCCCTTCGGGCTGTCCCGTGACTCGAACGCTCACAGACCACTTCAGTGACTGCATGAGATGGCACAGGGGCCTTCAGCAACATGGACTCCAAACTGAAAATCCCCCAAACGTAGAAGGTGTAAAGATTTCATATTCCAAGTGCAGGAGGTTAAGTGTCGCAAATCTTTTTTAAAAATTATTTTATTTTTCTTTATTGATTTGAGAGAGGGAGAGATGGAAACATTGATGAGAGAGAACATCGACTGGCCGCCTCCTGCATGCCCCCCACTGGGGATCGGGCCCACAGCCTGGGCATGTGCCCTGACCGGGAATCAAACCAGTGACCTCTTGGTGCCTGGGTCGACACTCAATCACTGAGCCACACCGGCCGGGCTATCATAAAATCTTGTAAATAAAAATAAGTACCAGCCTATAAACATTTTTTTTAATTTTTCATGTGTACAGTTGGCATTCAATATTAGTTTCGGGAGCACAGCACAGTGCTTAGACATCTATACCGCTTACCAGTGATCCCCCAGCAAGCCCAGTGCCACCGGGCACCACACAGTTACGACAGCATGACGGCTATTCCCTGCACAGACCATTCCCAACGGCCAAGCTGTCCTTAATCCCTGCATTCAGCCCCACCTTCCACCCATCCATCTGGCGATCTTCAGCTTGGCCTACCGTCACTTTTAATAAGTGTCCTCCTTACTACTAAACGAAAACATTAAAAATAATTGTTTCTGTTCCTAAAAACGGTCCCTCAGGCGTACGTACCATAAGAAAATCATGAGCAAAATAGCTCAAAATGACCCACTAGTTTTACGTTTTCCTACTCCTGACGATAAACCATCTGAAACCGGCTCCTGCCGGGTGGCTCAGTCGGTCGGGACGTTGTCCCAACGCGCCGAGGTTGAGGGTGCAATCCCCCGTGACGGGGAGCATTTATTTTCATCTTCAAATGGCTAGCGCAGGGCACCAGAAACATCACATTTTACGTAAGGGACTCCTGGGTGGGGACAGATTTCGGCGTGAGGCCACCAATTCAGCTCCTCAAAACATTAGCGACACACTGAACGACCCTTTCCATCACCGAAGACATTTCCAAAGTCACCCAAAGTGCAGGGAGCCCGGGAGCCGGTGGGGCATGCCTGTCAAACACTGACGTCTCCCACTCCCCCTACAGATACGGAGTGGCTCGGCCACGGGGGTCACGCTCCCAACGCCAGCAGCGACGGCCCCGGGGCGAACGCCACCATCAGCAACGAGTTCAGCACCATCGTCCTGCCGGTGCTGTACCTCGTCCTGTTCGTGGCGAGCATCCTGCTGAACGGCCTGGCCGTGTGGATCTTCTTCCACGTCAGGAACAAGACCAGCTTCATCTTTTATCTCAAGAACATCGTGGTCGCCGACCTCATCATGACGCTGACCTTCCCCTTCCGGATCGTCCACGATTCCGGATTCGGGCCCTGGTACTTCAAGGTCATCCTGTGCCGGTACACGTCCGTGCTGTTCCACGCGAACATGTACACGTCCATCGTGTTCCTCGGGCTGATCAGCATCGACCGCTACCTGAAGGTGGTCAAGCCGTTCGGGGACTCGCGCATGTACAGCATCACCTTCACCAAGGTCTTGTCCGCGGGCGTGTGGGTGACCATGGCCGTCCTGTCCGTGCCCAACATCATCCTCACAGACGTCCAGCCCACGAGGGAGAACGTCCACGACTGCGCGAAGCTGAAAAGCCCCCTGGGAGTGCGGTGGCACCGCGCGGTCGTCTACGCCAACAGCTGCCTGTTCGTGGCGGTCCTGGTGACCCTCATCGGCTGCTACATCGCCATCTCCCGCTACATCCGCAAGTCCAGCAGGCAGTTTGTCAGCCAGTCGAGCCGCAGGCGGAGGCACAACCAGAGCATCAGGGTGGTGGTGGCTGTGTTCTTCACCTGCTTCCTCCCCTACCACCTGTGCCGGGTCCCCCTGCTCCTCGGCGACGTCGACAGGCACCTGGGCGCGTTCGCGCGCGAGATCCTCTATTACGGCGGAGAGATGACGCTCTTCCTGTCCGCGTGCAACGTGTGCCTGGACCCCATCATTTACTTTTTCATGTGCAGGTCCTTCTCCAGGAGGCTGTTCAAGAAGTCGAACATCAAAACCAGGAGCGAGAGCATCCGATCCCTGCAAAGCATCCGGAGGTCGGAAGTGCGCATCTATTATGACTACACGGACGTGTAGGACTTGCGCGTGCCGGAGCCGATGTGTACACAGTGTAAATAAATGTTTCTTTTCAATATCCCGGCTTCAGCCCGTCGAAATATGCATAAGCAGAGAACTGACGCGGTATGAAATCCGGGTAGAATTTGAAACCGGGGAACATGAAGGCAGAGCAGGAAGGGAGACAGAGAAGAGGCAGGGGGAGGCTGGGAGGCAGGGTCCGAGGCTCGGAGCTGAAGGGCAGAGGCGGGAGCACAGCAGGGCCAGGGCACCAGCCAGGGAGTGCTGCCCTCTGTGGCCACTTTGGGGAGAGCAGGGACTAAAGAGCAGGGACCTCTATCCAGCCTTGAAGTTTAAGATTAGGGGAAGAAAATGGTGTTTTCAACACAGCTCACGTACGTAACTGAGTAAATATTGATTACTAGGCCTTCTGTCATTCCGTCTCCAGTATGTAGGACCTTTGGCCAACATCCCTTTGCTGTGTTTCTCAATGTCGTACGCATGTTTTAAAAAGTGTGTGTCATGTGGGGATAGGCAGGCAAAGTCTTAACTACATTTTTTTTTTCTTTATTGATTTTTAGAGAGAGAGAGAGAAACATCAATGAGAGAGAACATCGATGGGCCGCCTCCTGCATGCCCCCCACTGGGGATCGGGCCCACAACCTGGGCATGTGCCCTGACCGGGAATCGAACCGGTGACCTCTTGGTGCGTGGGTCGACGCTCAGCCACTGACCCTCACCGGCCTGGCTCAACTACATTTTTTAAGTAATGCATTCAAAATACTGAATTCAATGAACTGATTTTATTTTAATTTTTTTATTCCTTGTAAAATTTATCTGTATTGTTGAAAGTATCAGATGCCTCCCCATTTTCCCCCATTGACCCCCTCCACCCTGCCCCCCCCAAAGCCTTCACCGAACTATTGTCTGTGTCCATGGGTTATGGCTAGGATACTGGATCTATTTTGCCCTGGTTGGCATGGCTCAGTGGTTAGAGTGCTGGCCTGTGCACCACAGGGTTGCAGGTTCAATCCCCGGACCCGGTCAGGGAGCTTGTGGGAGGCAGCCAATGGATGTGTCTCTCTCACATTGATATCTCCCCCCTTCTCTCTCTCTCTTCCCCCTCTTCTCCCACTCCCTCCCTTCTATTCTCTCTAAAAAAAAAAAAAAAATCAATGGAAAAATATCCTCAGGCGAGGATTAACAACAACAAAATAAAAACCTCAATGAACTGGTTTTAAACGTATGCTACTATAGAGAAAGAAAAGGAGACGCAACACTGAATTTATTCGCTGCTCTACATTCCCATCCTCACGTGCTCAGGGAGAGAAGAGAATATGGAAGCTTGGCGAATAATCAATACATGTAGTTTATCAAAACGCCATTTAAGAGTCTTTATTTCAGAAAAATTGTCAGGGACATAGTCTTCCTTTTAAGCTTTATCCCACCTTTAATAATACCTTTCGTTTAAAAAGATAACCTCAAGCTGAAGGATAGAATGCAATAAATCAAGTCCAAGAAGGTTAAGTAACCTTTTAAATCTGCCACTATTTCCCTCCTTTAAGACAGACCCTGAGCCCTGGGCGGTTTGGCTGAGCGGTTAGAGCCTCGGCCTGCGGACCAGAGAGTCCCGGGTTCGGTTCCCGCTGAGGGCACGTGCCTCGGTTGCAGTTTGTCCCCGGCCCCGGTTGGGGTCGTGTGGGTGGCAGCCAGTCGATGTGTCTCTCTCACATCGATGTTTCTCTCTCTCTCTCTTCCTCCCTCTCTCCCTCCCACTGTATCTGAAGATAAATGCAAAAATGTCCTCAGGTGAGGATTTAAAAAAAAAGACAGACCCTGAGTCTTCACTCTTCCAACGCCTGCAGCTGCCCGAACGCTGTCCAGGCGCCCGGTGCCTAGTTTGCTGCCGACGCCGGGCGAGGGGCTGCGGCCAGAGAGCACACGATGGTCAGCAGAGACGAAACACACACCCGCACCTGAAAGAGCGGCATTTCACTCAGACGCTGTTAAACTGTCTGCAAAACTCTAAACGCTAGAGTGAACGGCAGTGAGGGCACAAGAACAACTTGGCTGGACAATGATGACCTTTGGCAGGTACGGGGACAGAACGCGAGGTCGGTTCTCGTCCGGTACGTGAGTCGGGTTTGGCAAACAGGTTGGTAGTGAAGGGGTTAAAAGAATGATCTGCGGACCTCTATCGACATATCCATCTTCCTATGAAGATTCCGACTCCTGAATCCCAGGGGCGCTCCAATACATGAGTGTGTGCACCTCACGTGGTTATCTGCACAGCCCCTCTCCGCCCCTAACTGTGCGCCCCAGCTGGGTTGAGGGGGCCAGGTTTCACGCAGCGAATGCGAACAAGCTGAAGGACTAACTGCTTCCTCCACCCTCCCCATAACCAAGGACGGGAGGCGGCTGCCCTGTACAGAGTGAAGGGGGCAGTGCAAAGGCCTGTCCCTCCATTCCATCACAGCTCCCAGTCAAGCATCTCAAAAACGATGTCACCCACTGCACCGTGTGACTGCATGTACGCAAACGTGCACACGGAAACGCGTGGTCACCTGGAGCCCAAACCAAGGCTCTGCCGTCTTCAGCAGCAGCAACGGGCTCCAGCTAGCACTCTGGAATTTACCTAATACTTCTCCACCCCAACTCTGAGAGGCCTTTAAAATATTCCCATCTTATGTTAACGTTTCTAAGACTGAACACTGGAGAGTGGGCACATTTCGTTTGACAGTGGCTTCATTCTCTTAAATTGCATTATTGTAACAATGGGACATCTTTTTTTTTTTTAATCTTCACTCGAGGACATTTTTACATTTATCTTCAGATAGAGCGGGAGGGAGAGAGGGAGGAAGAGAGAGAGAAACATCAATGTAAGAGAGACACATCGAGTGGTTGCCACCCACACGACCCCAACCGGGGCCGGGGACAAACTGCAACCGAGGTACGTGCCCCCAGCGGGAACCGAACCCGGGACTCTCTGGTCCGCGGGCTGACGCTCTAACCGCTGAGCTAAACTGGCCAGGGCTAATGGGACATCTTAAAACATTGACTTTGAAAAAAACAGAAAGACCACTGTCCCTATTAAAAATAAATAAATTGTGTTACAAAAAATATCAAATTCATACTGCTTGTGATGCTCATACTGTGATTTATTCCAGCCAACCAAGAATGAGTTGTTTACATGAGTAAAATAATATCAATAGGAATACTGTTAAATACAGTGCTTATGTCAGAAGTTAATACACAAACACTAGTGTTGAAGAAAAAGTTTAAATTAATTGATAATTTGGGAATAACCTGAAGTCTAAAATTTCTTACAGGGAGGTTTTGGATTATACCCAGTATTGCAGGGTCCTCTCAGGCAGTAATAAATGACATAGTTGTTCTTCTAGGCACATGAAAAACATATTCAGGCAACTCCAAAAAGAAAATTTTTCTATTCGTTCTAAAACCTACTTTCAACAAAACTGACTTGTAGAAAATCTTTCAGTGTATGCCTTACTCTCTGTATTCATTATACTATTCATACCATTACATTCTCATTTCCAAACAGTACACCAATACTGCTTTTCTCAACTAAAGCTTTAAGAGAATGGTAACTAGGGAAATCCATAAATTTAGATTAAATAGCTAAGGCAAAATTATGTAAACATAAAGAAATTTTATGATAACCACAGGGGAATGTGACATACTAGGGGGAAAAATAAAGAACTGTGATATATGAGGGAAAAAATTAAGAAAACAAGGACACAATAAAGCCTTGGGATCCCTTAATCTCATAAATGTTTTCCCCAGACTAAATAAACACCACAGGAAAACCGCTAACAAATCAATACTACACACATATCATGTTAAAAAAAAAAAAACAAAACTGTGCTCAACGTGAAACTTAAAATAATCTTTGAATGTCCCTAAGTGAATTCTAAAAGTAAAGATTTCTTAAGATCAAACATTTTCACATGTCAACAGAATTGAAGCATCTCACAGATGCAGATTTAGCAAACCCTCCTACCCCTCTAGCACCATCTAGTGGTAAATTCATGAAACAGCAGAAGAAAACTGGTGTCCTATGGGGCGGGCCTAGGCCTTCCCTAGTCTTCCTTCAGCCATCTTTAGTGCTAATGTGTACACACACATGCACACACACACACACACACACACACACACACACACACACACAGACGCATGCACACACACACACACACACATGCACACACACACACACACACACACACACACACCACACAGAGTCCTGAGCTGCCTGGAAAAACAAAAGATGCAAATATTTGAAAAGAATAATTAAGACCTACAGAAAGTTAGCTTATAGATGTAAAAACAAAAAATAAAAAGGCTTGAATACACATAGATTTTTCTGGGGGGAAAAATGCTACAAATATTGACTGCTCTTTCTTAATTCACACAGATGAAAATATAAATTAAATGTAATTTATGTATGGATTGAAAAGTACACAAAATCCTTTATTAGTCTTGAAGAGGAAGGAATAAGACTGTGTTGAAAGTTTGGGGATTGATCTAAAATGATAAAAATGGTGTCTTGTGGCATTCAGACCACATGTCCTTTTTTCTCCTCATTTGGAAACCCAAGATATGGAAATAAAGTGGAAATTCCTTTATCTCTAAGGGCTTCATAGGCAAACATTCTTAACAAAAGTAAAGTGGCCAATTTCTCCTTGGATGACGCCAAAGAACATTCACTGGTTGCAGTCTGGGTGGTCTCCACAGAAACTCGCAGAAATGAGCCAGGCGTCTGATTAAATCAGCGTAGCTCAGGAACAGGGGCTAGAACAGTCACCAGAGTTTTCAGAGCCTCTGGGTCTAAACCTGGATTTAAACGTTACAAACACAACTTTCCAGCTCTGACACATGGACTTAACACATTCGCAGACCAACACACAGTGTGTACAACCAGGGCTGGCGGTTTAGTGACAAATGTCACTCAGCCCCTTAACCCAATAACCATTCTAATAACATTAAAAATCATTTCCTGTGTTTAATATTGTTACTACTGGCCTACACCAAAATATATGCAATGACACGGACGCCATCTACTGACTATCAATAAATACCTACATGTGTTTTTCAAAAAGCTGAATCGTATCGTGTGTCTTCAAGCTTTAGTTATCTCGTGCAGCTAGAGAACTACCACCGCAGTGAAAGAATGAACAGATATGCAAGGAAATGGATGTCAGGAAGAACGTTTGCACACTCTTTACACGTGGAGTCGTCTACGTCAGTGCTCCACAGCACAGTCAAGCCCAGTGCATCCTCTGAGACGTGTCGACATGTTTTTAGTATGCCGATACAAAGCCATAGATAAATCTCCCTCCACCTACGAGTACGTGTGTGCACACCACACGCACGCAGACTGCGGCGGGCACGGCAGTCCAGGGCCGTAAAAACCACCACAAAGCTGACAGCATGCAAAGCACTCCTAATCATCAATAAAGAAACAATTACTGCCCTGGCTGGTCTGGCTCAGCGGTTAGAGCGTCGGCCCGCGGACCAATGAGCCGCGGGTTCGGTTCCCGCTAAGGGCACGCACCACGTCCCCGGCCCTGGTCGGGTCGTGCGGGAGGAGACCTGTCGATGCAGCTCTGTCACGTTGATGTTTCTCTCTCTCTCTCCCTCCCTCCCACTCTGTCTGATAATAAGTAGAAAAATATTCTCAGGTGAGGAATAAAAAAAAAAATTATTGTTCCATAACTTTAGAAAGTGTTGTCAAAATGTTAAAAGTTTTCTTGCTGCTGGTTATGAATAAAACAGTACATGTACGGCCGTGGAAACGCTGAGGACGGGAGCTTCCTCCTCTGTGAAGGGAAGCTGATGAAGGGGCGTGAGCTGGCCTGCGGCTGGTGGCACTCAGGCACAGAGCGGACACCCTCCCTGCCTCTGAGCTTGACCCAGCTCCCAACGTTGTCCTGTCGCTCTGAGGACACCTTCCACGGGGAGGTTCTTGCCAGCGTCACTCCCTCTGAATCCCGGTCAGCTCTTTCTTCTAGAACTCTCTTTACATTTGGTTCGCTTTCCATTTCTTCGCTGCATGTCACCTGTTGGTCAACTCTCTCTTCCGAGCTCCGGTGTCTGTAGACCTGGGGTCCATCACGGCGAGCGGAGGCCACGCCACTGCGCACGCGGCCTCTGCGAGAACCGGCCCACGGGTGTTCGGTGACGGCTCCCCACCCAGCGGGGGAAGCAGTGAGGCGACGGGCCCGGACTGTGAGGCGACGGGCCCGGACTGTGAGGCGCAGGTGGCACTTACCTGGGGAACCGGGAGCCAGCAGCGAGGCTGTACTCTGCGCAATCACTCAGCGAGCGCACTGTGGTCCAGAGACCCGGGCTCGGTTCCCGCTGAGGGCACGTGCCTCGGCTGCAGTTTGTCCCCGGCCCCGGGTGTGGTTGTGTGGGTGGCAGCCACTCGATGTGTCTCTCTCACATCGATGTTTCTCTCTCTCTCTTCCTCCCTCTCTCCCTCCCGCTCTATCTGAAGATACATGCAAAAGTGTTCTCAGGTGAGGATAAAAAAAAAATAAAAATAAAAATAAATAAAAAAGTAATTTCTATAAAGTCTCTATAAAAGCTTCATTAGATGCCTGCTTTGAATTTTAGTATGTTCTCTGCAAATGCCATTCGAAAGACTGCTATCTATACCCCAAACACACCCCTAAAATTATGGGGTAAAAACAGACAAAGATAATAATGATGACCAAATCTTATGTAGTGCTTATCAGTCACTGCCCAATCACTTTGCATGCATAAACGTTTTAGTCCCCACAGACCCTATGAAGTAGGTATCCTATTATGATCCCCATTTTACAGGCGAGAACACTGAGGCACACGAGCCAAGGGAACGTGGCTGGGGAGGGAGGTGGGGGTCTACGCCGTCGCCCGGACTGCATCGCTCTCCCCACCCTATCCAAGGAGGCTCCTTACCCTTGAGCGTAATGAATGTCATCATCACCGCCCAGGCACCTGAACTGGCAATCCAAGTCTTTCCCTCACCGCCATCAACCACCCTCACCCAACCCTGCCCACTGAGCTCAGAAATGCTGGGAAGCCAGCCGCAGCCCCTGGCCCTGCACCGGGCTGAGCCCAGGACGGGCTGGGCTGTGAGGTCCCAGAGATGAGCAGGATGTCACAGCAGGCAGAACTGGGTCCCACCTCTCACCGTTCGCCAGGCGGAGAGAAGAAAGCTCGCCGGCAGCCGTGAGTTTAGAGGACAGAACTGCTGCTGGAGGCCTTGGCCTTCTGCTCCTCCCCGGTCCCACGCACACTCTTTCCCAGCACTTGGAACGCTGGCTGGTTGTTTTCCAGGGAAATAACAACAGCTCGTGTTCACTGGGCACTGCCCATGCACCAACCACCGCTCTCAGCACCTGCCCGGCCTCAGGACGGAGATGAAGGGTCCCCGTCCGTGCCCAAGGACCCGCAGTTCGCCAGGTCCAACCCGGGATCCGGACTCGGGCCACGCGGCCCCGAAGCTCGATGCTAACAGGCTCCATGCTGAAGGGCAAAGCATCCCTGAAGGTATTGAAGCATCCCTGATGCTAGCGAAAGCCTCGCTAACGATTCATGTTGCCAAAGGCTACGAACACACACGCACTCCATCAACACTGCAACTGAGGCCGGGCTGGAGGCAGAGCCGTGTTCTTAACCAGAGGCCCAATAACTTTCCCAATAACCACAAGATCACACCACTGAGAGGACACTGAGATAAGCCGACCAATCGGGCATATGTGATCATTTTATTCCCTTATAACTGGGATGAGCACATAATGCGTTGTCAAAACCTGGATGCTTTTTAGAGTGACAGTGTCCCTGAGTTCAGCCAGTGTGGCTCAGTGGTTGAGCGTCGACCCATGCACCAAGAGGTCGCCGGTTCAATTCCTGGTCAGGGCACATGCCCAGGTTGTGGGCCCGATCCCCAGTGGGGGGCATGCAGGAGGCGGCCAATCGATGTTCTCTCTCATCGATGTTTCTCTCTCTCTCCCTCTCCCTTCCTCTCTCTAAAATCATTAAAGGGGGGGGGTGACCCTGAGCTGGCACCACCCGTGCAAACTGGGGCAGTGTGGGCAAACCAGGACATAGGGCCCCAGGCTCTGGACACAGTGAGAGCTCCTGTCTGCGTCAGGATTGCGCCCCACTGGAGCAAGCAGCTGGACACAGCTGGGAGCCTGGACGCTGCATCGGTAGCCATGCAACGGACATCCCTGAGGACGCTTCCGGGGAGCGCGGGTACCGGGGCCGGTCAGTTTGCGGCCAGGGCGCTGTGTAATCCACAGGAGAGAATCCAGCCCGCCCACACTGGGTGTTTCTGTCTGCTGCTGCTTCCCGGAGGAAGACTGAATCTCAATCCTCATTGAAATGCTTTCCTCCACAGCAAAACTCCCGTGATTCACGCTTCACATGACGAACAACTAAGTACCAAGTGTATCATCGCTGTGATTTCAACAGATTTTAGAGAGGGTGGGTGCATCTGCCCTCTGGAGGCACAGGTCTCCATGGAGACAACTAAACAAACAGGCGGGCCAGCAGGCAGAGCCATGTGGGGGCGCTGGTGCGGGAACCTACCGCGGGGTCAGACCAAGGCCCCTACAGGAAGCCTGAGACCCCTGAAAGGCTGACGAGGCCCCTCCCTGTCTGAGAACAAGGGCTCGGGGTGCTTCCGGCAGTGATTAAGTCACAGGAGTGTAACCGCAAGACCTCCTGAGGATCAGACGAGACCGGGGGCACAGCTGCTCCCTGAACGGCCCATTCAGCGGCTGAGGGCAGAATCTTGGCCTCTGTGACTCTCCACCGTGATGATGCCCACTGGCCCACACAGAACGGCACGAGAGTCACGTTCCTAACAAAAGATGCACGAGTTCTCCACAACGTGAACTGCCTAAACACCCAGGGTTTCTCAGCGGGGCCGCCAAGGAAAGTCAGTTGCCAAGGTAAGCAGACAACTGGAACATCGTCCGGAAACACAGACAGCAGCGCTCAGCTCACGTCAGTTTGCTGGACAAAGACCGATTCTGTATACTGTCAGGTGCGGCTTACACTCCGGGTTGGGGCAAAGAAGGAGAGAAGGCGTGAGGTCACCCAGCACGTCCCTCTGGCTCCAGTTAACCTCAGCGAGGCTCCCTGAAGTCCCAGCACCACAACCTTCCCTACGTCCCTGTTGTCCGCTCCTCCCACACACCCCCGCAGCAGGGACAAGCAGGATCTGCTCAGCAGAACAGCTCTGGGAAAGTTTATCTAATGGAAATGAAGTAATTCTCTCCACGCTTACGGCTCATTCCAGCTCAGGCTTCTCCCGGTGACTTCTCAAGGCTCCTTTTTCAGTCTTCTTCTAACAATTTACCGAAAAGCTGAGCAGTGAGCCCACTAAGTAAAAACAAAACTGTCTGATGAAGCAGTGTGTTACCCTCTAGTTACCTGTCCTAAACTGAATCAGCATGCAGGCCAGGGGTTCAGAAACCCACAGAAGGAGCTCAGAAGTGTGTGGACACAATCAGTTAGACCACTGAATGCCGCTGGGATGACAGTACTATATTTAAAAATATGCAGTCCTTGTTCTCCGATTAATTCCATCATCTCACATATCTTAACCGACAGGACCAGAGCACACAGTTCGGGGATACTGTCCGCCTGTTCCACATGTTGGTACCATACTCACTCAACAAACATTTCTGAGAGCCTGCTACGGCAGTGGGCACCGGGAAGCCCAAAGGAAGCCCACGAGCACAGCCGCTGCCCAGGCCAGGTGGGCAGGATGTAAACACAGTCCACGTGGGAAGAATACTGATACCACCAAGGGGGCAGGGACACTTCCAGAGACAGGGACTGTTGGCTGGGTCTTGAGAAAAGACGGGAACAGAATGGAGATAACGAGAAATGATGCTTCCTCAGCATCCTTCCAGAAATCGACGCGGAGAGGAGGAAATACGTGCACTGGAGTTTTTTGAAGTTTTTGAGTTTGTAGCGAAGTTTTCTATGTTGATCCTTTGCCAATAACATCAACTGAAATTCCTTCCTTCTGATTCTCAGGGTTGAACCCAATCTAATAATAGCAACACAGAAAATCTGAACACTTCGACTAACCGGGTCAGGTATTCAACTCATGACTCAACAGTAGCGCCTATGCCAAAGTGAGGTTCTGTGTGCTGTGTGCGAAATAGGTAAATCCTGGACTGTGCCCATCAATTCATCGTACAAGCTGTTATTTGGTCACCTACCAGAAGGTGGCGACATTGCACCAGACACCTGTGCCCCTCTTAATTCTCAGGACAAGATAAGGCCACAGAGGCCAATGAATCCCTGTGCTGTCAGAAGTGGAGAAACAAACCCGAAGGCATTGTTTTACAATACAGTGACTAATTAGGTTTTAATGACAATTCCTGCCTCCCTCCTCCACTACTAATTCAGTGCACGGGGCTTGGCAGGATCTAATGCTTCATTCCCGTAAAGAACCACGAAGCTACATCGTTCAGTGTGTTCCTGCCAGCATACACCCCTTCCAGCACACCCTCAGTTATTTCACTACCAGCTGAAGCACGGCAGACTGACCAGGAACTCCTCCGCCTGGTCACTGGGACCCTCCACTTCCACCCCACCCCACCTCTGCGGACTTTCCTTTGCTCACACCGTTCTTTTAACCCCGAATTGACTTTCAGCCCGTTCTAGAAATAAAAGAGCCACTCAGGAAGAAGCACTCAGGATACCAGCCCCTGGGCAACTGGCAAACTCCCTTCCTTTAAGTATCTTGGCACTTTCGTACGATGTTCATATCGGGCCTTGTACTAAAATCCTCTGCATTTTTACTCCAGTTTATTTCCCAGGGTCCAGTGGAATCCTTTCTGCAGTGCGCGCGCACACACACGCACACACACACACACACACCACACACACCCCACACGTGCGCACACACACGCACACACACCACACACACACACACCACATACACCGCACGCACGCACGCACATGCACAAATGCGCACACACACGCGCGCGCACACACACATCACTTGCCAGCAAATCTTTCATTTTTTACTTTTTTTTTCATGGTATAACCCAGTAAAGAGATTCTATGGTTAACATAAACTCACTGAAATACAATATATAGATGATGGATTATAGAATTATACACCTGAAACCTATATAATTGTATTAACCAAAGTCACTCCAATAAATTCAATTAAAAAAAAGAAAATGTTTGTTCCTATCAACATGCCCATCAACAGGGGCTGATTAAACAACTTACAGAAAACGGCAAAGCCATGGACAAGTATGAGTTGCAGGGCTAGCGTGAGCAAGTCTGGGACAGCAGGCGGGGACAGAGCCAAGTGCACCGTGTGCCCTACTGCCCCAAGAAGCCAACGGGGGCCATCTGGGACAAGACCATGACAACACGGTGGTCTCTGTGCTCACTGTAAACACCGATTTGGGGGTAAGGAACACAACGAGACGTTTGCAGAACACCCAGAGGACAGAGCCAGCTTTTAAGGGCAGTTGATGACAGGCTAGAAGGAAACAATAACAGACACACTCAGGGACTACGTGTGTGAGACTCTATTTTTGTACAAATACACAAGGGGTGTTTATATATAGCCAGTTTTATTCCTGACAAGGCAGAGAGCGGCCTGGGAGCAATGCTGGAGGAGGGAGATGTGTGTCCCTGAGCATGTGCGGGGCTGGGGGCGGCCGTCACCCCAGGGCTGTGTGGCCGGCTCGCAGGAAAAGGCCCAGCAGGATGAAATGCCACAGCGCTTTCACCCGAGGCTCCACAGAATAAAACAGAACGGGTTGAGGAAACGTAGAACTATTCAGCATAAATCAAAACACCACAGAAAAAAAGAGAGCACTGATTATTTTAGCTTTTTCTTTTTTCTTTCTTTTTTTTTAATAGTAAGAACCCTGAAATCTGGGAACAGGACCTCTATTTTTAAATTATTTTGTTATTTTTTAATTATCACCATTACTTTCTCATTTATTGTTCAATCAAGCTGAGTTATGTTGCTAAAGGAAACAATTTTAAAAATACAGGGGATAAATGGTGATAAAAATACTTGAAGATATAATCAAGTAATAGCTTTTATTAGGATAAAACATTTTTGCAAACATTAATAAGATCCTTCTCCCCAATTCAAATAGAGAAAATGTGCACAATCTTCGTATTTAAGCACATCCACAAAGTACCCAGCAAAAACCTCAGGGAAATAGGAAATGGTAGCAATGCTGATTTTTTTTTTTTTTTTCAAATCCTCACCTGAGGATATTTTGACATTGATTTTCAGATAGAGCTGGAGGGAGGGAGGGAGAGAGAGAGAAACATCGATGTGAGAGAGACACATCGATCGGATGCCTCCCGCACGACCCCGACCAGGGCTGGGCTGGGGATCGAACCGCAACCGAGGTACGTGCCCTTGACGGGAATCGAACCCACGACTCTGGTCTGCGGGCCAACGCTCTAACCACTGAGCCACTGGCCCGGGCTAGCAGTTCTGACTTTAAACCCTTCTCTGAAATATGTGAGTCCTTCCCAAACCTGTCCACCCGTGTTCCCAGGTGTCCGCAGAGTGGGACAGCAGGGGCCAGTTCTCAAAACCTGGGAGGCACAGTGAGACGCATGAAGGAAGGACGACTCCACCCCGAGACTGTCCAGGTAGGAAGGGGCAGTAGCAGCAGTGTGAGACGGATCCACACCATCCACTGACATCAAGTGAGAGCAGACACTGATGAAGAAGATACGTCTGAGGGACTTCCGGTCAGGATGGCGGGTAGGGAAACGCAGTATCCGTCCTCCCACAACCACATCAAAGTTACAACTAAACTACAGAACAACCATCACTCAAAACCACCTGAAATCAAGCTGAATGGAAGTCCTACAACTACGAGATGAAAGAAGAACCACATGGAGATGGGTAGGAGGGCGGAGGCGGACGAGCTGGTCCCACACCCACGTGTGGCGGATAAAAATCAGGGGGACACCTCGGCTGGGAAGGTCCTCTCTGAGGACTGAGGGGTCCCCGTCCCACACCAGGCGCCCAGCTCAGGGTTCCAGTGCCAGGAAGAGAATCCCCATCACTTCTGGCTGGAAAACCAGCAGGAACTGAGGCTGAGGCGGCTGGAGCCCCGGCAGCTCCTCTTAAAGGGCCCACGCACGGACTTACTCGGACTCGCACCCTCCAGGCTCCAGGGTGGGGGAAGCAGCTTGAAAGGTACCAGAGTCATATGGGGAAGAACTGAGCTGTTTGGCATTGGAGCAAGGGCTGGAGAGGCAGCTTTCTCCTGGACAGACTTGCTATCAGAGGCTTTTGTTGGCCCCGCCCTGGTGATTCCCTGAGGCCCCGCCCCACCCAACTTCCAGGCCCACCCAAGCTGTTGCCAGTTGCTTGACCATAGGATTGGCCTGTCTTGGATCCTGCTTCAGTTTTTCCTAAATTCTTTCAAACAAGCAGCATCTGGCCTCAGCTAGACCCATACCTCTCACTAACTAATACATAGAAACAAACACAGGGAGGCAGCCAAAATAAGGAGACAAAGAAACAGGTCCCAAATGAAGGAACAGAACAAAACTCCAGGAAAAGAACTAAGTGAAATGGAGTTAAGCAACCTCAGAGATGTAGAGTTCAAAATACTGCTTATAAGGATGCTCAATGGACTTAGTGAGAACCTCAATGAACTTAGTGAGGGCCTCAAGAGCATAAAAAGGACAGGTCAGAAATGAAGGAGGCACTAACTGAAATAAAGAATAGTTTACACAGATTCAATAGTAGAGTAGGTAAAGCCAAGAAGCAAACCATCGATTTGGAATATAAGGAAGCAAAAAACACCCAATCAGAACAGCAAAAAGAAAAAAGAATCCAAAAAAATGAGGATAGTGTAAGGAGCCTCTGGGACAACTTCAAGCGTGCCAACATTCGCATCTTGGGGGTGCCAGAAGGAGAAGAGAGAGAACAAGAAATCAAAAACCTATTTGAAACAATAATGGCAGAAAACTTCCCTAACTTGGTGAAGGAAACAGACATACAAGTCCAGGAAGCACAGAGAGTCCCAAACAAGAGGAACCCCAAGAGGCCCACACCAAGACACATCATCATCAAAATGCAAAAGGTTCAAGACAAAGAGAGAATCTTAAAAGCAGCAAGAGAAAAGCAGTTTGTTACCTACAAAGGAGTTCCCATAAGACTATTAGCTGATTTCTCAAAAGAAACTTTGCAGGCCAGGAGGGAGTGGCAAGAAATATTCAGAGTGATGAAAAGCAAGAACCTACAACCAAGATTACTCTATCCTGCAAAGCTGTCATTTAGAATCAATGGCCATATAAAGAGTTTCCCAGACATGGAAAAGCTAAAGGAGTTCATCACCACCAAACCATTATTGTATGAAATGTTGAAGGGTCTTCTTGAAGAAAAAGATAAAAAAATATGAACAAACAAAATGGCAATGAATATATATCTATCAACAGTTGAATCTACAAACAAAATGAACAAGCAGAACAGAAACATTCTCAAAGATACAGAGAACTTTTGTTGGTTACCAGATGGGTGGGGGCTGGGGGGATAGGTGAAAAAGGTGAAGGGATTAAGAAGTACAAATTGGTTGTTAGACTGACAAACTTCAAAGGGAAGGGGGGGTTGGGGGGTGGGAAGAAATAAACTGAAGAACTTATATGTATACATGCATAACCAATGGATACAGACAACAGGGTGGGGAAAGGCAGGAGGGGGGCAGGAATGGGGAGGAGGGGGGCAATGGGGGAAAAATGAGGAACATCTGTAATACATTCAACAATAAAGATAAGTTAAAAAAAAAAAAAAAAAAGAAGATACGTCTGAGATGTGAAAGTAAGCAGCTCAGGGGAAGTCGGACCTCATGGTCTCGGTCACACACACCCCTTTGGAGATCATTTCTTCCTCCTTGGGCTCCATCTCATCTGAGTTCATTGCCACCATCCTTCGAACACTCTGCTCGCCAACGCTTCGGCTCTGGGGCCCAGGTCTGCATGCTATCCGGAGCTATGGCAGTAGCCGATGCGCAGTCGCAGTGAGCTGAGCAAAGCAGGTTGGCTAGTAGGGCATTTGCCCAGAAGAGTAAAGTACCTCCAAGTGTTGTAAGATCAAAGGTTCCAAAAGAGGAAGGCAGGGATGCTCACAGCTGGCCACATTTCAGAACTATCCAGGCCCTTTTGAAAATAGATTCCTGAGCCCAAAACACAAGGATTCCGATTCAGTGCATTTGAAGTTGGGTCTTGAAAAGTGCATTTTTGAAGTGTCCCAGGGGATGCTGATGGCCAGTCAGGCATATAAGTGACTTCAGAGGAGACCCCAGAGAAGGAGAAAGCAAGGGGCAACCGCTCCAGGTGCTTCTTTACAAAGTCTCCCGAATGTGGAAAGAGAAATCAGAAGCCCTGCCCTTATCCCCTGTTAGTGAGGTCCCACGGCCAGAACTCTGCTCATGCAGACAACACAAGATGAACAGATAATGCACCAAGTTCCTCTTTACTTGCCTGTTCATCTTCCGCAATCCCAAGGCCAGGGCACCCTCTACCCCTGAGCTCCCCACTGCCCTGGCAGCTCTGATCACCGCCACCTGCACCACCGCCACCTGCACCACCATAACCTGCAGCACCACCACCTGCACCACCGCCACCTGCACCACCACCACCACCTGCACCACCGCCACCTGCACCACCACCACCACCTGCATCACCGCCACCTGCACCACCGCCACCTGCATCACCGCCACCTGCATCAACACCGCCACCTGCACCATCACCACCTGCATCAACACCGCCACCTGCACCGCCGCCACCTGCACCGCCGCCACCTGCATCATCACCACCTGCACCGCCGCCACCTGCACCGCCGCCACCTGCACCACTGCCACCACCTGCACCGCCGCCACCTGCACCACCGCCACCACCTGCACCGCCGCCACCTGCACCACCGCCACCACCTGCACCGCCGCCACCTGCACCACCGACACCTGCACCGACACCTGCACCTGCACCACCACCTGCACCTGCACCACCGCCACCTGCACCACCGCCACCTGCATCATCGCCACCTGCACCACCGCCACCTGTATCACTGCCACCTGTATCACTGCCACCTGTATCACCGCCACCTGCACCACCGCCACCTGCACCACTTCATCGGCCGGCCATCACTTCGTCCCTTTCTCATCTCAGATTCAAGCTTCATGTGTCCACACAATGAGCACATCTCGATGAGAAAGACATGTCTTCCGTGTTCCTGACACACTGTCCAGTGTACAGACTCTCAGATGCTCAGCGAGCTAACGAATCACTGCTCCCTGTGCACCTGGCTGTCAGAAAGAGCCCCTGGCTGGGGAAGGAACACTCAACTCCGAATCGGAAGACCCACTCCGAAGTCCAGTGCTGTGCTGCCCTCCTAGCCTGGGCAACTTCAATTTTCTGAAGCTCTATTTTCCCATCTGTAAGAGTGGCACAGTTGTCCCTCAGACGTTCCTGTGCAGACTGGTGGCAAAAGGAGATGCTACAAAGAAAGTGCCCTGGACGGCAAGTGTGGGAGCATGCCTGTCGGGGCTTCAATCCGCCCTTGCGGATGACCTTTCCTGTGCAGTCCCCGGGCTCCCCTGTGTCATTCTTGCTCTGCTACGTCAATGCAACGGGAGAAGAGAGGCCACACACTGACTTCCCACAAGCCAAAGGCCGTGCTCGGCCAGGTTTCGTCAGCCCACACACTGCTGGACGTTCACAAACACGCAACGTCGGAGCCCAGCTCCAGGAGCTGCTCTGCCAGGGGCCGAATCCCAGTGCCAGGGGCCGAACCGCACCCCTCGGTGCCCCGGTTTCCTCCACCAGTAATAACAGTGTGTGTGTGTGTGTGTGTGTGTGTGTGTGTGTGTTGGGGGGGGTGAGAGCAGGGAGACCCACGCACGGGGATGAGGAAAGGCTGTTTCTGAGACTGTCAGAATGAACAGCACCCCCTGCTGTACATCACGCAAGCCTTGTGAGCTGCAGTTCAGACGGGTCCCGGGTCCCGCAGAATCGGCCCTCTCATCAGCGTGTTCACGACGGAAGGCTCTGCAGCGTGCCCTGGGAACACCAGGCTCTGCCGCTCCCTCCTGTCTCCTGCCAGCCCTCACTGCTGCAACAGCAGGCCTCAGCATGCCCTCTGCGCTCCCAGCCCCAGCAGTCGGGGCCCTGAATACGCCCCTCAGGCAGCGCCAAGTGGGGAGCCTCCCTAAACCAGCTGTGGGTGCCCCAGGCTCCGCTGAGTCTATTACAGGGATCAGCAGTGACTGTTAGGTTTGTATGTGAGACACAAAATAAGAACATGTACTTCATACGGGAAGAGACCTGGTCTGCCTTGGTCACTACTCCACCTGCACCATCTGGGACACTGCCGGCCACACAGCAGGTACACGTAAGTATCCAGACCACGAGCGCAGTGTCCTGAGCAGAGAATAGATACCGCCGATTATTATAACTGTGAGTGCATAAATTATGTTTTTAAATCAAACGAACTCTCCGAGTGGAGCTGTTACCCCGTGTGGCAATGGGCACCTGAGTGAGCACACCTGCGTGAGCACACCTGCGTGAGCACACCTGAGCGAGCACACCTGAGTGAGCACACCTGAGTGAGCACACCTGCGTGAGCACACCTGCGTGAGAACAACTGCGCGAGCACACCTGCGTGAGCACACCTGAGCGAGCACATCTGAGTGAGCACACCTGCGTGAACACACCTGCGAGCAGGAGCCCACCTGAGTGAGCACACCTGAGTGAGCACACCTGCGTGAACACACCTGTGAGCAGGAGCCCACCTGAGTGAGCACACCTGAGTGAGCACACCTGTGTGAGCACACCTGCGTGAACACACCTGCGTGAACACACCTGTGAGCAGGAGCCCACCAGAGCACAGTTTTCTTTCTTTCCTGGCGGGTTCTTCTCTGATTGTGAGTCGCACACCCCGATGAGCCTCTGAGGCCTGTTCTGAGTCCTTCCAACCTAACCGCACACCACATTCCACGGGAAACACCAGGAGGGCTCCCGGGACACTCCAGTTTTATTACAAGAACAGAAGCAGCGTGAAGTCAGTCAAGATGAACACGTGATGAGTCCGCTGAGATCCTGCCCCGGGTCTATCTGTCAGTGATGCTCAAATATGGAAAAGTTCACGTGGACTCAAACCAACAGCAGCACCTTGTGTCTCACGGACGCGGTCACTGGTGTCAAAGGCTCCTTGACTCAAAGGCTACATCCGCACTTCCAGGTAACTCCAGTCACCACCTGTCTGTGGACATGCTGGGCTGCATGACTTGTGGGTTCCCTCTGAGGGGGTGTTTCTGAGAGAACCCTCTTATCTCCCTCAGTCACCACGATCACACGCCACCTCTCACCACACATTGAATCGGGCAATGACAACATTTAAAAAGAAAACACATTCAGGTTCTTGCCTGGCTGATTCTGTGCCCAATGACGCAGAGACGCGGAAACAGGAGAAAGCGTCCGGGAGGAGCTGGACCACAGAAAGGAAGAAGCCAGCAGAGGTCAGCCTGACAAGGTCTCTTCCTTCCTCTTCCACTTCCAACCTCGAGCAAGTTCTAGTTGGCCAGCTCAGCAGCGACAGCGACCAGCTATCATGTGGTTTCTGTAAGTTCCTGATTCTCATGTGTCCCTGAAGATGAGCAAGGACTGTGTGCTGCGGGAGTACCTGGGAGCGTGCGGGAGGCCCTTGGACATGACAGCTGCGGGCGTGCGGACTGACGACTAGCGACAGGTAAGCCCACAGTGTGGCCTCGAGAGCTGAGTGGACAGCGTGTGCGTGAGGGTGGAAAGGGAGAGGTCCTAAGCTGTCATGCGTGCTTATGGTGATATATTTGCTCTGGTTGATTCTGGGATCCAAATCTGAAATTTCATCATCGATGACTATTTATGATTTCCAACTGTGGCTGTCAAAACATATCAGTCCTGAAGAGATAGCAAAGCAGATGCCTAAAGGTATTCATCCAGGACCAACATTTCAAAAGCTGGTAAATGTGTATTAAAATTGCCTCTAGAAACGACAAAGTTGAGGGTTGTTACAATAATATTCGTGAGTGCACATGAACATGTTTTTGTTTGCAACTGTATATGTGCAAGATATACTTAGTATCTGTCTGTACATATGCTTATGTAGGTACAAAGCTTATCTCTGCTGTTAATGGGATAAATGAACCCTTCAGTTACCTAATAAGATCATGATTTTCCTTTAAAAAGAATTTTAAGCTGCAAAAACATCTAACCTATGCATAGCAAACATTTGAGTTCAAGTTACTGATTATGGTCTGTGACTAGTCAGCTCCATTATTTAAAATACGTTACACATTATACATTTAAATTATACATAGGGGAACTGCGACAGTCCCTCACTGTCAACACAGTCAATCAATCTCATGCAACCCATTTACAGTCCAGAAATATTTCATAAGGACACCTAAGGCTACAGAGAAAATGAATCAAAGATCACACTGCTTAAAAAATATATATAGCACTGGCCAGTTTGGCTCAGCAGTTGGAGCATCGGCCCACAGACCAAAGTGTTGCGGGTTCGATTCTGGTCAAGGGCATGTACCTTGGCTGTGGTTCAGTTCCCTGCCCTGGTCAGGGTCGTGAGGGAGGCAACAATCAATGTGTCTCTCTCACATCAATGTTTCTCTCTCTCTCTCTCTCTCTCTCTCTCTCTCTCTCTCTTCCCCTCCCTCCCTCCCACTCTATCTGAAGATAACTGGAAAAATATCCTCAGGTGAGGATTAAAAAACTAAAATAATTAAAATAAAAACATAGGACAGACTTGAAAACAATTTTAGCACTAAGAAGCCCAGATAGTGATAAGTTAAAAAATAAGAAAATATAGTGTACTCATGATAAAATATCAAAATAACAGATTTTATGATTTGTGGACATACAAATAAATGATGTACTTCATAAAATCTGTAAGTACACACAGAGTCAGCACACACACACACAAGCTGTACACTGCTGTGCCTGTGACGGCTTAGTGAGGGGGGCTGGAGGGACCCGAGATCCTCCCAGCAGACCCACAGGGGAAGTGGGCAGGGTGCAGGAAGAGGTATGACAGCACCCACTTCACAGCAAGTGGAGGGTGTTCCTGCCCTGACCACGGCCACCAGCTGACGTCACCGTGAGCCCGAGCATCCTACCCACACAGAGGGCACCTGTGCCCCATTCCGGCTGCCAGCTCCTGCTGCCAGTTCCAACCAGCCCAGCCTGAGCACGGCCACACCCACCCTCCCCCGCCCCACCGCACCGACCACCATCACCGGTGTCCTTCATTCCTCCTCAATTACTTTCCCCCTCTATCCTGTATTTGTAGGGTCATAGTCACAATTCCCTGGCTATAAGGATGTCCAATCTAGGATCACACACATATACTGGGGGGGCGGGGAGGGGAGTTAAACTAAAGACATACAAGCATAATTATCCCTGACAGATTCAAACAGAATACAATGTATCCCTGACATCTTCAAACAGAATATGTACAATGTATCCCTGACATCTTCAGAATACAATGTATCCTTGACATCTTCAAACAGAATACCATGAGTGGAGAGGAAGGGTAGAAAAAGAACGTCTCTCAAAGTCGAGAGAATTGGGTAGCACAGTGTGGGGGTGGGAGGGAAACAGTAAAACAGTGAATGGATACACGAGGCACAAGGTCCTACATGACCACCCTCTCAGAGGCCCGTCGTGCACGCTCCGAGCCCATTCCCCGTCTGCAGACGAGGAGTACACGACCACTGCGATTGAATCAGACAGTAGTCAGCGCTTTGACAGTCATGCAGAAGGCTCTCAGGAAATGCGGGGGACAACGTCATTGCTCAAATCGTTAGTATAACGACCCAGCTAATCGAGGCAGAGATGCAGGTGATTACACAGCAGACCACTGGCCAACAAGACTCAGACATTCAATACCTGTGCACGCCGAAACAGGCAGGACCTAACCTGAGAACACGGACACGGTGCTTCTCAGCCCTGGCTGAGGTCACGATCACCAGGAAGGCTTCCTGGCACACAGCCCGGGGCTCCACACCCCAGAGAACCGGCCCTAAGGACGGACATTTCTAACAAATCCCCAGGTGGTCTGGAGGCGCACACTTTGAGAACCACTGTCCTACCGGGGACTCCCACAGTCACATTCGCCCACTAATAAAACCATCTACGAGTTCCTCATTCAATTTCAGCCCGTTAATGAGGGCATAATAAGGAGTAAGTGCTTAAAGAGTAAGGGCAGCGCATCTTCCTCAGAGTTCAGCCTGACATTATTCTTGACCAGGGAAGGAAGGAAGGAGAGGGGGAGGAAGGGAGGGAGGGAGGGAGGGAAAGAAATCAGTAAGCCAGGACATTTCCAATGAGACCTCAGCTGCGTCTGCAGTCAGCTACTGAGTAAGAGGGTTACTGCTGCCCCAAACGGTGCTCCCGCTAGAAACACCTGCGAAGTGAGCCTGGGCCCTGAGGCTTCCCCGAGCCCCCGTCTCCGCGGTCAGAGGGCGCGCGGACTCCATGTGGTCTCAGCGTTGCCTTGAAGCCAGGTCGGCACCAGAGGGGCTGCCTCAGCCTCCCCGGGGGCGGTCCCCAGGGAGCCAGCACAGGCCAGTCCAGGGAGACACAGTGGAGGCCAGCATGAGCTCCTCCGCGTCCTCCTCCAGGGTGTCCTCCCTTATGGACGGCTGTCTGGCAGAGGAGAACCACACTACAGGAATCGTTTCTTTCGGTGGAAAATGACACCATCCGGGCAAGAGTGCCAGACCTGTCCAGGTGGAGCGGCGGTTGTCAGAGTGTGGCCCGGACAAGGTGCGGGAGAAGTGTGGGCCCCAGACCTACCGGCCATGAAACTCTGGCGGGGGACGCCCGGCAGCCGGTGTCTGCCAAGCCCGCTCGTCACCTCGCTGCACACTGTTTGAACCCTGCTGTAAACTGACCCTACTCCTGGCACCTCTGCCGTTCTCGCCTGCTGTGCGCACGTCTGGGTAGCCCCCCGCAGCCTCAGACGCGGCCTGGGCTGGACAACCACGTGGTCATGTCAGAGTGCGGACTGGACGCCGCAGAGGCGGGGCTCCTCGGCTGCACTGTGTACTGCCTGGGGTTGCAGATCGGCTGAGACGATTGTCGCTACATCTTACTAAAGCCACAGCCTGCCAAATGCTAAGATGCACGGCCTCATAAAAATATGGGGTTCCTCGATTTCAATAGAGGCATCCTGTCCCATCTTTACGGAAAAGCACCCGCCGACAAACTATAAAAAAATCTAGTTCAAACTCCCAGCTCCCTGAGTAGGCTGTGGGTCGAGGCTCCCCCATGGAGTCTCCAAATCCTCCTTCTAAGTCGTCTGGCTCCTCTAAGGGAGTTTCCCTTTCCTGACTCGCACCCGAGAAAAGTACACGCCCAGTAGGGGACTCACTAGACGTATTTGTATAGTAATAACTGGCCCACGTGAATTCACAGAAAATCCAGTGTGCCACAAAGCGGCTCCATCACCCCCTCATTCAAGGCAAAGTGAAATGGTGGTCCTGTGTCTTGGGGTCTCACCCATGTCGGATTCCTCTGAAATCTGTCTTCGTTCAGCCTAAGTACAATGACTGCCTTTTCCCTCTTCCCTGAAGTCTTCCCTCTGCTGTTTCTGAACAGCCTCGGAGGCCCAGCGCTGTTCTGACCCCTCGTCTTTCAGGTCAGAGAGGGGCGGCAGCCACTCGGTCTTGTAACGTCCGCCGCTGCAGGGAGGGTCTCGAGGAAGAGTAGGGCAGCTGGCTGGGGCTGCCCGGGCTCGGCCCGAGGGCCAGCACAGCTGACTTTTCAACAGCACGGGTGTAAAGTGTAACGGTCCACGTAGACGCAAATTTTTTCAATAAATACTGTAAAATATGTTTTCTCTTCCTTAGGATTTTCTTAGTAACAGTCCCTTTACTTTAGCGTACTATATTTTAAGAATACTGCCATGGCCAGTTTGGCTCAGCGGTTAGAGTGTCGGCCTGAGGACCAATGAGTCGTGGGTTCAATTCCGGTCGAGGGCATTTACCTCGGCTGTGGTTCATCCCCGGCCCTGGTCAGGGTCGTGCGGGAGGCAGCCAGTGGATGAGTCCCATTCACATCAATGTTTCTCTCTCGCTCCCTCTCTCCCTCTTTCCCTCCCTCCCACTCTATCCGGAAAAAAAAAAGGAAAAATATCCTCAGGTGAGGATTAAAAAAAAAAAAATAGGGAGGAAGGAAGGAAAGAATACTGAATATAATCCATACAAAATATGTCACTCGATTGTTAATGTTACTAGTAATGCTTCCAGTCCACAGGAGGCCTACAGCAGTTAAGTTTTGGAAGAGTCAAAAGTCCTGTGCAGATTTGCAACGACACGGAGTTTGGCACCCCTGATCCCTGTGCTGTTCAAGGGTCAACTGTACACACCTTGGTGTGGTCGCTGGAAGAAGAACCTGACTCTCAGTGTCCCAGGATCACACACTTCACTGGGCTACAGGAACGATTCCCAGCAGGCACACCTGAAAGGTGTCAGCTTTTCCTTTATCGTGGGAGGGACACCTGTCTGGAGAGCGGGACTCGCCTGGTGCTTAGGGGATCTTCCCAGTGAGTCCAGCCCGAAGGTCAAAGGTTGGTCGGTAAGCTCCTAGGGGGCTTTGCCTAGGGGACATTTCCGTCCTACTACAGAGGGCGGATGGAATCTGAGTCTCATTCAGGAGGTAGTTCGTTCATTCATTCATTCATTCATTCATTCATTCATTCATTCAACAAACGTAGATGCCTTACCATGTGGTGGCCATTCGGGGGGGGGGGGGGGGGGACCTTTGTTCTGCCAAGGGCCATTTGGATATTTATAACATCATTTGCGGGCCGCACAGAATGACCAGCTTGGTGAGGCATGTGACGTTAGCTGTGCTGACTTCACGGACCTTTTACGGCAGCAGGCCGACGTTCCCCACCCCTGCCCGATGCTGGGGTTACTCTGATCTGCACCCTTGATTTCAGGAAGCTTCCCTGCCAACACACAAAGACAAACCTTTGCATCTCCACTCCTTCTTCTCTAAGAAATGACACTTACTCAGTTACAACAGTGTTTGGGCATGTCACATCATAGTAGGTTACATTGTTATTGTCTTTATACAAACATGGAAGGGATCCTACTCTCAAACAACATTTACTGACTCGACGCACACCCCTGACCAGACCCAGAGCTCTGCGTGTACTAACGACAAACATGGAACACGGAAAACATTACTAAACCCAGCTCGGCGTCCTAGGACGTGACCCACAGTGTTTAATACTCGCTTTCCTGGCCCCTGAAAATTCCCGTCTATGCCTCGGCACCAGGATCTCACTGCCTGTTCCCCGACTATAAATATCTCTGCAAGAACCGCCTTTATAGAAGTGAAAGAAGGAAGAGAAAGGATATGTTCTGAGACGGGAGGAAAGCCCAGGACCCGGGGCAGTGTCCCTGTTGTCACAGGTCTGTGAAGAGCTGGTACCGAGGCCTCACCGCCAGGCCCCTGAGCAAGGAACCGGTTGGCTCCCCTCCCCAAAAAACACACTGTCTGCATTATTTTTAGAACAGGATAAATACCTCCTTAAAAATAACTTATTCTAACTGAAACGTTTTAACTTACACATTTAATGTGCACTTACTGTCCAATCGTTGGGCGCGGCCGCAAGACTTTTCCTGAGTACGGTCAGCTGCTGGGTGACGCACGAATCTTCCGTCAGAACCCATAAATCCACCACACTGCCAGCTACGTCCAGTTTGTTAGTCTAGTGCGCGGAATATGAGAAATTTCAAATACTTGAGAGGCCACATCCGTAAAAACAACCCAGACCTGGACTCTCCATCCCTTAAAAGAAGCGAGTCTATCCTACCCTCGTGAGGGAACGGCACCACGAAGCCTCCACAAACGTTTTCTAGACAGATGGCAAAACAGAGGATCTGAACAAACTCAGGGTGTCATGGAAACAACATCCGCCTCCCCAGGTTCTGTCTAAATCCACTCCTGTCCCCGACAGGAGGCGCATGCCATGGTCTCACTAAGGGCCAGCCAGACCTTCACTGTCCCGAGCCAGGTGGTAGCACAACACACACCTGGTCTCAGATCTGGACGGCACACCACTCATCTGTGATGACCTTGATAAGTTAATGAATGACTCCGTGACTCCTCTCCCTCACTTCCCATGGAAATTATATGAATTCATATGTACAAAGTGCCCAAAGAGACGGCTTAAGAGGATAAGCAGTGTTGACTGATGTCATCACCGTCATCCCCTCATTTCTCAGTAACATAGTACAGTGGTTTGATGATGATAAGGACAGCGGAAGCCAAAAAGATATATTCAAATTTCAGCCTGTCACTTAACCTCTGCCTGCCAATTTCTTCACCTGTAAAAACAAGAAAAATACCCAGAAGTAGATTACTGCACTAGTTACATAGTATCTGGTACACAGTTGACAGCAGACATACAATGTAGCGAGTCGACACTCCGGTGGACGCCTCCCTGCACGCCTGCCTACCCAACCTCCCTCTAGCAGCCTCAAGCAGCTTGTGGACTCCGCAATTTAATTGGGGCCGTGGAGGAGAAGCTACCTGCCCCCAGGAAACACCTTCTGAGAAGATACACACTTCACATAGGGGATAAAATCTGAGCAAAAATAAGTGCTACACCAAGGAGTTGAAATCGGAGGTCAGAAAAAGGGAAGAATGCGGGAGCCTCTAGGGGACAGAAGAAACAGAGTCAGGCAAATTCTTGAAAGAGGAAAATGATACATCAATAGAGGCGTGGGAAGGGATGTTCCAAGTAGGGAAACAACATCAATTAACGTATTTATTGACCCCCAAAGCATGTTTTCTTTTATTCTCATCCTGACCTCTTAAATTTAACCCTATTTGAAATATTTTCCCTCCAACACCCAATCTCTGACAACACTGATCAATGTCCATATTCAAAACACAGCACACAATGCCTCTTGCCCAGAAAGCTTTCCTGGTGCACCCGCCTTTTCTGAGAGCTCAGGCAGCACAAACTCCCTGCCGTCGTTGCAAAACCCTCGGCCGCTTCCATGTATGACAGTCCACTTCGTGTCTGCCCAGCATTCTGACTGCCCCCAGCCAATGTCACACTCTGACTTCTCCTCCACTTAATTCGGGGGGGGATAGAAACTATATACAACAAAATGGGAAATAGATTTTAATTGTAAATTCAGGGAGTTTTGACACCATGTAACTACTACCCCAATTGACATACTATTTCCATCACAAAAGTCCCCTTGTGCTTCTCTGTGGTCACAGGTGTCCACATTCCTGATTTCCTGGCCAGAGCTGAGTTTAACCTGCAGGGCTGCATTTAGGTCGAATCACACACTAGGTACCCGTTTTGTGTCTGACTGCTTTGGCTCAACATAATGTTTGGTTGTTTTATCCTTTATTGATTTTAGAGAGAGAGGAAGGAAGAGAAAGAGAGAGATAGAAACATCGATGAGAGAGAACATGGATTGGCCGCCTCCTGCATGCCCCCCTCTGGGGATCGGGCCCACAACCTGGGCATGTGCCCTGACCGGGAATCGAACCGGCGACCTCTTGGTGCATGGGTCGATGCTCAACCACTAAGCACACCAGCCGGGCGCAACATAATGTTTTCTGATTTATCCATATTGTTGGCACACATCGTTCCTCGTGATCACTGTGGTATTCTGCAAGTGTACCACAATGAAGTAAACACAATTTGTTCACTCATTTCAATCTGCTGATAAACATTTGGATCCTTCTCAATTTGGGGCTATGATGAGGAAACTGGCTAGGAACATTCTAGTCAAAGTCTTTTTGTGGGCATATGCTTTCGTTTCTCCTAGGTAAACACCTAGGGTCTCAATTACTAGCTCATAAGGTTGCAAGTTATGTGTTTAACCTGATGAAGAAGTTACCAAACCATTTTCAGAAGTTGATTTTCTTACTTTACACTCCAATCAAAAATGTATGAAAGTATTACTTGCTCCATTTCCTTGTCAACAGTTACTACTGTTGGTTTCTTGGCTGTTTTTTATTGTTGTTGTTTTTGTGGCTGTTGTTTTCTTTGCCATTCTAATGGCTGTGAAGCAGTCTCTCATCATTTTAATCTGCATTACCCTGTGAACTGATGACGCTGAGCGTCTTGTCGTGAGGTCCTTGCTCCAGGATCTTCTTTTGCAAATTGCTGGTTCGAGGTTTCCGCCATCTGTAAAAACTGAGTTGTCTTCTGTTATCAAGTTATAACAATTCGTTACACAGTCTGAGCCCTTTAAATGAGACGTATATTGTGAATATTTCCTCCCAAGCCTGTGGTTGCCTCTCACTGTCTTACTGGTGTCTAATAAAAACTGGAAGTTTTACATTTGGATAAGGTACAACTTATTAACTTTTTAATTGTACGGTTAGTGCATTTTGTATTCTAAGACACTGTCGCCTATCCAAGGTCAGGAAGATGTTCTGTGTTCTCTGGAATCCTAATGACTTCAAGTGTCTAATCAACTCGAGTTACTTCTCTGACTCCCCCCTTCACCTGGTGACGGATCTCTGCAGAACCGTTCTCTGTCGTTCGTCAACGCTGCACAGGTTAAGGGGAAGTGTGTTTGAAAGCCTGCTGAAGGGCCTGGTGCAGCCTTGGGTACGCCCAGCTCAGCAAACCTAACAGGAACGAAGTCACGAGTGTACCCCAACAGAGCAACCCAAAGGTATTCGTTTGGAACTGATGCTAGGACAGGCTTCTGACGAGGGCAGGGGTGACCCAGGGTTTGGTTTCTGGACAAACAGCCGCTTAGCCCAGCACAGAAAGCGGGTACAGTGGACTCACGGTCATCTTCGTGTTTGAATATATGTTAGAACCACCACATGCCATTCGTGTGAGCTGAATTCTCCTTAAGGAATCGGGATCTATAAAAGCAGTCAGTGACTGACGGCAGTGCTATTGAAAACTGACTTTCACGTGTTAAAAAGATTACTCTCAGGGGACGTATTTTTCCATAGCACAAAATATTGGCATTATTTTACAGGATTTAGATGATTTTGAAAACATGTATTACTATTTTTTCTGGAACACAGGTCCACTCAAAACATAAAGAGAATTATTCCTGCTACTCAGATAAAGACTATTATCTATTGAACCTTAAAATAGAGCATTTCAGCCCTGGCCGGTTTGGCTCAGCAGTTAGAGCACTGGCCTGAGGACCAGAGAGTCCCAGGTTTGGTTCCCGCTAAGGGCACGTACCTTGGTTGCGGTTTGTTCCCGGCCCCGGTTAGGGGCGTGTGGGTGGCAGCCAGTCGATGTGTCTCTCTCACATCGATGTTTCTCTCTCTCTCTTCCTCCCTCTCTTCCTCCCGCTCTATCTGAAGATAAATGCAAAAACGTCTTCGGGTGAGGATAAAAAAAAAACAAAAAAAAACCATTTCAAGCTATTTCCTTGACATTTTACTAAGAAACTGCAAGATTCAGAAGAGTAAAAATAGTCTTCCGTTTTACTGGGGTTTGGAGAAATGAATACATTAACTGGGGCCACAGAGAATTTCTGCCAGCTCTGAGCGGCGCAGTTGATGAAACCCTCGACACACTAAGAGGGGAAGGTAGTCATCTGAACAGCTGTGTTGTGACAGCTGCTTCCTTGACAGTACTGAGCCCAACACACTGTGGCTAGGTTCCTTTCTACCTACCGCCTCACAGCTGAAGCTTCAACAGGGGGAGGAACTGCCAAGCAACACTACTTACGTCTAAGCGACAACGTACGCACTCTTGTAGCTGGCACGTGCTGTATTCTTAACAATTACCCAGATTCACACGCTAACAGCTCTTGGAAAGAATGGACAATAGCTGCTTAAAATTTAAGGTGAAACAGAATAGGAGAGAGCACCATAGACACCTGGCATTATTTCTTTTTAAAGAGAAAAGAAGATTTTGTGGCTATCTGAATTTGGTTAAGTTATGCACTGAAATTCGTTTCTTGTCCTGGCTGGGTTGGCTCAGCCGTTAGAGCATCGACCTGCAGACCAAAGGGTTGAAGGTTCAATTCCGGGTCAAGGACTTATTCGGGAGGCAACCAATCGATGTGTCTCTCTTACGTTGATGTTTCTCTCTCTCCCTCCCTCCCTTCCACTCTACCTAAAAATCAGTGGAAAAATAGCCTCGGATGAGGATTAACAAATAAAAAATCCTTTTCTCATTAAGTATTTCAATTACCCCCGTTTCCTTAATAGCATGCCATTATTTTTAGGGCTTTCTAAATGTACAATCCTACCACAGTTGAAAGTCAAAAAATAAAAAATAAAAGAAGGCAAACCTCCCGGTAAGGAGTATTATCTTCAGCCCTATATTCCATCAAGCGTTCAGTTAACAGTTCCAATAACAGTCAAAATAAACTTTCATTTAAAGAACGAAAGAATTTCTAATATGCAAGAAATCCACTCTAGAATGAGCTACCCAGACAAGACGTATTTAGAAAAGTTCTCTTACACTTTACGGCACATAATTCACCAATACTAGCTGAAATGTATAAACCCTAATTTTCCCTAAAATCCACTTTAAATGACATTGAAAGCACTGCACAGAGATCAGACTGATTTCAAGTGAGGAGATTATGAGACTTGCAGACCTCTGTGCCCTGGGGCATGGCACACGGCCTCAGCCTGGGCGAGGGCAGCTTTTCCACCACAGGGCATCCACATATTTTTGTTCTGACTCTGGACTTTCTTACTTACTTACCGATAGCCAACTGCCTCCTGCTTTACGTGCCCTGTGCCAAGCCCCGAAGTCCCAGCACTTTTCTCCTATGGCTGGGATTCCTGCCCATGAATCTGCTTATGTCACTCACTCATTCACCCCTTCATTTACTTAACGTCTTCAAAGTGCTGGAATACAAAAGAGCGCCCCCGCCCATGTCACACAGCTGAGACAAATGTGGAAGTCAGAAATGCAATCACAACAGAAAAAGGGACTGTGCTATTTTAAGTGCGTTTGTGCAAACATAACTTTAAGAACATCTAGAGCAGCGGTTCTCAACCTGTGGGTGGCGACCCCTTTGGGGGTCGAATGACCCTTTCACAGGGGTCGCCTAAGACATAACAGTAGCAAAATTACAGTTATGAAGTAGCAACGAAAATAATGTTATGGCGGGGGGTCACCACAACACGAGGAACTGTGTTAGAGGTCGCGGCATCAGGAAGGTGGGGAACCACTGCCCTACAGTCTACATAACCTGTGTTTCATGGTAAGTCCGTTTTGTCAGCAACAAGCTGCTTTCCCCTGCGGGGTACTGTGACTGTGAGCCTAAAATTTCCTGTGTTGGGGATTTCCAGATACATTCCACGATGCGGCTCAAGTATTTCACAAGCGTGTTTACATTCTGACTTGGCTATGTTCATGTTCTCATTTTAATGGAGGGTTCTGAATGCCTTGGAAACTGAGGATCGCAAAGGAAACCTACTTACAGCAAGCGCTCACTGAACAGCTTCAATCCGTCCTGCGACTCTCAGGAAGAGAAGGGTTTGACAGGTGGCAGGAGGAAGGGCAGCAAGAGGACAAGACAGCTGCACAGAAGGGGGGTGGCGGAGGACAGCTGTGCGTGTGTGTGCGCGCGCACGTGTGTCTGTGTGTGCATGTGTGTGCGTGTGTGTGCGCGTGCGCGTCTGTGTGTGTGTGCGCACCCACATGTGTCTGTGTGCGTGCGTGTGCATGTGTGTATGTGCGTGTATGTGTGTGCATGTGTGTGCGCGCATGTGTCTGTGTGTGTATGTGTGTGTGCGCGTGTGCGCGTCTGTGTGTTTGTGTGCGCTTGTGTGCGCGCACGCATGTGTCTCTGTGTGTGTGCGCATGCATGTCTGTGTGTGCGCGCACGTGTCTCTGTGTGTGTCTGTGTGTCTGTGTGTGCGTGTGTGTGTGTTTGCGTGCGCAGGTGGTCACAGAGGGCCTTGCAGGCCAAGATCCAAACCTGGATCTTAGGATTTCATTGTCTTTCACCCCTGGGTGGGTTTGAACAAAGGCATGCCAAGATGCAATTTGTGTCCTTGGAGACCCCTCTGGCGGGTGGCTGGAGAGAGGCTGTGGGTTTGGGGAGACAGGGGGACGGAGGCAGGAGGACCGGCTGGGGGACCCCTGCTTCCCAGCACTGACTGTGACTAAGGGAAGGTTTTAAACACACAAACTGAACTGCCATGGGGGGGATGATTTCAGGGAAAAGGCGGATCATCAGATATAAATGAGAAGACTCCTGATAATGGGTTATGTGCACTTGACACAATTATATATCAACTGATGAGTTCGTGGTCATTAGTTAATAAACCCAGGAAGGCCACAAGAAGATTTCGATAAAAGCTCTTAGGCCGCTTCCTCTTTCCTGTCTGACAAACACACCCCTCGGGCCTGGGCTAGCGCTTCCGTTTCGAGGGCAGCCTGCGTGGCGATTATTCCATTTTATGCTAAGTGGGCACAAAGGCTTCCCGGTACCCCACCCAACAAGGGTCACCGAATAACAAAATGATCACAGAACCTTGAGGGACCAAGGACCACCCTCAAAACCAAACCTGAGAGGGGAAGGCACAGGAAGTGAGAAAGCAAGAGGACAAGATGTTTGTGGTGACGAGGGGAACATGAAATCATCCCCATCGCCCATCAACAGGGCAATGGTTACATCAGGACTCCCTCCCTCAATGGAGGGCAGGCAGCTGCGCTAAAGGAAAAGGCAGCACCTTTAACCCCTTGACAGGTGTGCTGCTGGGGGGGGGCGGGAGCAGGGCGAGCCCAGCCTCTGCCCGCGTCCGCTTCCCAGAATGCAATGCTCACTAACCCCGTGGAGGGTTTTCCACGCTCCAGTCATTGCACTGCTGCTTTGGATTATCCCACTGAATTTTCACAACCATCCTGTGGGATCCAGAGTGGTTCCCAGTGAACAGATGGATTCAGTCTTTCAGCCAGAGTCCAGAAGCTGTAAAGGGGAAAGCAGGGTTGGAACTCAGGCATTCTAAGCCTGGAGCTCACATTCTTAACCTCGACATCCCTCATCCCTGAGAGATAAGTCCTTACTCACGGAGGGCATTCGATCCATTAGCCTTGGATGCTTCCTAACATTACAGAAAAAGTTTCCACTTCGTGTCCTGGGAAATAATTTCAAGGAAAATCAGATTGATGATGAAACATGCAAAGCGCATGACATTTGGGGAAGTTGCGACCCACGCGGGCATTAAACTCGAGATCAAAGGACAAGGCAACTTGACACACAAATATTCTTCAAAGGCTCGGTGACAGATAATGATGTTGTACCACATTCCCGCACTGCCTTCTGCTGCCAGCCGCTTGTGAATGTTCCGCACAGAAAATGTCATGGTGTCCCGTTTAAAATTAAACAGATGTCATCATTTTAAGGCAAACTGGGAAAGTCCCAACCAGCAGGCATTCATTCCTTTAGCAGTCCACATGCTGAAGACAAAGGAATGGGAGATATTTCTAGATGAGGCTAATGATAAGCAAATGCTCTCAAGGGGCCTGGGCCGCCCTAGAAGTACAGGACCTGTGTACCCTGCTGTCCTGTTGACCCCTCTCTACCCCACGTGGGCCAGGCAGAAACCCTAGTCCTCATCCTCCACCTCACACTCTCACACGTGGGTCTCCTCTCCACCACTCCCACCACCCACCAGCAATTCACAGCAGTGGCGTCTCATCATCCCAGAGGACCAGCACGGGTACACGTTGAAGACAGAGTACATGTTGTCTCCCTGCCTCCACTTAAACCCTTCCTAGTCGTTTGACCTTGGGTGAGGTGCTTACCCTCTCTGTGCCTCCTTGTCCTTTTTAAAATTTTTTTTTTCTTTATTGATTCCAGAGGGAGGAAGGGAGAGGGAGAGAGAGATAGAAACATCGATGAGAGAGAACATCGATGGGCCGCCTCCTGCATGCCCCCCACTGGGGATCAGGCCCACAACCTGGGCATGTGCCCTGACCGGGAATCGAACCAGTGACCTCCTGGTGCATGGGTCGATGCTCAACCACTGAGCCACACCAGCCGGGCCCTCCTTGTCCTTTAACTGGTGTATACCAACAGTACTTACCTCGTACACTAGCACCAGGTTTTAACAAGTTAATATAAATAAAGAGTTTAGAACCGTATCTGGTAGGTTATAAAAACTCAGTAAATGTGAGGCATTGTAATTGGTGCCATTATTATCGTAGAGCATAACTGTGAGGTATGAACTCCCCTCGGGTGGCCACGTCCCCGTGACTCTTCTTCTACCTCTTCTTTCACCATTTACAACAGAAGAACTGGTTACCCGAGGACGAATTTTCCACTGGCCTTCATTTTCTTCTGTTCACTTTTCTATGCTTTCTCATTTTCCCATGCACTCCTTAGTAAACATTTTTTTTAAATGAAGTTTAGTGTAAAGCAATCCTCGCTGAATTCCCTTCCCACCTCCGGGCTGGGCTGGGCACCTCCAGACGCTCCCCCAGGTGAACTCTGCAGCTGAGGGTCAGGACCACCCACAGTGCCGCGTGGGAATTCACACGGGGCGGGGCTTAGCATCTGCAGAGGTCTCAGGGCCGAGCTCGCCCTGGAAAAAAACACAGGCCGCAGCTACATGTGCTATTAAGAAATGAATCATCAAATTCTCCGAATAATCCCTGCTGTGTGACTTAGAATCTAGTCATTCTAATAGGATATATTCTGAAAATTACAATGCGTAGTTTAGACACCCCCCCCCCCCCATTGTATGAAATGCGTTTGTACATTTTTCTAGCTTTCTGGCTTTCACCAAATTCTGCAAGTTCTTAACAGTTTAAAGCCGCTACAAATTGTTGGTTTAACAGTGATTCTCAAACGTTAACATGCTTGTTAAAATACGTACCCCTGAGACCATCCTCAAACTTTCTATTTTTTCCCCAGGGGGTGGGGGTGGGGCCTAGGGTAATCCGTGAGAATTTGCATTTCTACCGAATTCTCAGCTAATGCTGTTGGTCCAGGTCCAGGAATCAAACTTTGAGAACCACTGGATTGAGGAATTATGGGGGCACTCAGGCATTTTCCTTAAGATAAGCAACCAGCGCCCCGAATAGAAGTAACGTAAGAAAGTGAAGGGCCATTTCTCCATCCCATCCCGGCGAGGTACCACTTGGCGCCTGCCAGTACCCCCTCCATCACTCCCGCCGGCGTCTTCCCTGGGTGTCTCCAACATTTCCACCTGCAGGACTCCTCCCCAATCTCTCCGGCATACGGGCATTTTCAAACGAGGGTGAGGAAGGGCGTCATGCAGTTTCGAAAATTCCACCTCTCTGTCTCTAATTATATATTTAACATACACATGAATATATATATAATCAGTAAAAGGAATGAGTATCTTCATAAAAAAAAACTTAACTCTTTTCACTAAAACACACAGGTGCGCACACCAGATACCTGTAAAGTAGGAAAGCGCTGTCACTGAAGGAAAAGCCCCACATTCCAGACGGGCCGGTGTGGCTCAGTGGTTGGGCATCGACCCATGCACCAAGAGGTCGCCAGTTCAATTCCCGGTCAGGGCACATGCCCAGGTTGTGGGCCCGACCCCCAGTGGGGGGCATGCAGCAGGCGGCCAATCAATGTGCTCTCTCATCCATGTTCTATCTCTCACTCTCTCTCCCTTCCTCTCTCTCTAAAATCAATAAAGAAAAAGCAAAAAAAATTTTTTTAAAAAGAAAAAGAGAATGAACTATTTTCTTACAGCATGTACAAAAACAAATTCAAAATGGATGAAAGGCTTAACTATAAGACCAGAAGCCATAAAACTAGAAGAAAACATAGGCAGTAAATGCTTTGACATCGGTCTTAGCGACATGTTTTTGGATCTGTCTTCCCAGGCAAAGACAACAGAGCAAAAATAAACAAACGAAATTCCATCGGTTGGAATGACTGGAATATCTGTGAAGCCCACAGCTGCAGATGTGGTACAAGCTTGTTCTAGAACAAAGGTCTTCTGGATAGCTCCGTGTTCCAACCGCGTTCCTGGGCCGTAGGGGGTCGCAGACACGCCTTGGGGGCAGCAGGCAGCGACAGGGCAGCCGGGCTGGCTGTGTCCACATCTCCATCTGCACCCAGAGGGCCACTTCACCTGTTTCAGCCACTAGGGTTCTGCTTCAGGGTTCAGTAGGAAAAAAGTGGGTCCCACTGCTCCGCCCCTCCAAACAAAACAAAAGCCACACACTGACTCAGTTTCGGAACATGTTGCTAGAACCCAAATCCGGACACACACTTTGCAAAGATGCAGCAAGAACTGCCCCAAAAGCCTGAGAAGTTTCAGGCGGAAAGGATCTTACAGCATTTTTAGTCCAATCCTTGCATTAATATTGAGGGATGAACTGAACCATTGAGCCTTTAGGTCAAAAGCGTATTACCACAATACATCTTTATCCTCACAGTCCCCCAAAGTCCTCCAGACCTTACCAGTGACATCAGGGTTCAGATCCTATTTGCACAACCTCTAAATGAGACGCAGCTCTAGGAGGAGCTAAGGGACGCAGCTGGATGCTCCAGGAATCGAAATGCGGAAGTCTTTTCCTAAGACATGTCTAGTAAGGGGCTGGGTGGGGGCAGGATACAATGACATGATCTTAATTTCGCGAAATCAATAGAAGTACAGTCGGCCCTCGTTTATCGCGGTGAATCCGGTCCAGACTCTACCTCGATCAATGAATTTCCGCGAAGTAGGATTCTTTCTTTATGCACAGCCGTCCCTTGCCACTTCACACTCCGACTTTCGCGGCTTCATTCTAGCACGTTTTTTCCAATACTATTCTATGTTTCAAGTACTATTCTATATTTGAAAATCCGCGCTAGAGTGGAGCCGCGGACGTCGAAGCGCGACGTGGCGAGGGACGGCTGTGATGCTAACACTCGCCAGCCCCCGGGTGGCAGCGCTCGCTCGGAGAGCAGCACACACGCCTGGTGCCCAGCTCCGTGCCCGCACCTGCCTGGCCGCACAGCCGGCAGGGACAGAGACCTGCCTGACGGACGCAGACGGTGTCCAGGCGCACCAGCTGTTCATGCCACACTGACCATGAAGAAAGACGGAAGTAACAATGCCAGCGTCCTCAGGACGCATCCCAGCTCCGGGACTCGGAAGTCACTGCAAAAGCAGCTGCGAAAGGGAACTTCCTTCACACGCTACACGGGGAGCCTTGAAAAGGTCCCCAGGGCCACTCCCGGACTGGCTTCCTCAATCAGGCCCTTCCTTCCTCCTCCAGAGGGCAACCCGCATGTTCCGCGTGCATACCTGCACCCACCCCGCAGCTCACTGAAACGGGGATGCCCCAGAGAGCCCCAAACAGAAGAAAGAGGGGGAGGGTCGGGGGCACTGGATGATGCCCCGCGCTGGTCACCATGTAGCAGCCAGGTCTTTCCGAATCACCGCAGGGTGGCCTCTCCGTGCCTCTGAATGAAAGTGACCCCAAAGGTTGGCCTACCCATGCCTCAGAGCACCACAGCCCCACAGATCGGAACGGTCTGGACACGGATCTGTGCCTCAGGCTACGGGGACAGACGGAACGCTCAGCCACTGCGAGTGACCATTCACAGTCTGTAAGATGGAGAAGAGACCTGAAATGTTAAAGGGTATGTGAATCTCATCTATTCCAAACGGCCCGAGGACACTTGTTAGACAGAAGAGAGTCTGAACTCGGGCCAGAGGAAAACGGTGATGAAACACCATCCGTAGGTACCTGACTCTCCATTTCAAAGTCCTGTTTTCTCCAAGCCATCGTGAACACTCAGAGGTACTCAGAAACCCCCTACCATGCAGGGTCCCTTCAAGCTTTTTTAGTTCTCCATCAAAAAGAATAATAATTATGACAGGCAACGTTAATTCTCCTCTTCTATGTGCCAGGAACTCACAAAAATATCGGAGTGGATATTATCACTGTTTTGTATCGATGATCCCAAGGAAGGACTGTTAAGGCACAGAGAGGTTAAGTAACAGGCCCAAGGACACAGAGCGAGCATGTGTGTTAGCCAACATTCTAAATAAGGCCATCGACCCCGGAGACATTATTCTCAACCAATCCGACAAACGGTCTCTCACACCCCCAAGACCGCAAGGTCAACCAATGTTTTAACTGCCAAAAGGCAAGAGCCTATAAATATTTAGACTCAGTGCAACACGCCAATTGGCATGCTGTAAGAAGAGGATTAAACTGTAGTTGCAGAATTAGAGCCGCAGAGAAAGACTCAACACAAAGATGCCTTCCAGGCCAGGTCACTGCAAAACCATTCCTGGGGACTCTGAGAAAACGTGGAGAAATGTCTCCAATCTCTCATACGCACTTCCTGGTGAACGCCACACCATTTCTGATCTTTCAGAAGCGGTTGCTGCTGGTGCTGTGTGCGACCCCAGGTGCCCCGGGGAGTGGTCAGCACCCGATCCTGGCACACAGCACATCCGTCACATGTCACGTTGATCAGTGATACGAGGGTAGCCAATGGCAAGAGATCCTTCAGCAGATTCCAACACTGACTTTTTCCTAGGGCCCATAACAAAACCCCCCTCTGCCATTCCCCATGACAAAACAGAATGGATGAAGCACCGGTCAGCCAAACCATGAAAATATTTGCAAAATGCTCTGCTCGTATGAATTTCTGTTTTCCTTACCGACGGAAAAATAGATGTGTCCTGTTTTTACTATCATTTGGCATCTCCTAGGCCTTAAAATAAGGAGCGATTCATCCAGAGACCGCTAACAGTGTCATTTGCAAAACAAGCTTTTGTCTTCGCTGGCGGGCCGCCGTCTGATGGGATTTCTGGCGATGAAGAGGTGTTTCAGGACCACCCATTTTGTTACAACAGGGGAGACAGCAGGACCCTAAAAATCTTCTCAAGTTGACAACAGAGAAGGGGGCGCTCGCTCATTCCCGCTCCCTGGAGAGACCGAGTGGGACCAGGGACCAAGGGGCAGGAACGGAGAAGCCTGGCGTCCTCACCGAGGGGCCCGGGGAAGCTTGGCCAAAGCACAGACCAGGGATGTGGACCCATCGTTAAAGGTCTGGACTCACCAGGCTACTGCCTCCTTCTTTCCTCCTGGTACTACGCTGACAATTTGGAAATGCTTGTCCTGGGGTCATGTGAGGCTGTGTCTGAGGGAGCTAACCCACAACCATCTCTGCTGAGCCAAAGGCCTCCTCAAATCTGAGCTTTGTCGTAAACATCAATATTTACTAAAACTGCAAAGCACAGCACTCTGTATCTAAAATATATTGGAAAATAATACAATCTCAAAAACAATTATAAAGCCACAGTTAGCCTGGGATCATGTTCACAACAGTCCCCCCATTTACTGACCACCTTCCCTGGGTGCCCACTGCGGGCAGAAAGCATACATTACTTCATTTCCACGCTGCCCCACGCTTCACGAGGCAGGGACGCCAGATCCCTTGTACAGAGGGGAGCAGAGATTCGGAGAGATCACAGAACCAGCCCGAGGTCCCCCGGCTGAGCGGAGGCAGAGCTCACCTTCATCCCCAAATGTAACTCTAAATACGTTATGCCGGGTTCACTGCAAAAAATCACAGGTTCCTCTAACCCCGATTCCGTCTCCACACTGGACACTTCTCTAGCCCAAGATGGCCAAAGGTTTCTTCCTCCCAGGTGCAGGCTCTGGTGGACTGCCTGAGGCCCCTGGGAAGAGGCTGGAAGGAAAAGGGCTGAGATGAGTGACAGTGACTGTGAGGAGCAGAGGCAGCAGAGATGCTCAGCTGTGCTGGGGGATGGGGGGGCTCTACACCCGCATCCCTCTGCGGAGAGATACTCAACGGCCACAGACTTTCCCTCCTGGACGCTCATCCGCTTCTGGTCGATGACAAACTTTAGGTAGATATTTAAGTCACTCTCGCACACGAGGGTCACCTACCGGTATGAATCCCCAAACAGTATATTTACAAACAATCCGATCTCAAAAACAATTATAAATCATTGTTATAAACAATTATACACGAGTCACTGTCTTCCTCCCACAGCCCCCGCCCCCCTCAGTCATTTGGAGGTTAGTTCTTTTCTCAAGTTGCTTATTTTTACATGACACTGGTCTCCCCAGAGTCTCTTCAGCTCCACAAGCCAATCCCCAGCCTGCCTATTTATGAATCGGAAGCTTTTCCCCTTTTCAGTGATCATCTGCATTTTTAAAGGAAGAACAGCCAGGGCCTTGCTCATCAAGCACAATACAATATGAGGCGTCGGGAAAACTACAGGCCAGCAGGGTGCCCGGGGTCAGAAAGGACAGAGGCTCCCAGCGGCACGTGCGTTTCGACGGGGAGACAAGAACGAAGACACAGCTTTGGAAGTGAGTGTGAGACTTTCCCAAGACAGCCACACGTGCAAGCTGTCCAAAGCAACATTGTTACCACTGATCCCAGAGAGGGCTTCCGCTCTCCAAAGCAACATTGTTACCACTGATCCCGGAGAGGGCTTCCGCTCTCCAAAGCAACATTGTTACCACTGATCCCGGAGAGGGCTTCCGCTGCCCAAAGCAACATTGTTACCACTGATCCCGGAGAGGGCTTCCGCTGCCCAAAGCAACATTGTTACCACTGATCCCGGAGAGGGCTGCCCAAAGCAACATTGTTACCACTGATCCCAGAGAGGGCTTCCGCTCTCCAAAGCAACATTGTTACCACTGATCCCGGAGAGGGCTTCCGCTGAAACCTTACAGAAACCATCATCAATGGGAACCTGTCAGCACGCATGCCCTCTGCCTGCGGAGGTACAATGCTGAGAAGCAGCCAGCCAGCCAAAGCTCTGTACATGAATGCACACCTGGACTTGAGATATTTCTCCAAACACAGCTGCTGGCAAAGTGCGTCCAAGTGTTTTCAGACACAATCGGCGAGGAACTGAACTAAATGAGGTTTGGCTCAAATTATAATATTGACGTGATAATAAGAGCTAATATTTATATAGCATGTTTACATAACTTAGCGAACTGTAATGGAAAAACGGGCAGCCTGGCCCCAGAGGCAAGCCGGCCCTCGTGAGCAGTTTCTCCCGGTCACTAGAGGGGGGTGGGGATTGCAATCCCTTCCAATACAAGTGAGGAGCCTCGGCTATAAATGACACGTACACAGCTCTGATTGGATGAACAAGGGATACGGACCTATGCAGAAATGTCCCACATAAGTGTCCGGGTGAAGAGAAGTCAACAGACACTTCTGAAAGCCAAGAAATGTCCGTTGCGTAGCCACGCAGGGTTGACACCCCGCAATAACAGCCACAACGTGAAGCCATGGCCACCGGGGCACGGAAAAGGACAGGCACTGCTATTTTTCATGACGCGTTTTACACAGTTTTTGAGTTCTTCAAGGACATGAATGCATGACTTGGATGAATAGGTTAAATCAGATTAATTTGGATGACTAACGCAACGAACTAGAAAGTAAAAGGATGTCTACATTTCTCGGGCTGGGAAAAGGAGAAAGAAGGACAGACGGGGGAGGTCCTCCTTCACTAAAGCCCAGGGGTGAAGTCCAAAGCCCAGGAGCCAGTCTGGACAGAGGCTGCCGGAAAACCACCTGCCCTCCCTCCCAACACGCCAAGTCACTAGGTGGACAACAGAAGTGGGGACATCAGCAAAAGACCCGCCATCCCCCAAACCAGGACAGACGGCCATCACCATCTCCGATACAGAGTAACATCTGAGGACTGGTCAGAATCCAGATGAAGCCCACAGGGATTCAGAGCGGGGACAGGGTCCTTCAGGCCTAGTGGGAAGGGAAGGAAAAGCGCCGTCGACGATGGAGGCCTGGTTGGGTTCTAAGGGTGCACACGAACAGGTAGAGATGGGACAGAAACGCCTGGAAGGGGCCACAGGGGAGAGAACAGTCGGTGTGTCTAGAAATGGGCACGGTCACACCTATGCTGCTGGGGCCCCTCCTGAGCTTGGAGAGGGGCAGGGCCGGAGTTAGCTTAGGTTTCCAGCACCATGCCAGCCTACAGGCATATCCACTCCAAGACAGTAAAAGGCCATTCCTCTGAAATCACTAACTTACAGTGCAGCTGCGGCCGATGCTGGCCAGCCTGGCCCTGGGCAGTCCTGAGTCCCAGGCACTGGTGTCTACCTCATCGTTCAGGGTCCTCTCGTGCCCTCAGGGGTCCGCACACCCTCAGCTCTGAGCCAGTGGCTTCTGTCCACACATCTCCTTTCTTATCCCGCGGAGTGCCGAATGCACACGGCCGAGATCCGAGTTTCGGGTCCCTCCCGTTCTCCCTTGGCTTACAGAACGGAATGCCCTGTAAACGTACAAGTTCCTTGTAGATGTCCCCTTTGGCATTCTTGTATAACACTTGCCACTGCCAATGTTGCCACCGCTATGTCGTGCGATGAGACTGAACCAAGTTTGACCTGCACAGCCCCAAGTACAGATTTTAGAATTTTTATTTATTGATTTTTAGAGAAAGTAAAGGGGGGGGGGGGGGAGAGAGAACCCCATCGATTCACTGTCCACTTATCTCTGCATTCACTGGTGGATTCTTGTACGAGCCCGGACCGGGGAATCAAACCTGCAAGCTTGGTGTACCGGGACGATGCTGTCACCAGCTGGGCTGCCCGGCCAGGGCCCCCAAGTACTGATTTTGGTTAAAATACACACATATGACTCAAGGTTTCCTTGTACCTGAGCTCGCTGTAGCAGTTACTAGATCACAAACAAACCTATTCCTGCGTAGCAAAATGAGTATTTATAAAAGACAGTTTGCTTTTATGTCAGGGATCACAGCCTTCCAAAATAAAAGTGAGCATATTAACTTCTGCTCTGGCATTTATCAACCTTTGGAAGTCTTATTTATGAAAGAAACCAAACAGTGTAAGTAAAACTGGGGAGGAAGAGAAAATTAAGAAGTCAACATATTTACTTTTATATTATTGTAATTCCATGAGTGAAAGGTAGGTACTGAAGATTAAACGTTGACAAGATACAGGCCCCGTCTTCAACAACCCCCAGTCTAGCTGGGAGAAACAAGGACAGACAATTCACAACCTGGCTACACGCCACCGGCTACACGCCACCAGCTACACGCCACCGGCTACACGCCACCAGATACACGCCACTGGCTACACGCCACAAGTTACACGCCACAGGGTACATGCCACCAGCTACACGCCACAGGCTACACACCACCGGCTACACGCCACAAGTTACACGCCACCGGCTGCACGCCACAGGCTACACGCCACCAGCTACACATCACAAGTTACACGCCACAGGCTACACACCACAAGTTACACGCCACCAGCTACACGCCACAGGCTACACGCCACCGGCTACACGCCACCGGCCGCACAGCGGGCCCCCACAATCTGCACACAGAAGGTGACCAATAAATATGACTTGGGTGACTAGATGCAGAGATGCACAAACTCTGTCGTGCCAAAGACATTTTTGCTTAGGCTGAAGCCAAACATTTCGTTTTTAAGGTAACTCCGTGTAAACAAAGATCAGATATGAAAGAGCAGATACACGTGGACAGAATACAAATGGGAAGCCAGTACATGAGTGTCTGAAATTCTAGAACTGCAGCTCAGACGCAGGGTGAGCCGGGTGGAAGAGGAGGAGGACTTTCCAGAGACAGTCAGGCAGAGGAAAAGGCCTGAGCCCGGGCACGGAGGCCAGACCCACCGACAGCTGACCAGGTCCCACAGGGCGGCGTGGCCGCCGTGGGAGGTCCAAGGCGAGTCATGGCAAAGACAGCCGTGCCCGTCACACAGCGCCAGGTCTGCCCAACTGACCGGCATGAACGTCCCTTGTAGGTGGAAAAGGACCCCCAAAAAGGACACGGTCATGCTTGTATTTAGAGGGATCCCTCCCCGGGGGAGTAGAGGGCAGACAGTGTGGGTCGGGAATAGACGGGAGGCAGAAAATGACCTTGGGTTTGGGGGCAGATCAGAGACAAGAAATATCTCAGAGTTCACAAAGTCATCAGGTCTGGTGACTGACTGGACGGGAGTGACGAGAGGGTGAAGGGGAGCGGACGGTTTGAAACGTGGGTGATCAGCAGACGTCAGCACCAAACAAGAGGAACGCGAGGTCCGGGGGCTTTGGAGGGGCTTCACCCTGTCTGATGATGATCAGCATGACTGACAGTGCGCATGCCCCCCAGCACCAGGGGAAAGACACTGGGGAAACAGGAGACTGGTGTAGGTTCAAGGCGGGACGACTTCAGAGGAAACAGAGACCAGGCCCTCCCCAGAGAAATGGATCACGATTGCATTAGCCCAGACCATGGGAGAATACAGAGTCCCAGAAGCCATCTGTGAAATGAAAAATAACCGGGAAACTGGGGTCGCACAGGGCACTGCATAACCAGACCGAGGAGGGGGGGACACCTGAAGAAACTTAGGAGACTGGACAGCGCCAAGCCAAGGGGAGTACGTCGCAACCAGAGCTGGACTGGACCAGGCGCCCTCGGGCACCCAGTGCGCCCTCACCAGCCTCGGGGCCCTCACGACCCTTCTCCTCATTCGATCAGAACCTCAAGGTCATCACTGACCGAGACGCTCAGGTGGACCCCGCGTGCCCAGCGCCCCACTTCTTTCCCCGGTCTGTCCGGCTCTCAGATAGGTTCCAAGTTTCCAACACGTCCCAAGGAGTTCGTGGAAGCCGTGTGAATCACAGCTTGGAAAAACCTCCGATAAACACAGCAGCTATTCTTACAACGGCTTCACAGGAAGAGGTCACAGCTAGGCATGGGAACGACGCAGCCTCCCGCCGGCCGCAGCGCTCGCCCTCAGGGGTCGCTCTGCGCTCCGTCTGCGCCCAGTGTCATCCCCGGGGCGGCCCGGGCGGACCTCGGTCGGGTGCAGCCCTGAGCCCGGATCGCACCCCACGCCGGCGAGAGCCTCGTGGAGCTGCCCCTGGAGGACGGGCCATCTGAGCACTTGACACTGGAACGCTGGCGCGAAGCCAGCATCGCGGAGCGCGCTCGAGGCGTCTGCTGTGAGCTCGGGCAGCATTTCCACCGTCCACACACGCACCCAGCCGGGAGCAGAGTCCAGCTCCTCGACCTCAGAGGCCGCCCTCAGTCGCTGACCCCCTCGTGCCGGCAGAGACCCCGTGAGACCTGAAACCGTGGTAAGTGAGAACAGTCCACCCAATGTCGAGCGTCTTGAAAGGACATTTGTGATTTCAACATAAGACGGCTTCTTGTGCTTTGAATGGCCTAAACTTTTTTTTTTTCCTAACGGATGGAATGACAAGAGACAGATTGACAGGTGAAATGAGACTCTTCCAAGTTCAGAGACTGAACTGACTTTCCCTGTACATGTTCTTTTTCATTGCAAGAAGCAGGCTTCTCTTCCCGGGGCGTGTGCATTGGGCTCTGGAAAAGCCCTGCTTTGAAAACACTGTAAACGTCACTGCCCGTCGAATCTGAGCCAGTGCTGTAGGTGAAGAGTGAGTTCAGGTCAGTTTGGGACCCGGTCAAGAGCACCAACACAGCTGGGTGTGACGTAACCCTCAGAGCGGAGGGAGCCCAACACGAAACTGAAATGCTAGCGAGAGAAAAAAGACAAACAGAAGGTTTGGCGTCAGAGCACAGAACACCACACTCTCACTAGGAACTGAAATCCAAGGTGAACGACTTCACGAAAGGAAGCATTTGAAAGTCTTCTCGGAACCGACCCGCACCTGGGCCACGGGTGTGGATCTCCTGGTGAGTCACCACTGACACTCCAGGGACAGAAACAGGAATTAAATAAGCCTCCTAGTTGCCGGTTTAGCTTCTGTGAATGTCTGAGGTTTTGTTCTTGATTCTTAGCTTCTGATTTCTTCCTCTGAGGTTTTACAGACACTGAAATGTCAAGCGCTGGTAGCTCGTTAGCTTTCGTTTGTGGGATGACGAGGACGAAGAACATGATTTGTGGAACAAACTAGTTTCTGTTGTTTGTTTATCTGGAAACTGAATAGCAATTCCATAAAACCGAGTCTAGTAGGTTATTTGAAAACTTGATTTGTGTTTAGAATCCACTCCAGTTTATTTTCCAGCCAAAATAGTATTTTTTTTTTAAAGAACCCCATTTTCCAGAGAAATGATAAGAACACTGCAAGGGAAGAAAGGCAGGGTTTTAGGGGATAATGAACCAACGACAATCACCTCACCCTCTGCCATGAAAATTCTTTTAAAACCACTCAATGTAGTATTTTTTAAAAGCCGTGACTCTTAATAAGTGACTCTTTAAATAGAGAAACTCCAATCTCTTTCGTCATTTCTCGAACTCATTTTACACCTACCAGCTTTCTTGCCAATCCTCCCCACTTAAGAAAGCATTCACAGGAGAAAACCTCTCTCTAAATAGACATATAGACACACAGACATTCAGATAGATAGATAGATAGACAGACAGATAGATGATAGACAGACAGATGATAGATAGATAGATAGATAGATAGATAGATAGATAGATAGATAGATAGATGATAGATAGATAGATGATAGATAGATAGATACATAGATAGATATATACATAGATAGATAGATAGATAGATAGATAGATAGATAGATAGATGGATGATAGACAGATCTCACACTTCACGTAATTAAAATGAATAGATGAGCATTTTCAACTTCCCTCCATTCTGGCCAACTTTCCACATCAGCCCTACCAACTCTAGGGAGCTACCTGCGTGCCTCCAGGGCTTCTACCACACATTTCGCTGGCTGCGAGGGGTTACCGTGTGCCCTCAACACAGCCTGAGAAGAAAACTCAGAGCTAAAGTTTGCTTTGGAAAACACAGCCAAGATCTAGGCTTACTTTTTGCCACACGCCCTTTGGGACAATGACACAGATTTTAGCCATTCCTATGTAATTTTTCTAACAACTATTAAATGTATTAGCATTAACCCTATAAAACTTCCCCCTTTTTTGCAGATAAAAAGGTCAAATATCAGTGACTTCCCAGGACTCAACCTAATAAAAAAGACTCATAGTCTCAAAAGGCAGTCCCAGAAGTCAGGGGGTAAGGAGAACACCAGTGATGGCAATCGACATACTTTTTATGTACTAGCGAGACACAGGACCTTATCCCCACAGGTACAGTCCTCTGCCTGTACAGCCTTTGCACAAACACGGTTCACAAAACTGGGAGTTTCCAGCAGCCACGTGACATAACAGAAAGAGGATGTAATTGGAAAGATTTGATCACTGGCTCCATTTTAGAGATTAAGAAAGGAGGGTCCAGAGAGGTTCAGTGACTCAAACAAGATAACACAGCTAATAAGGGCCAAGGGCGGTGTTTGGGGGGGAAAGTCACCTGGTTTCAAATCTAGTGCCCTGTCACCTACCCCATCTTTCCTCTGGCCACAGGAGATGACTGTGCCCAATAAAAGCTGATCTATACATAAACACAACTCGGAGATGCGAGGGTCCACCAGACTGCTCTGGCCCTCGACCAGCGGTTCACACAACAGGGGCGGTCCTCGCACTGCACAGAAGGGTCACTGTTACCGGGACTCAGACTGTTATCGAGGCGAGCACATCTGCAGGAGAAACAGGCACTTTGCAGATGAGCAGCTGAATGTGAACCTACCGGGACACAGAGCTACATTACTTCTGTTTGTTTGTTTTTTAGTTCTTGGACCTTCCTCTGTTCCGTCAACTATAAAACACCCAGAGAAAGCTGTCACCCCAAAGAGCGACTCAGATAGTCACTGAGTCACGGCAGTGCCTGGCAGAGAGCAGGGATTCAATACAAACGGAATTCCCTCCCCCGTCCTTGCTAATAACTTGTTCGTTAGCAGTGGTACAGGCAGCGGTAAAATCCAACCAAAAATGAAATTACATGGAGCCAAAAAAGAAATTACAAATAAGGGGAGAAGACTACCTCTCCCAGTTTGCCTCCTGTCCCTTCAGTGGGGAACTGGGCACCTGCCAGCCCACGGGGTGAGTTCTATCAGCACGTGCCCGAGTGCCCCCCACCGTCAGGGCAGACACTGTAAAAGGCGGTCAGTCCTCCCTGGCCAGACAGTGGGCCTGACAGGAGGGAGGCCGCAGACCTGGGTCGGCCATGAGCCCCCAGAGGTGGTTCCGAGCAGAAAGAGGTCCGAGTCACTAAGGAGATCTGGTTCACTCACATCCTGGTGGATAGATGGAGAACCAGACACCCTTACACAGATACTCAGGAAAACAATGAGCCCGGCCGGTGTGGCTCAGGGGTTGGGCGTCGACCCATAAACCCAGAGGTCGCCAGTTCAATTCCCGGTCAGGGCACATGCCCAGGTTGTGGGCCCGACCCCAGTGGGGGGCATGCAGGAGGCAGGTGATCGATGTTCTCTCTCACATGGATGTTTCCATCTCTCTCCCTTTCTCTCTCTCTAAAAAATTCAATATATATATATATATATATATATATATATATATATATATGCACTGATCTCAACCTAAGAGCTGAAAAGTGCTGCTATGTGTTTTGCCTGACATGAAGGCTAAGTTCGTTCACTCTTGAGAAAAGGTCTGCCAAACAGCCAAGCCTGAGTGACTACTGGTCGTGTATCCTTCTTGCAAATAAAAATGGTGCTCCGTAAAAAAGCACCTCATTCAGCTCAGCACTCCGTCCCTCGGGCCGTTCAGATGACCACTGTGTGTGGCAGAGGCGAGCACGAATCAAGTCCTGTTTTGTCACAAACCCTTGTTTATGTATTTGTTTTCTTTTTTATTGAATTTATTGGGATAACCCTGGCTAATAAAATTACATAGGTTTTAGGTGTCCACGTCACAAAATATTTAAAAGGCACATACCTAAGGGGTAAGATGCGATCACAGTAACGCTCCGTCACGTCATCAAGGACACGGGAAAGTGACCTTGCCTTTGTTTGTTCACCAAGACCGCACGGCAGTGAGATCCACAGTGACGACAGGACCCGTGGCTGCGGGGCCTCGGTTTGCTGTTGTTGCTGTTTTTATTAATTTGTTTTGTTTTCCACTCACTGTCTTGCTGCTGTTGTTGTTGTTGGAAGTACACGGCCTTGGTTTGTGCTGAGGCACCGCAGGTGTGTGTACACACCTGGGCTCTGACAGCGTTCGTACAGATGCAGGCACCGTGCACGAACCAGGCCACCCGGATGTCAGTGCTCGTGGGGTAACGGGGTGGCCGAACGATCCCGAGAGGGTGTCAGGAACCTCCATGGCTCCACGAATAACTTTAGACTTTGGGACAGTCTACAGTTATTAGAAATAGCCCTGGCCGGTTTGGCTCAGCGGTTAGAGCGTCGGCCTGAGGTCCAGAGAGTCCCGGGTTCGGTTCCCGCTAAGGGCACGTACTTCGGTTGCAGTTTGTCCCCGGCCCTGGTTGGTCGTGCGGGAGGCAGCCACTCGATGTGTCCCTTTCACGTCGATGTTTCTCTCTCTCTCTCTCTCTCTCTTCCTCTCTCTCCCTCCCACTCTATCTGAACAAAAAATGGAAAAATGTCCTCAGGTGAGGATAAAAAAAAATAATAAAAAAAAATAAAAATAAAAATAAAATTATTAGAAATAACTTTAGAAATTAAAGAAATTTTTCCTTTGATACAAAACATACTAATTTTGAAGAAAAAAAAGTTGACTCTATGCTCTATTAAAATTAGTAACTCTTGTTTATCAAAATATACCTTTAAAAGTAAAAAGACAAGTTCCAGCCTGGGAGACATTCTTCACCACACGTACAGCCAACAAATCAGACATCAACCACGTTTGGAGAATTTCTACAAATCAATAATACTATAAACAGCCCATTAGAAAAATGAGCAGAATACTAGACATTTCATGGAAATAACCAACTATCATATGAAGACATGTCCATATCGTCAATGATCACAGAAATGCAAATCAAGCCCACAATGTAATACTATTTCTAAGTAAAAATGGAAAAATCTGACAATATGAAATCCAGAAGAAGATTTGTGTCCATAGAGCTGTTACATATTATCGACAGGAGTATAAATTGTTGCAACCATTTTGGAAAATAATTTGGCATTACTTCCTATAGCTTAACATTCATATACCCTATAATTCAACAACTTAATCCCTAGATGTATACCTACAAGAAAAATCACGTTCCTCAAGAGACAATAAGAAATATACTCCTCGGCATGGTTTACGGGGCATTCTGTAGCCTGGGACCCCAAACACAGCAACCTGAGTAATGGACTGTGGTCCGGCCAGACAATGGAATGTTACCATCACCAAAGCAGATGAGTTACAGTAGCAACACTCACAAAATAGAAGATACGTGGTATGATGTATTTAACCACTAAAACATCAAATACAAGGTTTTTTTTAAATCACAATTCATGCACACACACAGCCATAGAAAGCATGCACGCGTATACTTTTAGAAATACATGTGGCTGTTACAAAACAATGCAAAACGAGAGAGCAGGAGAAGGAAGAAAGATGTCTCGGGGTACCAGGTGGCAGGAGCAATGGTGTATGGGAGGGAAGACAGGGCATTCGGTTACACGTAGCTGATTGCTGCCCAAGCCCTGGCCTTCGTTTTGGTGACAGGGTCTGAGGGCAATCATTAATGGGATTAAAATGATAAAATACAAATTCTAAAAGTCAACCTTGAATGCACTTTGTGTAAGAATGTAAGCGAAGACTATGGTCAATCCAACGTTATGCAGCAAAGATTTGAAAAGATATGTACACATTTTAACCTACCGCACACTTAGAAACTGTCCCGCACTCGGGTCCCTGGACAGACTCCCCGTTGGACAGTTCAGCAAGTCAAGTCTTGACCACAGGTGCCCAGAGAGGTCCATTCATTGATTCAATCAACAGCTAGGGACCTTCTACCATATGCCAGGCGTAAAAATGGGGACGGTGGGGATGGAAGAAATACGTTTAAAACAAATATTATTTTAAATAATGACTACAGCCCCGTATGCAGACAATAAACTGTGGTGAAGGTCTGGGATGGGCCGGGCAGGGGCATGACTGTCAGGTGTCACACTGGGAAGGCCTCCCTGGGAAGGTGACACTGTCACAGACCCATCAGAGGCAGCCACACGGAGATGCCGGAGACAGACCCACAGTCAGAGGCCGGGGCTCCTCGTACCTCTGCCCCCTGAGCGTGTCTTAGATCTTCACAGGTGTGGCTTTCATCGCCGTGGTGACAGGGTGACGGCAAATTTACCTGGGTATCCCTGCTATTCCTGTGCAGTGTTCGCCAGAACTCGGCTGGCCGTGCGTGCAGACCCCTGTCAACAGCCTGTAAAAGGACCAGCAGCCTCCCGTGACTTCCCGGCAGACGAGGGAAAGCTCAAGGGGACAGCGGGGCAGGTAAGTGGTCGCTCTTGTTTTCACTGTTTGTTCCGCGGAACCAAACTTGCTGAGCACAGTACTCTACATGGACAATGGACATTGGTTTACAGGCCAAGGACACAAATACCTGCTACTCTGCCTTCTCACGCGCCCCCACACCACACCTGACCTTTTCCACAACTGAATCATGTCAGTGACACTCACGCGCTGAAGGAAGCTGGCTGGCACCTGTGCTCCTCCAGGCTGGAAGGTTCATTTTATAGGACAGAGTCACCCAGCAGAGGAGAGGGGCTGGGGAGCAGGGCTGGTGACAATCCAAGTGACGCTGACATTCTTCCGCCAGGCCTCTCCCAGCCCTACTCCAGGGGGGCATGAAACCAAAGGAAGAGGGCGCAGGTTAGACGCCAGTCCCCAAGGGCCGGGCAGGGCCGGGTCCAATCACAGGTGCCCTGCTCACTGCTCAGACGTGCCCAGCCACTGAGCTCCCACATCTGCCTTCCTCCGGCGGAAAAGAAGGAAGTTCTGCCTGGCCAGTGTGGCTCCGTGGTTGAGCAATGACCCATGCACCCAGAGGTCACCAGTTCGATTCCCGGTCAGGGCACATGCCCAGGTTGTGGGTCCGATCCCCAGTGGGGGGCATGTAGGAGGCGGCCAATCGATGTTCTCTCATCGATGTTTCTATCTGTCTCTCTCTCTCTTCCTCTCTCTAAAAATTAATAAAGAAGAAAAAAATTTTTTTTTAAATAAATAAAATAGGAAGTTTTAGGTCATTCATCATAAATGTATACAACTCCCTCTGTGAACCATTTGCTGGGTTAGGTGAACACACAAGGCTCCTCCCTCCATGCAGGAGGTGAGAAAGGCTAATAAATACAAGCCTTTTCGACCAGAAACATCCTCTAGTCATTAAGGTCAGAGGACACGGAGCTGAACTCCGATCTCAGTTCTGTGCGTTCGGAGGTGACGCCTTCCACACTTGACTCCAGCTCTCAGACTGGGATCGCTTCTGCCTGATCAGGACTACACGCGCACAGCGGCAGTCCCTTCATTTTCACTGCTACAAAACACTTCATTAAATAATGTGTTTCTTTACCCATTCTCCTGTCGATAGTCACTGGAGCTATTTCCACATCTTTGCTGTTACGGTGTTTCCATGAGCATCTTTGTACGCACTTCTTGATGTGCTTCCGAGAGTTTTCCACGGCGTGTACCTAGGAATCAAAGTGCTCAGCCACAGGGCGAGTGGATTTTCATCTTCTCCAAATAGTTCCCATTCCTTCTACAAAGTGATACATTTTAAACATAATGCTGAGCAGGGCATTTCTGAAGAGTCCTGGAGGACCCCAGAGCGCATGAGCAGTTTTCCACAATGGAGTGTGTGTGCATACAGATTAACATAATCTATCTTCAAAGGGAGAAAATGCGAACTACAAAATTCTAGACAGTGTTCCCTTGGCGGAGGAAGGCGGACAGGACGAGGACGGAGGGGGTGGGGAAGGGAGTGAGCCCGGGCCGGGGGTGGGGCTCTGGCTCTCAGGGCGGTGCTGAGTTTTGGTTTGGTTTCTTGATTTTAGAGAGAGGAAGGGAGAGGGAACCCACAGCCTGGGTGTGGGCCCTGACTGGGAACCGAGCCCACCACCCTTGGGTGTACGGGACGATGCTCCGACCAGCGAGCCCCCGCCAGATGGTGCTTGTTCTTTCCCTTGCGCTTCGGCTCATGTTCCACAAATTCTTTTCCAAGTATCAAATATTACATTGAAAAGAGAAAAGAATGTGAAAAGCAAGTTCCCAGTGAACAGCAGTTACTGCCCCAAAGTGTGACGAGAGGAAGACAGGACAGGACACAGCCCCAGGTGAGGCTCAGGGCCGGCGGGACAGTCCTTCCCTTCGGGGGAGAAGCACCCGGGCTCCCCAGCACCCGGCCTGGGGTGACCCAGCGCTGCAAAGACGGAGCTGCATGCGGGGAGGGGGGAGGAGGCTGCCGGAAGCCAGAACCAGCGGGTCTGAGCTCAGACAGGGTGGGATCCCCAACACCAACACTGCCTGACAGCAGGTGCCAGGAGAATACCTGGTAGATGACAGGAAAGGTGTGTTCTAGGGAGGATCGCTGGATACAATGTTCCGAACAAAGGTTACTTCGCTTAGGAGAACAGGAAGAAAGTCGAGATGACAGCCAAGAATAGAAAACACCAGTTTAAGGACAGAGAAGCTCCCAGCAGTGACTGAGAAAAGGAAAGGAGGGTAGACCGAGAGACAGTTCTGCATTTGCTGTGTGTCAGGCACTGAGCTGGACACTTCCCTCAAAACTAGCACACACGCGCGCGCACACACACACACATGCACACGCGTGCACGCATGCACACACATGCATGTGCACACACATGCACACACACACCACACATGCACATATGTATGTATATGTATGCATAATATTGGAACATAGCAAAAAATGTACGTCTACACAAGTATACACACACATACACACTTTCTCTTACTGAACCATGCGGAAGTAAGTTGCAGACCATCCCCCCGAACACTTCAATCTACACCTCTGAAGAACAAGAAGTCTCCTGCTTAGCCAGGCCGTGATCACACCCGGAAAGGCCAAGATTAATTCATGAACGCCATCGAATATAGAGTCTGAACTCAAATCTGGACGCCAGTCCCCAAACAATGTCCGTAGCTGTGTCCTCAGGTGCCCGCAGTCAGCAATCACAGGCCACGTTATCGCTCTTGGCCTCCTCTCCCCCATCACGTGTTTGCTTTCCACGAACTTGATGTTTAAAGTCTCGGCAGGTTGTTTTACAGAATGCTTCCTTCTGAATCTGTGCAACTGCTGGCCCGGGACTCGCTTTTAGATCAGGTGTGCTGTGCACATCTCACTGACTCCTACCCAGAGGCTCAAATGCCAACTTCTCGCTCTTGTTTTTGTTTCGTGTTAATCCTCGCCTGAGGATATTTTTCCATTTATTTCTTTAGATAACGTTGATGGGCGGTGAGGGGGGGAGAGAAACATTGATGTGAGAGACACATCTCTCTGCCGCCTCCTACAGGACCCTGACCGGGGCCGGGGATCAAACCCGAAACCCAGGCACGTGCTCCTGACCGGGAATCGAACCCACGACCCTTTGGTCCTCTGGCCCACGCTCCAACCGCTGAGCCAAACCAGCCAGGGCCAACTCGTTTCGTTTTTGACAAGTGTGGTCATTCAGCTACCCCTGCTGAGATGGTACATTTGTTCTTTCTTGTTGTAGGAGATCTCGGAGAGACCCGCTTAGCCGGGAATATCCTGTTCTCCCGCAAGCTCTCCGGATGGCTTTCCCAGGAGAATGCTGCCCGAGCCGGTCACCACACAGCACGGTGACCGAGCCGGTGGCTCAGCTGGTCGGGCGTCGTCCCGGGCACCGAAAGGTGGCGGGTTCGATTCCCAGGCAGGGCACATGCCCAGGTTGCAGGCTCCATCCTTGGTCGAGGCACAAGCGGGAGGCAAACAATCAATGTTTCTCTCCATTTCTCTTCCTTCCTCTCTCTTAAAAAAAAAAATGGTGACTGTATGACTCTCAGGGCTTCTGCTGGTCCAGCTGTTTCCAGATGGCATTCTTCCCTCAAGAAGCACTTCCCCCTTCACCCTCCCCTGCAATCCGTGTTCTTAAAATCGCTGTCAACTTCCTGAATTGGGTTTGTTTTTCAAGCACTGTTGTGTCCGTTGCTGTTTCTCCAGTGGGTGCCGAGCTGTGACGCTCAGAGGGGCCCGGAGTCCTATTCTCGCACCCCCCCGCTGTCTGCGGCCCTGCCTTGGGTCTTTCTCACAAGGTCGCTCTCCTCACCTTGGACTGTCCCTGGGCCTGGTTTCAAATCCGTTACTTTCCCAGGAAGCCCCGGTCCCGTCCCGTGGGGAGGTTCCTCAGAAACAAGATGAGCACACTGATTCCGGGATCACAGCTTCCTTCTCCAGAGGGCTCTTTGGTGGGTTCTTGTGTTTTTCTCCATGGAAGGCTCTTGCCTGTGTTATTTAAGGATGGAAAGGACTCGAGTCTGCAGGTACTGGGATGTCACGGCTTGTAGATGGACAGGTTTTCGCCTTCTTATGAAGGACCTGTGCAGGTTCATGCCTGGAAGGAAAACGGCCTCTGGACAGAGAGCGATATCGCAAATACAAAAGTGAAAAGCAAGGATGTAAGAAAAAGGATCAGAAGGAAGCTGGTGCCGGCTACATTAAAAACTATGTAAAAAGCACGATGTGAAATCACACTGGTCCTGGTCCTAGGCAAGTGCTGACAGAGACCCGCAGGGGCAGGGGCAGGGGCAGGGGCAGGGGCAGGGGCAGGAACAGGAGCAAGGGCAGGAGCAGGGGCAGGAACAGGGGCAGGGGCAGGGGCAGGGGCAGAAGCAGGGGCAGGGGCAGGAGCAGGGGCAGGAACAGGGGCAGGGGCAGGGACGGGGACGGGGCAGGGGCAGGGGCAGGAACAGGGGCAGGGGCAGGGACGGGGCAGGGGCAGGAACAGGGGCAGGGGCAGGAACAGGAGCAAGGGCAGGAACAGGGGCAGGGGCAGGGGCAGGGGCAGAAGCAGGGGCAGGGGCAGGAGCAGGGGCAGGAACAGGGGCAGGGGCAGGGGCAGGGACGGGGCAGGGGCAGGGGCAGGAACAGGGGCAGGGGCAGGGGCAGGAACAGGGGCAGGAACAGGGGCAGGGGCAGGGGCAGGAACAGGGGCAGGAACAGGGGCAGGGGCAGGGACGGGGCAGGGGCAGGGGCACCGGCGGCTCTCACACGTGACCCACAGATGTTACATCTGAAGCAATGATGACCCGGCACCGAACATCTCCCACGGGAGAGCCACTATCAAGTACCCGCCGGACTCACTGAAATCCTCTGGAAAAGGGAAATACAGCTGAGCCTTGAACAATGTGGGGGTCAGGGGTGCCGACCCCCGCACAGTTGACAATCTGTAATGACTCGGGACTCCCCCAGTAGGACAGTGGGTCCCTCACACCTGCAGATTCAATCAGCTGCAGATCAGAAACAGTGTTTTCCGTCCGTCGCTGGGAGTGTGAAAATACTGTCCCCCACGCCCACCCCCCCGCGGGAGATTGAATGTATAGATAGGAAGGGCTGGCTGTATTTACCGGAAACACCTGCCCATGACCCAGTTTAGCTGGAGTGGTCTGAAAAGGACATGAACATTCGACAGTGGGTCCCAACCTGCGGGCTCAAGACCCCTAAAGAGGAAGGGTCTTTCATGTCGCGGGCACCCCCAAATGTAGGCCGCACAAAAACACGTCCTTCGCGTTTAAGTCCTACTCATTCCGAAAGGAAAACACGTCCGTGCTGTCAGGCTGTGTCTGACACAGTGCAGGTGCACTTAAAGAACGATTTTAGTGACTGTCACAGTATTTTATTAAAATCGAAGGTGACTGAGTCCCCCAGCAGGTAGGAGGCACACGAAACATGAGGTTTGAAGGTGTGTGAGAATCACTTCTCTGTGGTGAGGAAGCCCCACCTCCAGTCCTGTGTATCTGCGTTCTGTTCCTGTGGCTACACCGCCTGAATCCAGAACACACCTACAGGCGGTTAGTGTTTAGCTCAGTGGTTACAGCTGCTGGTTTCTGAGAATGGGAAACCGGCCCAGCCCCATAGCAAAGGGACATGCATCCGTGCTCTGAGCCCCGAGATCGGGAGATGTCGCTTCATGGAGAAATGCAAACACAGTCCCAGGGAGGCAAAGAGACGTCAGAGAGTCATTTCTTCGCCTGGCCCCAGGGAACAGAACCGCGTATTCCCAAACAATGCTGCAGAAGAACAGGCGGGAGGACAGTCAGGAGCCCCAGGGCTCCGTCTAATTCCAGGCAGAGAAAGGGATCGGTTCCCAAATCTCTGGACAGGAAGTGCCCCGGCGTTACCGCCCTCTCACCACAGGCTCAGGCTGGCACGGAATTACGGAGCACAAGCACAGAAAGAACACTCTGGACTTCACACGTGCTCCCTACGGCTGAGAGCCGCTGCTGTGACTACAAGCGGGGACCCTAGGAAGCCCAGCCTGCCCCCTAACCTCCCCGCGCCAAGCACTGCTGGGCTGGACACCCCAGGAGGCGCGAAGGACCGGGCAAAGGCTCAGGGCCCCTGCAGCCCTGAATCAGTGCAGAGCGTCAGCCTCAGATCAACGGGGGCAAGCAGCGGGCTGCGTGGGCCCGACCCAGGGAGGTCCTGGCAGACGGAGAGTCCCGGAGACCTCTGATTAGTCTACTGCCGCCCGAGTCACTCGCTGAACCCGCCATGATCCTCTGGGTCACACACTGCTGGGCAGCGGGTGTTTGATTCTTACAGGGACAGGAACCCAACCACTACATTTGGAGATGTAAAGACTGAGACACAGAGGCGCTCAGTGACCACCCCGATATCCCAGGTGGGGTGAAACTGAGCCGCGGTCCAGCCAAGGTCCCTGCGTGCCCCACGGACGTCAACAGCACGCTGTCCGTGACTGCAGCAGAGCAGAGCAGAGCAGTGAAGGGCTTACTTCATCCCCAAAGCCCAGCACAGGAATCACTCACTACATTCTCTTCCTCTACCAAAATGATATCGATCGCAGCAACCATTAGGGGCTATTCCAGCAGTTCTCAGCTCGGAACTGTGGCGGCTCCGTGGGCGGTCACGGATCACGGGGTGCTGCTGCCCCCTAGTGGACAGAGCCAGGGATGCAGCTAAATGACACAGGAAGGCTCGCCCACAGCAAACTGGAACAAAAAAATATCAGCAGCGTCCAGGTCGAGAAACCCTGGGCTACCCCCAAAAACCGTAGACAAAATATCCCCACAAAACCATCTGACACTCCAGATGCAGCTCCTGGTCTGGAGGCGAATGGGGGGTGGCTGTTCTCAGGGCCCCGGAGGCGGTGCCTGCCCCACACCTCGGCCCCCCCAGCATCTCCTGCACCCACAACCGCAAGAAGGAAGCGGGATCCATCCAAGTTCCTGAGCGCGCCGCCTTGACGCTGCTGACGGTGTTCCAAGGGAAGTGGTCCGGATGGAAACGAGACGCGGTTTGGACATCAGCAGCCATACGAACCCGCTGCCCGGCGATCACCATCGTCGCAGGCGTTTCGATCTTCGTGGGCTTCAGGGTCTGACGAGGAGGGCCCAGGAAGACGGCTGGCGGTCAGGACGGAGCCGAGCCTGAGCTGCGGTCAACGGAGCCGCACCAAAGCATGCAGATGCTTCCAGTGTGAGAACGCATCAACACAGCCTCTCGGTTACAGCGTGTGACCGCAGCACGCGTCCGACTTCAAGTTCAATTCCAGCAAGTCTGTCACTGACCTAGACTCGACCTGGAGGCGAGGTCGGTGGGCCGTGGAGCCCAGGAATGAGGAGGATCAAGTCAGACTGAATCAGGGACTCATGTCTTGTTTAACTTCGAGAGAGAACAGACTGAAAGCAAGGACCAAGTAGACACCCCCTCACGCCAGGGCCCAGGGCCCCGGGGGGCAGGCGTCCAAACCACACGCAGCGCTCTGGGCCCCAGCCCCCAGGCCCGCCACTCACTGGGCAGCGTCCTCTGTTCTAGGAATAGCCCGACTCCGTGCCTTGGCCTGAAGATAGGAAGCTGAGTCGAAATGGAACGTCAGAAACACATTTATACTTCCGAAGACGGCACACACAGTGGACGGTGTCCGTGCTGTGGCACCTGGAGGCTCTGTCCACACCTGCAGGCCCTTAGAACCAGGTCGCACACAGGACGCACACACTCACCCACTCACACACACGTGTGTGTCTTCCCTGAACCGTGCAGTCTGGGGGCTCCGCAGACGGGACGGCCGGAGTGTGCGGGGGGCCTGGGCAGGTGCTCGTCCGCACAGACCAGGGCACAGCATGCTGCCCCACGCACGCCCGCCGGCTCGCGGCTGAACAGACCTCAGCTGGAGGGCAGCCTGGTCACACGTCAGCTGCCAGTTTGCTGTTGGTGAGTGACTGGGTGTTCTAAGCATCAGTGTTCTCCTTTGCAAAAGGGGGGTAACAGTAACTCACGGGCAAGGCGCCGCTGCGTTCCCCCAGAGTTCAGGCACCCCGAGTCCCCCCGCGGTGCCGTCACCTCACGTGTCTCGGTGCACGTACCTGGTAGCTCTCTCTGCCCAAAACTCCTTCCAAAGGCCGCTCACTTGGGCACTCACATCCTGGGCTCTCACATTCCTGACGCTGGCCAGGCTGGTGCCCGCCCAGCTCCTTGCCTCCCCCTCCCATTACAGCCCGCTGCACCCAGACGTGCCCCTTGCTCGGCCTCCCCTGGACTGCCACCCCCCTGAGAGTTCCTGCGGCAGGTGTATTTCCATAGCGCCGGCAAACACGAGCAATGAACAAGAGGTCTTGGCAAAGGAAGAAAGACCGGGAATACGCACAAGCCAAAGGTTACAAGGCACCTGGAGAGCGCAGGTCAGCGAGGGGAAAGCAGTACCATCAAGTGCTGCCAACAGGTCAGGGAAGGAACACCAAGGTGTCCCCAGCCTGTGCAGGTGTGCTGAGCATCAGACAGGTTCAGGGAGACGGAGGAGGAGACGGGCCTATTCCTTCAGGTGACGGAGAGAGCGAGATTCCCAGTGGCCGAGCCTGGGAGCACAGGCCAGACAGAGGCCAAGGGGGGAGCAGGAGAGGAGCCAGGTGGCCACTGAGAATTTATGGGGAGCCAAGACGAAAATGGCTTTAGGAGACGCAAGAGAGGTGGTCAGTTACAGAGAAAACAATGGTGATTTCTGCGAAATAAACTGGCGTGCTTAGAATGACTTCCTCTCAGCACAGGTCTTTGACCTAGAAGCAAAGGATTCTGCTCACCGACCCACAAGGAGTTAGAGCACTGGGGAGAGAGGCGGGACCACGGCTCAAGGCTGGGCAAGTTCTGAAATCTCCAGCCTACCTGGGAATAAGGGAGGCCGGAGCAGGAGCGCACACGCAGAATTAAGAGGACTGAAGAGTATAAAATACTTTTAAAGATAAAATATAAGATATTTAATAACATAAAGTATTACAAGACATGACATGATTGAAGAAGCCATCCATACACCAATCTCCTGCTAGCCGACCTGCGCGGACTGCTCTGGAACCATCGCAGACTGGCCCCGACAGGGAGGCAGAGAGAGAAGCACTCATTCGGACGAGGGGGATAAAACCAGCAACGACAGGAAAAGGGCTGCAGTTCACTCAGAAACGCACACAGATCTGCGCTATTTTCCAGTGTTACAAGAATCGCCTAGAGCCCTGGCCGGTTTGGCTCAGCGGTTAGAGCGTCGGCCTGCGGTCCAGAGAGACCCGGGTTCGGTTCCCGCTAGGGGCATGTACCTCGGTTGCAGTTTGTCCCCGGCCCTGGTTGGTCATGCGGAAGGCAGCCACTCGATGTGTCCCTTTCACGTCGATGTTTCTCTCTCTCTCTCTCTCTCTCTCTCAGGTGAGGATAAAAAAAAAAAAAAAAATGAATCGCCTAGAGAACAAATATTTATCTCTTAGATAAAGATCTGGGTCACCCTGGATTAAAGACTTTGATTTTGTACTAGAGGGAGGTAGGAGGAGATATCAGACTGTCACTTTTTAATTTAATTTTTTTTTTTCCTCACCGAAGGACATTTTTCCATTTATCATCAGATAGAGTAGGAGGGAGAGAGAGAAACATCGATGTGAGAGAGACACATCGACTGGCTGCCTCCCGCACGACCCGACCAGGGCCGGGGACGCACGACAACCGAGGTACGTGCCCCTGGACGGGATCGAACCCACGACTCATTGGTCCGCGGGCCGACGCTCCAACCGCTGAGCCAGACCGGCCAGGGTCAGCCTGTCACTTTTTAAGAACTGAACAAAGAACAGGAAGCAAAGTGCTCATCACAGATGGGCGCTAATAAAAGAGTGATCTGAAACCAATCCGTCCTCTATATACGTTTTTTTCTAATTATGATAGATTTCAAATAAAAAAAAAAAAAGTACAGAAACGACTGTTTGCAAAGTGAATTCCCCCATCACCCAGTGTTCACTGATAGTGATCTTTAGCCATGATGGTTTCAGAATCTGAGAGATGAAATCCCACAGCCACAGGGGAAGTCCCACCCCCTGCACCGCCCCTCGCTCCCCGCCCCCCAGTCGGGACTGGCTGCTGCCAAGGGGTCCGAGACCTCCCTCCTGACCGGGACACGTGTGGCACCACCTGTCCAGCACCACGTGTCCTGGTGCCCGCACAGAACTCAATCCCTCTGTGTGTTTTTCCTAAAGAGAACTCCATGACCTTTTAGCAACATCAAGGGTAAATATGAGATTTCTTTATCAAGCATTCACAAGCGGATTTCTACAAGACGCATATTTACATTTCCAGGGGAGCTCGGGAACGAGATGACGCCAACGGGATCCGTGATGAACACGCTCAGAAAGAGCCTAGATTTCCAGGCTACCTGTGCGCACCTTTTCCTCTCTGCAGTCCCAACTACGGCAGAGAAAACACAATGCTTTACCCTCCTCACCAAATACTCAATGCCCCCTGTGTACAGGGTCTGAAAAAAAGAACTCGCTGCTCAAAATGTGGTCTTGGGCCAACAGCACCAATGTCACCCCACGCGCAGACCTGTGGGATCGGAGTCTCCCTCCAGCGAGATCCCCAACCAGTGTGTCCTCACACTGAAGTCGGACCAGAGCTGGTTGAAAGCATAAGAAGGTGACAACCTAGACCAGATGCACCCTTTCCCCACCAGACAACATGGCTTTTGGTGTTGTCTCTGCTCCCCTCCTCATCAGACCGGTGGTGCCAACCGGGGCTGGGCTGGTCTCCCACGGGACCCTCGGCAAGCGCGGGGACATTCCGTCACAGCGTCTGTCTGGGAGCTAGAAGCCAGGGATGCTGCCAAACATCCCACGTCACGGAGGACAGGACAGCCGTCCACGGCCAGTTCATATCTGTACCAAGACGTCCATAGTGTAAAGGTTCAAAAAAAGGAAAAGAGCAAACAATTCCTGCCTGTGATTTCTTGGCTAAAATGATCGGTCGTTAACTTGAGTAATTCCATGAACTGATGTAAGCATCTGCTTCCATGGGGGGGAAATAAACCAATAACTAAAACACTTCAGCCCTGGTCGGTCTGGCTCAGCGATTAGAGCATCGGCCCGTGGACCAGAGAGTCCCGGGTTCAGTTCCCACTAAGGGCACGTACCTGGGTTGCAGTTTGTCCCCGGGGTCGTTGTGGGTGGCGACCAGTCGATGTGTCTCTCTCACATTGATGTTTCTCTCTCTCTCTTCCTCCCTCTCTCCCTCCCGCTCTATCTGAAGATAAATGCAAAAATGTCCTCGGATGAGGATAAAATAATAATAATAAAAAATAAATAAATAAGTAAAAACACTTCATGTCCAACACTCTCAAGTAAGTAGTGTATACGTTTTCCAGAAGAGTTCACACCGCATCATCAGTATTGACGGCCGAGACCAGGACAGCAAATCGACAAAGGAGCGTGCGGAAATACCGCACCATTCCACAGGCTGGATTTCCAGAGAAACCACACTGCTACCCCACACACTCGTCCCACAAAATCACTGGTGTCCATTTAACGCAACTCTTCGTTTTGCTCCCAGGACACAGGATCGGCAGTAAGGACACGCATCGGCCGCTTCTCGATGACAAGCACTCACTGAAAACACTTCGCTGCAGAGAAACCGCATACAAGGACATTTTCCAGGTGAGTGACTTCATCCGTGTCATGAAGGAATGAGTCCCCTTCTTCGGAGAAAGGAGAATGACGGCGCGTGATTAGAAGGCTGGGAGGCGGCCCGCACAGAAGACGACAATGTGTCACTGCAATGACTCAGAAGGTGAGTGATGAATTCGGCATGTTCTTGCACGGGTGAATGTATTTCTGGTGTGAGCATCAGGGCGAACGGCTCTGTATCAACAACATTCTGCTCAGAGAGAGCCCCGCGTGACGTGCAATGCTCGGCCTTACCGGGCACAGGAGACAGGTGCACCACCATCTACGTTAGAATGACCCTGTGGCACTGACGCTCTAGCTGTGCAAACCACACTGAGAGAAAGCAGTCCATATGCGCTGTCACGCAGCTGTCTTCTGGGCTCCTAGTCTCATTCCACCACACTCTTCGATTACGTTGCCAAAGACCCAAAGTCAAGGGCCGTGCAGACCAAGCCCTCGGGCTCTTATGTCATTCTCCTGCATTGGCGGAATAAGGGAAGAGTTCCGCCCAGGAGAAGCTGAAGACTTACACTGTTAAGTGTCTGTAAAAAGTTCTGCCACAAAGAGAGATCGTTAGGGAGGGATGTCTGCATTCCTAAAGGATGAAGGTTAATGGCGTGACCACTTTGAGGACAGAAATTCAGACAGCATCTCAGCATTAGCCACCTCAGCGGGGCTGGCCACCTCCACAAACGGGCCTGCCCACTTTTCCGGTGGCCACTGTCCAGAGGTCCTCTTTATGTCCCCCTCCCTCTGCCCATCTTTCTTTTTTTTTTTTTTAATTTTTTCTTCCCTTTATTGATTCTAGAAAGAGAGGAAGGGAGAAGGAGAGAGAGATAGAAACATTGATGAGAGAGAACATCGACTGGCCGCCTCCTGCATGCCCCCCACTGGGGATCGGGCCCACAACCTGGGCATGTGCCCTGACCGGGAATCGAACCGGCGACCTCTTGGTGCAGGGTCGGCGCTCAGCCACGGAGCCACGCCGGCCGGGCGGGTTCTATTGCCTCTGAGACTACATCTAAACGAGCAAGCCCTAGACCCTGGAGTTTCACGGGGAGCCATGCAACCGCTGCTCTCGTGTCACCTCCAGGTCCCAGGCTGTCCAGCTTCCCAATCTCTCTTCCCTGTCCTCGGACCACTGTGTCCCCTTTTCCAAAAAAGAAGGGGGTGGGGGAGGCGGGGAGAGGAGGGTGTCCGCTACATCACAAACACTTCATGTCCAGAACGTGGCGGGTCTGGCTACGTTCACGTGTTTGCGTTATTGTCTGGCGCCTCGCTTGGAGGCTGCCAGCGCCCTGGAGTGACCGCGTCCCTGTGTTTCCAGGCTTCGCCTCCGGCAGTGACCCGGCGATGAACTCCAGCACGCCGCAGCCCCCCGCGGAGTCCTGCTCCCCGGACGCCCTCATTCTGCGGCGCATCCTCCCGGCGCTGTACCTGCTGGTCTTCCTGGGGGGCCTGCTGCTCAACGGCGTGTCGGCCTGGGCGTTCTGCTACGTCCCCAGCTCCAAGAGCTTTATCGTCTACCTCAAGAACATCGTGGTGGCCGACTTCCTCATGAGCCTGACGTTCCCCTTCAAGATCCTCAGCGACGCCGGCCTGGGCCCCTGGCAGCTGGGCGTGTTCGTGTGCCGGGTGTCAGCCGTGCTGTTCTACGTCAACATGTACGTGGGCATCGTGTTCTTCGGCCTCATCAGCTTCGACCGGTACTATAAGATCGTCAAGCCGCTGCTGACCTCCTTCCTGCAGTCGGTGGCGTGCAGCCAGGCCCTGGCGGCGGCGGTGTGGCTGCTGCTGCTGCTGCTCGCGGTCCCCAACATCATCCTGACCGACCAGGCCGTCCGGGACGTCACGCGGGTCCAGTGCATGGAGCTGAAGAGCGCGCTGGGCCTCAAGTGGCACAAGGCCTCCAACTACGTCTTCGTGAGCCTCTTCTGGATGGTGTTCCTCCTGCTCGTGGTCTTCTACACGGCCATCACGCGGAAGATCTTCAGGTCCCACCTCAAGTCCAGGAGGAACTCCGTCTCGGTCAAGAGGAAATCCAGCCGCAACATCTTCAGCATCGTGTGCGTGTTCTTCGTCTGCTTCGTGCCCTACCACGTGGCCAGGATCTCCTACACGCAGAGCCAGACGGGGGCGCCTTTCAGCTGCCAGGCCCGGAGGACCCTGCAGTACGTGAAGGAGTTCACTCTGCTGCTGTCGGCCGCCAACGTGTGCTTGGACCCCATTATCTATTTCTTTCTATGCCAGCCGTTCAGAGAAATCTTGTGCAAGAAATTGCACATCCCACGGAAAGCGCCGCAGGACGTAGAAACTTCCAGAACCAGGAGGGGGAACATGATACAGGAGAGCACGGAAACGCTGTGATCGGCCCGCCTGTCGGACGGGGCCCCGGGTGCGTGCCGTGCCCTCCGGGGGCACAGCGAGCCAGCAAACGCGGAAAACGGCCACGACGGTCGGCATCCCCTCTGCGCGTTCCTATCCAATTCAGTACAATCGTCCACTAAAATCTAAGTGTCCGTGCTTTTGTGCAACATTAAAGAAAGCAACAATACATACGTGTCCCCACGCTATCAAAATAGAAGGTTTACCTTGATAAACACGAACCTGGTCGGTCGACGTAGAACTTTAAACGTCGAATAAGAAAATAGACAGCAATGGAGACAATTCCCAGGGGTGCCTTCCCTCTCTAAACACAAGAACTAAGTTAGTAAGTTATGGACATTTTTTCCCCAGAATCGCGAAGGCTCCTGGAGGGAAGGCACAGTCTGATCAAGGACGAGAGGCCTGTTTGCTGTGAGGGAGTCAAGGTTTCTGGTTCGAAGGAGGAAAAGCAGACACCCAGAAAACCCCCTAGGAAATCCCCTACTGATCTGTCTCATGGCATTGCAAAGGAAAGCAGATATCAATTATGTGGTTTGCAATAAAAAATGTAATTTCTTTTTCTGATAGCATTTTGAGGGTGATATAAAATACATTTTTAATATGTCCTGTACAAAGATTTGCTAAGCCTGTTAACGAGCCTGGAGTTCTGGTGTTGGAATATTTTCAGAAGAAGACTCTGCTCAGGGAAGCTGGATATTGGCAGGTGCAGCCCAGCCACTTGCCCTGTTCGATGGCAGAGACCACAAAACAGGAGAAAAACAGACTTACAGACACACACACACACAGACACACAGAGACACACACACACACACAGACACACACAGAGACATACAGAGACACACACACACAGACACACACACACACAGACACACACAGAGACATACAGAGATACACACAGACACACACACAGACACACAGAAACACACACTCAGACACACACACACACAGACACACAGAGACACACACACTGACACACACACACACAGACACACAGAGACACACACTGACACACACAGACATACAGACACACACAGACACACACACAGACACAGAGACACACAGACACACACAGACACACAGAGACATACAGACACACACACACACAGAGACACACACAGACATACAGACAGACACAGACATACAGACACAGAGACTCTCTCTTAGGCTGGCAACAGACATTCCTCTGTGGGACGGGGGGAGCAGTTTCCTTAGAAAAGCAACTGGACTTGATAAAAAAAAGTCTGAAGTGTGTAGTAATGAGTGACAGGTGACACATAAAATGAAAATCTACACATCACCTGTTCTGAAAAACAAACGAATTAACATGTGCTGGCTCATGAGTTACCAAAACAATTCTTTCTCTGCTATGAACCGGCCAGAAGACATTCAGCCCATCTTTCCAACGCTGTTTTCAAACATCTGTGTAAGCTATGTTTCTATATATTTCATTCTTTGCTGTATGTGTACGGATCAATTTTTTCATAATTAAGATATGAGAAAACATTACTAGATTTTCTTTAACACACTCAATTATGCATGTTAATAAGGACATTCCAATTCTGTTTACGGTCTGGCTGGTGTGGCTCAGTGATTGCGTGTTGACCCTGCACCAAGAGGTCGCCGGTGTGATTCTGGTCAGGGCACATGCCCAGGTTGTGGGCCTGATCCCCAGTGGGGGACATGCAGGAGGCGGCCAATCAATGTTCTCTCTCATCAATGTTTCCATCTCTCTCTCCCTCTCTCTCTAAAAAAAATCAATAAAGGGAAAAAAAATTTTTTTTTTAATTAAAAATAAAAATTGTGTTTACGACTGACTTTTCAAAATAAGAACTACACACGCTCTAGGGCCTCATCGGATGCTTGGCAAGACTCAGAAAACTCACCCTAACCCGAGGAAGAGACGGAAAAGCCTGTGGACTCTGGGTCCCCGTGAAAGCTCCCTGCTGCCCACTCGGGCCCAAACCACAAAGTCACCAGTCGACTACAAACACGCCAGGTGACACTAAGCTTGCCGTGTCTGTTTGGCTAAATATATCTTCATCACGTCAGGGGCCGGGACAAATTACTAAGTGTGCGTGATGTAAACACCCGTCCTGGGCTCGGGAGAAAATGAAAGTAAAAGAGAGAGGATGAGCAGCTGGCCGAGGCCATGGGACGGCGACGCACACACAGGCCGACGGAGGGCAGGACTTCTGGGAAACAGCAGTGCGCAGGGAGGGCGCTGTGAGGCCAGGGGCAGGGGGGGGCTACGTGTGGGACTTTCAGGTCCAGGGCCCGAGGAAAGGGGCGGAGCATGGACAGCAGGGATCAACTCGACTCCAGGGAGGTCGCCGGCACGGGGCAGGTGGGCCACGGGAGCCCTGTCCAGGTCCCTCTGTGGACAGAGCTGCAGGGCAAGTCCTCGGGCGCCAGGCTGCCCCGTGCAGCCTGCACAGTGGTGCCCGTGGGGCGAGGACAGCCATGTGCATGTAGCTCTAAGAATGGTGTGGCTCCGTGGCTGAGCGTGGACCCATGCACCCAGAGGTTGCCAGTTCAATTCCCGGTCAGGGCACATGCCCAGGTTGTGGGCCCGACCCCCAGTGGGGGGCATGCAGGAGGCGGCCAGTCGATGTTCTCTCTCATCACTGTTTCCATCTCTCTCTCCCTCTCCCTCCCTCTCTCTCTGAAATCCATAAAGGAAAAAAGAAAATGGAACACAGGGAGTGCTGAAGGGGTCAGTGAGCCAGGGGAGGCCACACAGGCCCTTCGTTTCCCAGCGTTTCCAAGACGTAAAATCAGGACCTCTTCCGTTCCTGGGGCAGAGTGAAACAGAACCACCCGTGGGTAGAATGTGGTGCCCAGCGCCACTCTGCCGCACCCGGAAGGCAGGGATGAACGGGAGTCCTCAGCAGCGGCCCCGAGGACTGCGCGCCCCTCGGTGGGGTCCTCGGGGTCCTGAACGCAGCTCAGGTCCTGTGGATGCGCAGTGACTCAGCCACCTACACAGAAACACGCCGGCGTTTTCAGGAAACACACATTCGCGACAAAAAGGATGACGAGCCCGGCCGGTTTGTCTCAGCAGTTAGAGCGCCGGCCCACGGACCAAGGAGTCCCGGGTTCGATTCCAGCCAAGGGCACGGACCTCGGTTGTAGTTCATCCCGGCCCTGCCTGGGGCCGTGCAGGTGGCAACCAGTCGATGTGTCTCTCTCACATTGACGTTTCTCTCTCTCCCTCCCACTCTGTCTAAAGATGAATGTAAAAATATCCCCGGATGATTAAAAAAAAAAAAGAATGAAGAAACAGAGAAATCGCGATCATATGAAAAGGTTACCCACGACACGCACCCACAGAGATGCCCGCCCCTCGCGAGTGACTGTTACACAATGCCACTGTCAGGGGAGCCCCGCTGTGGGTCATCCCTCAGCCCCCCTCTTCTCTTTCCTCAGCAGTCACAGTAAACGTTCTCCTCTGGGAAATCCACCGTTCCCTGTCTCGGCCGTACCCTGTCCTGGAGCCCTCCTGATCCCCGCGTCAGGGCGAGGCCGTGATTAGTCATCAGCGTGTCCAAGTCCACTGGCCACAGGGTGAGAGGGATGGGGACCCAATATGACCCAGTGACACCCAGTCCCAGATTCCTGCAGCGGGGCGTGCGTCAAGACGCGGAGTAGGGAGTGCTGCCCACCCGGCCTCCACAGAAGCACAGCCGCGCTTCCTCTGAGCTGAACCAACCGTGCGAGGCGGCCGCCTGGTCAGCCACAGCCTCAGCCTCAGCCTCAGCCTCAGCCGTGGACGGCAGGTCCGTGAGCCGATACATCCCTTCCGCTGCATAACTGCCATCTTAATCGTCTTCCTTTGTCACCCTCCAACGAGAAAGCCTTGACACCTTGGCCTCGGCTGAGAAAGCAGTCCAGAACCTAGAAAACACCCCTCCACGGAGCGGTGTCTCCACGGGACGCAGCCCAGTCCCTGCCTCCGTCCCGCAGCCTGTCCTCAACCCACCCACCTCCTCCAACTGGAGAGAGAGGGAAAGGGGGCGTCTTTAGTCACACAGAAAAGATCTGTAACACCGAGAGCTAACGTCATAAAAACACACACCAACAGAACAAATCATTCCCCCCGAAAGCGACCCGGGCCGCGCGCACTGCGTGAACAGCCCCGGGAGGCCCGATGCTCTGTGGGCGGGGACAGGCCCGTGTGCTCTGCAAAGGTCAAAACCACGACTTCCTCTTGGTCACTGACTCTGCGAGCTCCCAGCGGCAGGCAAACTCCCCTGTCATGACAAGGCACCCCCAAAACCACTGGGAGGAAACGCCGTTTTCCTTGCCCGCACGCTGCCTCTGAAAAGCCTTTAACCGTTTCGCGGCACTGTCTGTACACGATGATTCCATGCTGTGTTGCTCCGTCAGTAGCAAACACATGTCTTAAACCTTATTTACAAAGTAGCCAGAGAACAGAAACACATGATCCCACGAAACGAGGTTTCCAGTCGACAGGGACCAGGAGCGGTCACTCCACTCCCGTCTCCCCCCTCCGGCAGGAGCTGGATTGAAGCAGAGAGCAGCGTTATAGAAACAGGACCATCTCAGCGGGAACAAAATAGATGGAAAGTGTTTGCACTAATAAAGTCTATGAAACCACTTGTGACCTTTGGAAAGACCTCGCTGTCTAATTCTATGACTCTTCGTATGGACAAAGTTAAGTTCTCTTTCCAACCCACCTCACCCCACTTCCAAAACATCTTCATTCAGTGCTTTGGGGACCAGAGGACTGTGGGTCGGGGCACCCGGCTGGCCCATTCCCAGGGAACCAGGATGTCCGGAGCCCGGCGCACTGCTTGCCCCTCCCCACAATCGCAGTCCCTGGTGACCTGCTAAGCCCCCAAGGGCGCGATGAAGCCTGGGCTTACCTTCCCATACTCCCTTCCTGACATAAGAGAACACAGAAAGCTGGCTCTCGCTGTCCCCACACAGTCCTTCCTATCACTGAAAACAATTTCTTGAAAGTCCCTTTTCTGAGGGAAAGGTTTTCCGCCTGCCCCTGGCGGCTTTTCTCCACGCGGTTCACTCTGCACATTAGCCCTCCGCTCGCCGGGAGACCCCCGCTCCCACATCTCACCATTGTGTCTGTAAACTAAAAGCAACTGCACCCTCACATCATTTTTTTTAAAGTGTATTTTCTTATCCGTTTGATATTATGAAAGCATTTTGTTGAATAACAGCGATTTTTCGATAGGAAAACCGGTGTTTCCATCAACGTGCGTCAAAGTGAGAACCCTGCCGTGTTCAGGAAGGCGCAGTCAGGGTGTCCTGGTGACCAGGATGTCTAGGATCTGGCTGGGAGGAATAAAAAGCAGTCGGTGCCATATCAAATAGCGAGATGGCCCTGAAATCTGGATGTCAACAAGCCTGATCTCCTCAGCTGCCCTTCCGGGGGCTGACATCCCGGCTCCCGCCCTCCAGGGTGCATCTCACCCTCAGCGCCTGTCACCTAACCTGACTGCAAACACCGCTCCACTGGCCTCCTCCCGCTCCCTCCCCAGCTTATGCCAAAGCCCAAGATTTGGAGATTGACCTGCCTGCTGAACTCACAGCTCTCCACAGAATTCCCCCAGAAAATGACTGTTTAATCCAAACCCTTGCTGGCCCAGCGGAGTCACCTCCAAAGGCTGAGCCCCGAGCCCAGGTTCCAGCTGCCGTTTATACATGGTGGCTTCCAGGTATCTGGGGGCTTTCTAGTTCCCCTGTAGTTCTGGCAGAAGGCTTAGGGGAATTACAAAAGCCGGGGGCGGGTCTCTGCACTGCCGAGGGGGCTGCAGCTGGCTTGCCTTCGAACCCTGAGCTCCCCTCCACTGCTGACCTAGGGAAGCAGCCGGCCGACCAGGCTGCTCCAGACATGGCCTCATCCCCGTCCTCACGCAGATCCGGCTCAGCTGCTCCAAGAACCCAGGCTGCCCGAGAGTCCCCAGACGTACCCCGCACATCCCAATCACGCGTGTCACGCCCAAACACGCCACCATCCTCCCACTTCTCAGGAGCGCCGTTCGCCCCACTGGGCTCCTCCTGTGTCCAGGGGCTCTCAGAGCCACAGTAAATGCGCATCACTGCATTGTCCCCCCTCCACACTGTACCCCTCTAAAAGTCACAGAAATATGCCACAGGGTGGGAGCTGACGAGGCCTCCTGCAACCAATAAACGTGTGCTGTTAGAATTCTTCTTCACTTCATCAAAAAACAAAGATTCACATGAAGGGAAAGGGGGAATTTCTCCCAAGAACCCTCTCCTGGAAAGTAGCAACAGGCTTTGCAGACGTGCTCCGACCTTTGGAAATGTGTTCCTCATCACTTCGTGAAAAGTGGACCAGAATAACACACATGGAAAAAAAAAAAAATGAACTCGGTGACTGAAAACAAACAAGATAACCTTTGAGAGCTCTTTCTCAGGGATTTCTCTCCCGTTAATGATGCTATAACCTCACAACAGAAAGGCGGAACGGATGCGCTGTTGGCCCACTCACACAGTGCGCTCAATGAAAAGGCAGAAAACCAGGAGCAGGGGTGAGGAGAGTGACGGGGACACGCTCCGCCACTCTCATCACCCAAATCACACTCCACGACTGTGCAAACACCTGTGCCTTCGAAACATTTCCAAATCTTCACTCTCTCCCCTCACAAAGGTAACACGCGGAGGCACAGCTCATCACGCAGACGGGGCGGCGCTCAGAAGAGCGATGTGCACACGGACTTTCAACTACTCTGTCTCACCATCACTCACACACGGGAAGCTACGAATCTCAGAGTCCGTGCAAAAGTCTCTGGGGTCATCCAGGTGGGAAAGGGGATTCTGGGCTTTAGTAAGACGTTCGAAGCTCGAACCCACGGCACAGCGGCTAGAGAAGTGTTGTGGTCAGCAGCATTCTTTAACCGAGGAACAGTCCTCTGCCCAGAGACCGTACAAGTTTCGGGATGCAACCTATGTCTCTTTTTTTTATCCTCACCCGAGGACATTTTTGCATTTATCTTCAGATAGAGCGGGAGAGAGAGAGGGAGGAAGAGAGACAGAGACACATCGAGTGGTTGCCACCCACACAACCCCAAACGGGGCCGGGGACAAACTGCAACCGAGGTCCGTGCCCTTAGCGGGAACCGAACCCGGGACTCTCTGGTCCGCGGGCCGACGCTCCAACCGCTGAGCCACACCGGCCGGGCAGGATGCAACCTATTTCTGCGTTGAGCATCCTATGAGCAAATTCCACGAGAAGAGTGGCCGCTGTGGAATTCTCAAAGTCGAAGTGTGGCAAGTGCTAAGTGGGGGGCCTGCTGGCCGCCTCTGTGAGCACTTTCTGCGCAACACTTCCATCTAAGAAGCGTAAGTGCTGGGAAAGGAAGTCTCATGGGGCAGCTCTTAGAGAGCAATCTCCTCCGTGCCACGGAGTCTTTAAAGAAAAAAGAAATAAAGTTATCTGGCCTCTGCGTAGCTACTCCAAAGTTCCAAGTTCCCTCCTCATTCGTTCCAAAGGGCTACCACGCTATTTTTTTTCTTTATTGATTTTCTTTATTGAGAGAGAGGAAGGGAGAGGGAGAGAGAGATAGAAACATCGATGAGAGAGAAGACCGATGGGCCGCCTCCTGCATGCCCCCCACTGGGGATCGGGCCCACAACCTGGGCATGTGCCCTGACCAGGAATCGAACCCGCGACCTCTTGGTGCAGGGTCGACGCTCAACCACTGAGCACACCGGCCGGACAACCATGCTCTTTAAAAGGCAAATTTTAATGATGTTAAACATTTAAAATGACACTTCTACTGAAATACTGTTGTTTGGTATTTGTGTCCAATAAAATAAAAATTAAAAAACATGATTCACGTGGACAGGGGAGAGAACCACAAAAAGATTTTCTTTCTCAATTCATGGGCCAATTTAATTTCCATTTTTAAACATCCAAAATGTCCATTAAAGTAACGAATACATCATTTCTAATACAAAGCATTGCCACAGCCAGGGTAAGGGGAAAATGACTGCCCCCACCGGTCCTCGCTGGGGTTTCTGAAGGGCTGGCTGGGTGACGACATGGCATTTCCTAGAACGCGAACACCATGTGTCCTAGTGAAACAGAAAAAAGTGACTGACGGAAATTCAAAGGAACTCAGGTTAAAACAAAAACAAAAACGGGGACGGGGCCCAAAAAGCCAGTTTTCACTGTGAATGAATGCCCACAACATGCCAGCTGCCCAAGCTCACGGCCACCAGGCAGCGCCCGGCTCGGCCGCTGTTCACTGGCGGGCCCTCCCTGCCCCGGAGGAAACGGACTCTGGGAACTGGCTCTCCAGACCGGAGCCCGTGGCCTCGTGGGCGTCGAAGGACAGCTCAATGTGCTGCTTGGCTCTGCTTACACCCCAAAGTGAACATGGACGCAAACCTATAAATACACCAACCTAAAAAAAGAAAAACACAAAACTTTACCAGAAACCTTTTAATTTCCGTTTTCCTTTACACCGTGTTAAAACCATACGCCACTCAGCTGGCGGCCAGCCCCAGCTCGACAAGGTCTCTGGGCCTAGCCTCTCCACCCCCTGATCACACGGGGTCCCCCTGATCACGTGGGGTCCCCCTGATCACATGGCCCCCGGCCTGACCTCACAGGCAGGTCTCTCTGACGTGTGCTGGAGTGAGTCCTGTCCAACGACACACCCACGGATCTGAGGACACAGGTACTCTCCCGGCTGTCTGAGAGAGACTTGGGGTTTTTCTTCTAATTTTTAAGTGAATGTATGTGAAAAATACTCTTCTTTTGCAAAATAAAATAATAACACAGGAACATCAGAAACAAATGGCCACGACCATCGCCAGCACCCTACACTTCTTCAGAGGCCCCTGGACACTCCCCTGGCCCGCCCCCTCTAGCTTGACATCCCCGCTCAGGCTTCTGAGAGTATTTTCTTTCTAAAAGTGAATACCGAAAGGGATTCATTTTAGATTCCGGAGAGGCTCCTTCTGGCTTTTTTTCCTGACTATCTGGAAAACTGAGAATCCGTAGGAGGAAAAGAAATGGAGCCAATGCAGCAACAGAAGAAGCAGACCGTGACGGACTGAGCTCTGCAGCTGCAGACCCACTCTGTGCCCGCAGCCTCGGGACTTCCTGCCACGTGCCTGGGACGGGAGCTCACGCTCTCATACAGCTAGCCTGAGGCAGGACACGGGGCCCCGCAGAGCCAGCTGCTGGCGAGGAGAAGAGAGTGGCTTCTTCTTCGGGCTCTCACCGGGCCGGCCTCCACTTGGGCACTCAGTAAACACCCGCTCACCCACAGGCAGAATGAACAATGACCCAAACATGTAGAACGCACAGTGACATACAATCTAATAATTATAAAATGTCCCAATAGTGATTAAGCTGTTTGGGCCAAACTGACAAATACTCATGATGGGTCTACTCTCATAACATAGAAAAACAGATCAACATATTCTTGAATGGAAAAAGTACAAACCAGTATGTACAATATACTAACATTGTTAAGTGTGTGTGTGTATACAAGCAAAAAAATTTTTCACTGTCTGTGCTAAAAGTGTTAACAGTAGTTATCTCTCTGCATAATGATTTCACCTCTTGTATTTCTAATTCCAGACTCTTCTGTAATGAACAAAAAAGAGTAGAGAGAAATAAAACATACAGTACTTCACCAGACTACCGGACTAGGTTGAATCACATCTTTGTTTGTTTATTAAAAGATGTCTCAGCAGGATCCAAACGGCAACACTTCTTTAAAGATAAAACTCTGAAAGGCCGATGAGTATCAGTAGGTAGAACTAAAAAAATGTTGCTTGAACACCTAACATCTTTCACTCATGACCCCCTTCAAGGCACAAAAATTGATGTACTTTAAAATCATGATGCAAAACACATCTTGGGTTTAAAAAAAAAGCTAGGTACTACAATGGACAAATACAAAATCTTTCCCCTAAAATTAGAACGGACACATCTGAATTGCTTAAGAAAGCATACACACAATTGAAAAGAGCCTCCTCGGGAGACGCTCAGACAGTTAAACTATTTGCAAACCACAGTTTCACCTACGTCAACGTGCAACATTTTAAAACCACACGAAAGGAAAGGAAATTTGAGTGCAGGCAGCTACGACAGGGCTGCTGGTGGGCAGCCGGAGGAACACGCCGCTCTGAAGACGGAGAGGCCCCTGAGGCTCCGAGAATACCCCCCCAGGTATGTCTTTTTAAATACTTAACCCAGGCAGCTGTCTTTCCTTGGGGGGAGATCTATGACTTTTAGGGTTTAAACCATGTACACTAGAAACGTCCAGCAGCAGCAGGAGGCTGTGTGAGAGGGCACTAGTTATTCAACTCGACCTGGATTCTCACTGTAAACGACTCTGCCGTTTTCTTCTGTCTGGAGATCCCATCCACTCTAAACAAAGGCTACACAGGGGAGCATAACTCTTCAGCCACTCAGTTTTATAACTGGATGAATAAAGCCATATGGTCTTCACAAGAGGGCACAGTGATTCTTCAAATGACTTCCTTATCCACACATTACAATAGGTAACTTTGAGAAAATTCCACTGTGAGTTCCATAAAAAAAATCGAATGAGTTTGTGTATTTTCTGAGCGATGGGCATTCGATCCAGACAAGGGACACGCTAGAAATTGGCTCTTGGTATTGCCGGAGACCTCTGGACACCTCCAATTCCCACAGGCCGACGAGTGGTTGACAGGATATTCAGCAAGACTTTCGTTTTCAGATTCGTGATAGGGAACACAGGCTACTGGAGTATAATGTAACCTCTAATTGGAATAAGCAGAACTTTGAAACGAAGACATTTGGTTTCTGTGGCAATCAGGACGGAGGTTCATGGAAGCCGCTGACAGGCTCTCCGTGATTCTCAAGCACTATCGAACACACAGACACACGGGGATTGTACGTATTGTCAGTGTAAATAAATTACCCATGGGTTGTACACATAGGTCAGTGCAGTTAAAGAGAATATCAGTTGATCAAAACAAATTGTTCTCTAGCCCTTGTTTACCATATACAGTCTTGTATACAATGAGGCTTTACTGTATCCTTGTATGAGCAATGAGGGCACATTGTCCTGTTGTTACTATGTAACATCTGAAATACAAGAGCATAAACCTAAATCTTGGCACCTTATATGGAACAATGAGCAAAGGTGGGAGACAAGGACGAGCTGGCACCAACATCAGCTTTTCAGCCCGAGGAGAAAAGGGCCTCCAGGACACCACAGCACACATGAGTGGGCAAATGAAAAGTCAGTCATGAGGAAGCCGGGGAAGCCTCGAGCGTCCTCCAGCATCTAGGACTCGGGCAGGACTCCGGCCCAGGAAGGACAGAGCAGAAAGCCTAGGGAATGGTCAGCACACTCGGACCCTAGCCTGCTCTGACAGAGAGAAACCTTGAGCAACGCCAGGGCCAGACCTCGGTGTCCTCAAATCATCTGGGGACTGGACTAGATGCTACCAGTAAAGGTTCCCTCCAGCCTTAAAGTCCTTGGATCCCAAAACTGTATCACAGCCGGAAATACAAAGGCAGAAGAAACAGGTCGAAGAACAGTCGAGACCCCACCAATCTGAAGCAGAGGGGAAGGATTAAGACAGAGGGGGGTGGGTAAGGAAGAACTAGGTCATGGGAACTCTGAACGCAAAGGAGATTAGACATGAAGCACAGACCTAGGTTTGGTTTTTAAATATATTCATTGTAAAATGAAACATCAAAATCCACAAAGCCTAAACTTGGATGAGCATTTAGAAAAAAAAAAATTAATGAAAACTGCTTAGAGTAGAGTTCCTGCCACATAGCAAGGCCTTGGTCAAGGTCGGCTGCTGCAGGACCAGTCATTACCATCACCATCAGCATTATCACTACTATTACTATTGTTGTTGTTGAGGCTTCTGGGACTAGACGGAGGGGATGGGAGTCTTGGTTCTAACCGGAAGCACCACTTCACCTGCTGTGCCTCAGTTTCCTCACCTGGAAAACAGGGATAATCACACGACAGGGATGACGACGGGTTAGTAAACACAGCAGCACCGTGCTCAACGCCCCCACAGCACAGGACGGGAAACACCACCCACGGACCCTCAGCCCTGTCTCAGGGAGGAAAAGGGAAGGACACGGGCCCTTTCCAGGACACGGATGCAGGAACGCCTGTGCACATCCGCCGTATCAATCCGCCTGCGTGACAACGGCTCGTTAAATCATTAGGAGAATTAAGAATCAGAAAGGCTTCGTCAGTTTTTGGGTTGTTTTGTTGTTGTTGTTTTTTAAAGGGAAGTTTGAGAGAATGGGCTTCTTTGGCCTTCTTAGCCACTGTACCTACTACTCACTCCATTTAAAAAGTTATCTATCTTTTCCGCTAAACCATAAAAATAATCTTCCTGTTGAAATAAAAGAGAAGTATTCAGTCTGCATGGGAGGGAAAGCGCAAGCAGCAGCCCCAGAGAAAATCAGCTGTGGCCGGAGTGTCAGTCTGGCCGGACCGGGTCAAAGCAGGGATGGGGCCCAGCAGGTCCAACGTGGGCTTATAAGCCCCCCCCCCCCAAGTTCCAGACTCAGAGGGAACAGGGCACTGTGTCGATCACCGGTTCCAAGGGTGTCTTCTACTTCTGGCCTTGACTGCCTCGAAACCCACAATAAAAAAGAAAAACCTCTCAAGTGTTAACATTAGAAGTTTTGAGACTAATGTAACTGAGCTTCTGTGAGGGTTCTGTTACCGGTGTCACACATCCTCGTGCTAGAAGCCTTTAAAATACATTCTTGGTGAAACTTCTCAAAAGCACCGAGAATCCAGACACATCGACACGAGCACTGTCCAGCAGAAATACAGTGCAAACCCCAGAGGTGCTTCAGAATTACCCCGCAGCTGCATTTAAAATAGCCACACACACAAAGAAACGAGAGCAATTAATTTTAATATTATATTTAACCTAACACAGCAAAAATATTTTGACATGTGCTCAGTATAAAATTACCGATGAGGTGTTTTACTAATTGTTGTCCGGTTTGCGTAAACGAGTACAAGGTCACTACTTGCACTATTTTTTTAAATACTGTGTGCTGGATCTGTGAAACCCAGGGTGTATTTTGCATTGACCACACGTGTCGATCCAGACCGGCCACGCTTCCAGGGCTCGGTAGCTCCATGTGGCCACCTCCTACAGGGTGGGCACCACAGGGCCAGACCAGCACGAAACTGGAACCAGAAAACGGGACGTCGTAGGCATCGATTCTGGTCCAGATTCTAATCCAAGTCTTTCTGCTAAAAAGAAAAATTAAATTTTGATTGCACAAGTGTTCTACAAGTGTTTTTTCCACTTTGATTCCACAAGTGTTCTACTAGGTTAGACAATAAAGGGCCTGGTTTTGAGATACTTTTACATATCAGTACAATTTTCTGTCCCCCTGACCGCGCCCCCAGGCTGGGACCCTCCGGCACGAGCAGGTCTGTGGGTCTGTGAGCAAAGAAAGCCAGGAAACCTCACCAAAGTCTGTTCAGCCTCAGCCACAACCAGACCACCTTCCTCTAGTTCCCTCTCTCGTTCTCAGAATTTCAGTTTATGTGTCTCCTCTGCAAACCAACTTCCAACCCAACCGGTAACAAGAGCTCTCAGAAGGCAACAGTGTGAGGCCAAAAATATCCCTTCTAGAAGCTCACCTACACGGGACTTCCCAAAAACACCACCTCCGGCCATGGAAAACCCAGGCTTGCTCACATCTAAGCGCTTCCTTCCAGGCCACACGAGGCAGTCACTTCGGCGAGATTCTGAGAACTAGAGAGACTGTGAGCGCGGCACTGTGAGTGACAATGACTTCACAGAAAGCGGTTTCTCCTCTGAATTACTAACCACCCTTCCCTTCTTCTGTTAACAGCGTCTTTGAAAAGTTCTTGAGAGGAGTCGGCCTTCCTTCCCCCCGAGATGACGAACAGTTCCGTCTTCTGTCCCGTTTACACAGACCTGGAGCCCTTCACGTACTTCTTCTACTTGGTTTTCCTCGTGGGGATCATCGGGAGCTGTTTCGCGACCTGGGCCTTCGCGCAGCAGCACAGCCAGCACAGGTGCGCGAGCATCTACCTGATCAACCTGCTGACGGCCGACTTCCTGCTCACGCTGGCCTTGCCGGTGAAGATCGCCGTGGACCTGGGCGTGGCGCCCTGGCGGCTGAAGATCGTCCACTGCCAGGTAACGGCCTGCTTCATCTACATCAACATGTACCTGTCCATCATCTTCCTCGCCTTCGTCAGCATCGATCGCTGCCTGCAGCTGACACACAGCTGCAGGGTTTACCGCATCCAGGAACCCGGCTTTGGCAAAATGATCTCGGCCGTCGTGTGGGTGATGGTCCTCCTCATAATGGTACCAAACATGGTGATTCCCATCAAGGACGTCAAGGAGAAGCCGAACGTGGGGTGCATGGAATTCAAAACCGAGTTCGGGAGGAACTGGCATTTGCTGACCAACTTCCTGTGCGTGGCAATATTTTTAAATTTCTCCGTCATCGTTTTGATCTCCAACTGCCTTGTGATCCGGCAGCTGTACAGAAACAGAGACACTGAGACGTACCCCAACGTGAAAAGGGCCCTCGTCAACATCCTCCTGGTGACGGCGGCCTACGTCGTGTGTTTCGTCCCCTACCACATCGTCCGGATCCCGTACACGCTCAGCCAGACGGACGTCATCTCCGACTGCCCCACGAGGGTGTCGCTCTTCAAGGCCAAGGAGGCCACGCTGCTCCTGGCCGTGTCCAACCTGTGCTTCGACCCCGTGCTGTACTACCACCTGTCCAAGGCCTTCCGCGGCAAGGTCGCCGCCACTTTCGCGTCACACAAGGAGGGCAGGGCCCAGAGAGAAAAATCAAGCTGTGAAACCCACACGTAAACCGCGGGATGGGGCTGTGACCTGACGCTGTCACTTCCTCCCGGCCGGACAGTCAGTGCCAACAACTGGGGAAGGGAAAGAAAAGGGAGCCTCGGGACAAGGGCGTACAGACAGCTGGCAGGGGTGGCCTGGTTGATCGGGACCCTGACGTCAAATGCAAACCAAACAGTATTTCTCAGTTGTCAGGCCGGATATTTGTCCAGGAAAAGTGGAGATTCTTGTTGAACCCACGTAAAACCCCACAGCAGCCTTGAAATCCAAACGCCTCTACGACACGGACACAGAGGTATTCGTGAGGTATTCATCGAGATACCTGGAACTGACTTCGTGATACAAATATGCGAAATGCAGGTGACCCTCAAACAGAGGCTTGAACTGCACGGGTCCACCTACCTGCAAATTTCTTTCAATAAATACATATAGTCCTACAAATGCATTTTCTCTTCCTTATGATTTTCTCAATAACATTTTCTTTTCTCCAGCTTACTTTATTATAAGAATACAGTACCTCATGCACAGAAAACATGTGTTAACCAGTTGTTTGTGAAATCAGGAAGGCTTTCAGACTGACAGGCCCCAGAGGAGGGGGGTGGATGAGATGAGCCAAAGAACTTATATGCACGTATGCGTAACCAGTGGACACAGACAACAATGCTGGGGGGGGGGGAGGGCGATCGAGAGGAGGGTGTCTGGGGGGGAAAAGGAGAAACATCTGTAACAAAAATAAATTAATTCATAAAAATTTAAATAATAATAATAATAAGCAAAAAATAAATAAAGAAATCAGCAAGGCTTCCGGTCAACAGTGGGCTACCGGCAGCTACATTTTGAGGGAGTCAGAAGTGACATGCAGGTTTCTGACTGGGGGGTCAGCACCCCTGACCTCCTCATTGTTGAAGACACAATTATCAACTCACTATATGTTGGCATAAAACCCTTCAGCAACAATTTAAAGCCCTTTAGATCACTTAAAAAAAAAAAAAGCGAGCTTATTTCACATGACCCCTCTGTCCCGATGTATTTTCCATCCACCGCCTCAAAGAAGGTAACCTCTTAGCTCACTAGTCCGGCCGGTTTTTAACATCTCAAGGTTTTCTAACATAATAACTAAAAAATGTTCACTTCCAAACAGGCTTGGAAATACATGGATGTTTTTTAATGTACTCTATCTACTTATATTCTACTAGAAAATTATAAAGAAAGATGTTCTCCTGTTAGGAATGACAAATCCAGCAGTTTCTTATTTTTATTTTGTAGTGTTATGAAACAGCCCCTGTAACATTTTCAAGGGGTGTTGTTCAATTATACTAACTGCCAAAAACTACTGCTTTGGAGCTAGAAACTCACATTAAAGTTATGGGAAAAGAGCATCAGTCAAATGGTCTTAAAATAGGTATGCCAACTCCACCCGGCAAGGTCTGGTCCGGGACCCGCAGGCTGGTGCGGCTCAGACCCCGAAGACGAGCCCGACCCCGTGTGGGGCCAGCGGCTGAGGGGTGACCCCAGCTCTCAGGGTCACCCCTTTGACCTCTCCACTGCCAGTGATGCAGAAAGAATTCAATAGAGGGTGAAATAAAAGACTTACTTAGAGATAAACAGATTGGAACGTCTAGATAAGCATACATGAGCTTTTGTAGGTTTTTTCATCTCAGTAGTAAAAGCTCTTCTCAAAACAACAGGTAATCCGTTAACATTCGCTGCCCGGATTAAGAAGCGGTGTTCCTGGAAGCTACAAGTTTGCCTCCAGACACATGTTTAGATCTGCCTCGAGAAGGGTTATTTTCTAAAGCCAGCGCCTCCTGTCTACAATTTCACAAATATATTCTCTGAGTTTGGAGAGCGTGATAAAGGAGAAAAAGCACACACAAAAAGTGCCTAATACACTCACAACAGGGTGCGTCCTGAACAGGTTCCAGCTGGCCGGAGGCAGTGATAGGAACCCACCCGCATCGCAGATCTCACACCCACGGGTACAGTGACGCACCTGTCAGGCTGGAAGAATGCCTGTGCACAGCACCTGTGCGTGTCGGTCGTCTAAGGACAGGTTTTTACTCATGGGCAGATCGAGACCTAATTCCTATAAGAGCACACACGAAACTAGTTTATTTTTCAGAAGCTTTTGGTCGAGTCCCCTTGAGTCATTCTCCTTGGCCTTTACTCACTAGGGCCACATCTTAGAGAGAGGTTAAAAAAAAAAAAACCTTTGCAAAAAGTCATATTCTTACGTTCTCCTCACATGCCTGACACGTGAGCCAAAGTGTCCTTTCTAGTAAGGCAGAGGCTGACTTTGCAGCATCCCTGATGTCCGTGTTACATTGTATACACTTTTATCTCCCTTTAGTGATGAATGTAATGGCTGCTCTACATTACATTCACAGTAAAAGGGGGTTTAGGGCGACTGGGGATGGAAAGCTACTAAGTATATCCTGCCACACCAATGTTCTAGAAGTTCTCTGTACCATTGCAATACAGTTGAATTAGGTCCTAATCCATCACGAGAATTAGCCAATAGAAATCACTCACGTTCTTTCCTCCAAGGAAGTGGACGGTGCTTAGAATACGAAACGCTGGGAAAGACTGCGCAGCTCGGGATCACGTGAGCAGAGGGATAAAGTCCAAACGCGGGGAGCGCCCTGCTCTCACCCAGGCTCAGGCAGGAGGGGGCCTGCAAAGCTCTGCGTACCAAGGGAGAAGCACAGAACCCTCCACCAATGTCAACCAGTCTCAACATTTTGCCAAATTTGCTTCGTTCCCCCTCTCCATTTTTTTCTTTATTAAAAATAAAACTTTTGCCCGGCTGGTGTGGCTCGGTGGTTGAGCATCGACCCTGCACCAAGAGGTCGCCGGTTCGATTCCCGGTCAGGGCACGTGCCCAGGTTGTGGGCTCAATCCCCAGTGAGGGGCATGCAGGAGGCGGCCAATCGATGTTCTCTCTCATCGATGTTTCTATCTCTCTCTCCCTCTCCCTTCCTCTCTCTCTAAAATCAATAAAGAAAAAAATTTAAAAATAAATAAATAAACGTTTTACTGTGAAATAATATGACATTTATAAGAAAGGTACAAATATAGTGCAGAGTCCCCACGCACTCTCCTAAGTGTGCCCCGATGTTAACGCCTTCCCTAGCCACGGTGCCTTTGTCAGCCCGGGGACATCAACATCAGGGCTCTGCTGTAACTCAGCTCCAGACCTCAGTTAGCAACCCCTGGCCCCCACCTGGACTCTGTTTTAAAACAAATCGCAGACAGCACGATGGTTCATCCACGAACTCTCCAGGACACATCTCTCTGAAACGCCAGGCTATCCTCTGCTGCCTTACACAGACTGAGCTTACTCCATTACATTGCAAATGAGCGACGATTACAGGCAACAACTGAAAAACGTCGATGTACTCAGCCACTGGTGAACAGGAAAGAATGGCAACTTTGCATACAGCCCTGGACACAGGAAAATTATCACCAACAAATGGTTCTTAATTGAAAAAAGGGGAAAAGAAATACATGGATGTAGTGATTTTGACTTTTCAGAGGAAGTTCCACAATAACCAATAAACAAACAAACACATGTAAGAAAATACTTAGTTTTCAGATCAAAACTCCTCAAAGGTATCCAGGAGATAACCTAATCTATACCTCACAACTGCATTTTTGTTAAAATGATAACGATGATAGTCTTCGATGAAAATTACTCATTAAAGTTACCCGTAAAATAAAATCCCAGGAAGAAATGATAGTGAAGCTAAAAATAAAATCGTGGCCCCCATCGTCATTACTAAGACCAGAAACCTAAACTCGTTTCTCCTGAGAACAGGGGACAGCACTCAGCATGACTCACTCACTAAATTTCCCAGCCAGCCAGCTCTCCAACTCCACAGGTCAAACTGCAGATTCATCCCATGGGCCTCCTCTGGGTGAGCCCTGACCATTTCCCAACCGGATGCTCTCTCCCCCTTCCAGTACTGATTCTTGGGGCGTGGACCAGACCCCAGAATGTCAAACAGCCCACCTTCCAGCGGGCACTTGGGTTTTTCCTCAGTGACTGCACTGATTCAGGGCTCGTCATTTCAGAGACATTTGTCTCCTCTTATCTAATTCATCTTTCCTGTGCCCCAAATTCTTACTCATCTGCCAGTTACCAAAAGTACCTACCACAGGGCAGTGCGCCTAAGTGCTACCCACTACGTTGGTTTCAGAGGAAAGCAGGAAAGCCAGCTGAGACAGACTTGCAGTGACCCCAATGCCCTCGATCAAAGGATCCTCACGGAGAAAATTCTGTTCAGTCCAGTCCGCCGGTAGCATTGCCCACGAATCTGGGCCACGTCCGCACACGAGCCACGGGATCAGAACGACAACAGAAGCAGCGGCAACGGCACCCGCCCGATCACGCGTATCCCCCAGGGACGCGGCTCGGGAGTCCACGGCGGACAACCCCACGTGAGATCCTCGGGTGATCGGCGGATGGCGCGGGACTTACCAGAGGTATGGGGAAATGGGTGGCGTACTGCCGGTGTCTCAGGAGGTCGTAGTTAGATGGGAAAATCGACTCTCTCGGTTTGTCTCTCTTCAGGAACTTCTCGCCCGTCACCGACATCCTCCTGCCCAGGGGAGGGGCGGCGCTGTCACAGGACTCTCCGGGCATAGGCGAAAACATCTGCGTCACGCAAAACAACGTCGGAGATGGTCAGCGACAGGGACGCCAGCCCCAGGGCTCCACGCCGGAGCTTCAAACACACCAGTCACGCGTACAAAGTCCTTCCCTTATTTGAGCAAAATAGACCCGGAAATGGTGTTCATTTCCACAAAGTTTACATTCAGGTCACTAGGAAGCCGTCACCATCATCCCCACCTTTGGAGACGGGACGGTGTCAGCCGCACACAGGCGCACAGCTGTATTTCCTGGAGGGCCAAAGAGAACACCAGCTCACAGGGAAGGGTTTCCTCCTAGGGCTACACTTCCCACAGAAACACGTTCACAGAAACAGTGGACTAACAAAGCTGCTGAGTAACACAAAGGTTTTGGTCTGTTCCCCCAAACAATATTTTTGAAAAAAGAGTTACTCATGGCCAGGCATGTGTGGCTCAGTGGTTGGGCGTCAACCCATGTACCAAGAGGTCGCCGGTTCAATTCCTGGTCAGGGCACATGCCCAGGCTGTGGGCCCGATCCCCAGTGGGGGGCATGCAGGAGCCGGCCAGTCGATGTTCTCTCTCATCGATGTTTCTATCTCTCTCTCCCTCTCCCTTCCTCTCTCTCTAAAATCAATAAAGAAAGAAAAAAAAAGAGTTGCTCATTAAGACCCATGAGGAAGATCACGTGATTACACTTAGATAAAGAGAAGGATGCAGGGCAAGTCCAGGCCCTGGAGAGCTATCATTTAGAAGCCAAACACATACAGCGAATCACCATGAACGTCATGTGACACTCCCTCACCCCTTCATTCCCGAGGTGCCGACCTCAGAGGGCACAAAGGGTCAGTGACCTGGGGGGGGGGGGGGGGCACCTCCAAAGGCGGCAGGGCAGCCAGCACTGAGCATGAGCTCAAAGCACGACTGCGAGCTGGGCATCTGTGCCCGACAGGAAGGAGCCAGGGCCACACTGACGGCACACGGGACCAGCTGTTCCAGTGCCAGGCGGGAGACAGGACGGAGGCAAGTTGGGGAAGGATTGGGGTGTGGGGGGAGCTGGTAATGATCAATAAGAATTCGAAGGTTGAACCTACTGGAAATTCCAAACCAAAGTCAGTCTTAAAGTCACTCTTATCTACGTCATCAAAAACACAGTGGTTCCTGAGTCAGTGCCCTGAGGTGCCCAACAGTCCGTTCCCGATGGCTGCCAGAGACAGGCACTGGTCGCTGCTGCAGCTCAGACACCAGAGCTAAAACACGACAGGCACAGTTGTAACCACCCTGCCTTATCTCCTCCTAGTGTTTTTTCCCAAGATAAAGAAGTCTGAAGACACGCACTGCTGTGGAAAGTCACACTCTGAGTCCCCACGATGAGAAAGATTCAACGTCCGTGGCATTTTAAGGGGCGAGCACACACACTTCTCAATAAAAACAAACTGACCACAGTGTCCTTCTTCGGGCTAGTCCCAGCCCCGGGGTCACCAACGTTCCTTAGCAGGAAAAGTCTAAGGGTATGGCTCAGATATGACACTCGATACCCGAGGACAACCAACAAAAGTCAGAAACAGAGAAAAGGCCTCGATAGGTAAGTAGCTTTAATGTTTTTATCCTATATAACTTATACTGTGGACAAATTCAGAAACGAAAGTATTTACATTAAAGAAATATATGTTTTAAAATCCCTGTACTGTTTAGTCACCAGATCTTAGGAGTGTAAACTGTGAACCAAGGTGTGCAATTCTAACGTCAGGTTCTTAAATTACAAGTGTAGGCGCTGTTTTAAAAAACCTAAGTTTCTCTCCAAGAACCAAAATGAGGAGATGTCACAATCTCTCTCGACATTTTCTACTACCTCCCAACACCAGCTTCATGTTTTCTTGCCTTGAAAAATTCCATTAGTATCTGGAACAATGTCCAAAAATATCAGAAATTGGCAGAAAATGATAAAGCCATACTCAAAGCATAAAACAATGTGTTGAAAAGAACAACTTCCAAACATTTGAGAAACAGATTCAATTTCTGATTGATGGAAATGAACACATGACGTGCTAAGACTAAAACAGGCCCTGGCCGGTGTGGCTCAGCGGTTAGAGCGTCGGCCTGCGGACCAGAGAGTCCCGGGTTCGGTTCCCGCTAAGGGCACGCACCTTGGTGGCAGTTTGTCCCCGGCCCTGGTTGGGGTCGTGTGGGTGGTAACCACTCGATGTGTCTCTCTCACCTCGATGTTTCTCTCTCTCTCTTCCTCCCTCTCTCCCTCCTGCTCTATCTGAAAATAAATGCAAAAATGTCCTCGGGTGAGGATTAAAAAAAAAGACTAAAACAGAATTTCCCGTTATGTATAAGAGTGACCAGTGATGAACAACAGACACTGGGGAACACACTTCTCAGAATGAAAATGAGCCAGGACTTTAGGGCCCAACAAGTCCAACCTCGAGGCACAACATTAAGGGAAACCTGAGGGTTAGAAATTCATAAAACTGGAAGCACATAAACCCAATGCAAAGGAAAACGCTCTGGCCTGCCACTAATAGTCATGGTCTTTCCATGAATAGTTTCAGAGCACCCAAAAGGAAACGCCGGGAGATGCACATCACAGTCCAGCTGCTTCCGGAGAGAATACACACAAGAAGCAATCACGCTCCGATCAGGAGCAACCCCTCGGGGAGGTCAGGGCGGGGGAGCAGGCCGTACCTCCATCTTCATGTCGTGGTCCTTGGGGTAGTGTTCATCGGCGTGCTCCCCCGAGGGCGACCGAGGCCGCGTGGAGGCGGCGACCGCCAGGTCCCCGCGCGAGATGAGGGTGCACATGTACGCGTCGTGGGAGAAGACCTCGTGCCGGATGAACTCGCAGAAGAGCAGCACCAGGTTCACGAACTCCGCCTTCTCGCACTCGCTGCTCGGATCCGCTGGAAAGAAACGAGTCCGTCAGGAATTCAGCCCCCGGACCCCGTTGAAATAGAAAATAACAATTTTTTTTTAATTGCTAAGGCTGTCCTGGCCGGTTTGGCTCAGCGGTTGGAGCATCGCCCCACAGACCAGAGAGTCCCGGGTTCGGTTCCCGCTAAGGGCACGGACCTCGGTTCCAGTTGATCCCCGGCCCCGGTCGGGGTCATGCAGGAGGCAACCAGTCGATGTGTCCCTCTCACATTGATGTTTCTCTCTCCTTTTTTCTCTCTCTCTCTCTCCCTCCCTCCCACTCTATCTGAAGATAGATGGGAAAATATCCTCAGATGAGGATTTTTAAAAATAGTAATAATAAAGAAAGAACTGCTAGCGGCGGTTTTTACAGTTGGAGTGCGTCTGCGTGTTTGTGGGCACACGGTGCTTTCCCAAGGACACGTCACAACAGAACACAATTCAAATGGCATTGGAGAAACCGAGTGAGTGGGCCCACGAGGGGAGGAGGGCAGGGGGACCGAAAGGGCACGAACAGGAGCTGTCCGGTCCTCTGACGCCCTTCTCCCCTCTGCCCTGTTTCTGTGGCTCCATCGCTATGGATCTGGACTCTCCCTGCTGTACTCCGACTAGCAGCCTCAGGACGAGATCAAGTCCGCTCGCTCACAAGTTGTTTCTGTAAGTGTCCACCGACAGTGAAGCCGCTGGGTGTGTGTTCCCCACACCCGCAACTCGCCACCAACGACAGAACAAAGACAGAAAAGGAACCTAGGACATGGAGAGAGAGCGGGCCAGCAGCCAGGCACCTTTACAAAGGGTCTCCTTGAGCCCGGACCTGGTGAAAGAGTCGTGTTTGATTCCTGCGTGCGCCCCCCCCTCCTCAAGATCCAAAGTCAGAAGGAGGACATTCAGCAAATGGTTCGAACAGAGAAAATCCCAAATCACAAGCTACAGTGAGACATCACAGGGCCTGCCTCCGCGTCTCCAGTGGGTGAGAAAGACCTGGAAAGGGAGACTTCTTCACTGCATCCGAAGGAAGGAGGTGCTTGATTTCTTACACTGTACACAATTTCAAAACGTTGACCTTCCCCCGATTTTAAAACTGCACAGAAGTCTCCATTGAAAATGTGCCCCAGAATTTTGTCCAGTGAAACATACATTATGTTCAGTGTCAAGAACTTTTGATGCGATGCTAATAAAAAAAATTGTTAAAAAGCATCAGCTTTTATAAAGGGGGCGTTCCCTTACTTACGATCTCGAATCAAAGAGCTTTACTTACACAGTGAGGGGGCCTGCGTGTCTAAAAACCTTAGCAGAACATTCTGGAAAACAGGCAAACTCGACCCAGCGAGAGAGGCTGAGGAAATGGACTCCTTCTCATCCAAGACCTCTGACTCGCCGCATCTCTAAGATTAAAACAAACAGGCAGAGTTATTATGAAGGACAAGTACAGTCACAAGGGGTCCTGAAGTCGTCACTTTTTTTTATCAACATTTACGTTCCCAGATAAAATGTAAAATTGAGATCTCTGTCTATATGTGTGGGCCATGCATAGCAGGTAAATGTAATTTTTAAAAGTTGAGGAAACTACCCCAGAACAATTGAAATGATTTCAAACAACCCCTGGAAAACATCATTCGTAGGAATGATAAACTCCGCACAGAACAATATACAACACAGTACAAAATCAACCACTCATTCTCCCTGCAGAAATAGCTCTGAGGTTGTCACTCTTTTCAAACAGCTCATGTTTACCTGTACTCCCCCGAAGAAATATCTGGGCATGTATTATTGAGTTTGATTCTTTCGTGCTTGTTTTTGTCAGGTGGGCGTATGTACGAGTGTAGGGGAGTGGTGTCGAATGAGAAAGCTAACGTAAACCCTCCAACAAGATTCTTTCACACATTCGTCACATTTCACCAAGAAGATCTCTCAGAACCTCTGGGGATCGCCACAGTTCATGAAACACATCTAGAGAAGCAGTTTAACTTGTGCATTCGTAAGACAGACTTACTGCCCTGGCCGGTGTGGCTCAGTGGCTGAGCATCGGCCCTGCACCAAGAGGTCGCAGGTTCGATTCCAGGTCAGGGCACATGCCCAGGTTGTGGGTCCAATCCCCAGTGGGGGGCATGCAGGAGGCGGCCAATCGATGTTCTCTCTCATTGATGTTTCTACCTCTCTCCCTCTCCTTTCCTCTCTAATATCAATAAAGAAAAAAAAATTTTTTTTTTATTTCCCTTTAGCCTGGCTGGTGTGGCTCAGTGGATTGAGCGTCGTCCCATGGACTGAGAGGTCCCAGTTCAATTCCCAGTCAGGGCACACACCCAGGTAGTGGCCTTGATCCCCAGTAGGGGGCGTGCAGGAGGCAGCCAATCGATGTTTTTCTCTCACATCAATGTTTCTCTCTCTCCCCCCCTTCCTTTCTCTCTAAAATATCAATAGAAACATATAAAAAAATGTTCCCTTCAGCAAAAGCTAATGTTTGTGAAGTCAGCTTTGTTCTCCTGTTATAATCTACTGCTGAGGTGTTAACTGCTTTCTCTGGGACCAGAAAACAATCTGGAAAAATAATACAAATCGGTATCTGTAATCACACAGGCACAAATTATGTCTGGTTCCACTAATTTATTAAGTGGCTTTAAAATTCATAACATAAAAATATATACACAAACATATATCCTAATACAAGAGATATATACATGTGTGTATATACGCATCTTAATCTCACGAAGGGAGATTTCTTTGTTCTTAGTTAGATATTAGAGCTTTATTTTAAAAGATAATTATAAATTAGTCCAGTATATAAACTTGGCTTCATTCACTGAGAGGGAGCTGGTTACGCAGTCCTTAGGTGAATTTGTACATTCACCCTTTTTCCTTCAAAAGAAAAAAAATATATATATAGCGTAATGAGGATGAGAGAAGAGAAGCCTTCCCCAAACATTCTGGTTGCAGGGTGGCGCTCCAGGGCGGAAGGGGACAGCCTACCTCCACCTCGATCTCCGCCTGCCTCTTCTCCAGGAGCTTGGCCACCGCCATCGCCCTGTGCTTGCCCGACCGCTTGCAGCTCACGGCCCACTCACACAGCAGCGTCACCACGGCCTCGTCGCTGGGGGCGGCCTGCGGACCGAGAGATGGCACCCGATCACACGAAACGGCACGCGAGGGACAGTCAGCAAAAGCAGCGAGACAGGATCTCGAGCTTCGATGCTCTGCTGTTGCACTGTACTAGTCACTCTGGGAAGAGTTCCCCAAGCTTGTGTAGTCGAAACACAAAGAGTAAAACTTTCGTCGGAAGGAGGGGAAGCACGTACTTAGCACAGGGGAGTCTGTGACAATTCCAAGAGAAGCAGAATTTCGCACGCCTTGACCTACACGGGATCACACCCCGGCCCCGTCCTTCCTCCAGAACGCAATGTCAAAAGCAGAACGGGACACGGACCACCAAGCGTCAAGAGCAGCTGTTACAAAGCCCAAGCGCCTCACCCACTGGGGATCCCGGCCCTCGCTCGGCTCCACTCGGCAATCCCAACGAGCCAGGTCACCGACGGCCCAGCCCAGTGAGGACGTGGAAGAAGCAAAGTGTGTGTGTGTGTGGGGGGGGGGGGGCTGCTAATCAAAGACCCACTGCATTAGAAACAAACATGAAAAATGACAGTTAAAAATACATAACACAAGAATAAATAATAATGCAACAATTTCACGTTTCACGTACTCAAAACTGCAAACCTACTTTTGCCCACCCTTGTATATGTATCTGTTTATACACACACAGATACACGCACACACGTAGCACATTTCAGGTTTGTGAACTCCGAGACAACATCCAAGAATCTCAGGATACGAATCCCTGATCAGTGTTTAGACACAGGGAACCAATTCAGATCATAAAAGCCAGTGTATCCCGAGATTTTTACTCATCCTACCCTAAATTTCATTAAAAACATCTTAACTCAAAACAAACAAGAATGACGTTATCTGAGGCAGATATTTTTAAAGGAGCGCTGGGTCTCTTGATTTAAAATGAGCAATAACGCCATTAAAATACACAAAAACGGAACGTAACGTTTAAAAGGAGAAGTGAACGGGAGCCTTCCCGCCTGGGTCCAGTCCGATCCAGAGAGAAGTCAGGATCGGAGCGCCGCAGGCTCTCACGGAGGACACCGAACAGAGCGGACGCAGTTGCCCCGAAACGCCGCCGCTGGTTTGTGATCCCCGAATCTGGTAAGTCGTGTGCAGCACATACACGTACACGATGTCTGACTTTCCTCTGCGGCCTCAAAACCAGAGGAAAATGTGCCGCCAAAGGGTCAACAGCTGACCTACTCAATTTAAGCACGAGGTTCTGCCGGACCTAGAGATGGCCGTTAAAGGACACATAAAGGAAAAGCTTCTTTTTAACACGTCAGACAGGACCACTGGTTTGGAGTGAGGTGCTGGAAACAAGTCCCATGGCGCCGGGAACTCCCTTCCAAGGCACTCAAGAAGCCCCCACGAGAAGGTCCGTGCTGGGGAACGAAAGCGTAACAGATGTAGTCCCAGTTCCCCAAAGTTCGCCTCGGGGCGGGAAAAGCAGAAAAGATAACTCATCACAGAGCAACAGGACGTGACAGGTGGAGGAGGAAGTGAGTCGGGCTCAGTCTACACCGGCTCAGAGGACGCGAGCATCTCCGTCCAGGTTGCAGACCTCTGAGCTCTGGACTGGAGACGGGCCTGCCGTCCACCTGCGCGGCGTCTCGATCTTCGGTTACTAGGAATCGGGGAGTTAGGAAAATCAGAGGAAACGGCTACTGGAAGACTGAGCTTTCATGTTATCCCAGAAATGTTCCCGTCTTCCTATCAGTTGTGCCCATAACAAGTTATACATTTTAAAATCTGTATTCAACCAAAAGTATTTTCCCAGACTGTCCAGATTCCAGCACTGCAAAGTCCACTCCTTCCTGAGTATCAGACATCCCGCCCAGCAAGGTCACTCTTTCCTGAGGACCCCGGAGGGGTGGGGAGGCAGGAAGAGGCAGGATGTGTGCCGATGTGAAAGGAAACCGAAGAATTACAAGAGAGGTCTCAGGACAACTCACGCTGACTTCTCAGAAGGTCGCACTGGAATATCAGACCCTGCCACACCAACGCGAAAGCAAGATATCCCCGCCACAGGAGCAATTACATGTTTATACACCTGGGTGGTAACACATTCCATTCGTTCTTTATTGTTTAAAGTTGTTGTAAAATAAACTTTTATAATTTTAGCATTATTTTTCAAGATAACATCCCATTTGAATCTTTTTGCCCCGTATTTACTCAGACGTTTTGGTCCACACTGTAAATGAATTTACCACTAATCAGCGAAGAAAAAAGAATACTTCATGTATTTGACTGTCAACACCGGTTCCAGGGTGCACGCCATCAGGTACGCCCGATGTGCAGACACCCCCCGCGCCCCACTCCCCGAGGCCCTGCGCCCTCCCCCACGGCCGAGCGCCAATCAGCTGTGAGAACATCGTTAGAGGGCAGCGTCCGTTTGTCTGCCCCACGCTATCTCACACGTGAATTCACGTACTGTCAACTGCACGTCGTGATTTAAACTATGTCAGTGGAAAAGCGTTTTCTCTCTAAAGACAAATTTCTGAGAATATTAAGCTCCTTTGTGTAAACCCTCACTTGTTTACGTGAAATTTAATAAATGTTATTTTAACACAGAACTTCAAGGCAAAAAGTTGAGATAAGATAACAGTCCAGGATGTGAGCTCAGCACGGCCCTGCCTTCAACAAGACGGCGGTTCGGGGCAGGCACACACGTCTGTAAACAGTTTAGATGTATGACGAAGAACATGAAAATAAAAACAGAACACGGAAAAGATCTCAGAAAGAAAGGGCGCTCACCAGGAGCAGAGAGATGACTGAGGGAAGTAGTGGATGTTGCTCTTAGAAGGTAGCTGGTGAGAAATATCGTAAAGAATTGAATTTCAGCCCGGTCAGTGTGGCTCAGGGGTTGAGCGTGGACCCTGCACCAAGAGGTCGCAGGTTCGATTCCCAGTCAGGGCACATACCCAGGTTGTGGGCCCGATCCCCAGTGGGGGGCGTGCAGGAGGCGGCCGATTGATGTTCTCTCTCATTGATGTTTCTATCTCTCTCTCCCTCTCCCTTCTTCTCTCTCTAAAATCAATAAAGAAAAAAATTTTTTAAGAATTATATTTCGAAACAGAGATGAACAAAAGCAAAGATAAAGTATGTGGCAGGCCGACCCAGTGGCCCCACCCCCAAAGACACCCACACCCCAACCCCAGGGCCTGTGAGTATGTTCCCTTAAATGGCAAAAGGGACTTCTGGGCTGCGATTAAGTGAGGGATCTTGAGAGGGAGGGACTGTCCTGGATTGTCTGGGTGACCCAAAGTCATCACAGGGGAGCTTACGAGGAGGGGGAGGGGCGGAGAGTCAGAGAAAGGCGCAGGACAGAGGAAGCAGAGTGGGACCGGGGGAGGCACTGGAAGACGCTCTGCCGTCGGCTTGGATGATGGAGCACGAGAACACGGGCTAAGGAGCGCAGGAGGCCTCCAGAAGCTGGGAAATTCGGAAATGACTGTCCCCAGAGCCTCGTGCGACTGTGCAGCAAAATGAGGCCTAAAGGTGGAAACACGTCAAATGTCCCACAGCTGCTGGGTCCCGGACTTGAGTCACACCCAGGCTACATGGCTGCTCAGCAGGAGGGGGCAGGGTTCCAGGTCCTGGGCCGACAGGGACTTCTGGATACTGAGTATGTACGGCGTGTCTAACAATCACAGGCAGAAATAACTTGTATAATGAGAACAGGAGAGGATGAATGAACACAAAATCCAAAAATGAGGGAGGTCCCTTAAATCACAGCATTGTGCCTCTGGCCTCAGGAATTTGGGACACGCCAATCATGGTAAAATACTGAAATTATCACTCCTGTTGAAATAATCCTCACTGGGGTGCTGTCTGCATCCATGGTGAAGATATCGCACATGAGGAGACAGTTTCCATCCTAAGTGGGGTTATTCACATTCGTCTCTCCTGGTGTGGGGGATGGGGGCACAAAGCTGATAGAGTAGGTCTAATTCAATTCTTATTCAATAGCCTAATGGTATCTAGACACTAAGCACAGGTCTTGATTCTTTTTTTTTTTTTTTAATGTTTTTATTGACTTTTTTTTAGAGAGAGAGAGAGAAACATCGATGTGAGGAGAAACATCAATCGGCTGCCTCCTGCACGCCCCCCACTGGGGATTGAGCTCACAGGCCCAGGCATGTGCCCTGACCAGGAATCGAACCAGGAGCTCTCAGTCCATGGGACAACACTCAGTCCACAGAGCCACACCAGCTGGGCAGGTCTTGTATTCTTTAACAGACAAAGAAGGGAAAACAAGTGGCAACTACATCTGAGGCACACTTTCTTGAGAAATTAGAAGATACTTGGTGAGATTGTTTACCATTTTAAAATAAGGACATTTTTAATGTTTTTACTGATTTTTTTTGAGAGAGAGAGGAAGGGAAGAGGAAGAGGGGGGAAAACATCGATGTGAGATAGACACATCGATCAGTTGCCTCCTGTATGCACCCGCCCAGGGACCAAACCCACAACCTGGGCATGTTCCCTTACTGGGAATCGAACCATCAACTCTTCAGTGCATGGACGATGCCCAGCCAACTGAGCCACATCAGCCAAGGCAGGACTTTTTTTAATATGCTACCGACATTATAAAACAACACCATAAAAGGAAACAGGGACGATCCATGACTCATGACTATAAGCCACACCCAACTTGACTGGAGAGCAAATACTGAGTAAAGAAAGCTCTTTAATCTGAGACTGAAGGACATGTTTACAATTACAGTTCACCACTCAGTCAACATTAAACAAGATGGTCATATCAGGATAAAAACCTCATTCATATAACAGCACCAACAGATACTACGGAATACTATGTAGCATAGTGAAATTAGCAAGGTACTATGGAATACTATGTAGCATAGTGAAATTAGCAAGGTACTATGTAATATTATGTAGCATAGTGAAATTAGCAAGGTACTATGGAATACTATGTAGCATAGTGAAATTAGCAAGGTACTATGGAATACTATTGTAGCATAGTGAAATTAGCAAGTCAGGAGGTTTTGATTTGCGGCCTGAGGCAGAGTTTGGAAACCTGGGTGAATTTCAAGAGCTGCAGAACTTAAAAATTGGTCTGAGCTGCTAATATAGAACATTAGCCTGTTGGACACAGTCACAAAGAGTATTTCTAACAGAATCACCATATAAAGTAATTAGCCTAAGATTGTGGACCACAAGCTCACAAGGTTAAATAGAATGGCATTACCAGAAAATCTTTATATATGTGAATATTTCCAAATGTACATTTCCAAAAGAGATTTGGAAGGGCTGGTTTCTGATGAGGAAAGGGGCTGGTTTTCCTAGTCTCACATCCTCAGAATCAATGTCAGCCTTTAGGTCTTGAAACAAAACACACACCATGAAAGCAAGAAAGACTTCCTTTTTATTCCAAAGCAGCAGTTAAAAACAGTACAGTTCTGAGTCCTGAGAAGAAAACAGGTAGATGAGAAAAAATTAAAACCATTCCTCTGAGCATTTATATCAACTAATTGTCACCAATTTTTACTGTGCCAAAAAAATAAATGTGGCACCCCTCAGTTAAACCAACATCTAAAGAATATAAATGGAGAAAAGTTTTGAGAAACATAACTGCATGACAACCAAGGTCACACACAAGATAAGCTATAAGCACAAAGAAAATCCCTCTGAAAGTCCTTGAAAAGGGCATGTGTAATTCAGAAAATAATGAAAACATTAGACAAAATTTCCAAAGTTATCACTGTATGGTCCAAAAAACTCCACTGCTTGCCACTTACAAATAAGAAAGAGAACACACAGATGAGGAAAAGGGAACACCGATTTCTAAAAGATGGTGCAAGGTTGTGCTGACTCGACAGCCCAAGTTGCCCAGCTGAGAACACGACAGCTGGCATTCACTACTGATCACCTGCTCCCCCATGAGGTGGAGTCTATCAGGAGGGAGGTAAGTAGCTGGTCTGAGGCTGCCAGCCACCTGGCAGCAAAGCCAGGGTTCAAACCCAGGTCTGAGCGGGCCTCGAGTCCAAGGCCAGATGGCTCGACCTGAGGATTTGGACAGTCTTCGTAGTTAAATATTGTTTACTGCATCAAAATGGTCAAACACAGTTTTAAAAATTAGTTTCCAATTGTTCCTTAAGAAAAAAAGGAGCCAATATTAATATGTGGAAACTGTTCAGGGCAATTAGAAAGCTTTTTCCCCCTTTTCTACGATTACGTCGGACACTTGTTTGCTCAGCTTTGGTTACTTAAAATAAAGTGACCTTTAAAGAGGGTCAAGCCCTGGCTGGTTTGGCTCAGCGGTTAGAGCGCCGGCCGCGGACCAGAGAGTCCTGGGTTCGGTTCCCGCTAAGGGCACGTACCTTGGTTGCAGTTTGTCCCCGGTCCTGGTTGGGGTCGTGTGGGTGGCAACCACTCAATGTGTCTCTCTCACGTCGATGTTTCTCTCTCTCTTCCCCCCTCTCTCCCTCTTGCTCTATTTGAAGATAAATGCGAAAATGTCCTCGGGTGAGGATAAAAAGAAAATTTTTAAAGAGGGTCGAAGAACTGAATGCACTGTGGAAGGTGGCACTCTCTCCGGCCCATGAGCTTGGACGGTTCCTCATCTTCTCTAAGCCCTGGATTCCTCACCTATAAATAGGGGGATAAAAATTTCTGTAAACGTGCACCTCACTGGCCAGGGAAAAACTAAATGAGATGACATAACACACTTCCAAGAGGGCCTAGTGCCTATGAGATACTCAAAAGAAAGCTGACAAGACAGGACTTGTGTCCCTGCTCAAAACCGAGCGCAGGCCCGCCCCAATCCGAACAGAGGCGTTCCTGGTCCTTCTCAACCTCAGCCAACTCTACACGTCCGGGCACAATTTCCCCCCAACTACGTCAACACAATTGCCCTTCTACTAATAGATTCACTTTAAAAAGACGATGGTGTCTGCCGCAGCGCTGCCTTTGGGCGTCCAGGGAGAGCCCGGCACGGTGGAGCCCAGCGGATTCAGCGGGCCTCCAGCGGGGTCGGGCGTGTGTTTGCCTTTTTGCTCCCTTGTGCCTGTTGTCTCACTTTAGAAAGTGACTGAGGCTTTTTCCTTATATTAAGCAACATAAAAACAGACAGACAGACAAAACCTAAGCACTGAGACGAGCGTGATCTCTTTTACAACAGCGTTCCGTGGCCACCTCCCCGTGGGTGAGCCAGCCCTGCCTCCGCTCCCCCACCAAGGGTAAAGTCTGTGAAAACCAGGGACTGTGACAAGCCTGACCGATCTTGGCTGCACTGAGCGGACTGGTGGATTGTGTGACGGACAGCTGTGTGTGTGTGTGTGTGTGTGTGTGTGTGTGTGTGTGTGCGTGTGTGTGTGTGTCTACAGTGGTCCCAAGGGATCCTATTCCTTCCATCTCACTCGAGTTTCTGTCTCCAGAAACACATCACCAGTAATCACAGCAGCTAGGGTTCACGTCCAGGCCTTCTCAACATCTACCCGCTTCATCCACCTGAGTTCATGCTGTTTTCCTATCCTAGGAGACAGAAGGCCCTTTCACGAAGGAAGACGCTGACACTCATCATGTGTAAGTCACCCTGGCCAGTGTGGCTCAGTTGGCCGAGTGCTGTCCTGGACACCAGAAGGTCACCGTTTCATTTCCTGGTCAGGGCACACACTTGGTCGTGGCTCGATCCCTGCGCAGGGTGGGGCAGGATTCATCAGAGGAACGACCGATCAAAGTTTCTCTCTCTCATCGATCTTTCTCTCTCTCCCTCTCACTTCCTCTCCCCCTAAAACCAATAAAAACATTTTTTTTTAAAAAAGAGTGAGTGAATTGTCCACAATGTCCTCAAAGCAACGCACTACCTGATTTCACAGCTGGTGCCCTCCTGCCAGCCACACTCCCCTCCCTCTCCACCTGCACGGCAGAGTGGGCACCCCTGAGCGGGCACCACTGAGCGGGCACCACTGGGCGGGCACCCCTGAGCGGGCACCATTGGCGGAACTGACACCTTCCAGGACTGCACACCGCACGCACGCCCACCCTCCCACGCCGATCTAACAGAGGGGTCTCCCTGCCAGTTCACTGTCCCCGCAGTGAGCCCCAAAACAGATTGCACAAGCATCCCCTCAGGACCTGAGGGCCCAGGCATGGTGCTCACAGCCAATGACAGGCCAGCGAGCAGAAGAAACAGACCCGGGCGAGGAACTGCAGGCTGGCAGGGAGGCACACCAGACCCGGGTTCTGTCTCCTAGCTCACAGGTCCGGTGGTGTGTCGCCACACTGCCAGGAGTCCGTGCCCTGGGGCAGAGACGCACAGGCTCCGGACACGGGTATGAGCGCCTCACAGCTGTGCCGAGCACGCTTCGTGACTGTTCCAAGCATGAAGTGGCCACAGACGAGAACCACGTAGGCTTCCAGGGCATGGGGCGTGTGGGTGTTGTTGACCAGCAAGGACAGGGGACATGCACAGGCTGCTGCTGCTGGAACACCTGCCCAGGGCGCTGTGCGGCCTCCGCCGGCTCCGGAGAACGGGCGCTTCCCGGGGAGCAGGGAGAGCAGAGGGCGGGCGGGTCCTGCCACCCTGACCCCTTCCCTCTGTCCACTCCCCAGCTCGCGGAGATGCAGCTGCTTCGCCCTCACGCCCACCACAAACCAGGCGAGAAGCCCAGAGGAAGGCCGTGGCGCGAGGGCTCTGGAGGCTTGGGGGCACCTCTCCTCCTGCTGCTCCCCACACAGAAGCAGCAGCTGAGGACCTGGGGCAGCGGGGACGGGGGGACGGGAAAGGAACAATGCATTTCATGTGCAGTGAGAGAAAGCATGCCACGGGCCTGACACACCCCCTCGTGGCACAGTGCCAGCTGCTACTCCCCGTGCCCGAAGTCCGACCACAGGGCAGGACCGAGGCCGGAATCCCTGCATCCCCTGCTTTACTGCGCCCAACAGGCTGGCACCAAACACAGTGACATCACACAACACAAACCTGAACTTCTGAGCCCTCGCCCCATCGGGACAGCGGCTCCCCCTTCCCAAAAGGAATGGAGAGGACAGCATTTCCCCTCACAGTTCCAGAGAAAAGGGAATCGAGGACAGTGACGTGCAAGTTTCCCGAGCAGATGCGGAGAGAGGCCGCCCAAGGCCCTGAACATGACTTCGGCAAAAGCAAACCTCAAACTCACTGCTCTGCACTGGTTGCTCAGTTTCTATTCTCTGTCCAGTTGTCTACATCCTAACACATTGTAAAACCAAAAGGGGGAAGTTCGTTTTAAAGAAGTGAGATGTGTTCCAGCCATACCACTTTATACAACTCGCCCTCATCAGGGAATTATCACTTCCACAATAACACTACACCGGTTCTTCTAATATGATCCTAATAACAATTACTATTAACAATAACAAGTTTAGTCTGGCCAGTGTGGCTCAGTGGTTGAGTGTCGACCCATGCACCAAGAGGTCGCCGGTTCGATTCCCGGTCAGGGCACATGCCCAGGTTGTAGGCCTGATCCCGTGTGTGTGTGTGTGTGGGGGGGGGGGTGGCATGCAGGAGGAGGCCAATTGATGTTCTCTCTCATCGATGTTTCTATCTCTCCCCCCCTTCCTCTTTCTCTAAAATCAATAAAGAAAACAAAAAGAATGATAATTGATATTATTAAAACAAACAATAACAAGTTTAAACATGTCCACAGTGCTTTATGATTCGGAAAGTGCTCCTGTCTCTTAGAGATGGGCAGGTCCAGCGCTCCACGCAGATTAACAAGTGACGGCACTGAGGCACGCGCCCATCGGTACCGCGGCCAAGGTCACGCAGCCGAGCAGAGTCAGTGCAGCTGCAAAGCTCATGCGTGAATTCCAGACACATATAAAGTGACTCAGAAGTCAAGTAAACAGCAAATCCTGTGAGGTGAACAGAAATGCAACATTGCCATTCGCGGACCTATCCATATACACACATTGAGACACACACCATAGGTGCCAAAGCTGAACTGTAAAAACTGACCGAATGTTCAGTGTTTCAGAAGGCTCGATCCAGGTATTCCTTCTGACCCATCATTAAGAACAGGTGACCGGTCTGAATTATAGGTTAAAACGTAGTGTCTGTCTTACTCATAAAACAGCAGAGTAACCACCAAGCCACCACCCATTCACATCAAACCTTTGCAGAGCTGAGTCAATATGCAACATAATTACTCCTAACTGGGCAACACTGGCGTACTTTCCAACGGAAGTGTGTGTGTGACTGGTGCACCCGGGACTCGGCCCTGAGCAATGCCGCCCTCTAGTGGCACACCTCCCGCGTGCTGGGTGAAGTCCCTACTTCAGAGGGAGCTTACTTAGCACAAGGACCTCCAAACATTTCTCACATACCCTTTCAGCTCACTATTTTTTTTAAACACTCTCACTAAACACATATTTATTTCTATACTAATATGTCCGTTATAAAACTTAGACAAAACAGAAGTGCTTATAGCAGGAGTGGGGGACGTCCGGCCCTGGGCTGCAGAGGACCCTTGAAATCAGTCCCAGCTCACATCACAGCCTCACCAGATTAGCCCGACCAAACAGAGCAGGTTACTTTTTAAGTTGATCATTCTGTATGGCCTGAGAATGATGTTATAAACATTTAAATGGCCCTTAGCGGAAAAAAGGTCCCCCACCCCTGAAAGTGCAAGGCTGTTTTAAAATGTCATCTCAATAGAAGTTCCAGTCACTTCTCGCACCCCAGTGGACCACCTCAAGCACCCACATCAGAGACAACTGTGCTTGAGAGAGAAGCTGATGACAGAATTTTATTCAAATGCAGCAAGTATAATGTCTGCCCTTGACATGACACTCGTGACTTTTCCCTTTCGAGGGCCCGCGAGGAAGCGAAGCTGTGCGTGCGTGAGGCGTGGAATTCTGCAGCTGGCCACTTCGGTCACCGTGACGCTGTTATCAGGCTCCCCACGGAACTGAAGCGGCGGGCACAGACCGGGTGAAACCCCCACGCGGGAAGGATGCCGTCTTCTCTCAACACTTAGGGCAAACAGTGAGCAATCCAAAAGCACAGCCCGAATCTTCGGGAGCCCTGCTTTCCTTCCACGCGGCTCGCTTCTGTGTTATCACACATCGTAGCACTCCTGAAGCCTTTTGTCTAAGAAATTCTTTACTACAGAAACGTAGACTTCGAGGTGTCCGCCTCCAAGAACACAGGAACGTTCTTTCCCGTGTCGAGGAGCAGAGAATTGCGTGGACTTTTATCATCAGTATGCTCTCCAGAAGGGCGGAAGCATTTCCACCTTGGCCCACGTGGGTTAGAAATGACACTCCGTCTACCCCCCTCTGAACACGCTGATACCCTACCTGGCACCAATGGTCTTGAACCTTATCTGTGAGGAAAGAGTACTGATCCACGAAGGTTCCGAAAAGAGAAAAGGTCTGGAAAAGGCTCACACAACTTCACATAAAGGCAGGACAAGGAAAGGTTTGTGGCAGTTCTTTTCGCTTTATCTCTTCTTCCCAGAGACACGTTCCCAAAGGCGAGTGTGAAAAGCAAAGATGCTTATGATCAGCTCACCAAGGCGTTCCTTGAAGGTGGGTATCGTGTCTTAGAACGTCCCTCTGCGTTCCTGGTGCCTAGCACGACCTGGGCATACCATGGCACTTGCCATTGTAAAAAGAACACACGCTTTTTATTTCTCCCAAAATATAGAGTTGAGGAAAAAAAATAAATAACTGAAAATCTGATGTTTATAGAGCAGTTCAATAAAGAAACAATCGCCCTGGCCAGTTTGGCTCAGCAGTTAGAGCGTCAGACTGCGGTCCAGAGAGACCCGGGTTCCGTTCCCACGAAGGGCATGTACCTCGGTTACAGTTTGCCCCCGGCCCCGGTTGGGTCGTGCGGGGGGCAGCCACTCGATGTGTCCCTTTCACATCAACATTTCTCTCTCTTCCTCTCTCTCCCTCCCATGCTATCGAACAAAAAAAAAAAAAAAAAAAAAGGAAAAATGCCCTCGGGTGAGGATAAAAAAATAAAAATAAATAAAAAATAATGAAACAATCTATTGCTAGGAAAGCATGTGATAACAATGGTCTGTGTGATGGTTAACTTCATGTGTCAACTTGGCTGGGCTAGAGTACCCAGTGTTTTTAATCAAACTCCAATTTAGATGAAGGTGTTTTTGTTTTGTTTCTATTGTGAATAAAATTTAAATCAGTAAACTTACTAAAGCAGATTATCCTCCATGAGCTGGGTGGGCCTCATCCAGTCAGCTCCAGGCCTTAAGAGAAAATACAGGTCCCCCAGGAAGAAGGCATTCTGCCTCCAGGCTGCCGTGGGACTCGAGCTGCACCATCAGGGTTCCCTGCCTCCCCCCTGCTGGCCCGCCTGCACCTTTCAGATTGGCTGGCCCCCATGATCGCGTGAGCTAATGCCTTAAAACACCACTTAACAAGTGGGATCATTCTGAGAAACGCGTCCGTAGGCAATGTCCTCGGCGTGCACTCACACAAGGCCAGGTGGTCGAGCCCCTGGCACACCTGGGCTGTATGGGATGCCCACTGCTCCTGGGCCACTGCTCCTGGGCCACATGGCACCGCACAAAACAACAGGAGACCACATCAAGCACAAGAGAAAATGACGCCATCAGACACGGGAAGCATGGGACAGCTGAGGCTGCTGCCGGCTTAGCACGGCACACTGTTTTATACCACACTTTGTAAGTAAAAAAGAGTACACTCTACAATGACAATAAAAACACATAAAGCAGTAACACAGTCAGTTTATTATTGCTAAGTATAACGTTCTATACGCCGTGCTGTACTTTTTATAGGACAGGCAGCACCGTAGGTGTGTTTACACCAGCACCACCACAGAAAGGGGTAACGCATCGTGCTACGTTACAATGGCCATTGTGTCACTAGGCAATGAGAATTTTTCAGCTCCATTATAACCTTACGGGACCAATGTCATATATGCTGTCATCGACTGGAACATTGTTATGTAGCAAATGACTGTAAATACTCTCTCAACCCGTATAAATATATATAACTTTCCCCCTACTGGTTCTGTTTCGCTGCAGAATCCTGTATGAAACATTGTCTGCAGAATCCTGTATGATACATGGTCTACAGAATCCTGTATGAAACACTGTCTGCAGAATCCTATGTGATACAATGTCTACAGAATCCTGTATGATACATTGTCTACAGAATCCTGTATGAAACATTGTCTGCAGAATCCTATATGATACAATGTCTACAGAGTCCTGTTTGATACATTGTCTACAGATTTTTCAAAGAACATAACCACAAGTGGTCATTCACTGTCCTCTGATGTGCTAAATCGATTCCCCTAAGTTAAAGCCAAACCACTACACAAAGTCCAATCACGAGATGAAGGGTATTCTGCTAAAACGAAATGATGGGGAATGACATCAAAGGACAAAGAACAATCTTCCCAATCACCATGCCTCGGTAGGCCAGCACAATGGACGTTCCGTTCTTATAATAGTGGGACTTTTCAGTCCTACACGGAACGATTTCAGGGTGTGGACCCCTTCGTAGGATGTGACACGTCACTGAAAAGGCTTTGGCAACACTGATGGAATGAAAAAGAAAATACACCACAGAAAGGTGAGAAGAAGAAACAAATAACTACCTCGTGGTTATCTTTATTTTGGTGTGCCCAGAAAATCTTATGGTAAAGCGTCTCCATGGAATTGCTGGAATCAGTTCGGTCAAAACAGTGTCGATCCAACACCTCCAAGGTGTGCAAAACCCGACTGATGGTCACCCCTAGAAGCAGACAGTAAGCAGTTAGAGATGCCAAATGAGGCCACAACAGCACAGCACAAAACTCATTATTATGTGGCACAGGATGTGAAGAAATCCTTCTCGGCATAGAACTGCCAACGAAAGCACAGCTGACGTGCTCGACATCCAGGATCTAACGGGCAGGAACGAAAGGACGTCCTGAGAATTCACGAGGTGGCTCCATCAGACGGCGTCCGCCTTCAGCATGGGGATGGACTGACCGAATCAGAAGCACGGTGTAAGAAGTCCCTGTTCGGACCCACCCCCGTCCTGTGCGGTACCTGCTGTGGACTCCTGGCACTTGTCAAAGGACCACCGGACTTCCACCGCACGGCCTCTTTGTTTTATCTGTTGTTCCGCCTCATAAATCCTGGCCCGAACCTGAAAGATAATCACTTCTAATTAGTGTGCTTGGAGAACCACAGTGAGTGTCTAAATCACGTCCGGTTTTTGCCGCGCGGAGCAGCCCACGGTGAATCACAACCTCCCGCATCGCAGGAAAGCCAGCCCCTGCCCGAGCGCGCGTTTCAAAACTCACGGCGGTGATTCCAGGCCAGTTTGCAATACTGAACGCTCACAAAAATAAAGGTCTGCAAGCAATCTTTACAAGTGAGAATCTTTCAGGTCATCGTAGAGAGGGGGAAAGATTCTAAATATCATCTTTGAGTCATTCTTCCCTATGTGACAGCAAGCAGCTGTGTTTTATTAACTCTGCTTTGCAAAAAAAAACAACAAAAAAAAACGGGGACCTGCATCCCAATATCAGTCACCAGTCTTTGGTTCAAATTTTCTTATGTCTTCGAACCCAATAACCCAGCCCAATCAGAACACATTGTAATGACTGAGTATCACAGACCACTGCTGTGAGACCCGTGGTTCTGTGCAACCACACAATTCTTGTCCAGGCGGCAGGACTCGGCAAGAACTGCCCCAAGGGGGTGAGAAGAGGGGCAGCAACATGACCCTGCTGGGGTTCAAGAGGCCATGCTCCCCCGGGCCACCCAGAGAGAGGGGCGGAGCTGGGACTCGCCCAAGCCCAAGCTGGGAGGTATGAAAACTCTCTGGCCCTCGGCCCTCTGCCTCTCGGGGCGAGAGCCCGGGGGGCTGGGCAGGCGCGTACCTGCTGGTTGAACGGCGTGTTCCCGCCGGGCATGGGCAGGCTGGAGGGCGCCACCTGCAGCACGTCCAGCGGCGAGCCCGGGCTGGCGCTCTTGCTGTCGTTGGTGGAGTAATTCCACACCAAGGCACTTGGGCAGCACAGAGTGACGGTCTGCGGAGAGGGGTCCGGTCAGAGGACGGGAAAGGGGAGGACAGCTTCGCAGGAAACACGCTGCCTTGTCGCGGCGACGCGTTTCTGACCAGGGAGTCTGAAATGTATCTTACCCCGTGCTCAACTTTTCCAGTGAGAGACAGGACTAAGCAGAGTTATTCACGTGAAAGGGAGGAAGTTAGTATTGAGAGATTTTCTAGTACAGGAGGCAAAAATAAAGTCATCTTAAAAATGGTCACTGAAAACATAATTTTCATGAAATTAAAAAAATGAGATGGTATTAAACTCGTCATTTCTAAGGGTATGAATGGCCGGTGCGGCTCAGTGGTTGAGCACCGACCCATGCACCAAGAGGTCGCCGGTTCGATTCCGGTCAGGGCACATGCCCAGGTTGTGGGCCCGATCCCCAGTGGGGGGCATGCAGGAGGCGGCCAATCGATGTTCTCTCTCATCGATGTTTCTAACTCTCCCTCCCTCTCCCTTCCTCTCTCTCTAAAATCAAAAAAAATAAAAATAAAAAAATAAATAAAAAAACCTCCCCTCATCCAGCAGCAGTCTCTCTTCCCTTCATAGGCATGTTCCTCACACTCACAGGAGCCTGAGTTCACCTCACTCGGCAGCACCTGTCAGCCCTCCTGCACCTGGCTTCTCACCGACATCCAACTGATCGTCAATGACAGTTCAGCCCCCTTCTTACTAGACTTCCCGACCCACGGGGCACGGCCTACTAACCCCTTTCCGAAATGTCCTGTGGTACCCAGAGACACCTCTCAGTGTGGCTGCTGAGAGTGTGGACTCTGGTTCTGTCTGGGTTTGAATTCCCCTTCACCACAGACCTGAGGTGTGACCTATGCCACCATTTCGTCATTCGTGTTACAAAAAGAACAGAGGTTACTATCTCGTGAGACGGTTCTGAGAACTAAATGACTTGACGTGTTACAACTGAGAACAGCGGCTAGAACAGAACAAATGCTGTTACTTTGACAGAATGACGATAGTATTCTTCTTGTCGTCTTTGTTTCCACGGTGAATTCTCTCCCCGTCCTCTCTCATCTCGCCCACCTTTCCAGGTCACCTCCGTGAGAACCCCTCTGCCACCTCCTGACCACCTGTGCCCCTCAGGTCCACAAGGCCTCTCCCCCTAATTCTTTAGGTAACTTCACCCCCTCAGCCACACGCCCCGAGTGATTCAAACCCACACGTGGCCGGCTGTCTTTGCTACAGAATCAGACATGTAACAACCTCTGAAAAACACCCACCTGGAGATCCTAAGGGATAAGATGGTCCAATACTGAACTCACCTCGACTCCTCCAGACGTCTGCCCATGCCTGTCTCCCCCCGCCCCCCACTCTCACAAATCATCCCTCCACTGTGGCTGGAAGTCTAACGCACCCACACAACGAGCCTGTGCCGGGCAGGCACAGATCCTTCAGTGCCACCCCACTCAGGAGGGCGTCACAGAAACTGCCCCTCTGTCAACCATCCTCCGGGCAAAGCAGTCAACTCTACCAGAGCGGACACCGTGTCTTCATGGCTGGGCCTGTCCCGAAGCCCCTCAGCACAGAGGAGGACACAGTGAGAGCCCGAGATGTGACCTGGACACTGAGCTGTGAGCTCCTCAGGGGGCAGGGCTGCAGCTCGTCCCCCACGGCGTGAGCCCAGGGCCCACACACCGCTGCATGGTCCTGACCCACACCAGCAGCGACGCTGGGCGCATGAGCGGAGCAGGGCAGATTGTCTGGGTGTAAAAAAAAGGGAGAAGAGGCACCCACTCAAGATGTAAACTGAGGCAGCTACAGAGCGCTGCAGGAAGAAGCAGACTTTCCAGAACAGTAACACGGCTGACTTATTCTACAGATTCCCTACAGGATGTTCAATCACTGAACTACTCCACGGCCCTCATAAAGAACAACTACAATGACTTTTTTCTAGACTAAAGCAAATCATCTTCTTTCGGCTTGGTTTAACATAGGGAAATAAAAACAGGAGATGTCAATCTATAAATCACATGGCTGAGGAAAAAGCGACAGCTCTGATGTGTAATTCCCAACACTGAAACTCCCTACGCTGAGATGTAACAAAGGAACAAGGTGCTGAAATGTGACACAAAGTAACAAGGTGCTGAAGTGTGACACAAAGTAACAAAGTCCAAGGACTTACCTGCAACATACAGCTAAGCCCATACACCAGGGGACCGTGCTGTGCACAGGACAGGAAGTCAGAGAAGGCCAGCTGCACGGGGCTCACGCCGGGGCCGGGGGGGCCGGGGCTGGGGGCCCCGAGGCTCGAGGTGTTTGGTGCTATCATCATGTGGGGCGAGTGGGCAGCGAGGAGGGCGGGGCTGTCGCTCAGCAGCAAGGCAAGACGCCGGGCACAGAAGTAGGCAAGGCGACGAGACAGGTAGGCCGACTGAACAAACTCATCTGAGTACTGAGAAGGACAAGGACACCAGGCTCAGTCGTATCCAGTGAAGTGACTATCTTAACACGGACATTTTTAATGGGAAAAACAACCTTCAAAGGTCCGGTACAGGTACCAATACTGTCCGACAGAAACACAACGCAAGCCACATACGTATTTTTAAATTTGCTAGTAGCCATTGAAAAAACAAAGGTAAAATTAGAAGAGTAATGTATTTTGTTTATCCTCATAGAGCCAAAATGTTACCATTTCAACATGTAATCAAAACCAGAGGCACTGAGACATTATATATATTCTTTCCTGCACCGAGTCTGATGCCTGGTGTGTATGTTGCACTATGAACAGTCTCTGTTGGTACTTGTCACAGTCCCACAGCCACCTCTGGCTGGTGGCTACTGCACTGGACACGGACACCCGCGTGGTGCGGTCTCTCAGAGGCTGTACTGGGTGAGAAACACAGGACTCTTGCCCTGGCCGGTTTGGCTCAGTGGTTAGAGCATCAGCCCTCGGACCAATGAGTCACGGGTTCGATCCCGGTCAAGGGCACGTATCGCGGTTGCGGTTTGTCCCCGGCCCCAGTCAGGTCGTGCGGGAGGCAGCCAGTCGATGTGGCTCTATCACATCGATGTTTCTCTCTGTCTCTCCCTCTCCCTCCCTCCCACTCTGTCTGATAATAAGTAGAAAAATATCCTCAAGTGAGGAATAAAAAAAAAAACAAACACAGGACTCTTCATTAGATACTCTTTGGTATTGTCTGAATCATCAAATACATGCATTACCTTTCCAAGAAAATTTTATTTTTCAATAAATTTCATCCAGATGACCTAAATAACAGATTTTAGAACAATCATTAAAATAGGAAGCTCCCACCCCCAGTGGCTCAACAAATAAATATCCAACGAATGTCGGAGCTCCTCCGCACCCTTAGAAAGAGATGCCCTGTTTTGTTTTCACAGAATCTGTGCGAACAAGGAGACGGCATGTCCAGAGCTGTCTGCTTAGCTCAGCCACGGGAGAAACCAGTGGGGGTGAGGAAATGCAAACGGACCCGCGGCCCAGAGCGTGAACACGGCCACCCCGAGGACAGCCGAGCTCAGACCCTCGCTTCCCACGCTGGAGCGTCAGAAACGCAGCGTTTTCCTCCTCCCCCTCCGCTTCCCTAACCGTTCTCATCGCTCGCTCCCTGCCCACGGGGGACGGGCGTGGGGACGTGCTCACCTGCAGCATCAGCGGTAACAGGAGCTTAAGGAGGTCGTCATCCATCGGTCTGATCTTTTCCAGAACGTCCAAGATCCAGGTCAAATATTCGTGTTTTTCCAGCATTCCTTCCTTAAAGGAACAAAGAAAACCACACTGATGATGTGAGAGCGCGCGGAGCTGGAGCACGGAAAGCACCGTTATTCGCATGCGTAGGCGGAACTTTACTACTTCCACGCTTGTAGTAAAGCGCATCGATCACAGTCCAACTGCAGACAAAAAGAACTAACATGACTTTACACGGCTGGTTCAGGGGTGTCTTTGTCGTTGTTATTGTTTTGGTTTTTGATAATCTGCTTCATTCTAAATTGAAGAAAAAAAAAATTAATCCCTATAAGAAAGAAAATTCAAAAGACTCCCAAGGCATCTGCCAAGAGCCTGGCTAGATTTCCAGGTGTGGGAGCTCACCCTACAGGAGGACACCTGCCTATGTGATCATTATAACGAACAGAAGCACCCATCACAGCATTAGATCCAATGCCCCCGAAATGAAATTCAGATACTGTAACCTACTTGTAAAATATATCCTTAAAAAATACAATGGCATAACTAACTATAATATAAAGAAATAGTCCGGCTGGTGTGGCTCAGTGGTTGAGCGTCGACCCATGCACCAGGAGATCGCCGGTTCGATTCCCAGTCAGGGCACATGCCCAGGCTGTGGGCCCGATCCCCAGTGGGGGGCATGCAGGAGGCGGCCGATCAATGTTCTCTCATTGATGTTTCTATCTCTCTCTCTCCCTCTCTCTTCTTCACTCTCTAAAATCAATAAAGGAAAAAAAAAAGGAATTTATAATAAAATAATATAAGATGTAAATGTTCCTACATAACTACACTAAAAAGTAATAATACGCCTACAAATTTCCCAAACGCCCCACGGGGCGGGCACAGACCCTGGCTGAGCACTCTCCACGTGTGTGTATACGTTCACACACACGCACGTATACATACACGCAATATTTCATCACCATCTGCACACATATGTGCCTGATGTCATATTATCATTTCATATAACGATTCACATCATGAAAGAAACTTCAAGACAGAAACACACACTCTGCTCATTCTGGTAACGACCGCAGCAGTTAATGTGAACTCCTACTTTGTCCCCAGCCCCTCTTACAGACCTGTGTGCCTTGCCGGTGCCCACGGCCTCGGTTACCGACGACTTGGGGAAAAGGTTGCACTGATCAATTACGGTATTTATAAGATGACACTGACATGATATCAAGATATTTACTTGTTGCTAATTTCTAACTTTTCAAATATTGAAAGTCAGAGAGTGTTAAAGGGTTGGTCACAGAAAAACTGCATTCAAAACCAGTACAGCAAACTTCAACTTAATAAAGAAATACATAAAACGGAGCTTTGCATTAAAGGTATACGAGAGAGGGAATGCGAGATTCAAAAAAAAAAAGGAGCCCTGGCCAGTTTGGCTCAGTGGTGAGCGTCAGCCCTCAGGATCACAGGTTCGACTTCAGTCGAGGGCACCTACTTGGGTTGCAGGTTCGATCCCCGGCCCCGGTCAGGGTCATGCAGGAGGCAACCAGTCGATGTGTCTCTCTCACAATGATGTTTCTGACTCTCCCTCCCTCCCTCCTTTCGGCTCTCTCTAAAAATCAATGGAAAAATATCCAGGGGTGAGGATTAACATAAATAAATAAATAAATAAATAAATAAATAAATAAATAAATAAATAAAAGAATCTTCGTAAATACAGTTGCCAGGGGCTCCATAATAGCCCACCCTCAAGATGCTTGTGTGCATGTATCCATGCCTTTATTTCTGCACGTGTACCTACCAGGACCGGTTTCACATTTCAGAATACAATAAATAAAAAATGTAGTGAACTTTTAACTGTTAGCATTAATGTTCCAAGTGGATTTCAATCCGTTCATGACCTAACTGCTTCCTATAGAAGACATCCTGATTTCAGTGCTCCTAATGCATACAGAAATCCTTCCAAAGACGTCAAGCATGCTGAGAGACACTGTTTAAAAGACGCAGACTAAATCCCCAGCTCGATAAAAGTCCCGAAAGCCCCGAGCAGGCACTGAAATCATCCTCTCCTGAGTGGGGCTGCATTTGTAAAGAGTTATTTCATTTTCATTCACAATGCTACTTCGCAGAAGGACCGTGTTTTTTCCCTATGTTGAGCCCTTAGGGGGGAAGCACTCACAAGGTGGGAACTAGAACTGAAGTTCTAAGGGGGAATTCAGAAGCCCACACCCTTGCTAATCCCCTTCCTCCTTGGCCCAGGTGGCAGGCAGTGAGTGAGTCTCAGCCAGCAATACCGTTCAGCCGCCCCACCAGGAACCCAGCCTGAGGCCCGCGCGCCCTCTGCTGGCCAACAGGATGTACATTGGCTTGTCTGGACGCGGGCGGGCTGCCCTTCCCCGCCCCCGAGGGCACTCCACACTGCAGCTGAGCCCATTAGATGACCCACCTTCGGAGTAACTAAACTCTAAAGGAGATCTACAGGAGACATCAGCACACAGATTGTTTTTTGAATGACTACATCCACTTTTCGCCCCATGGAAGGTTTAAAAGGGTTACACTTAATAGTGCGATTACAAAGTAAAGGCGTTGAAAGAGCTGCCATCCTTCGAGCTGGAGGTCCCCGTGCATAGGAGAAGCTGTCATCTCAGGGCCCAGGTGCATCCCTGACTCCGATTCAGTGTGAGCAGCGCCAGACTGCTGTCTTGGAACGTGCGGTTCACAGAATGACACCATCACCCCCCAGAACACGACACGGTAAGGCAGCGCTCTCTCCGGAAAGGCATGCTCCGGGCCGAGGCCGCGGGAGGTCACCTGCAGCATGTGGAACGCCAGCTTCGCGTTGTACTCCCACTGCTTCAGGGCTTGCTCCACGTCCGGGGGCACGGGGACCGGGCCGGAGCCGGCGCCGGAAGCCAGGTGGTAGAAGTCGGAGATCTTGACCAGCTGTTCCCGAAGGTATCTGGTAGAGATCTGTGTCCACTCTGCATTTAAAAACACGGCAAAGAAGTCATCCTTCTCTGATTATCTTACGGATGTACTCACAAAACAAGCGTCCAGGACGCACACGTGGCTTCTGCTCGGCGAGCACTGCAGGAAGGGGTGCCCGCCCCCAAGCCTGTCAGGGAGGTGGCCCGCCCCCTGTGCCTCTGAGACCCCTGACCGGGGAGAAGACATCTACACTCAAATCAGGTGCATCAGGGGACCCTCCGGCGGGACAGTGAGCACAGCAGACACGTCAAAGGCACGAGCAGGAAACAGAACAGTGGAGGTAGGTGAGCCCGTCCAGAAACCTCAAGTCTGCACCCAGAGAATTCACAGCCCCCACATGCGGCTCCTTCAGGGTCCCCATCAAGTTTCAAACATGCCTCACTAAGATCTGCTCTGCTTCCGCCAGTCTGCGAGAGGACCGGCCGGCACGCACGGTGGGCACGGCCCCAGGACGGGTCAGGGGCCAGAGCGGCGTCTCTCAGACAGCCACCGGGACCTCCTGCACGTCCCCATCCGCCCGAGATGCCGCGGGACACAATCGGCGAGTGCTGAGCGACACAAGGAAACAGAAAAAGTAGCAGAAAAATCACTGAGCAGCTCTGGCCGGGTAGCTCAGTGGGTTACAGCACTGTCCCAACACACCAAGGCTGCAAGTTTGATCCCCAGTCAGGGCACATGCAAGAATCAACCAGTGGAGGCGTAAGTAGGAGGAAGACAGATCAATGTTTCTCTCTCTCCCTCTTTCTCTCTCTCTCTCTCCCTCTTTCTCTCTCTCCCCTCCTCTCTCTAAAATCAACAAATTTTTTTAATAGGCACTGAAATTGCCCAGCCGGTGTGGCTCAGTGGTTGAGCGTCGACCCATGCACCGAGAGGTCGCCGGTTCGATTCCCGGTCAGGGCGCATGCCCAGGTTGTGGGCCCAATCCCCAGTGGGGGGCATGCAGGAGGCGGCCAGTCGATGTTCTCTCTCATCGATGTTTCTCTCTCTCTCCCCCTCTCCCTTCCTCTCGCTCTAAAATCAATAAAGAAAAAAAAATTTTTTAAATAAAAAGTCACTGAAATTATTCAGAAATGTCTGCCATGGGGGCACAAATTAAGTCAGTGTGTCGCTGCTGGCAACCGTTAGGGATGAGATGCCGTGAGCCCGTCCTGTGGGTGAAAATGTCGTAACTGCACGCTCCCAGCCACATCCCCCAGGATCAGCCAGCAGCGTTCAGAAGACACCCTCCTACAGAAACACGTCCACACCAGGCCGTTTCCCATTACTCTGGCGACAGGCTCTCCCAACTGATCGTGAAGGGAGCGATTTCGACAAAAGTCTGGGAGGACACTAAACATCTGCCAGGGACTGAGCATTTGGTTTCTCTCTTTTGAACACTATTAAAAATTACTTGACAACAGGACCCAGAGATAACTACGGTTAAGTTGTGGTCTAAACCACTTACTCTAATTGTGTCTTATTGAAAATCAAATTCAAATGCTCGTGTTCAACTCCAACAAGAAGCCAACGCAAAGAGATGAACAGATACCAGGTCACCATTTGCCACCAACAACAGATACCGTCAATGAAAATGAACCCACGGGTGTTAAGAACAAAGGAGTAAGTTATCCGTGTCATCACCTTCTGGTTCCCCTCACAGGGACTGACAGTCACTTGTTCAACAAAGCAAACTGCCAGCCATCAGACGAGACAAGCTGAGCTTGGCTACAATAAGCACAAACAAAAATAACAAGGATCCAAATCCCAGCTTTTGTGTGCCGAGCCTGGCGATGAGCTCACTCTCAGTATGGTGCTATTCTCAAGGTCCCCACGGCGTATTTTAGCCTCGAGAGCTAAAAATAACACCTATTCACACACCCCGACTGAGTATGTTTTCTTTTAAAGATTTTTTTTTTTAAATATAGAAAAAATACATGGTCACTACAGAAAATGTATAATGCAAGTAGGAAAGCAAAAAGGATCTGTCGTCCCATCACTCACAGTCATTAAATATCTCAATATGTAACCTTTGGGGCTCTGTGCGCTTGAGCGTTTATTATATACACACACGCATGACTGAAAAATAAACTTGCTGAATATACCGCTCCAGAATCTCCACTCCCTGCGGGACTCATGTGGAATTGAGACACAGCCCTCTTAGTAGTGGGGTTTTTTTTTTTCTTCTTTATTGATTTTAGAGAGAGAGGAAGGGAGAGGGAGAGACAGATAGAAACATCGATGAGAGAGAACATCGACTGGCCGCCTCCTGCATGCCCCCCACTGGGGATCGGGCCCACAACCTGGGCATGTGCCCTGACTGGGAATCGAACCAGCGACCTCTTGGTGCAGGGTCGACGCTCAGCCACAGAATCCCACCGGCCAGGCTTAGTAGCGTGTTTTAATTTTAAATGCAGTCCACCGGCAGCGAGGGATCACATTAGGCAGACAGACTCAGAGGTCTGGGACATAAAACAGTCCAGAGTGGACAAGCATAAAAAATTAGGATGTGTGCAAAGTTGTCAGAAACTGAAACCGGAAAACAACAGGTGTACACTAGCACCGTGCTCCTTCCAAGTACCAGAGTCACTGCCCCGCTCATGCCTGCGGAGACTGGTCATTAAAGGGAACCACGGGCCCTGGCTGGTTTGGCTCAGCAGTTAGAGCGCCGGCCCACGCACCAACGGGGTCGATTCCTGGTAAAGGGCATGTACCTGGGTTGCAGTTTGTCCCTGACCCCAGCCAGGGTCATGCAGGAGGCAGCCAGTCGATGTGTCTCTCTCCCATGGATGTTTTTCTCTCTCTCTCTCTACCTCCCTCCCTTCCACTCTATCTAAAAATCAAGGGAAAAATATCCTCAGTGAGGACTGAAAAATAAAAAAATAGCCCGGCTGGTGTGGCTCAGTGGTTGAGCGTCGACCCATGCACCAAGAGGTCGTGGGTTCGATTCCCGGTCAGGACACATGCCCAGGTTGTGGGCCCGATCCCCAGTGGGGGGCATGCAGGAGGCGGCCCATCGATGTTCTCTCTCATCCATGTTTCTATCTCTCTCCCCCTCTCCCTTCCTGTCTCTCTAAATCAATAAAGAAAAATAAATAAAATAAATAAAAAACTAAAAGGGCGCCCCGGGGACGGGCAGCAGCGGCCAGACCGGCCGTGTCTCAGCCCTGCAGGGAACGTCCACAAGGGGCGCTCGCCCACGCCAGCGCTCCAGCCCCCTGCCAGACTCTGACTCCACGGGCCAGGTGGTGAAGCAAACGAGGAGTCATTGAGGGTCATGGGTGGGGCTGGGTGGGCTTCGAAGGTAAAAGAGGCACCCACTGACGTAGGCGGCTTCTCTGAACAGGGCACAGCCCGCACTCCGCAGCCCGGGGGTGGCCGCGTCCGGAGCCCCCGAGGGCCAGCAGAACGAGGCCCCTGACACCGGATTACCAGAGTCTACAAGCACGACTGTCACTGAGGGGGTCAGGACTAACTCAAGCGCCCAGTCCTTTCGACCACGCTCTCCCTGGCGTCCAGGACCCTACAGCCGCTGTCCCCTCTCTGTCAAGGCCGAACCCCAGCCCAGAGGCGTCAGAGGCCGGGCAGTCTGCCCAGGGCTCACAGCTCCAGGCGCTGGCGGCCGCCCCGGGGTGCCAGCCCAGAAGAGCACACACAGGGCGAGGTGGGGCATCGAAACACACCCAGCGGTGAACAGTAGCGAGAGAACAGAGGTGTGCCAGGTGCTGGGCCTGGCCTACCTGCAGGGTCAGGAAGAGAGCTGGAGCCCAGCGGGGCAGGGGTGCGGCCGGGCTCCGGGAGACCCGGGTAGGGTGTGGGCAGATGGCACCTGGGAGCGGGCGGCCCTGGACCCGCATCCCAGCCCCGGTGCCTCAGTGTGAGGATGGGGACTTAGCTCTGAGCACGGAACGCAGAGACGGACCACGGCCGCCACGACCGTCACGATCCGGTGAAAGACCGGGCTGCCACTGTCGGTGACGCGGCCCCGGCCTCTGCCCACCGAGCGGCCTGCCTGGGCCCCAGCCCTGCACGAGGATCCCCAGAATCGGCGTCGGCTCCGCGGTTCCTAACCCTTCCGTGGGTCAGAAACCCTTCGCGCATGAAGGCCAAACTCCTTAGCCGGGAAACAAAATCACTGCAAAGACGACCTTCCGCCTAGCGCTCCCACCCCACTGGCCCACGCTGCCTCTGACCCGTGCCCGGGGTGCAGTCTCTACCCACAAACCTTCTCTGCTCACCTGTGTTCACGCGTGAGAATTTTTCTGGGCCCAGTTCGAATGTCACCCATAACACATAGCCTCCGCTAGTCTCTGGACACCACCCTACCACCGGGCAGGGCTCTCTCTCTCTTCTCTACCGATCTGTTAGAATCCCCTCCCTCTCTCTCTTTCATCCCCATAAAACTACAGTCAACCATCGAGTATTGACTTGAGTCGAGGCCCCCCCAGGTTCTCCCACCATAACTACAAAATCAAGTTCCTCCCCAATTAGTCTGCCTCTGAAACCTTCACACAAACACCTTTGCTTTCCAGTGTAAATTCATCGCGCACACCCTGGAGGTCTGAATCACCACCGCAGGGAAATGCCAAGTCCCTCTCTGATGCCCGGCTGGTCGTAACGCACTGTACCAGAAGCACCTGCTCACCAGTGCGACAAAGGCCCAAGCAGACACTGACCTTCCAGCTACTTTTAATGAGCTGACCGTAAGTACATGTATTCTGTGCAGGTTCATCTTCCTAGCTGCCTTCTTTCCTGACATCAAAGCCAGTGGGAAATAAACACAACAGTCAGCATGTTTTGGAAACTCCCACCAAGTGCAGAGACCAGCACACACCTGTCAGGTGACCCATCGGCGACAGCACCGGAAGTCAGAGACAAGGAGAAAGCACGGGAAACTTTGCGACGACCAGGTTCCGGCCTCTCCGCAGTGAGGACAGCCGCCTCTCAAGGCCGCAGGACGTGAGGACTTCGCCAGCCCGACCTGGCTGCAGACTGACTGGGAAGGAGACGCTCGGTCCCTGGAACATGCTGCACACCCCACTTTTAAACAGTCCGTCAGAAGCACTGGAATATTTGCTAGCGTTTCCTCACGGTGTTTGGTTGCCAAAACACTTTCCTTATAGAAGGATACCATCAACACACTAACTGAAAAAAAATTTGCACTATCATACATCTGATAAGGGACTCAGATCTATAATGTATAATGAATTATTTACAACTCAATAACAAAAAGATAAATAACACATTTTTTAAAATGGGTAAAGAGCCCGGCTGGTGTGCCTCAGTGGTTGAGCGTCGACCCATGCACCGAGAGGTCGCCGGTTTGATTCCCGGTCAGGGCACATGCCCAGGTTGTGGGCCTGATCCCCAGTGGGGGGCATGCAGGAGGCGGCCCATCGATGTTCTCTCTCATTGATGTTTCTATCACTCTCCCTCTCCCTTCCTCTCTCTCTAAAAATCAATAAAGGAAGAAAAAAAAATTTTTAAACTGGCAAAGACTCTGAATAGACATTTCTCCAGAGAAGATACACAAATGGCCAACAAGCGCACGCAAAGACGTTCAACACGCTCAGCCCCAGGGAAACGCAGGTCAAAACCACAGTGAGATCCCATTAGGTCAAAAAGATAGGCAATCGCAAGTATGGGTGAGAACGTGTACAAGTCAGAATTTCCCAGGCCTTGCTGGGAGAAATGTAGAATGCCACATAAACAATACACACCAAGGAGAAATGAAAACACATGTACATTCACACAAAAATTCCTAAACAAGTATTTTTAGCAGCATACTTCATAACAGCTACAAAGTGAAAGCAACCCCTCTGCCCATCAGCTGGAGACATGGACAGATACAATGTTACACATACACAGTGGAAGACCAGCCAGCCAGGAGGAGCCAACTACTGATGCACAGCGCGGACGGACCCTGAACAAGTGTGCTAACCGAAAGAAGCCAGTTCCAAAGCACCGACTATTCTATGACTCCGTTTATATGAAATGTCCAAAACAGGCAAATCTGTAAGGCCGTTTAGGTCGCCGAGAGCTGGGGGCAGCCGAAGGGAACCGGGGAATGACTGCTGCAAGATTTCTTCTAAGGCTGATAAAAATGCTCTGAAATGTGGCGAGGGGCTCACAACTCAATGGACACACTAACCACCACGAAACTGTGCATTTTAAATGAATTATCCAGCAGGTGGATTACATCTCCGTAAGGCTGTTGTCTCATTTTTTTAAACGTTTCCTTAAAATGCTTTACTACTAGTAAGAAATCATGTGTTTTTCACGAAGGAGAAGACTACTCCACGCTGATAAGCAGTGATCCACTATAAAATGCTACGATTCTAGGGGTGGGGGACAGGGCGAGGGGGAGAAACAAGCGTGGCCAGGAGTTAAATCATGGTTAAATCTTGGTTAGGAGTAAAAGCACTTTACTATAATCTACTGTATGTGTCTGTGTTCAAAATGTCCCTAATGAAAGGCTTCTACAAGTTAACCGGTTGTATCGCATCAAACGCTCACAGACGCCCTGAAATCCCCTCTTCAGCCACCGTTCGCTCGGGAACGAAAGGGGGGACTGGCAGGCTGACTGGCGGCCTGGATGAAGAGTGGCCGGGATGGAACAGCTGCCCGGGTGCGATGACCCGCGAGATGAGAAGCTGTTTGCTGAAGTCAGTAAAATCCAGCCTCTGGAAATGGATGGCGGAGCAAATCATTGAAACATTGTTTCATGTTTAAAAACAAAAGTTTCCCTGACGTAGAACCACCTGGGAAACACCGCTGTTGACGGGCAGGTGCTGCGGCCCGTTCCGTGTGGACGAGCGGCCAGTGACTGTGAGCACACCGCTTCTCCCGGGTTCATTTTCTGAGCAGTGGCCCAGGCACTGTCACTTGGCGTTCACGGTGAGAACAAACGTAACGGTAGTGTCAAGCAGCAGCATGAAATGCCTACCAGGGCCACAGCTCTCCCAGATCCGGGGCCGCACAGCGAGGGGAAAGCAGTCCCCACCTGGGGATGCTCATCCCTGAGGTGGGGAGTCACACGAGGACACAGACATGGACAGCAACGCAGGAAGCCCATTGCCTGCTCGCGGGACACAGGAAGGAAGCAGGCGGCCCTTTAGCCAAGTTTGAGGGCTGGAGACAAGGAGTTCCACGGACAGGAGAGGCGGGATGCAGCATCCCAGGCATGCCCAGGGCAGGAACGCAGCGGAGCAGGGGGCCGAGGCTCCGGAGGTGCCTCAGCCTGGCCTCAGACGCTGGTGCACAAACAGGCCACCAGAGGGCGCTCCAACTCAGCGATTTCAACCTGGCAACTCTGGAGTGGGGCCTAGACACCTGCATTTATAACCAGCCGGGTGCCGGACCCCTAAGGAGCTTGGTCTTTTATCACAAATGATTAAAAGGCACTGAGGGATTTTAGGCAGAGGAGTCAGATATGCAGATGAAGACTCAGGAAGATGCCCGGGAGGGAGGGGAAGGGGGCTGCCAAGGGCAGGGGGGGGATGACTGAGGAGTAAACAAAACAGAAGGCAACCTGTTGCTGGAGAGAAGGAAAGAGCCTGGGGCTGAGCCTGGGGCTGAGACTGGGGCTGAGACTGGAACAGAGGCAGCGGGCGGGGCCGGGCGGGGCCGGGCGGGGCCGGGCGGGGCAGGGGCTGAGTTCAGTTTGTTTTCATTAACTTTTCATTTTGAGACTATGATAGATTCGCAGGCAATTGTAAGAAACAATAGAGAGGTCCCCCATGCCTTTTACCTACTTTTCCCAAGGTCGGCATCCTGTAAGATGATGATACAGTATCACAACCAGGACGACCCTGATACGACCCACCCACCAGGCGTGCTCAGCTTTCCCCGCCGACTTCAGTTTTGAACACTTGAATTGGAGGTGTCTGAGGTACTCTTGGGAAAACGTGTCCAGGGGCAGGTGGACACACAGGTCTGACCTCAGAAGAAGGTCGGGGTGAAGCCACAGAAGTGTCCCGCAGACACAGTCCAGGGGTAGGCAGGTCTGTTCTGCAGAGTAAGAACACGGTCCCCTGCCAAGCCCTCGGTGTCCCGGCTGGTGGAGGTGAACAGCACAGGTCCCGTGGTCAGACGGCCTGATTCCTGTCCGCTCCCGTCACCTGACAGCTCTGAGGTCTTGGGCAGCTTGTTCCGCCCCCGGGTGCCTCGGTCACCTGTCTAGGAAAGAGGGCTGCCACATGTGCTTGGCCTGGGGGGCTATTGTGAGAACTGCTGGATCACGTTAGAGCTGGGATGCGTGCCCCAGAGAGAGCAGACCTGGGGGACGTACAGGGCCGGACAGACAGCAGCCCCGGATGGGAGTGGGTGCTGGATCTCCCTGGGCAAGCTGAGGAGGACAGGTGAGCACGGCAGGTGTGTGGGTGGGAGTGCGCAGGGGGCCGAGGGAGACCCCTGACCGGCTCTCCGCTGAAGGTCAAGGGAGGGACGCCTGAGGACAGAGGGGAAGGGCTGACAGAGGGCATCCTGCCCAAGGAGTGAGTGACACAGTTGAGGGGGGAGTGACCAAAAATACACCCCAAAAAGATACGGGCATTAGGCAATCTACAGACACCGCACAGTCGTGTGACTGATAGTCCATGCTTGGGGTTTCGAGGTAAAAAGAGACAAGCGGCCAGCTGAGGAACCGGGGGCAGATCTCAGGCGGAGAACGGAGAAGGAAGGGCTGGGGGAGCAGGAGACACGTGTCCCCAGGCGGCGAGGAAGCGCCTCCCTGCACCCTCCTGCAGGCAGGTGGTGGCGTCTGACATCTGAGGACAGCACTGGACTCTTTCCTCGGTTTCCCCCCTGCTGTCGGGTCTCCAGCTCATTTCCACTCGACCGCAGACACCGCTCACGGCGGCACGAGGGACGTTCCCGGTTGTCCTTGGTTGTCCTTTTCCCTATCGACCCCACACAGGCGTCGCAGGCCCCGGCTCCTGAACCACAGAGTCCAATTTTAGCCCCTAGAACAGAATTTCTTATTCAACACGTCAATCACACGACCAGCGTCTTGGCACACAGACAGCTGCGGGGCTTTCTCCCCAGCGGAGGGGCTCACTCTGAGCACGGGCCACCAGGGGGGCCACCAGGGGCCGGCTGTCTGCGGTCAATGCCTGGCTGTGGCGGGGGCAGGTCTCAGCTCTTTCCAGCTCCTGCAGGAACCTGGTGAGCCTCCGCCGTGGGGACATGTTCCCAGCAAGAATAACAATATTTTTTTTCACAAATATTACACAGGTGCATTTAATTAGCCCCTTAGGACAGGTCCCCACAGCATCCCACATCGGAGACCAAGCCGTGGGCTGTCTCGGCCCAGGAGGGGAAAGCTATCTACAGCAAGACAACAGACCTGTCCTACCGAGACGGCAGACCTGTGAGACCACAGCCTGGCTGCCCTGTGCCCACTACAGTCTCGGGGACACAGGCGAGGCCCCCTGAGGAGCTGGGGGGAGGGCGGGGACAAGCGGGAGCAGCATGAGGACAGACACTGGCTGCCGCCGCTGAAGGCAGCAAACCTGCTTGAACGATGACATCAGACACACGGCCCTCGAGCCTCTTCCAGCCCTTGCTGCAGAGGACGTGGTCGAAAGCCCAGCCGTTTGGGAAACGAAAATATAGGACGTTTTCCTTCTACGCTCTGCGTGGGAGTTCCATTCCGGTCCACGCTGCGTCCTGACGGCCGTGTGCGTCTCGATGACGCTGCCAAGGTCGCACGTGCCTCAGAACAGCTGTGCGTCAGGAGGCCGTCCCCCAGGACACAGTCCCACCACCACCCCGCCGCCTCTGCCAGGCCCCGCCGAGGGCCCCCACAGAAATCCCGCCCGCTGCTTCCACGCGCACCCGCCGCCCCGAACCGGATTCCCTCTTCTGGGACCACGACGGAGGCCTGAGACGTTCGTGTAGTTAAACGTCTTCACGTTCGCTGTGCTGCTCTCAGACACCCCACGGGAAACGTGTGGACCCCTCGCCAACGCTGTGCATCCCGCCCGCGGGTCCCGAGCATCCTGGCGCCAAGGCCCAGCGAGCCCCGAGGGCTGGAGGCTGCCCCACCCGCGCGTTTGGTGCGGAAGGTCACACACACTTTGTAAATGACTCGGACACTGAAAGGACGTCTTTTAATTTTTCTTTTTAAACATGTTTTTAAATTTTTTTTCTTTATTGATTTTAGAGAGAGATAGAAACATGGATGAGAGAGAACATCGATGGGCCACCTCCTGCATGCCCCCCACTGAGGATCGGGCCCACAACCTGGGCATGTGCCCTGACCGGGAATCGAACCCGCGACCTCTTGGTGCATGGGTCGACGCTGAACCACTGAGCTGCACCGGCCGGGCTTAATTTTTTTTTAAAGCTTTCCACTCAACGTGGAATGAACACTCCACTGCAAACTGCAGGAAGAAAAGATCCAACTTTTGTACGTCATTAAAACATCGGCCGCTCACAGCCCTTGAAAAGAACGAGGCCGCTACACGCACAGCGCGGACGAGCCCAGTCCCTCAAACACGACACAAACAGAGATGGACACAGACATCCCGGAAGACACAAGCCGGTAACACCCACCTCTGACCTGTGTGAGGGTCTGGGCTGGAGGGAGAGCGAGAAGGGAATTCGATCTGAACCTGTGAATGCTCTGTGTTTGGCACCATGCAGACGTATTCCCCATTTAAAACACCAAGTCACACCCTGGCCGTCTGGCTCAGCGGTTGGAGCGTCGGTCCATATACCAAAGAGTCGCGGGTTCGATTCCGGTCAAGGGCTCGTATCTCAGCTACGGTGCATCCCTGGCCCTGGTCGGGTCGTGCAGAAGGCAGCCAGTCGATGTGTCCCTCTCATGTCGATGTTTCTCTCTCTCTCTCTCTCCTCCTTTCCTCCCCCCCTCCAACTCTGTCTGAGGACAAATAGAGAAATATCCTCGAGTGAGGATTAAAAACAAAAAACAAAAACTAAGTCAAACAAGAAGCTGTCTTTCTAACAAAGTCTCGTGTTTAGGCTCTAAGCAATAGACCGCAGAGTGGATGACAAATAAAAGCTCACAAGCACCGAGCTGCCGCGGCCCCTTCCAGCCTGTGGCACGGGGCGGCTGGGAGCTCCAGAGCAAGCAGGACCTGAAACAAGTCCAGGGCAGATTCCCAGCCCTCTTCCCGTGGATTTTCTCACCCCAGTCTGTAAGCGGGCGATAACCAGCTGCCTCGGAGGGGTTCCAGGAGGACTCCGCCCCAACGGCGCTGCAGGAACCCAGTCCGTCAGCTCACAAACCAGGTATTTCTGAGACATCACGTGTCCAGTGTAGAGACGGCCCTGCGTGTTCCAACAGCCATGAAGAATAAAAAACTACAATGTCGCCCTGGCCGGTGTGACTCAGCGTCGACCCACGGACCAATGAGTCCGGGGTTCGATTCCAGTCAAGGGCACGCACCTCAGTTGCAGTTTGTCCCTGGCCCTGGTTGGGGTCCTGCGGGAGGCAGCCACTCGATGTGTCCCTTTCACGTCGATGTTTCTCTCGCTCTCTCTCTCCCTCCCACTCTATCTGAACAAAAGTGGAAAAATGTCCTCAGGTGAGGATAAAAAACAAAAAGTTACTATGTTGACAATTACATTCGGATTCTGATTACCATGTTATCATAGACGATGGTTAATGAATCCACACAGGAGTTAACATTAAAACTGAGTAGAAAACGGAGAAAATGTTGAGTGGCAAAGGTTCTTAACAGAAAAGTGCAAGATTGGAAAATGCACCCACACCAGCAAGCCCGAAGAGACACGATAGCCGTCGGTACCCAGGACACAACTGTGCACCTGGCTCACCTGCTCTCAGCCTGCCGCGGAAGGAGACAATGAGCGAATTTAAGATCAAGAAATACTTTTTAAGACGCAAAAAGAAAACCAACAAAAATGTTCCCAATGCTCACTTAAAGGCTACATTTTTTGAGGCCTGGCTCGTCCTCTCCTCCTTCAGAAACGTTCCCAAGTGTCCAGTCTCTCCATCACTCCCTATATGATTACAGGTAACTAGGTACTGGCTGCGCCCTCCGTTTAGGTGTTCATCTCGTTTCCACAAAAGGGGCACCCGGTAGAGGCAGAGCTCCCCATAGGATCGACCTCAAAGCACAGGAGCACAAGAAACCTTTTTTTTTTAAAAAAAAAACAAAATCACTCCTGATTCAAGTGAAATACAATTTGAATGCATTTCTCTCAGAAATTCAAAAGCAATTGTAGCCAGACATCATCTTTGATGTCATCACAATGTTAAGTGACTACAGACAGACACACACACACACACACCCCGCCATCACACACCAGCATTCTAAAGCGGAAAAGGAGCTGCAACATTGTTACTTTGGAAAACAAGCTGGAACACGTTTGCATGGTGAACAATGAGGAACACAGTTACATTCAGCATATTCAACTCGATCAGAACTTTTAAAAGTTTCTATGAATCAGGAAAGTCCGGTGGCGGTCGCAGGGGCGGGGGCGGGGGAGGGGAGGGGAGGGAAGGGGAGGGGAGTTATTCAGTGGGTCTGGTTTTTGGTTTTGCAGGATAAAAAGCTCTCGAGATCTGTTGCACAATGTAGGTGACACTCCTGAATGCCCCCCTTAAAATGGTGAAGAGGGTAAACTGTTTTTTACATTTTCTTTAGTCTCTGTAAATCATAAAATTTGACACACTCAATGAACTGAACAGCCACACGTGTGGAAAAATGCTGTCTTCCCAGTTTTACAAAGAATGCCTACTTCGTTTTTGTTCAGGTCCTAGAGGAAGTACCCAGCTCAGGGAACAGTGAGGGCTCGTAGCACCACCCGAGAATAACAAATTGTCATGCACTCCCTGAACTTCCTTCACAACTTTTTCATGACACACATTTTTACGGCCAGGGAGCTTCCAGAAAAGGCATCGACAAGGAGAGTGATAACCGGGGGCAGAGTGAGGTTCCGGCTAACGTTTTGTCCCGTCAAAGGGAGCCAGGCACCGTCTGGAGTCTGGGTCGTACTGTGAGAACAGCAGCCCGCCGTTGTAAACCCCCATTTCCCCCTCTCCAAACGACTCTTTTAAACTCGCCTCCTCTGTGTCTTGTTTACGTCTTTATCTCTGAATAACGTGCTTACGGTCCTACTCCTGGTCTGAAGCGTGATCGGCTGGCTTCCCGCGTGGAGGATGGCGTGCTCAGCGCCCCCCACCCCCACCCCGCCCAGGCGTTACGTACACATTCCCATCTTCCTGTCTTCCCAACAGGAGACTGGAGCAGATTCCAATTCTGAATCTAGTACCTCTGACCCATCATTTGATTGCTCGTGTGATAGAAATGAGATACACATAACATAGGGGCCTCACTCCATACACACACGCACACACACATGCAGTCCCACACGCATGCACACGCATGCAGTCCACACGTCCCCCCACCACGGACGGGGCCGGGGCCGCGGCGTCGTAACAGCAGTGGGTGCCTGCGGCATTCAGATCCTGCTTTCTCACGCAGAAAGACGCAGTTCCTCAGAGGGATGGTCACTGGGGATCCGAGGCAGACGAAGTACAAGGTGAGGCTGGGCCATCTTTCCGTGCCTTCGAACGAGAAGGTGCTCTAAGCAAACAGTGTCATTATCACAGCGACGCCGAACAGCTTCAAGCCTCTTTCATCGGACAGCTTTGGGACAGTGTGGACATCAGAAAGGACAAGGAGTGTGACTGGATGTGAAATGCTGAACCGATAAAAATCCATGAGCCCCTAACAATGACCGAAGAGAATTTTATTTATTTATTGTAATTGTTTTTTTCTTTATTGATTTTAGAGAGAGAGAGAGGGAGAGATAGAAACATCAATGAGAGAGAACATCGACTGGCCGCCTCCTGCATGCCCCCACTGGGGACCGGGCCCACAACCTGGGCATGTGCCCTGACCGGGAATCGAACCGGCGACCTCTTGGTGCATGGTCGACGCTCAACCACTGAGCCACACCGGCCGGGCCGAAGAGAACTTTAAAAAAAAAAAAAAAAAATAGAGAACCTCGACCTGGAGAGCATTATGCTGAGCAAAATAAGCCGATCAGAGAAAGACAAATACCACGTGATCTCACTTATTTGTGGAATATAATGAACAGAAAAAGCTGATAAACAAAATAGACCCAGAGACACAGAAAGGAGTACGGTTCAGACTGACACACCTCAGAGGAGGGGGGAGGAGGGGAAGGATGAGATAAACCACAGAACTTATATGCACGTATGCGTAACCATGGACACAGACAACAATGCTTGGTGGGGGGCGGGATAGGGAGGAGGGTGTGGGGGAGACATCTGTAACAAAAATAAACTAATAAACTCAAAAAAAAAAGAGAAACTCATTTCTGAACAGTAAAGATGTCATGAAAGCAATTCTTACTCTGAAAATGGATCGTTCAAGGAAAAGAATTGAGCATTTACTCTGCCTTTGGAAAGCAATGATTCATCTCAGTTGGTAAGAGGAAGCGCACTTGCACAGAATGGTGCCCCTCTCTGGCGCTCCCCTGACCTAGCAGCTGGGCGTGGTCCAGCGATGCTCAGACGCCCAGGGGAAAGGCTGCGGAGGGACAGGCTGGCTGCAGCTGCCCCCTCGCCCCCAGGCCCACTCCTGGTACTGGAGAGAGGTTCTCACCAGACACCTGGAGCCGCCTCGTCGGGGAAACCCATCTTCACGCCTAGGGAACACAGGCATCGCAGTCACTCTGTCATCACTCTGTCCGATCTCCGGGGGGATGCTCCCAGCAAGCGAGGCAGCTCTCCTTCACGACCCGAGACACAGGGCGCGCTCCGACAATGGAGGGAGCCCACACCTGAAGGCAGAAGCTGATGCTGGAATCTGAGGTCAGTGTGGGATGTCTTCGAGGGCCCCAACCGACAGAGAGCTGGCTGGCTCAGATAAGAAGCCAGACGTCAATCATGTGTTTAGCGGGGTTTATTTTTGCAGTCCAATGGCTCAGTGAACATGTCACAAATTAATTACCCGCCGTGCAAGGAGGGTAGCTGTTTCTGCTTTGCACTGGGGGTGGGAGGTGGTAAGGACAGTGGGCCCAAGAGCACAGTCAGCCGAGAAAAGGCTGCTATCCAGTTCCCAGCCCCAGCCCCACAAAACCTCAGGGGCACCGGGGGCAAACGACCAGTCCCCTGGGCCGTTTAACCACGAAGCAGTTTAAGCTTCTTCTCATCTATCCGTTCCCCCAAAAGGGATCCCACACCCGTGATACCTCCTGTCACTTGTCACCGTATTGGACACCCCACAATTCCCATCCCGGATTCGAGCTGCTCGTCTCGCCAACAGTTCATCCCTGTCTTTCCCTCGTTTCTCTGGCCGCTGGCCAGTGCTCCCCGCCTGCTCCCAGGCACCGTGAGAACAAGCGCTCTGACCCCTCCCGTGCCGCCCACAGCCCCCAGTCCCGCCTCCTGGTCCCTGCTGGCACCCTTCTCCCTAGCGATGCTTCCAGGGGCCCAGACCCACAACTCACACACCCCCAGAAAACGTGTCACCGCAGGGAGGGGAGAGCAAATGCCCTCTAGTGAGTCTGCTCCAGGTGCCAGCAAGTGACCTCTCTCCTGAGGCTCAGGTCTCTCCCAGGCAAAGTGGCGTCCACAGCCTACACGCAAGGCTCTTGCACTGCTCACAAAGCAGTCTACCGAGTACCAGCACGACGCACAGCTAGCAGAGGCTAGCTGGTGGGGACGGCGGCCCCGGGGCAGGGCTGCATCCTCTCAACAGTCCGCATTCACGGCAGCTCACAGGGAGCCGGGCACAGCTGCAGACACTGTGGCACTGCCTCATTCCATCCCCAGCAGGCGCCGTCAGTCACCCCGTTTTGCAGACAAGAGCCGAGGGAGTCCTGTGACAAGGGCAGTACGAGGCCCCTCCACGCTCCGGTCACCCAGCAGACGGAAGCCGACCCCCTCCGCCTCCCGTCACTGCCCACGGCCGCGGACGCCTGAGCCCACAGAGAATGAAATCCCGCAGTTCCACTCCGTCAGCTGGCCGATGACCCCGTTTCTCTTCGGTCAGAAATGCTTTTCCTAGCACACCCCCCCCCCCACTCTGCCACTCTGTCCTCCTGGGAAGCGCTTCTTCTCTCAACTACACTCGAATGTCACTGCCTCTGTGGGACGTCCCCCCGCGTTTCGTTCATCCACTGTTAGTCCAGGGCATATTCCCAGCAATCCCAATATCAGCCAAGGCAGGAAGACGAACAACTACATCTCCCCCCCCCCACACTGCGTACCCCCGGACTAGCGGTGCCGGACCGGCCGTCAGAGCCCAGAGGGACCTGTGCACCCAGGCTCCGGCGCCATCCACACAGCACCCTCCTCCGAGGAAGGGGCAGGGAGTGTCTCTCACAGAGGACCTGAATGATCAATCGGGAAAGGACCAGGACACACACGGAACCCAGCAGACGGCACGGAACGGGACACGTGTCAGGGCACACCCCAGGGATCCCAGAGAGCTGCTACGGCCGACCCTTCTCGGGGAGGGGATCTGCAACCACGCGGAAGCGCCCGCCATTGGAGCGCAGGGACGTAACTGCAGGAGCTGGCTGCGAGGGCTCAGCAACAGGACCCGCACAGGGGGGGCCCACAGGGGGGTCCCACAGTGCATGGACACAGCTCTGGGGTATTTACTACAAAGACTATTTCCTGGTCTGTCCAGACCTTCTTTAACTATGTAAATCTGTGTACGTTTTACTTTATGGACTAAACCGTTTTAAATGCCTTTCTCAGGTGAGCTCAGAACGTTGAACCCAGTGAAGCACCCTTGTTCAGTTAACAACTAAGCATCGTCCAACTCCAAAAACTATCTGAAGTAAGTATGACCGATGCCTGGTGCACCCTCCCTCGAGTCTGCCACTCTCAGCTGTCGACGGCATCGTCTAACATCACGTGATGTCTACCTGCTGCCCCCGGTGTTTTATGTTTCAGGTCTCATAACGATTAAAAACGACATCTCTTCCTCCAGGCTTCCCTAACTCACCTCTACTTTAGAATCGCTGTCCTGAGTTTGGAACGTATCCAGGTCAAACAGTCCTTTACCTGCTTGGAATCACACCTAGAAGCCTCAGCTGTGAGCCAGGCTGCTGCCCTCTCACTGGGGTCCGCGCTGCTGGGTGTCTGTGCGGGCTGCCAGCTGCCGGCAGCACCACTCGGGGGACAGTCTAGGCCCGCAGCTCTCAGGACGGCACCGAGAGTCCTGTGCTGCTGTGTGTACACACCTGACACCCAAGGCCCTCCCTCGCTGCTGGGAGCCCACTTCACTTCGGGGAAAACTCCTCGGTACAACCCAACAGCGGTGCCATTTTACAGCACTGTTCTCCTCGGGGTGTGGGAACTGAAAATAAACACATTTCTATGACAAAGGCATAAAGGCCATTTCTAGTAAAAAAAAAAAAAAAAAAAAAACAAAACTTGACAAATCCTAAGAACAACCCTCGAGACAACCCCGCCATAAAACCAACCCCAGAGAAGGGTGACGCCGATCGTCGGTCTCGCCCCCACGGGCTGACGGCTTCTCTCCACCAGCAAAGCGAGAAGACGGAACCTACTACTGCATTTGCTTCCTCTGACAGGTGTACCAGTGAATGCCATGAAACACACAGGGCTGTGTGTGCTCGCGCGGCTGTCGGCTTGCTGAGAGCACGGAGCCTGCGACTTCACGGCTGTGTCTCCAGCCACATGCGTCCCCGTGCGCACTTTGCCTAACGCGGCTGAACACAGAGCAGAACGGGAGCGGGCGCCAGGCGGGGCAGGCTGACAGGAAACCAAGATCCAATCATTCAGAGCATGTGCTCTTTCCATATAGGATAGATACTATGTCACGTTCACATTTGAAACACTCGTGTCAGATCAGAGATCCACTGGATACTTACACAGTTAAATTGCTAATTAGTTACAAAGCGGAAAACAGTAACGAAATCCGGGGGCACCACCAGTTTCCAGACGGTGGCGTCTGCTGAACGGAGACTCAGCACCGCACCCTGGAGTTCCACCTGGATCTGATCACGAGGGACTGGACAGGTGCAAGTCAAGGGACAGTCGACACAATAACTGGTCTCTCCCCCTCCAAAATCTCAAGGGGGAAGAACTGCTCTGGATTTAAAAAGACTAAAAAGACGTGACAATTAAAGGCAACAAGGACGGAGGTCAAGGTGGAGAGAACTGATGTCCAAAGAGCTAAGGACTCTGCTGGAAAGTCCCAGACACCTAGGGGCAGACGTGGGACGAGAGAAGCCCAGTGCTCTTTCTGAGCTGCCGGACCTGGCAGGCCAGGGGTGAGCTCCTGAAACGTATGTATTTTTAAAGCATTTTTAGTTTTAGCCGTCAACATTTTCTAGGTCAAACATTTTAAAATATGTTTTTATGGGTTTTTTAGAGACGGAGGAAGGGAGAGAGATAGGAATGTCAATGTGAGGGAGAAACATTGATCGGCTGCCTCCTGCACACCCCCTACTGGTGATCCAGCCTGCAACCCCGGCATGCGCCCTGACCAGGAATCAAACCAGGACATCTCAGTCCATGGGACAATGCTCAATCCACTAAGCCACACTGGCCGGGCTAAGTCAAACCTTTTATTTTTTAAATAATTTTTTATTTTAGTTGGCAGACAATATTATATTTTTTTTTTAATTCTTTTTCTTTATTGATTTTAGGGAGAGAGAGAGAGAAAGATGGAAACATTGATGAGAGAGAACATCGACTGGCTGCCGCCTGCATGCCCCCCACTGGGGATCGGGCCCACAACCTGGGCATGTGGCCTGACTGGGAATCGAACCGGCGACCTCTTGGTGCATGGGTCGATGCTCAACCACTGAGCCACACCGGCCAGGCTAAGTCAAACCTTTTATACTCTAACATTAAAATTGTATAGTAGCCATTTGACCTTCATGGACTTAAAATTCACACTTGTTAATACACATGAATGACCATAAGCACCCATGAACTGTAACAGTCTATAAATAAACTGAGTCAAAAAACAGAATCATGTTACATGGCTTAAGAAAAAAGAAATAGAGCTAGTGGGTGAACCTAATCAACCATCCACTGTGGATGTGCAAGTAATAGAAACTTTAGCTTCGTGTGGGTAGAAAATAGCCCCACTGAAAAACAACTGGTTACACTGGTGAGAAAACGAATGGAATGGAACGAATCGAATGAAAAGTCCACGATGCTCTAACCCAGGAACTGGATGGAGCTGGGCTTCCCGCCAGGCATTTGGTAGGAAGTCAGATGGTTCTGGTGATACCTTCTTATCTGGGATCCCTAAAGCCCTAACTACACGTTCTTCACAAATGATGAATCTGTCAAACTTTTATTTGTCCTAAAATTGTTTTACGTTTCATTTGGCAGAATCGTTCCTGCATGATCACCCCTCGCTGCCTTTCTGTGACAGTTAAAATCAGATTAAATTAAGCATCAAGGAAAACGCTGCCAGGAACAAGCTACAAAAAAAAGATGAGGAACCTTGGCCGGTTTGGCTCAGCAGTTATAGCGTTGGCCCACGGGCCAATGAGTCCTGGGTTCAATTCCGGCCAAGGGCACGTACCTCGGTTGTGGTTTGTCCCTGGCCCCTGGTCGGGGTTGTGCGGGAGGCAACCAGTCGATGTGTCTCTCTCACATGGATGTTTCTCTCGCTCTCCCTCCCTCTCACTGTATCTAAAGATAAATGGAAAAATATCCTCGGGTGAGGATTTAAAAAAATATATACATATATATGAAGAGAGTCTAAGGGAGAGAGGAACAGACTCTCCATTATAGCTTCCAGGACTATGAATTGGGGTAAAAGGGAATTAAAAAGATACACACACGCATGACTGCTTCGTGCCTAAGGACTCACTTATTTATCCTAAAAATTACTGAGCACCTTCTGCATGCCAGATACTGCCCTGGGAGATCCGTGCTCAACCAATCTGACATTTCTCATGGAGACACATTGCAGCTGGGAGTGGGTGCAGATAAGTGATCGTAGATTAATTTAAAATATAACATGAGTCCGGCCGGTGTGTCTCAGTGGCTGAGCATCGACCCATGCACCAAGAGGTCGCCAGTTCAATTCCTGGTCAGGGCACATGCCCAGGTTGTGGGCCAAATCCCCAGTGGGGGGCATGCAGGAGGCGGCCAATCGATGTCCTCTCTCATCGATGTTTCCATCTCTCTCTCCCTCTCACTTCCTCTCTCTCTAAAATCAATAAAGGGAAAAAAAATTTTTTTATAATAATAAAAATAAATGCAGTAGATGGAGATGCAGAGATGCAGATACATAAGCAAGAACTACAAGTGTTCATGGGTTGTGTGTACACACACCACGATCGAAGGAAAGTTCCAGAAGGAAAACAGAAGAGGAACCTGCATCTCCGTCAGCACCATCTGAAACACTGGGCTGAGCCGCTCTCTCTTTAGAAAACACGGTGGCATTTCATTTCCCCCCATACAATAATAAGCTGACGAGAAAACTGAAACTCAGCAGTGCACAGGTGACTGCAGACTGCGGAAACCACCCTCAGGGCCAGCCGACGGGGTACCGCCCCCAGCTTTCCCCGACGCCCAGACACTCAGCACAGCGGTCTCGAATACAGTTTCATGTCACCTGTTTGTTTGAACACACGTGTGACAGGCTGAACTCCACAGTGACAGCCATGAAACGCATGTCTTTCTGTTTGGTTTCAAATCCCTGTCTTCATCCTTTTACAGCAGCTCCCAGCCCGTCACCCATCGAGGACCCGCCCGACGCTGAGGACAAGCTCCTCAGAGCCCCCAGGGCCTCCCTTACGAACTCATGAGCACCTTTTCATTTCACAAATACTGATTTGGAGCCCGGCCGGTGTGGCTCAGTGGCTGAGCGTCGACCCATGCACCAAGAGATCACCGGTTCGATTCCCGGTCAGGGCACATGCCCAGGTTATGGGTCCGATCCCCAGTGAGGGGCATGCAGGAGGCGGCCCGTCGATGTTCTCTCTCATCGATGTTTCTATCTCTCTCTCCCTCTCCCTTCCTCTCTCTCTAAAATCAAAAAAGAAAAAAAAAATTATTTTTTTTTAAAAAAAGAATGATTTGTAAACCTAAATTTTTGTTTGTTTGTTTTGCTTTGTTTTTTATCCTCACCCGAGGACATCTTTGCATTTATCTTCAGACAGAGCAGGAGGGAGAGAGGGAGGAAGAGAGAGAGAGAGAAACATCGATGTGAGAGAGACACATCGACTGGTCGCCACCCACACGACCCCAACCGGGGCCGGGGACAAACGCAACCGAGGTCCGTGCCCTTAGCGGGAACCGAACCCGGGACTCTCCAGTCCATGGGCTGACGCTCTAACCACTGAGCCAAACTGGCCAGAGCCGTAACCCTAATTTTTGAACGGACATCTGTGTATAATTCTCTGCGCACCCTTCCAGAGCAGCACTAACCCTTTCAGAGCGCACCCTCCGCACTCCCTCCAGGAGTCGCTGTCCAGCACCAGGGAAGACCCTGAATGCAAACGCTTCCCCTCGGGTCACCAGGAAACACCTGCCAGGGGCGGTGCGAGCAGGGGCGACAGACACACATTCTGAAGGTCACTGCAGGTTAGGGAAAAGTGCTGTGAATCAAACAGCGACATGTGCGGCTGTACCTGGGAGGGAGCGGAGGGAGAGAAAGACACCTGTCGCTAGGTGTCCAGAGACAAGCTGCCGAGGAAACGACGGTGAGCCAAAGCCTGGGTGAGGAGGAGGCCCAGACTCCCTGACCGCAGACCCGGGGGAGAAACGCGGAGCCCCGAGAAGGAGGGCGCAGGGTGCGAGGGCAGAGGGAAGGCGTCTGACCGGGGCGGGTAGGAAGAGGGCAGATCACGGGTGGCTCGATGGCCACAGGAAGAATCTGGATGCTCACCCTAACTGTGGTAAGAAAGGGTTACACAATTATAAACAGGGTGGTGAAGTGTTCAGACACAGGACATGTTTGCGGTTCTCTCGACAGAACTTGCTGGTGGAAGCGGGATGCTGGGGCTGGGGGACAAGGACAGCTCCTCCGTCCACACCGTGAGGACCGGCGGCCTCAGCACCACCTCCCGGCGCTCACTGGCGGCTGTGCACGGAGGGGGCGGGCGGCAGCTGCCTGGGGGACCCGCAGTGAACCGGACACGACGTCACGCTCTCTCACTTACCCAAATTGGGATCAGGAGCCTGGCGTTTCTTAATTTTAGCTTCAGAAATAGCGGAATAATAGGCACACGTCATCTTGATCAGCCACAGTGCTCGAACCACTGGCACCGAATATCTAGCTAGATACGCAAAAACGTCTTCTTTTTTACTGAGGATGGGGACCTAGGGAGAAAGAACATCTTTGTGATAATCACAAACCATGTTCGCCGCCAGGCAAAGAAAGACTATCAATCCTTCTGGTTACCAGAAAGTATATCCTTTTAAAAAAAAAAAAAGTATGTCCTTAATGGATTTGAAGCAAATATTCACTAAGAAAAAATAATCAAAACTATGTTTAGCATACTGGCAACACAATTGTATCAACTGGGCTTTCTTACTTACAAAAACAATTATATACAAATTGTCAGATGCTTAAGGCTACTCATCGTATCAACAAAATAGAAAAATAACCCGGCCGGTGTGGCTCAGTGGCTGAGCGTTGACCCATGCACCAAGAGGTCGCCGGTTAGATTCCCAGTCAGGACACATGCCCAGGTTGTGGGCCCGATCCCCAGTGGGGGGCATGCCGGAGGTGGCCAATTGATCTTCTTTCTCATTGATGTTTCTATCTCTCCCTCTCCCTTCGTCTCTCCCAAAAATAAAAATAAAAATTAATAAAAAAAAAAAAGAAAAATATCATTTCATGACAGTCTTCCGAGTTTATCTTAACACTGGAACGGACAGGTCAAGTGAAAATCAGTCTGCACTCTACATTTTATCCAAGGACACTTTTTTGTATAAAGCTTTTCAACTGTACCATTTCATAAGAATTAACAATTTCACAAAGCTTCTAAAAGTGCCTTTAGCCCAAAATTTAAAATAGAGACTATTTTTTTAACCAGAGACATGGAAGCATGGAACAGACTGACGAATCTCAGAGGGAAGGGGAGGGGGGCAGAAAGACATTAACCAAAGAACTTATATGCAGATTTGCATAACCTGTGGACACAGACAACAGTGCGGTGAGGCCCGGTGGATGGGGGCAATGGGGGAAAACTGGAATACTCCCCACAATGAAGACAACAAATTAATTAATCAATTAATTAAAATAGAGGCTAAAATGATGGAACTGTGAGTCTGCCTAATAAACAGGGAGCTAGAAATAGCTGGGTAATTAATTCGCTGATGGAAAGTAGGCACTTGGGGCAGTTAATTATTTCCTCCAGACCACAAAGGTACTATTTAGCAAATTAGCCTCCCCGTGTTCCGCCACGTGATTTGAAAGAGTTAATGCACTCTTTCAGAAGTCCTCGTAAATATCCCAGGACTAGCCCACTCATCTATATACAATATATACAATCTATTCAATGTCTGAATCTAGAGTCAGAGTGGACGGGGCTTGCTGGCGGGGACGCAGCAGGACTGAAGCGGTGACCCAGAGAGAAAGGCGCCCTCACAGGAGGGACCTGCACCTCTCTGCTCCATTCCGGGCACCAGTCTGTCTGGCTAAATCTACCCCCGCCAGGCTCTTCCTTTTTTCAGGTGATAACACCAGCCCGGTCCACATCACTGAGTGTTTAGAAGGGTAAAGCGAAAGAATGGCAGGTATCACAATTATAACTGTTTCTGTTCTGTTGCCAGTTCCAAAAATTTCTCCATGCCAGCCAAAGTGTCTGCAAGCGATGGACCTGACCCCCTCCTAAGATGACCCTACACACCACGACCACGGACATCTAGAGCCTCGGTCTCCCTGCCCACACTCTTGTTTGATCTTGTGTTGGAAATCAGGGCTTCCGACCAGCTAACAGCTCCATACAGCATAGCATTTTTCTCTTAGTTGAGCAAATCCTCGTTTAGTGAGGAGATTCTCTGCATCATACATATGTTGTAAATTCGACTGTGCATACGTTTGGTACAAAGTGTGACCCCAGAATGCAAAGATCAGTCTTTTTTTTATAAAACAAAACGATGCCACTTGATTTCATTTGCAATCACCTGGTTCTTACCAAAGAAACATCCAGCTTCTCCAGTACTGAAGGGAAGCTGGCTGCTTGCACACTGCGACACAATGTGTCCACATACTGTATCTTACGGGCCATTTAATAGGCTTGATCGCGTGTCGTTCCCGCCTTGGGTGCTGACGGAAGGACACACCCCCACGGAAGAGGCAAACTACACGTCCAAGCTGACTGAAAGGGAGCTGGAGATCACAGGCCAAGGCTGTAAGGCTTCCCTTCTGCAGACCACGGCCATACACTTTCACAAGAAAACATCTGGACAAGGTAGCTTACAAGGCACATCCTTCACGGAGCCCAAGGCTCGGGTTTACTGTCAGTTAAGCCGGAGACAAACGCTTCGGCTTCAACAGCCGGCTCAAGACCCGAGCTCCGCTGCTCGCTCATCACACAGCTTGGTGTCAGCGAGGTAAGTGTGTGCTGTTGAGGTCAGGCTGCCTCTCATCAGACATGCCAAAGATAAAACCAAGGACTGAAACATAGGCAAGTGCAAAAAGTGAAGTCGGCACCTCCAAAGAAACATACCAATAGTAATGTTCACAGACGCCTAAAGGATTTCTTTTGAACAGCCATTGGCAGGAGGAAACACGTGAACGTGTGAAACGTGTGGACGAAGCAGCAGACAAGGCCACCCGTCCTACGTGAGCAGAAGGCAGACCTCCAGCCTGGCCCGCTGCCCCTACAGCAGGGCCCTAAGAAATGCTTGGCTCAAACCCGGGGCTTCAGAACGCGGAAGGACACAGGGGAGGACAGTTCCTTAATTAAGGAAAAGACGCATGGATGGTTTTGTCCCGCTTCCAGCTTGGGCCAACTCAGGAAGGAAAATACGTTTGCCCTGAGTGAAGCAGGACCTCCTTGCAGTGATGGCTTCAACTTCCAACTAAGAAACTGTCTGACTTGAACCTGGAGCTGAGCCTAGGCGACCACTGGCAGCTGTCTGGTGTCAACGTCACCTGGAGCAGCATGTAAGGACCAGAAGACACCCAGACACTCAGCACGTGATGGTTTTCCAGCCTTGCATCACCGTTGCCCATGGACGCCTGTGCCCATCAGCATTCTCTGTCCGTGGTACTGGCCAGAGGAAGTCCCCCAGACCACAGTCACCTGAAGTGGACACGTGAGAACTAGAGAATGGGTCAAGAGCCAGAAGGTATCCCTAGGGGCCAGAGTCTCCTTTTCCAAACCCAGCCTTGACCGTGATGGGAGTAAAGGCCATTCACAGGCCGCTGCTGACCTCTCGCTGGCTCCCTAGTAACAGAAACCCCCGTCCAGAAGCCTGATGCAGCCCGCACGGGATGCATTTTGAACTCTGATCAGAGCTGGAAGATGGTTCAGGATCTCAGCAGGAAAGTGACGGTCTTCTGCATGAAGCCCTCTCACTGATCAATTCCAGAAATTAAAGAAGGATTTAAACTTTCTAACATGAAGGACCTGTAGAAAATGCAATCTTTCACCCAACTCAGAGAGAGATTTCGCCAGCGCAAGAAGATATGCTGAAGAGGCGAGGGGAGGGGGAAACCTGAAACGCCTAAGAACTGAATACTTCAAAGTCTAGTCAACGGTTGTATAAAGAAAACATCTTTTAACTTGGCAAAAAAGTAACGTCGGGGCTTACCTGAGGGACACCTGCCTTGGCCAGAGGCAGCTCCTGATAAAAAGAGAAGAACAATGGCTAATACACCGCAGCACAGCCCATCTCCCTCCTAAACGATGAGACCGCCACACCCTCCGGCAAGGGCAGCCGTTCCTCACCAGCACCTCCTTCCAGGGAACACCCACAAAATGCATTCCGAAAGCTTTTCAAAAGGAAAACCTGAAGAGAAAGATGTCGGGCTGGCCACGCGGGAGCTGGAAGCACTAGCTGACATGGAGTACGGACTATTGTCAGAAAGCCAACGGATACGGAAGGATGCCCTACGACCTGCAGGGCGCCAGAGGCCACTCACAGGCCACAGTGGGCCCTCGTGGGGCATGCCCACCCGTGGAAAAGACAGGCCACGTGGTGCAGGCTGTGTTGAGACAGGGGCTCTGCCCGAGCAGCAAGAGGCGGGTGTCCCGACTGCTGTGCTTTGCAGGACTCAGTGGCCTTTACCCACCGAAACCCAGGAAACGCAACGCAGGGCCATGACGCTCGGGCACATCAGGCAATGGGGCCACGGCTCTCTTCCAAAGATGGCTTTGGGGACAAACAAGCAAATACACTGAGGCGCTCGGCCAGACGGCGGGAACCCGCGACCAGGGACAGAAGACGGCACCCCTAAGACTGACGGGTGTCAGGGCAGACGAGAAAGACCTGTAGGGGTCACGGAAAGGTGTACAAGAAGTGAGAGATCAAGACTGACACGGACGCTTCTGGCTCTCAGCTAAATTTCAAGACATTTTACACTGTTGAGATTGCTGAATCTGTGTACTACTTCCCACTTGAGGAAAATGACCAAAGGCGGTATTTTAAAAGAAGCCTTCCTGCCACCCCCACCCCCTAAAAGCCAGGAGCTATACGTAAAAACCTGCCCGTTTTGCTCTGAAACTTGCTCAAAGAAGTTTTCCCAGCACACGCAGCACCGTTATCACTGCCTTCATTCCATCTGTGAGGAAGGAGACTTGGCTCTAAGCATGTGAATCTTTCCCAGGCAAAGGACTGCGACACGGCACCCTTCGGACGTCCTGGGCTAAGAAAACTGCAAACGTAACAGCAACCAAGTCTTATTGCCTGTTTCTGATTTAAAACCCTCGTCTGTCTACCTGAAGTCCACATGAACTGCTTCCTGTGTGGGTGTTTGGGTCTAAGGATGTCCTAGGGACCACACGCCACCAAAATACACGGGCAAACAGCCCACGGGTAGCACGCCCCCGGCGGTGTGCCTGCCACGGAGGCTTCGAGTTTTGGAGAGAACCGGGGGAAAGAAACACATGCTTGAACATTCTCTCAAACCTCTTCATGTCTGCAAGACCATAACTGAAACCATGCATGGAAAGCTTCCTACCTTTTTTGCCAAAATAGCAAGCGGTTTACTTCCCGCCAGGTCGGAGAACCAGCTGTGAATCGCGCTCTGCGACCGAGCAGTCACCAGCCAGTAGTTGTCTTTGGCATTCACTTGCGGCTTCTTCTTTCCAGTGTCCTGGAAAGTGTTCAGCTTTAGCTTCTCCGCTAATATGCTGCTGAAATAAGCTCCGATCTGAGGGAACAAGGGGAAAAGGGAAATCGTGTAAAGAAAGTAAGTACGTTAGTAATGTCGAACAGTCTCTCACTTTTACCATTCCGAATGAAAATCTTCCAACGGCCCACTGGAAAACCAAGTCGCAGTTTCAGTCCTGGAAGTCAAGAGCTGTCATTTCCTCATACTGACATAGCACAAGAACTCCCACAGCACCTTGGCTCCCAGCAACAAGTAGGTTCCAGGAAAAGAGAAGAGCCTTTGAAAATCTCCGGTAAGATGGGATCAAATACCCTGAATAACTGTCAGGAGAATGGGGCCTGCTGCGGCTGCCCGCTCCTTTTCCTACTGCACACCCTCCGGAGAGCATGTTTTCCCTGGGAGGTGTTGCATAGAAAGCCTAGCAGTCAATCACACTGCAATCATCCTCATTCTTGTTTCATCTTTATAGCACGTATTTTTAGAAAGCAAACTCTGTATTTATACTCGGTGCTTTTTTAAAAAGAATCCAGAGAAATTTATTTAAATAGAAAATTACAAGAATCAATTAAGTGAACTATTCAGCATTTCCGACTGGGCTGCCAGTTTCCTGAGTACACGTGTTTCGAGAGAAAGGGACTGTTACCTGCTCTGAAGGAAGCAAGGCAGCAAAGGGTGCTTCTCTGAATTACCGTAGCGTTTTCCTATTAACCAAATCAAAAGAGGACAAGGGGAGGAGAAAGACAAAGGGGGCGGAGATAAAGCAATATCCAAAACTTAAATAAGTCCACGGAAAACCTGTTGGAATTTCTAAGAATTCTAGCAAAGTACCACATTTCATTCCCTGGGAATTCTTTTTTTTTTTTGTTACAGTTGTTTCTCCTTTTTGCCCCATTGACACCCTCCTCCCCGTCCCTCCACCCCTTCCCCAGCTTTGTTGTCCATGTCCATCAGTTATGTGTACGTGCGTATAAGTTCTGTGGTTTATCTCTTCCCACCCCCCCCACCCCCTCTTCTGAGGGGTGTCAGTCTGTACCCTACTTCCACATCTCTGGGTCTACCCTGTTCCCCAGACTGTTATGTTTATTATATTCTACAAATGAGTGAGATCATGTGATATTTGTCTTTCTCTGCTTGGCTTGTTTCGCTTAGGATAATACTCTCGAGGTCCCTCCATGTCGTCTCAAAGGATAAGAGATCTTTCTTTCTTACAGCTGTCCCTGGGAATTCTTAAATAGCAGCAAGTTTATCAGTAACAGTTCTAACAAATATCTCCAACCCGGTTAGCGGACAGCGGCAACCACGGTCAAAATAAAATACCTACTCTGGGGAAGCAAAATAAGAATCACTATCTTCGTTACTGCTCATGAGTCTAACAGTAAGTCCATAGGTTGAAAGAGGTGCGAGCAATTAGCCAAGTTTACATGTTTTAATGTGAACTGTAATTCCTTGATCTTTGTGATTAATGTACAATAAAAGGAAATCGGTTTTTGGTGTGTTGATGTAAAATGGTAATAAAAATTAAGAGTAATTAGAAAAAAAGTCTAAGCTTTACTTTTAAAAAAAAGAAAAACTTTGCAGTGTTTTCTTTTTAAAGCAAATACTCACATAGTGCCCAAACAGAGAATCAAATAAATGCAAACATTTAGCAAAAACCAGTTTTTTGAAAACAAGCAGCAAACAATAACAACTTGTTTGATTTTAAATTTCTCAATCAATGTTTGGTCTTCAAACCATGGGCACAAAACACCTACCTAGTCAGACTGTTTTACATTTAAAAGGTCTCTTACCTGCACATTTATGTATGAGCCTTTAAATCATCATAAACAAAGGCATACATTATTTCTTTTTAAAGTGAACTGTTTTACAATTACACTCTCTTCTGCACGTACAGCAATGGGACATGGGGACTGTGTGTAAGTCACACTTCCTAACAAAGCTGCCGAAGGACCGCACACTGGAAACAAGGTCAAAATTTCCAAAACAGCAAGGCAGAATAAAATGCATATTAGAATTCAAAAAATAAAGATAAAAAATAAAAACATGATCACGCATTTCATTTTACTGTAACGGCAATATATCCACACTATTCCAAAATAAAAAGAAGGGCCTCACACCCAAGTCCCAATGCCTACCTCCTCTAACCAACTTCGATTAGTTTCTTATGTTCCCAGCAATTCACATACACAAACAGGAATACGTTATTTTCTCTGTCTTGTATGTATACCTCCTGTTGTACAATCAGCAAATGTCTGAGAGACCTGTGCAGTGACAGCTTTCAGATCAATTTCCAGAATTCAGAGCCTACAATTTTTTTTATTTTAATCAGTATTGCTAAATTGCCCTGCAAAGGTTTATACCAATTTGCACTCTCAAAAACAAGGAACGAGAGATAAGGCTTAATTTAAAACTTCTTTCGAAACATCAGTAACAAAATTAAGTAATAAAAATTAAGGAAAAACAAAACAAAACAAGAACTTATATGCATGTATGCGTAACCAATGGACACAGACAACAATGCTGGGGGTGGGGGCGGGATGGGGAGGAGGGTGTCTGGGGGGAAAAAGGAGAAACATCTGTAACACATATAAATTAATAAAACTTCTTTCCATCTCTCCAAAGCTATTCTGCAAATGATTCGATAAGAAAATGGGGAAAGTTTAGGGGTGACACGCTACAGTCTATATATGTAATGTTTCCAAGATCACATTCCCCTCGGAAGGTGTGACTTCTTGAGTGAACGTCACAGGAAGGGTGACAGCAGCAGAAGCTGTGATGGGTGACATTTCTATTCCCTGTGACGCAGAGTGACATAAAACTTGACACAACTGAGAACTACTGGGCAGTTCAAATAGAGACATGAAACAGTCCTACTCTGCTATGGGCTGGACTGTGCATTCCCAAAGTTTAGATGAGGAAGCCCTGACAGTCTCTGGAGACGGGGCCTTTGACGAGGAAAATAAGGCTGAAGGAGGTCACAGGGTGGCACCTGACCCAGAAGGGGAAGGAACCCCAGGGAGGCCCTGCACAGCACAAGGACTGTGTGAAGGCAGACCGAGAGGGCAGCGTGTGCACACCCAGGACAGGCCTCAGGAGAAGCCAGACCTGCTGCCACCTTGAGCTTGGACTCCCGGCGTCCGGAACTGGGAGAAAGTAAATGATCTCAGAAAAGCAAGTATCTGTTGTTTAAGCCACCCAGGCTACGGTGTTTCATTACGGCAGCACGGGAAGACGAAGGCACCTTCTGGGGAGCGATGTTGTCCTAGGGATTCGTACTGAAGAACAAAAGCTGTGTGTGCAGCTATGACTGCAACAACCTCTTGGTGAACCAGAGAGATGGCAACAGCCAGCTGGTATACCAGCAGCTCTGGTCCATGGCAGTCCAGAAAGCATGAAATGGTATCTATCCATCAATCATTCTTAACATGAATACCTCGGCCTCAAGGGAAAGTACACACAAAACATGTTTCTTTGTTTGTTTGTTTGTTTATCCTCACCCGAGGACATTTTTTGCATTTATCTTCAGATAGAGCGGGAGGGAGAGAGGGGGGAAGAGAGAGAGAGAAACATCGACGTGAGAGAGAGACATCAACTGGCTGCCACCCACACAACCCCAACCGGGGCCGGGGACAAACTGCAACCGAGGTACGTGCCCTTAGCGGGAACCGAACCCAGGTCTCTCTGGTCCGCAGGCCGACGCTCTAACCGCTGAGCCAAACCAGCCAGGGCAAAACATGTTTCATTTTTTAAAAGTATATGTTAGGGAAAATGAAGAAGTTTCAGAGATGGATGATAGCGATAGTTGCACAACATCGTGACTGTACTTAATACCAAAGAAATGCACACTTTGAAAGGCTGAAATGGCCCGGCCAGTGTGGCTCAGTGGTTGAGTGTCGACCCATGCACCAAGAGGTTGCTGGTTCGATTCCCGGTCAGGGCACATGCCCAGGTTGTGGGCCCGACCCCAGTGGGGGGCATGCAGGAGGCGGCCAATCGATGTTCTCTCTCATTGATGTTTCTATCTCTCTCTCCTTCTCCCTTCCTCTCTCTCTAAAATTCAATAAAGAAAAAAAAAATGTTTAAGGCTGAAATGGTAAATTTTATGTTATGTATACTTTACCACAGTAACAAAAGAATCTGAACACAAATTACAACATACATGACTGTGTTTGCAGTGTTAAAAATTGTCGAGATTGGAAAAAGACAAAACTAAAAACATTGTGTTTGGTTGATAGAATCACCTGTAGAAAATGCTTCTATTTTTTTTTCTTTATTGATTTTAGAGAGAGTGGAAGGGAGAGGGAGAGAGATAGAAACATCGATGAGAGAGAACATGGACTGGCCGCCTCCTGCATGCCCCCCACTGGGGATCGGGCCCACCACCTGGGCATGTGTCCTGACCAGGAATCGAACCAGCGAACTCTTGGTGCAGGGTCGATGCTCAGCCACTGAGCCACACTGGCCAGGCGAACATGCTTCTATTTTATTTCACATCCTTTAAATAATAGCTCAGTTGATAATTTAGCCAAGTGTCCATTACAAGTGTGTTTGTGTGTACATGTATGCACACAGAAACATATGGAATGGTACACAAACCTTTAACACTGCATGTCTCTGGGGAGGAGGGAAAAGGCACAGAAATCTGTCCATATGTTTGATTTCTTTTTACTTGTATGTATGATGGTTTCAGTTTAATAAAAGTACTTTAATATTTGAAAAACAGGAATGACTCAAAAATTTCTTAAACATCAAACCTCCAAAGACAAACAGAAACAAATAATTCTACCTATCTATCTAATTATTAACATACCCACACGTACACAAAAATTTAATGCAAGAAAATTAACACAACATTCTGGCTACATTTTTTTTTTCAGATATTTTTTGTTTCTTCGAGTGTGTTGTTTATCAGCAGCAACGGAAATAGAAACTAGAACTGGGTCCCGTCCTCACCACAGAAATGGCTCAGAGGAAACTGGTCAGGTGAACCTTACAGCTTCCCACTTTCGGCCAGTACAGTCGGCCCTCGTTTACCGCGGTGAATCCGGTCCAGACTCTGCGGCGATCAATGAATTTCCACGAAGTAGGATTCTTTCTTCATGCACAGTCGTCCCTCGCCACTTCGCACTCCGACTTTCGCGGCTTCACTCTAGCGCGGTTTTTTCAAATATAGCATAGTATTTGAAATATAACATAGTATTTGAAATACAGTATCGTATTTGAAGTACAGTATAGTATTTGAAATACAGTATCGTATTTGAAAACACCGCAATGGAGTGCGAAGTGGCGAGGGACGGCTGTGGTTGCCACTGACAGACAGCGACGGTCCGCCAAGGATGCTCGAGACGAGGTACGTAACACCTTGTGCGTGTGCACGGGGCGGGGAGGAAAGACGGGAGTCGGTCACGTGGCCTCTTGACCTCCTCGTGCAAGGCAAGTGCAGAGGCACCAGCCGCGCCTCTGAGAAGCGCTTTGCCGCCTTCGTCGCGAGCCCGTCCCCCACAGTCGAGCACGCAGTGCACATGACTTCATCCCGGCTGCGGCACCATGCGGCACGAACAGTGTCAAACGGGAAGTCCCCTGGGCACCGCTGTGGCCCACCGTGCGATCATCCAGCTGATGCAGATGCGGGAGTCCTTGGGGTCCGGAAGCATCCCTGTGCAGCGCGACAGGTGCCGAGGGGGCCGCTGGTAGATGACAGCACCTGCCCTGACCCGTGGAAGCCTCTGGACGGTCCCCTGACCTTATCGGATTTGGAGATCTTCACCAGGCCGTCACGAGGCCTCTGAATTCCCTCTGGCTCCAGCTTCGCCCACATGGGCTGCTAGACTGGTAGGGGCAAAGCCAAGAGGATACACAGCGCACAGGGAGGTGGCCCAGCAGTACCAGCGGAGGCCGGATGCCCAGCACATGGCTCCACACTGAGTTCTCTGGTCCGCCGTACCCAGGACGATCTGCTTGTGTTGACCTCTGAAGGCAAAGTTGAGAGCCCAGCTGGGGAAGGACGGCTACCAGCCAGAAGGACAGGGCCCCCTGCCCCTTGGGGACGTGGACCATGCAGTCTCTAATGAATGCCTGGCATTGCTCATCTGCGGTGACTTGTGTGCTGACATGTGGCACCTGCAGCGACAACTCGGCCGCTCCATGGGTGCTGCTGCCATCTTGGAGATGGCCACAGCCACTCCACCCACCAGGAAGTCCTTGGCGAAGGGCACAGAGGCACCTGTCACCTTGACGGGAAAGAAGAGGCGGGCTGCTGTGGGGCTGGGCTCCTCACCGGCTGGGACTCTGGAGCTCTCGTGGACCGTATGCTCTCAACGAGAGTCAGCACAAGGACAAGAAGTATGGGAGAAAACGTGACAGTGTTACACAGTGATTTTGTTGTCGGAAACATTGGTCTAGGTCATTCCGAAACGTTGTCATGTGTGTTGCAGTAAATGAATACATACATTGATATCGCTAAGACGCAGGGGTCTCACTTTGGGAGAAAGGAGACACAGAGATGAAACAAGAACTGATGGAGGGAGGGAGGGGGGAGGAAAGGGGGGGATGGAATCTATCCAGGTTTCCCATCTCTGTCCACTGAAAGGGCCTGAAAGTCAAGACACTCGAGCAGCGAAGACCATGCCAAGCACCCAGACCTGAGCTGGGGCAGGGGAAGATCACGACCCTGGAATACGTTATCGTGTCAAAGCGAGGAAATGCTCAGAGCAAAGGACCCGAGAGCCGAGTTAAAGACACCCTCCCTGGCCAAATGCAAGACAATTTGACCATCAAGAAGAAAAAGAAAAAGAAAAGATCAGATTTTAAAAAGAGTCCAGGGCTGCCTTGGCCAATTTGGCTCAGCAGTGAGAGCATCGCCCAGGGATCGAGGGATCTTGGGTTCTTCAGTTCCCCATCAAGGGCCTGTACCTGGGTTGCAGGTTGGCTCCCCAGCCCGTCGGGGTGGTGCAGGAGGTCATCGATCGATGTGTCTCTCACACATCGATGTTTCTCTCTCTTTCCCTCCCTCGCCTCCATTCTATCTAAAAGTCAACGGAAAAATATCCTCATGTGAGGATTAACAATAAAAATAAAAATAAAATAATAAGAGTCCAGGGCTTAAAAGGGGTATTAATAAATGCGGTGTCCTTTACAAATGAATCCCAAGTAATAAACGTAGAAGGAATAATAACCAGCAAACCAGCATTTTGCTTCCACTGACAAAATAAATCCCTCAGCAGGGATCCTCAACTGACACTACAATCACAGGAAACTCGACTGGAGACGGTATTCACAGGGTCCCCCAGCAGCGGCGTCGGAGGTTCCCACGAGGGAAAGACGGCCACCCCACAAGGTGAGGAGACGCAGACACCACCTTCAGGGAGCGGACTCAGCGTGGCCGCCGGCAGAGCGGACTGGCATTGCACGCCTTCCGAAAAGCATTCAACCTGAACCCCGTCGTGAGAAAACGACGAGACAAACCTAGAAGGACTAGAATAAGACACACAACTGCACTGGACTCTTCTAAAGCGGCATTCCTGAAAGCCCCCCAAAACACAAAAGCCAAACGAGGGACGCTGGAGAGCCGAACCACACGTTAGCAGAAACGAGACAGGGCAGCCTGGTTGGATCCCAGGACAGGACAGCTTACGGGACATCTGGGGGAACTGAATACGGATTGTGGTTTAAATAAGACTGAGGGGTCCCAGACACACACGTCTCCAGAAGTTTGGGGACACGGACAGCCGGCGTACCTTCGATGGGTTGATGACGATGTTCCTGGCTGAGCCGTGCTCGTCTCCGGTGAAGGCCGGCTGGTTGGTGAAGCCTTGTTTCACATTCACAGCGGTGAGCTCATCCTGTTCAGAAAGAGGTGCTCATTAGTGAGAAGGATGCAAATGGCTCAGTGGGTTGAGCATCGACCCATGCACCAGGAGGTCGCCAGTTCGATTCCCGGTCAGGGCACATGCCCAGGGTGTGGGCCCGATCCCCAGTGGGGGGCATGCAGGAGGCGGCCAGTCGATGTTCTCTCTCATCGATGTTTCTATCTCTCTCTCCCTCTCCCTTCCTCTCTCTCTAAAATCAACAAAAGAAGTTTTTTTTAAAGTTTAAAAGAAACGACGTACACGTGTGCAGAGAGCGATAAAGCAAATGTGGCAAACGCTGACAGCCGTGGACTGCGGCCGCAGGGCAATGCTGCGCACCGCGCCGCCCCTTTAACCTTTCTGTAAGCCTGACATTTTTCCACTAGTAAGCTGGGGGGAGGGATGAGCAAATATACCCCCCCACAAAACATATCGAATCAGAGTTTTTAAACGAGAACTGTTTCTAGAGCCCCCCGTCTGACACGTCCCCCTTGCCAGCCCTAGGCACACCCCTATTTTATGGTCAAGAACACTGGCTCACTCGACTGAGCACGTTCCAGGCAGAATGGACGGTTCCCGGGCACAAGCTCGGTGCCAACCACGCAACACGATGGCCTGCAGATGGAGGGGTGTTGGGGCTGGCGGAGTTTTCGCCTACACGTTGGCTCAGGGGACCGTCACCTGTGGCAGGTGTGCTGCGTTAGTGCGGCCCACGGCCAGAGCCTCCACTGGACACTGCCTTCCAGTCCTGGACTCGGAAGAGAACTTCCTTGACACCATGTCCCCGAAGTATAAATGCCACGTGAAAATGTGGTCTAAAAACCACTCACACTCTCCTTAAAAAGATCTCTTCCTGGAGGGGTGGGGGGAGGTAAATCAAAGAACTTACATGCATATATGCATAACCGACGGACACAGACAACAGTGCACTGAAGGCGGGGTGTCAATGGGGAGGGGGAAAAAGGAGGGATATTTGTAATACTTTCAACAATAAAGATAAAAGATAAAAATTAAAAAATAACCCAAGCTCTGGTACAAAAAAGAAAGACCTCTTCCTGGATAGATCCAGGAACTTTTCTTCCCAAGGTCACTTCACATCAAAAATAGCCCAGGCTGCAAAACCAAAACGCCTTGCCCTGCCCAGATCACGGCGTTACAGAGCTAAATCCGAGTTCCTGAAACACGGGCTTGGAAATATAAAAGGGGAAGGTTTGAGGGAAGGAAGCTAACTTTTGCTCTCCTCACTCAAGCCAAGAAATGGTCTTAGTAACCATGGTGATGATGGTGTCCACAGGTCAAGAATGAGAATAGACACTTATTCCTCCAATCGGCGGTTCTCAACCTGTGGGTCGCGACCCCTCTGGGGCTCGAACGACCCTTTCACAGGGGTCGCCTAAGACATCACAGCAGCAAAATTACAGTTATGAAGTAGCAACAAAAATAATGTTATGGTTGGGGGTCACCACAACATGAGGAACTGTATTAAAGGGTCGCGGCATGAGGAAGGTGGAGAACCACTGTGACCTAAGTAATTGCTGCAAGTGTAAAATGCAAAAAAAAAAAAAAAATCAACTGACCAAAATCACTGCTGTGATTAGGCAGAAAGCCTTAACACAAAGTAGTTCATGACACAGAAGCACCTGAACAGTCACCTTGGCTGAGGACGGGGGTCTTGGAGCTGGGCCATGTACCTTGACTGGCTTGGATGTGCTCTGCCTAATGTCCTGGTGAGCCGCTGTTCTGGCGAGCTTTCAAAAGGCCCGCTACAGGAAATTCTGTGATAGTCAAGTCTCCTCCGAGCACAGGGGGTGACTGAAGTCATGATCTGCACAGAAAATGAACTGCACACACACCAGAAGACATCTGAAAGAGGCTAGCGTATTCCCCAATTAATTGTTTGAAAATCTCGGGCAACACTACATGACGAAATTTCTGTAGTCTGGGAGTCTAAGGACGAAGGGCATGAATGAGATCACGAGAGGGAGGGGCTGAGGAAACGGAATCTTTTTTTGTTCCTGATGTTGTTAATTCTCACCTGCGGATATTTTCCCATTGGGTTTTAGATAGAGTGGAAGGGATGGAGGGAGAGAGACAGAGAAAGAGAGAAACATCGATGTGTCTCACATGAATTGGTTGTGTCCCACACGACCCTGACCAGGGCCAGGGATCAAACCCGCAACCGAGGCACATGCCTTCGGTCCCCGGGTCGACGCACCAACACCGAGCCAAACCAGCCAAGGCAGGAAATTGAATCTTTATTTATTTATTTTTTTTACCATCACAGTATTCCAAGAATACTGAGTAACAGCATACATTTTTACCAAAAATTGGTTCTGCCTTAATCGAGAGGAAATGTGTGAGGCTTTCAGGACTAGTTACGTTCATCTAGTGCTGCTTAACTTTCTCTTCTAAACTAACACCAGCTCAGTGAGCTGCTTGTTGTGTGTGGCTGCGAACCACGCGTGCACACGCGTGCAAACACACACAAATCCCCAGGAGGAGAAGGGCATGGAACCCTGATTACACACCTGTCCATCTCATCGAATTTTCCTCAAACGAGGACTCAGCCGGGTGCTTTGGGAGCCTTGGACTCTGAGATATGCCAGGATGCAACCACTGTTCCCTTCCACCATCGGGACCACCAGCGTCTCCGGCTTGGAGGATGCAGCAGCTCCCAGCTTGCTCCCATCGGGTCTCCCGGCTGCTTCTACCCCTCCCCCGAAGACCGCTTTCAATGCAGCCGCCACGGGGTTATTCACACATGCGAGTGTGTCACTCCTGCTCAGAAGCTGCCTTCACTCCCCAGCTTGGAGGACAAGCAAAGGGCCGATGGTGTCCTGCAGGTCCCCATGTAATCTGGCTCCTGTTGGCTTTCTGCCCTCATTCCCACCCACAGTGCCCCTTGCTCTCTCTCCTCCAGCCTCAGGGCCACTGTACGGCCTGTTCCCGCTGCCTGGACTGCTCTTTCCCGCAGTATCCACGTGGGCACCTGCACAACCACCTGGAGTCTGCTCGGGCTCCACCTCTCGATGAGAAACTGTGATGACTCTGTTTGAACCTGGAACTGCTCAGCCTGCTCCCTTCGTCCCCAACACGCCTCATCTCCCGACTACGCACAGCACTCACCACCTGGAACACCACGCACTTTTTCTACACGTGCCGTCTCTCTCCCCGACCAGAGGGTAAGGTCCGCGAGACCAAGAACCTTGGTTGTGTTCGCAGAGTCATGCCCTGGCACACAGCGCCCGGCACACATGGGCATTCAGCGTGTAATTGTTGAAGGAATAGATAAATGAACGACAACCTGTCTGGATACTGAACATAATAACCGTTTTCTGAATCACTGCCCTGTGACTCTGGGGTCTGCAACTCCATCTGTATTGTTCAGTGAATTCAACGGGGAGGCCATGAGGCTCAGGGGCACCCACAGAAGCAAACCCACCCCCGCCTCTACGTGCCTCAAGGTGACGAACACAAAACCTCAGGACAGCCCACCACAAGCACCGCCTAGCACTGGAACGACCATCAGTCATTTCCCCGTTGCATCCGCCTCTTCTCTGTCAAGGTTCTTCCCCAGCTCCCAGCAGTGGAGGCTGCCGACCACTCCCAGTTTGGTGCTGGCCGATTTAAATCAAGGTTTGCTCAAATAAACTCCTAAAAGTTGAATATGCCTCCGTTTATCTTTCCACTGTTCTGATGTCAGATATGGGACCGAAACGAGATGCCCAACGGCCGCAGGGCGAGGAACAGCCAGGTGAGGCTGCCCCCTGGGTCCACCAAGCTGTCTGCTTGCTCCCCGGTCTACAGGGCGCAGGGACGAGAGATCGAAACGTTTGCATTTCAAAGAGCTCCCCAAATGTACTTGAGCATTTCTTTCTTCAGACTGGGTCTGCTGTCAGCCAACTTAACAGAACTGGACTGGGTCCAACTTAGAACCCAGACTGGTTCTGAGTTCGGACAGGGCCCAACTTAATTTAAGCTGGACTGCGTCGAGTTTGAGGCATCAAGTAACAAGGAGGAAAAACAAGAATAACCAATTCCTTTGGCTGCAAACAATCTGGGACCCCTCCATCTGGGACCCAGCTAACTTTGGAAGAAGCCCAGAAACTGTGTTTTCCTGAACCCGTGGGTCAACCTCACCATAGATAAACTTCAATTACCTTGGCCAAGTGGGGAGCTTTTAACTTAGATGCTCTAGGAAAAAAAGGGCCAAATTTTCCCCAAAACTATAGGATGCATTTTTATTGGTATGCAGAAGCTTCTAAGAAACTAAATGAATCAAAAGATGCTTCTTTAAAGGAGTCTTTACAGCCCGGCTGGTGTGGTTGAGCGTCGACCCATGCACGAAGAGGTCACCAGTTCGATTCCCGGTCAGGGCACATGCCCAGGTTGTGGCCCGACCCCCAGTGGGGGGCATGCAGGAGGCAGCCAACCGATGTTCTCTCTCGTCGACGTTCTATCTCTCTCTCCTTCTCCCTTCCTCTCTCTCTAAAAGCAATAAAGAAACAAAATGTTTTTAAATGAAAAAAATAAAAGCTCGACATTCTGCAACTCATCCTGGCACAGATAAACATGACCCAAAGTATGAGAAACTACTGGTGCAGTGACTGCGCCAAGGTCACAAACTGGTTCACAACCAACGTCTGCTTCATCAGCCCACAGTCCCGGAGCAGACCACCGAGGTCCGGACGGAGCACGGCCACCCCCACCGGGCCATCCGAACGCTTACAAATGGGTGTCACCCAACTGCCGCCCGCGTGGGTTATCCATGTTCCTCGCGCTATCGGTATGTTCTCAGGACAGACTGAAGCCTTCCCGTGAAGAAAGGCAGAAACCACAACATGGCTAAGGGATTCTTAGGAAATATATTTCCACATTGGAGTATCCCCAGAAAACCTCTAGTGATAGGGAAAGTCGTCGTACTGGACCAATAATGAACGACGGGGGTGCTGACACACTGTCCCCAACCTCAGTCACAACAGACAGACCGTAATGAAGCTACAGCTGAAGTAACTCCATCAACTGCCCCGGCCAAAAGTTCTGCCTCTGCCTGTGACTGCAGTTAGACCGGCGTCTACAGGAAAGCGTCGATCAGCGCCTTGCAAACAGTAACAGGAAGCCCCGCGCCTCTGACACTACCACCGCGGGCCTCTCCTGCACCCACACGCTTCGACACGACCCAACACGGTAAAGCTGTTGACACATTACGCTCAAGTTCATTTCCACCAGGAAAGAGGAAGCTCTCCCAGACCTTTCCTCCTACAGACAGCTGAAGCTCCCGCAACCTAGGACCTGGGGAGGCGGTCTTCTGAAGATGACGTCGGGAAAGACTGCCCTTGAACCTGGCTGGGAGAGACCAGACCAGGTCCGCCTCACTATCCAGGCGGCAGCCCAGACTGACAAGGGCTCTCCAGACTCGTAAACCTGCACAGCCAGAGAGCTCAACTGGCCGGGCACAGAAGCAGACCTCTCAAGGGGAACAGCTCTCTCAGGATCACGGATCCAGACTTTCATCCCCAATAGGAAACCTGATCGCTTTGGTCTATCGGCCATCTGCTTTTTCTCTCTATGAATGCATGAGGACAGCACTTGAACACGATCCCACAAACACCCGCGACTGCAGGAGACCTTGCTGCTGCTGGGTGTGTTTAACCCACAGTCAGTACATGAAGGAAGAGACCCCCGAGTCCCCCCGTAAGGCACGTCACTGGAATCCCAAGTGTTGCTGTACGCCAAATCATCCCGCAGGTCCCTTTCATAAAGCTGACATACTAAATCCACACACACCCGTTCCTTCGTTCCTTGCCTCAATTTAATTTCCCAGCCTTGGGATGGGAAAATGAGATGCACTGAAAAAAAATAAAAAATGTCTATCTGTAGGACACAGGCAGTGTAGATCAGACCGTCTGTGGGCTTGCGGCCAGGCCCACAGTTTCGGTGGTCTTTCAGTACGTGCTAATACCGTATCTGAGCGTGGGTTCGATGATGCTAGCACCCTAAATTTCCCCAAAACAATGGGATGCATTTTCTTATTGATGTGCTAATACTGACAGAGGAGCCCTGTGTACACCTCCTGGCTGCTCCTTTCGATGTGGAGGTGTGGACACGGTCCCTACGCTTGGGCAGCGCTGTCCGGCAGCTGGAGGCGGGAAGGACAGCGCTCTCACCGTATTTATGGTCCCACTGTCCTTCACAATACCTCGGAAGCTCACCAGCAGTCCATTCCCTTGTATTTATACCACTGGCCAAAAAGAAGTTTCCCAGCAGATCTAACTCCTCGGATGGGGGTCATCTGGACAGTCCCTTCTCCCCTGGCGTAGAGTCCGTGCAAACATATGATTAGAGACCGATTCCTAACTGGCAGCCACCGCTGAGCCCGCGACCTAGACCCTGGCTGCACACCAATGCCCCCGGGTGCTTGCTGAGCTGTTTCGATCACAGACTGCTCTGGGCACTTGTCGGCTGAACCAATGGGGTCTGTGCCGCAGCAAGTACCTCCTGTCGTACCTGAACCACCACCTCTGATGTTATAGAAACAAACACTAAAATGTAACCAACAGGCTCTGCGGCTAAAGCAGTTTGAAACCTCATCAGGTACACTTCTGATGTATTGGACACCAGCTGGTTTGGTTCATGGGGGCCCTGGCTGGCACCCCCCTCCTCAAAGTCACCATCACGATCTCCACGGTGCGCTGTGCTCTCGCACGGATTCTAAACCCACGTTTGCGACCACCAGCAACACGTCCGAGGGTCTCACTGCACTGAGAGAAACAGAAACAGGATGGAAACAGGGTAAACAGCCAAAGCAACTCTTCCCGGAATCTGACATCCTGACCTACCCGTTTTGTGATGAGAAAAAGAGCAATTCAACTCTGAGAGTGGCATTAATACCGAATTTTTGGCCAATCTCCCACGTACAAGAGGTTCACAAAAAGGGGAATTGTTAAATTAACTAAACAAGGTTGGCTGGGATCCCTAGTCGGGCCCAGCAAGAATCAGCCAATGAATGCACCTATGCGTGAACCACAAACTGACGTCTCTCTCTCTCTCTCTCTCTCTCTCTCACCGCCCCCCTTCCTCTCTCTAAAATCAATAAATTTTTAAAAATTAATTAAACAAGGAGGCCACTCGACTGAGACGGCTCTATTGCTGCCCGAGCCGAACCTGAGGACGAACCATCACAAACAGCCGGCTGGGCTGAGGCTGCACGCGATCGCTTCCTTACTTCGCTTCCACCTTTTCCCTGTGAAAGTTTCTCCTGGCTGCACCGTGGAGCGCTGATTACCACCTCCGGCTGTGTGCTGCCATCTGATTTCTGCTCAGATAGATCCCTAAAGTTTTAATACGCTTCCGTTTGTCTTTTAATACACCTCTTCAAAGACTTTTCTAAATTAAAGGTGATAATCTCCCAAACTCTTACAATGCTCCTTACAGAGACTTAAGCATGTTCCACGACACGAGCCAATGATTCTCATAATAAACAGAACCACCGGCTGCTGCTCCGCCTGTCTGCCGAGGTGAGACATTAAACCCCAGAAACGCGGGGCACACCCAGCTATTCCTGAGGGTCCCCTCCTAGGCCTGTGCTCCGGCACTGGATCCGAGCACCTTCCCAGTAAGAGGACCCCTCATTAAAGGTTTTGAAACTTCCCACAGTATGGCATGGGGAGTAAAAAGATATACTTTTACTACCTTGGGAAGAGGGAACACGATGCGTTCAGAGAGTGTTCAGTGTACGTGGGTCACGAACGGCGCTGAGGGAACATCGGAACACGTGCGAGTCCTGATTCTCACCCCGCCGGGAGGCCACGCCCGCTGAGGGCATACCACAGCCCCTGCCGGGGCCTGGAGCAGCCACGCACCAGATGTCAACAGGTCCAAAACACATCGGTCCAAACGTCACCTCAGCATGGAGAAAGAGGGGGCTCTCGCACCTCTTGTCATGGGTTTTGACTAAAATCACAAGCCTGAGGACACGGTTAGAGACTCAGGCACCCAGAGACAACAGAAACAAAAGCCCAGACGCTGGCCCGTGTCCACACGGAAGGCCAGTGTTCACGGAGCGTCTGCATATCCAACGGCGTAATCAGCCCTTCGACTCGGGGTGAACTCCAAACGCACCCACAAATCTCACGCATGTATCTTGAGCTTCAAAGAATGATCTTATTTTTTGGATCACTTTCAAAGCGATCTTTTAATTTCAATAACATACTTCTTCGGGAAAGTGAAAACATTTCGATGTTAATTTGGAAATTGGTTTAAGCTCTTCCTCACTGAAGGGAAAAGGTCAGCTGAGCACAATGTTCAATGACCACCTGAAAAGCAAATATGAAGTGCACACACACACACAGGTGCACACACGCACAGGTACACACACAGGTGCACACGCACAACACACAGGTGCACACACACAGGTGCACACATACACAGGTGCACAACACACAGGTGCACACATACACAGGTGCACAACACACAGGTGCACACACACAGGTGCACACATACACAGGTGCACAACACACAGGTGCACACATACACAGGTGCACACCACACACAGGTGCACACATACACAGGTGCACACACACAGGTGCACACACACACAGGTGCACAGGCACCCACTTAACCTCCTCCAGACTTCTCATCTGACCCACAGAACATGTGCAGAGACACTCAGTTTCCTCCGTCACCTACCCACAGGTAACAAACGAACTCAGCAACTGAACTGAATCTGAATGCCCGCCGGGGATGACAGGGCTCAGAAGTAGAGAAACGTCCTGTCGGCGCTGGCCTGGCAGGCTGGGTTAGCGAGGCTCCTCCCTGACACACACAGAGCTCTGAAGAACAGCTTTATCACTATTTTTCCTAGCCCTGTCCACCTTTCCCTGAAAAGAACATTCTTTCAGATCCCTGTGGAAGGGGGATAATAATCCCCCTCACGGATGTATTTAATGGTCTCTGGGCAGCCAGTTAGCAGATACAAATGACCCAGAAGATAAGGGAATAATCTTTCTCTCCTCACACCTCATCATGAAACCAATTTCATCCACACTTCTCTCAAAACATGTCTCACATTTTTTTTTTAATCCTTCCTTTAAAATACTACCGCCACCTCCCCAGAGTGTGGCCGCAGTCACAGCAGTGACACGCCCTGGCCCGGCTCCTCACCCTGCCCTTCCTCTGCCCCGACTTCCACCCGAGTCCAGCCAGCCCAGGGCCCCCAAATTAATCTTCCTGAAATGGGTTTTCCTTCTCGCACTTCCCTTTTCAAAACCTCAGGGGCTTTCCACTATTTATTTTGGGGAGGGGCTAGTGAATAGAAGCATCTAGCCTGACAGTGCACACACCCTCGACAACGCCCGTGGACCTTCTCTCCGCCCGACTCAGACCCCGATCCAAAGGCAGCTTATCTGGGACAGGCATTCGATGCCTTGAACAATCAACCTTCTCTTCCCAGTCTCGCCTCCATTCCAAGTGTTAGAACCACAGGACCTGCGTGTGAATGCAGAGCCCTTACCTGTGCTCGGAAACCGGGTAAGTGACCTCTCTGTAACTCAGGTGTCTCCTCTGAATGAGGCAAGAAGAACTCACAGGGCTGCGATTACAGAAGATAAAATGTACAAAGAGTTGAACACGGTGCCTGGCCCATAAAGTGCTCTGTCAATGGTGGCTATTGTTATAACGACTTAGAGCTGCTTTTTATTTTTATGGTTATAGTTTATATTTTAACGCTCATTCAATGAACCTGACTGTTCTGGTCCTTCCCACAGACACGTTCAACCTCTCAGCCTCACACGTGCCATTCCCATCCCCTGGAGTGCATCATCCTGAAGTCTCTGCCTTCCTTAACCACAGCTCAGGGCTCCCCTTCATTCCATCAACAGACACCTGAGCCCACGGCCCGGTACCGAGCACCGGGCAGCCACAGCCAGCAAGCCGCAGGTGCGATACACGCCCCGGGGAAAGCTCCACCTGCTCGGAGAGCACAGAACGGCGGCTTCCCGGGGCTGAGCGGCCAACAAGGACCCCCGAGGGAGTGACCTTCGCGCTGAGCTCAGTCACAGGCAGAGTTAACCAGGTGACGGGGAGGACCCTCACGATGGCCAGGGTGACATCCTACAGGCAGTGATACAGTACGAACTCGGAGAAGACTGAACAACTGGGGATGTGTATCGTAACTCTCAGAGCTATCGCTAAACAAAACCCATGGGAAGAGGTATCACTAAAATATTGAGAGGTAAATGAAAATTGTTTTTCAGAATAGTTGTAGTGAAATGAAAGAACAAATAGCAAAATGATATACTGAAATCCAACCATATCAACAATTATATTAAAGACTAATTAAGGCCCGGCCAGTGTGGCTCAGTGGAGCATCGACCCATGCACCAAGAGGTCGCTGGTACGATTCCCGGTCAGGGCACGTGCCCAGGTTGTGGGCCCGATCCCCAGTGGGGGGCATGCAGGAGGCGGCCAATCGATATTCTCTCTCATCAATGTTCCTGTCTCTCGCCCTCTCCCTTCCTCTCCCTAAAATCCAATAAAGAAAAAAATAAAAATTTTTTAAAAAGGCTAATTAAGTGTTAATGGACTAAGATTCCAATGAAAAGACAGGGATTTCAGAATGGATAAAAATGCAAAACCCAACTATTTTCTTTTTTTAATCCTCACCTGAGGATATTTTTTTTATTTATCTGCAGATAGAGTGGGAAGGAGATAGAGGGAGAGAGGGAGAGAGAGAAACATCCACGTGAGAGGGACACATCGACTGGTTGCCTCCTGCACGACCCCGACCAGGGCCAGGGATGAACCGCAACCGAGGCCGTCCCTTGACCGGAATCGAGCCTGCGAGTCACTGGTCCGCGGGCCGACGCTCTAACCGCTGAGCCACACCGGCCAGGGCATGCAGTGCATTTTAAATATAAAGGCAGATATGTTGGCAACAGGTGGAGAAAGACGAATGCCAGGCACACAACGAGCATGAGAGGGCTGGAGCGGCTGTACCACTATGGATAAGGTAGACCTGAAGATGTCCAAGACCAGAATGGTGAGGGTGAGTTCATCAGGAGGGACAACGATCCCGCACCTGTGTCCCTGCCGGGGAGGGGGTGCTGCGGGAAGAGCAGGTGTGAGGCCGCAGGGGGGGCACACGAGGGAGCCGCTTCAGCAGGAGAGAGAGAGTGGGCAGCCGTGAGAGGGGACCGAGCAATGGTGGGGACACCCCACGAGGTCTGTGGGCGAGGAAGGGCCTGTCTCCATCGTGAGAACAGTCGTGTTTCGGGCCGAGGAAAGGCACTGCCCGACCCGACTGGGTCTGCAGGGTGAGCTGACCGGGCTGGGTTGGGTCAGACTAAAGGGGGGGCTGCGGGCAGGGGGACGGGACCAGCGACCCGGCTCTTAGAGTCAGGACGTCAGTTAGGACCAAGAGGGAACGACAGAAGTGGGGAGAGGGGGCTACGGAGGGACATGTATGAGGGCTGCTCCGAGGGGCCTTTGTTGACAGGTTGGCCGGACGTCAAAGGGTGAGGCTGTCTACACCGCCCGCACATTTCCGGCAGGTAACAGCTCCAGACAGGGGACAGCAGTGTGGGGGCTGGGCGGGAGGGACATGATCATCAGTTCAGTTTTAAATGTAAGTGGGATGCAGACTAACAGAACAAGGGGTTTCTTCGAGGTACGGGGGTGTCCGGGTGTGGAGTCGCCGAGCTGTGAGTTGTCTGCATGGCAGGAACTGAAGCTGAGGTGACAGGGTGAGGTGAGAGGGGACAAGGGCCTCGGACACACCCCACAAAATCCGATACTGAGTGACTGGCCAGGGAGAGGGAGAAAGCCTCAGGGGACCGGGATGGCCGGGCCAGCGAGGAGAGCGGGAAGCCAGGAGCGCCGCACCCCAAAGCCGAGAGAGGACGCCACGGAGCTAGGGCCCGGGCGTGGGGCTGTCCCTGCGACCTGAGAGGGCTCTTGGTGGACAAGGAGGCAGACGCCAGGCTGGAGGGAGCAGAGGGTGACGCGGGAGGGGAAGGAGCCCGGAGCACACAGGACGCTCTGGGAAGGTGCGGCGCGGGAAGAACTGGGAGGGGTCGGGGCGGGGACAGCTGACATGTGAGCGTCTCATGCACGTTCCCAGGGCACCAAAACGTCCGGGGCAGGAAGCAGTGGAGGACAACCGGGAAAGAGGGACAGCTGGCAGCTCGAGGTCACTGAGAACAAAGGAGGGGGCCCAGGACCCCTGAGCCAGGCGCAGCACCCAACAGACCAGGGTCTGCAGGCACACTGCTGTAGGTTGAATTGTGCACCCCAAAAGGATATGTCAGTCCTAACCCCCGTACCCGTGCAGGGGACTGACTTGGAAACAGGGTCTCTGCAGACACCATCCAGTTAAGAGCTCACACTGCACGGGGGACGGGGGGGGCTAAACCAACTGGCCGACCCTCAGCAGGGAAAAGCCCCGAGGCGGGCAGGGGTAGAGGCTGGGGGGCATCGAAGGGGCCTCCCTACAGTCTCCCAGGTGTGGCCCTGCCTTGGGCTTGGACCTCCAGCCTTCAGAACAGTGAGGGAACTGCCAGGGTTCTCAGGCTTCCAGTTTGGGGTCTCTGGTTCTGGCAGCCCTGGCGGGAAGGGGGCTCTGCTATACCCCTCAGGGCAGCCCCCCCCATAGTCAGGGACCCCACCCCTCAGGGCAGCCCCCCCCCACAGTCAGGGACCCCACCCCTCAGGGCAGCCCACCCCACAGTCAGGGACCCTACCCCAGGGTAAGACCACCCCTCACAGTCAGGGACCCTACCCCTGGGGAAGACCACCCCTCAGTCAGGGACCCTACGCCTCAGGGCAGCCCACCCCACAGTCAGGGACCCCACCCCTCAGGGCAGCCCACCCCATAGTCAGGGACCCCACCCCTCAGGGCAGCCCACCCCATAGTCAGGGACCCCACCCCTCAGGGCAGCCAACCCCACAGTCAGGGACCCCACCCCTCAGGGCAGCCCACCCCCACAGTCAGGGACCCCACCCCTCAGGGCAGCCCACCCCCACAGTCAGGGACCCTACATCTGTGGTAAGACCACCCCTCAGTCAGGGACCCTACCCCTGGAGTAAGACCACCCCTCACAGTCAGGGACCCTACCCCTGGGGTAAGACCACCCCTCACAGTCAGGGACCCTACCCCTGGGGTAAGACCACCCCTCACAGTCAGGGACCCTACCCCTGGGGTAAGACCACCCCTCAGTCAGGGACCCTACCCCTGGGGTAAGACCACCCCTCACAGTCAGGGACCCTACCCCTGGGGTAAGACCACCCCTCAGTCAGGGACCCTACCCCTGGGGTAAGACCACCCCTCACAGTCAGGGACCCTACCCCTGGGGTAAGACCACCCCTCACAGTCAGGGACCCCCCGCTGGGAACAGCAGACCCCAGCCCCACAGTACAGCCACGGGGGGTCATTCTGTTCCATCCCTCTGGGGCAGGCGTCCCTTAACAATGCTTTGGGTAGGTTGCAAAGAGGACGTCCTCCTGGAGAGGGCCACGGGAAAGGCCAGGCTGACTTAGGGGACACGGGACTGACTTAGGGAGACAGGAGTGACTTAGGGGAGACAGGAGTGACTTAGGGAGACAGGCCTGACTTAGGGGAGACAGGCTGACTTAGGGAGACAGGCCTGACTTAGGGGAGACAGGCCTGACTTAGGGGAGACAGGCAGACTTAGGGGAGACAGGCTGACTTAGGGGAGACAGGCTGACTTAGGGGAGACAGGCTGACTTAGGGGAAACAGGCCTGACTTAGGGGAGACAGGCTGACTTAGGGGAAACAGGCTGACTTAGGGGAGACAGGCTGACTTAGGGGAGACAGGCTGACTTAGGGGAAACAGGCTGACTTAGGGAGACAGGCCTGACTTAGGGGGACAGGCCTGACTTAGGGGAGACAGGCTGACTTAGGGAGACAGGCTGACTTAGGGAAGACAGGACTGACTTAGGGGAGACAGGCTGACTTAGGGGAGACAGGCTGACTTAGGGGAGACGGGACTCCCCTAAATGCAACCGAGCACGTCCCCCAGCCCCTCCGATACCTCTAACACCAGGGCCATCTTTGCCTCCGAGCCACACCTGAAACTCAGCTACCCCCCCCCCCCCCCGCACCCTCTCACCACTCACCGCCATCCACACACACCTGCAGGCCGTCACCCTCCTGTGGGACTCTGCGAAACCAAACGGATGTGAACTCAACCCAAACCAACACGTCCTGCCTTTGCACTCGTGCCGAGAAACGGGCACGGAGAGAACACGGCCATGACCCACCCCGCCCGGCCTGGACTCGGCTCCAGCGCCATCCTCCTGAGAGCCGGCCGCGGCAGGAGGGGTCCCCACTCCACAGGGTGGGGAACGGGGACTGAAAGGTGGGCAGAGGGAAGGGGCTAAGGGGCCAGGTAAGGATCAGCCCCATGGGTCCGACGTACTCCCCAGGAGAGCAACCTCTGGGAGGGTTAGCCCGGTCCCCACACACCTGCACTGGCACCGGCCTGCCTTCTCTGTGCAACGGAGACACCTGGCTCACTCCACATGCCCTGTGGACGCCCTGTGGACGCCCTCGTGGACGCCCTCGTGGACGCCCTGTGGACGCCCTCGTGGACGCCCTCGTGGACGCCCTCGTGGACACCCTCATGGATGCCCTGTGGACGCCCTGTGGATGCCCTGTGGACGCCCTCGTGGACGCCCTCATGGATGCCCTGTGGACGCCCTCATGGATGCCCTGTGGACGCCCTCGTGGACGCCCTCATGGATGCCCTGTGGACGCCCTCATGGATGCCCTGTGGACGCCCTCATGGATGCCCTGTGGATGCCCTCGTGGACGCCCTCATGGATGCCCTGTGGACGCCCTCATGGATGCCCTGTGGACGCCCTCGTGGACGCCCTCATGGACGCCCTGTGGACGCCCTCATGGATGCCCTGTGGATGCCCTCGTGGACGCCCTCATGGATGCCCTGTGGACGCCCTCATGGATGCCCTGTGGACGCCCTCGTGGACGCCCTCATGGACGCCCTCCTGGACGCCCTCGTGGACGCCCTCGTGGAGAAGACGTGGAAACCACACGGGAGGCACACATTGCGCACTTCAGACGTGGGACCATCATCGCTGCCGTGAAAGTGACCTGTGTGGCCGGCACCATGGGCTCAGACCACGCACACACCAACCCCTGGACGAGACGTCCCCCAGGGGTGCCTCGCTGGAAACGCCCTCTCAGACGGCCCGTCCCCGTGGCGACCCTCACCCCACCCAAGAGAGACCCCCTGGGACAGCCAGTCCCTCCTCCCACTTTATTTATTTATTTTTGTATAATCCTCACCCAAGGATATCTTCCCACTGACTTTTAGATAGAGCGACAGGGAGGGAGGGAGAGAGAAACATCGATGTGAGAGACACAACGACCGGCTGCCTCCCGCATGACTCCACCCGGGGCCGGGGACTGAACCCGCCACTGAGGTACATGCCCTTGACCGGGAATCGAACCCGCGACTCCAGTCCGCAGGCCGAAGCTCTAACCGCTGAGCCCAACCAGCCAGGGCCCTCCTTCCCATTTAAGAGTGGGAGAGATGTAGCTTCCAATTACATCTTAACATACTCAGTGTGTATTCCACTCCTCTCTAAACTACTGTCTCCCGTTAATTCACGTTCAAATCACACTCCCGCGTGCGGAACACCTGGATGGGACGGCGGGAGGAACCAGAGGGCTGCCAGGAAACACTGGAGCTCAGGTCTGCAGAGTCCTCCGGCGGAGAGGCCTCGGGACCGGGCGTCGCTGCTCGGACCTGCCCACAGCTGTGCTGACGTCGGCCTCAACAGTTCCCTCCTCGGAGCCGCTGCTCAGGGCCTCGCCGTCCTGTACCATCACCGTCCTGTACGGTTCCTGCACGGCCGGCCCCTCTAATGCCACCTCCTCCCGTAAATCACACTTTTCACTTGGTCTCGAATCTTCCTCCCCCTGTGCTGGGGCATCAGAGGGCAGAGAAAACACACAGGCCACAGCACCCAGGGAGCGGGCACACACCAGCCTGGCCCGCTGGCTCAGCCTGACCCCACGCCCGGCACATGCCTGGGCCATGCCCACCAGATGGACTCACGTTCATGAGAAAGGAACACGGGCCGGGCGACGAGGTAACAGCGCAGGACACCTCTGGCTGCTTGGGAGGGAAAGAGCAGAAATGGGACGACTCGTTTTTGTTGGTGGCGGCAAGTGTGTTCGTGTGTTTCATTCTGGTCACTTGCTTAAAAATAGAGAGGCTTGCCCTGGCCAGTCTGGCTCAGCGATTAGAGCGTCGGCCCGCAGACCAGAGAGTCCCGGGTTCGGTTCCCGCTGAGGGCACGTACCTCGGTTGCAGTTTGTCCCCGGCCCGGGTTGGGGTCGTGTGGGTGGCAGCCAGTCGATGTTTCTCTCTCTCTCTCTCCTTCCCTCTCTTCCTCCCACTCTATCTGAAGATAAATGCAAAAAAAAAAAAAAAAAAAAAAAAACAGAGAGGCTGCCGTAGCCAGTGTGGGTCAGTGGTGAGAGCATCGGCCTGTGCACCAAAGGGTCTGGGGTTCGATTCCCCATCAAGGACACGTGCCTGGGTTGCAGGTTTGATCCCCAGCCCTGGTTGGGGCACGAGCGGGAGGCAACCAATTGATGTGTCTCTCTCACATAGATGTCTGTTTGTCTCTGTCTCTCTCTCTCTCTCTCCCCTTCCCTCCCTCTCTTCCACTCCCTAAATAGCAGTGGAAAAAATATCCTCGGGTGAGGATTAACAACAACAACAGAGAGGCTAAACCTACCACTTTGAGCCAAGAAAACTAAAGTCCACTTCCGAAAATGTAGCCTGAACATTAACCTCTGTGAACACCTCTCAGCCTTCACCCTCTCTGTGTTGGGGAGCTTGATCACCCCGCCTCTTCCACGGAGCTCAGCCAGCCTTCCAGGCAAGTCTGCCGATCGACCAGCACCAAAGCAGCCGGGGGCGGCGGACAACCGGTCCCGAGGGCACAGACGGGCCCTTCCGGTCATCGGCTCTCAGTAAGCCAGTTCCCACGGGGAGTCACGGGGTGAATGGGGAGGGGGTCCAGACATTCCCTCCAAGTCAGCAATCCAGTAAGTCGTTCTAGCCACGTGGGCAGACCACTCGAGACGGAACACAAAGATGTGTGACTCAGGTCCCTCGAGCAGCAGCTCCTCCGCCCCGGCCGAACAGCGTCCAGAAGCCAGAGTATGTGCCACGCTCCTCTCTTCCCTTCCTCTGACCAACCTGTCACAGCTGCCCGTTCTTCTCCACTCCTATTTAAAGCCCTGATCAGCCGGGCTCCTACCTCATGCTGTGGTTACCACGGCCGCCTCCCTCGCAGCCTCCCGACTCCTCTCCCCCGCCGCATGTATTAGACGAGAGCTAGTACGATAAATCTGACCTCCTGAGCTCATCGCCGCCCTGTCCCCTGACCTGAGGGACTCCAAGCCTGACCTGGGGAGACACTGCCCCTCTCCCTGTGCCTCACCCCCCTGCCTTCCAGTTTTTCCTAAAGAAAGGGGGCGGATGTCCCCACTCGCTCAGCTCCCGCCCTCACACCCTGCACCCTGCGTGGACATCCAAGCACGCCCCCTCTCCTGAGCTCACACGGCACCTGCAGCCTCTCATGCACAGAGCAGAATGGCTGACAGCAGGGGCTCGGAAGTCCAGCTCCCCCAGTATGCGTCTAACTGACCCCGGGCAAGCTAAGTGACCCTCCCTGTGCCTCGATTTCTTCATCTGCACAAAGGGGGTCGTCGGACCCCCTCAGAGGCGTTTAGGCGGCTGGCGTGAAGCCAAACACGGAGAACGTTCAGAACAACCAACACTGTCGGCACCGGCCGTCACGGTGAGAAGGGGCACTCCACACGCCGTACTGGACGGATGTGCTATTCCCCAATTTTAAAATAAACAAAACTAATGCATTAGTCCTTTTGAAAGGGTTTTGTGTAAAGCAGAAAACTTCCAGAGCTGAGCTGAGCTGCGGGATGGGAACGCATACGGGTCCGCAGCAGGACATGGGCTCGGGGACCACGGCCGCACTGCATCGCAGCATTTCGTGTTCCTAGGAATTCACCCTCATCGTATCTTTGTATCAGTGCCACGGACTGAACGTTAACTGTAAAAAGAAAAACTGTCCTTCGGCACGGGTATTTTGAGAAGCGCTGCTCAGAGGGGACGGAGAGCGGGCTTCTATCCCTCTCTCTCCCGCACCACACGTCAGCCTGGGGGGGCACCCTACACCAAGCAAATAAAAATACAACTCCCAAAACAAGTCGATCGTTTAACGATGACGTAAAAGTAGGTCTCATGTGAGTAGACTTGTAAACAGGAGCTCCAATTCGTAACTTTCCTTCAAGAGGGAGTTGACATTTCATCTCAAACTGAGTAAAAACAGCTCTGACCGGAGAATATTTTCCATCCTGTCTTACTAACTCAGCACTACGTGTAGCTTTAAAAAACCCAAAAAACAGCCCGGCTGGTGCGGCTCAATGGGTGAGCGTCGACCCATGCACCAAGAGGTCACCAGTTCGATTCCCAGTCAGGACACATGCCCAGGTTGTGGGCCCGATCCCCAGTGGGGGGCATGCAGGAGGCGGCCAGTCAATGTTCTCTCTCATCGATGTTTCCGTCTCTCTCTCCCTCTCCCTTCCTCTCTCTAAAATCAATAAAGAACAAAAAAAATGGAGCAATGTCAATATTAACCTTCCCCGCAGAACTCGGGAGAAAGATCAATTATTTAGCTCAGTCTTGGACACCGTTTTGATGGAACCTCCTATCTTTCTTTACATAAACCAGAAGAACCTTAGCAGAAAATTCCAATGACACTTCAGACAAAACACATGATTTGTTCCCACTGTGGCCAGTTCCTTACGTGGTCCTGATCGCAACAGCGTCGTGACACGAATCCACGAAGGACATGGCTGCAGAAGGAAAGCGGCGGATTCCACGGAATTTCCACTGAGGGGCCGGCGAGTGCGGCTGAGCTGAGGCAGGCGGGAGGGGCTGGGGGCCGAGCTGATTCTCGCCTTGGAAAATCCCCGCACATTCAAACCGCACATTCAAACCGACTGGAAGTTCCTGTAGGAAATCCAAGGCGAGCAGGGAGCCCCTCCCAGCCCTGTCTCCCCTCTCGGTAGGAGGCAGAGATCCAGACACATCACACATGCGGCCTCTCCCTGGTCCTGACCCCCTGACCCCAGGGCCAAGCAGGTGGCCTTTTCCCTCCAGCAGGTCTCATCTCTTCCTCTCCCCAACTGTCCCCAAACCTGTAAACAGGTTCAAGTTCACAGATTCAGCGCACTCTTGCTTTATTGAACCTCTCGCAATTCCCCCGAAGATGGGGTCCCCGCCACCTGGTAAACACCCGCGTCTCTGCAGGTCTCTCGGGTCCCTCCAGAGCCCCGACCCATCCTCATCTGTTCCCGCCGCCCCGCTGGTCCTTGTATCACCTGGCTGCCCTGCGGACGGACTGCCAACCCTCCACGCAAAGCCCCTCGGGGTGGGGGCCACGGTTCACACTTCCTGGCACCCCCGTGCCCTGTACGACGTCCGGATTTACCTCGTTTCTAAGAACCACAGATCCTGTCCACACACATCTAACTCTCACCATACACGTCTCCTCGCTCCGGTTATCAGTGGGGGCTCGAAGGGACAGGGCGCCTGCCTCCTGGAGCGCACAGGGGCCGGGGGCAGAGCAGAGTGAACAACCCTCCGCAGTGATGAGGAGTGAGGCCAGAGGCCGCAGGAGCCAAGGTCGCCCACCAAGGGGAGCCTCACCGCACTCTCCCTTCAGACATCGCCTCACACCCACCTCCCTCCAGCTCTCCCGGGCCCCTGTGGGCTCCTGTGACAGGTGCCAGGACACGGGGAGCTAGGCGCTAGGCAGTGCATCCTGGGAGCCAGCTCCTCCCCATCTCCGCACACTCTCGACTGGTAACAACAGCATGACTTCCAACAGCTACGGACGCATCACACCCAAACCCAGACTTCCGCTGCTCCCCAACCTGGACTCCCCAGAGCGGCTCAAGCTGAAACATTCAGCACTGAACTTGTTCGCTCTCCCCTCCCCCCTCCCCGATCCTTGGGAAGAAAAGCAAACAGGTTCTTCTGTTCCCGGTGGTGTGTTTGGGGGCCGCCATCAATCCACCTACAAGCCAGTGCTCCTCTGCCTCCAGGACCCTTGCAGCTCCCAAGAACTCTGCGACTACGTCTCTGTGTGAAGCCAGTTTGCCTGCGTCCTCCAGTCAAAACAACATATTGCAACAGACCGAATGCAGAACGTCACGTGAGATCCCAGACATTAAAGGGATTTTCAAAAATGTAAAACAATGTTCACTATTTTGTTTGGAAAAACGGTTACTGTTCATAAAAAATAAATAAATAAATAAATAAATAAATAACATTTTAACATGAAATTTATTATTTTTAAATGAATTAATATATATTTCTAAAGTCCTCAGTTTTTATTTCTAACACAGTAAATACTGAAATAGCACCTACATAAACAAAAGCTCTATGGGATCCTCAAACATGTTTACGATTATAAAGGGGTTCTAAGATAAAAAAGTGTTGAGGCCAGGCCAGTATGGCTCAGTGGTTGAGCGTTGACCCATGCACCAAGAGGTCGCCAGTTCGATTCCCGGTCAGGGCACATGCCTAGGTTGTGGGCCAGATCCCCAGTGGGGGGCATGCAGGAGGCAGCCGATCAATGTTCTCTCTCATTGATGTTTCTCTCTCTCCCTCTCCCTGCCTCTCTAAAATCAATAAAGGAAAAAAAAGTGTTTAGCCTAAGCTAAAACTATGGGTATATTCTTATACTCGTCACTCTCTCCCATACTGTGTCCCTCCTGCCATCCAAATAACCCCTTAAACCCTCTCTTCCTCCTTCTTCCCAAGCTTCCCGACCCCCAAAGGCCAACAAACAGACCCCCAAATGATGCCCACATCAAACCCTGGAACCTGTGACTGTTGCCTTATTTGGAAAAGGGGTCTTTGCAGATCTTGAGAGGAAATCATCCTAGATTATCCCGGTGGGCCCTAAATCTAATAACCAGTATCCCTATGAGACAGGGAGGAGAGACACACAGAGGGCAGCCACGTGAAGGTGGGAGCAGAAAACAGACTGCTGTGGCCACGAGAAGCCAGGATTCACCAGAGGATGGAAGAGGGAAGGAAGGAGGAGTGAGACCCTAGACCTTACGGACACGTTCTTCGGATGTCTCGTCTCCAGACCGTGCAAGGACAAATGCTCGTCATTTTGAGCCTCTCTGTTTGTGGTAACTTGTTATGGCAGCCACGAGGAACTAACACACCAACCACCAGGCCTGGAATGTCAGTGACCACCGAGCCAGTCAGTCTTTGCCTCAATGTGACCCTCAAAGCCACTGTCCCCTCAAACTGTGACCCTCAGCTATGTAGAATCACATTCCCGCCCAGCCGGTGTGCTCAGTGGTTGAGCATCGACCCTGCATCAAGAGGTCGCCGGTTCGATTCCCGGTCAGGGCACATGCCCAGGTTGTGGGCCAAACCCCCAGTGGGGGGCATGCATCGTACAAGTAAGGGGGGGCCGTTCACACAGAACGCCACGTCAGCGCTGCTCCCTGGGACTGGGCCGTCGGTACAGCATGTGTGTTTGTGTCTCCAAGAAAGAGACCCGTAAGTACAGGAACGGCTCGACCAACAACAAGAAGACGCGGCAGGAACATTCCCCTGCACACTCGTGGCCACAGCTTCCAATGCCGGGGCGTCTATGCCAGAGGCCACCAAACCACAGAGAGGAGACGGCCTGGGCTCCCAGAGCATCCTGCCCTCTGCCCAGAAATCGCCACACAAGATGCTGGCGAGCTCTGAGATCAGCTGGCGAGCTGAGCAGCCCCAGCTCTCCCAGAGGCACGGGGCACCCTAAAATGCAGAG